>JAWWEU010000158.1:24940606-24952940 GCA_035583155.1 Acropternis orthonyx | reverse complement strand
CTGTAATTCTGACTTGTAATCTGTTTGTGAGTTAGACTCATTCCTCCTGCTGGTTTACCTTTAAACCAGCACACACTACTAAATATAATATTGAGACTTGACAAAATATATTATTTACTCCCTAGTTTCAAATGAACCCTGTCTTCCCTCATGTGCAAGGGATGCTTGCTGCTTTCTAGGGCTTCAGTATGAGCAAAAGTGAACTTACAGGGCCACAGAGTAATTACATCAGTGGATACTTCTGTGGAATTTGAGTGGAATTCACTCAAAAGTTTAAAATTCTTTTGGGAATGCTTCCTGGCAGACACGAGAAGACTATTAACCTTGATGGATAAAATGAGAGACCTCAAACTCTACATGCCCTCATGGAGAAGAAATGCCTCCTCTACAGACCTAGAAAGATATTCGAGAAAAATGTCAAAATACGTTAAGACCATTTCCAGCCCACCACAGCCCTCAGCAATTCTACTTTCACCCAGAACTGAATGAAATAAAGTATTTCCCAGAAACAAATGTTTTCCTGCTATTCGTAAAGTGCTAAGGGATAGGAAGTTAGACCCCTTCTACCATGGAGTCCTTAGAGGGGATCAAATAGCTTGTATTTATTTGTCTTTACTAGCACACTGGCTGTTAGTGGATTATCTCCTTCTATCATCGAGATGGCTCCTTTACACCATCAGGCAGCTGCAGAAGCAACAGAGATTTTTATTTTTATTTATTTATTTTCTGATTTTTGGCTTGTTAGTCCATTGTGTCTCTCCCTTTTGGCTGATAGAGTGAACTGCTTGTTGGGGAATCTGCCTCTGAGGCCAGTCTGTCCTGCTCCTCTGCTGTGCCTCTGAAAAGTTTAGAGGCTCCTTCTTTGTTTCAATGGTGAGGCTAAAATGGCGTGATTAGATAGATAAACAATAGTGTCATTTTGGATCCTCTGTTCAAAATACAGCTGCCCCATAGATGTGCTTTGAAATGATACAGGCACAGGAGCTTGTGGTGGGAAGTGGGGGCATTCTCCATTGCAAGGTGGGATTGTCCTAGATGAACTGTGCTTGCCACAGTACAGCAGCATCAATGTCCGATGCAGAAAAGAACAATGGATTTTTTGGCACTGTACCCATTTTTAGCACAGTCAAGGAAAAGACTGACTATTTCTACCCCTGGAGCATAATATACAGTATCAGCATTAACAAACTTGAGCCCTTAGCTCAGTCTGAAAGTGCATGCAGTGAGAAAATGTGCACCTGCCTTTCTGCTACTGCCACCCCTAACCCTGGGATTAACATCTGCAGGGGGGATATGCCTGTGCTCAGCACAGAGCATGCAGCTTTAGGATTATTCAGATATGGGCCTTATCTGGAAGAAGAAACTGAATACAGTAACAAGGAGTCCTCCACAACTGCCAATTGCTTCCTTCCGCATTGGCACAGCTTAGTGCATGCAGGAAGCTCCTTTCTGTTGACTTCAGCTGGAAGCATCTCTGGTTGAATCACTTTGAAGGAGACTCCAAGCGGTATGGGGTGAGGAAGGTCCTTGTGACACTTTGATCTGTGGTGGTCTGGGATGATTCAACGGGGCAGGGTGGTGCCTGGGGGTACACCTGCATCTGGAGTGGTCCACAGGGCATGTATGTTGGCATGTAAAGGTAGGAGATAGCTTCTAGAGTTAAGCACCTGGAGAAAGAGAGGGAAAGAGAAGGCATGGACAACAAAAGGACCCCAAAAGACATAGTATGGGTGAGGAAAATACAATCCAAAACTGGGTAAGTTGTTTGAGTACTGCAGGCAGAAAGTGAAATAGGGCTGCAAAACATGAAAGGGAAGGATAGAAGAAAAACAAATAACCAAGAAGAAAGTGAGAACAAAGAGAGAAAACCAGACTATGAAATCTAGCTGAAAAGCTGAGTTCCTCACTCCCTATCCCTCATTGCAGTGAATATTTGGAAGATTTGATTTGCTGCATGAGGGAAATTATGTTGAGTAATGGGGAGGGTAATGGGGTTTACATATGGTGGGAACTTCTTGCCTCCCTACTGCTGTTTCAGTAACAAGTGCGTGGCTTTACATCATGTTCTTTGTGTAGGGACGAGTTCTACAGTACAAGGAAGTAATGGCAGTAAGGGCTGAGACCAGAAAAGGTGACTGAGTGTGCTTAAAAATGTTTCAATGATCAAGAAAGTGTGTATTCATATTGTTGTAATATTTTTACAAAGATTCAGTTTAGAGCTGTTTGAGTAAGGAATTCTGAAGTAGTCTGAGGCTCTTCTCTTTTGCTCCCATATTTCTGTCTTTTCCCAAGAGAGACAGTGTAACCTTCACCTTTTTCCATGCTGTGATTGAAGAGTACTGTTCTCTTTTGTTGTCTTTTATTTTCTAGATACTTTTCTTTTTCTCATGGGCAGACCTATTTTAGGATGTCATTCCTTCTTTTTCCCGTCTCTTTCCCTTCAGCTCTGAGTGCAAGAATACTTCTACCTTTAATTACTCTCCTCTATGAAAGCTCTCCTCTCTCCTGCCTCCTAATGCATATTCTCTCTCACATCCTTCTAATTCCCCTTGCTATTTTGTATGTGCTTCCCTAGCTTCCCATCTTTTTCCCCCCCCATCCTTCCTTGACATTTTTCTTTCCTCTCTTTGTTCCTGCCTGCATCTTGGTGAGTGTCCCTTCCTGTCTTCCTCTCCCTCTATCCTCTTCCTTGCTCACTTGCAACTTCCCTGACCCTCAGATTTCTCTTCTTGCCAATGCTCTTCTCCAGCCCGAATGTCTCTGTCTCTCCCTCTGTTGTAGAAAGACCAGCTTGGGATAGCCTGTGAGATGAACAAACCTGAAAAGAAGGACTTACAATGAGACATTGAAAACAAGCCACAAGGAAAGCTGAAGAGGAAGCGAAATGTGTAGAAAGAAAGTGAAAGAAGGGAAATGAAACCAGGGAGACAAAACCAGATAAAAGAACTGGAGTCACGAAAACACATGGTAGGGCGAGAAAGAAACTAAAAAAACACCCCAAAAAGCAAAAAAAAAAAAAAAAAAAACCCAAACCACAACAACAAACAAACAAACCAGCTGGAAAATGCAGTAGAAGAGATAAGGGTGTTCCTAGTTATCTGGTGCTGTGGCAATGAGTCAGAATCAGTGAGTTTCCGATCTCCTATTCAAATGTAAACAGATATTTCTTCATCTTTGTTGCAGTGGTGCCCAAAGGGTGCCAATCACACAGCACAGCAGGGTTACTCACACAGGAGAGACCTCACAATTCTAGCAGCACTTTTGCTATAAGGCAAAGGCAAACAGCAGGAGGAGGGTATCATACACCTTCAGTGCTGTCAGGTGGGTGTCAGGCTGGGGGTTAATAACTGATTGGGGTTTTTCGGATTTTTTCTTTCCACCAAACCTGAAACACATGAAAATTATCTGCTGGAAAGATGGCATGGTGTGACCTGCTGGAAAGCAGCTCTGTAGAGAAGGATGTGGGGGTCCTGGTGGACAACGAACTGTCCATGAGCCAGCAGTGTGGTCCTGTGGCCAACAAGGCAAATGATATCCTGGGGGCCATTAGGGAGATGATCTTGCCCCTCTGTTCAGACCTGGTGATGCCACATCTGGAGTACTGTGTCTAATCCTGGGCTCCTCGGTACAAGAGAGACATGAAGCTCCTGGAGTGGGTCCACTGGAGGGTGACAAAGATGATTAAAGGACTGGAGCATTTCTCTTACAAGTACTGGCTGAGAGAGTTGGGCTTGTTCAGCCTCAAGAAGAGATGACTGAGAGGACACCTCATCAATGTCTATCAGTATCTGAAAGGAGGGTGCCAAGAGGATGGATCCAGGCTCTTCTTGGTGGTGCAGAGCAACAAGACAAAAGGAAACAGGCAACAGGAAGTTCCACCTGAACATGAGGAACAACTTCTTTACTGTGCAGGTGATTGAACGCTGGAATAGGTTCCCCAGAGAGGTTGTGGAGTCTCCTTTCTTGGAGATATGCAAAATCCATCTGGACACAATGCTGAGTGAAGTGGTCTCAGGTAAATAAAGTGCTTGAGCCGGGAGGTTGGACTAGATCACCTCCAGTGGTCCCTTCCAACCTTCCCCATTCTGTGAAGATGCTTGCCCACAGGTGAGATCAGGTGGCCACTCTAACAGGAGAGCCTGGCCCTCCCAGCTCTGGTCCTTCTCTTTGGTCTGAGAGCTATCAAGCAGCTATATATTCTGCTCTTCTGCCCTTTGCTTCTTGTAACTGAACCCTACACATTCCCAATAACTCTTACCTCATATATTCAGTGAAGTCTAATCTCTGTGTTTAGCTATGTGAGTTTGAGAGAAGTACTTGACAGACCCTTGTTAAAGATTATCATAGTCTTGGTCTGTGTAGTCTATAAGATCTACCCATTTTGTTCTTCTCTTTGGATCCATAACCACATGAAAATAAATAGTTACGATAAAGAGTGATTACCTTTTCTAGGTTTGTCTTACCTATATCTGACCATATGTCAGTGTGAGACTGCCTCACCCTTTATATTTGTCAGGAGAAACTAAGTAAAGGTTGTATTAACTGCTATTTACCCTTGTCCTGTGGTATGTAGCCAGTGTGAAATTCAAAGACAATTTAGAATGCTCTCACCAGTCCTACTGATGGTATTTTGCACTCCCTTTATTTAATACAAAGCAAATTGTACCTCAGGTGCTTAATTTTCTTCTAAAAATTAAGATATTAAACATATTTGCTTTTCAACTTGCAAACACTCCATCGCTCGGATGCAGTGGTTCTGACTTCCTGGAGACTGCCTGTCTAGAAATGTTTGTGCAGAGCTCCTCACTGTATAAGTACACTTTTAGGATCTTGTCGTGGTGAGTACCCCCCATTTAAATCTACATGACTTGGTTGTGAAGCAGAAGGGTCACTGAATATACTTTGGTCCTTTGCAGTCCGTTTCTGAAGAGCAGAAAGTTTCCTTTGGCAGCAAAAATCTGTTAGCTCCATCAGCAAGACAGCACAGATTGAAGCTGCTGGCATTTAATACATGTAAACTCTCATGAATTCCACGTCACCCATCCAAACCAGCTCTTCTGAAGCCAATGCACTGCACCCCATCTCTCTCAAATCCACCGCAGTCTTGACAAATTCTTGTTGGCTATTTCTGGCATGAACTTGAGAAGCCCTTACAGAGTTTTTAGCACTGGAAGGGATCATGTCTGTTGTAATGCAATTTCAAACATGTAGCAGAAAACAGGCAAACAATGTGCAAAAAAAGTGATCTACATCCAGATCTTCTCTTTTCCAGTGGCTTGCTGGTGATGCACTAGCCAAATCACTGGATTTCTCTGCCTCCTCTTCCTTATGCAAACAAGGGGAAGTGATACTTAGTCATTATTAGAACATCCAGGGATGCAAATTACTGTGTCTATGATTACTGTTTGTTCTCAAAATACACACCATTTCCTTTTATCCCATTTACAACACCGGATTAGTCACTTCCAATATTGCAGAATCATAACCATTCATTCCTTCAGATAAACTACCAGTTTCCCTAAAAAAAAGGGTCTCAGACTCTGAGAAGTGGGCCACTATTTAACACAAGTGTGAGATCAAGTTGCTTAGACACTGGAGGTGATGGAGGCCACTAAGCACAGAGGTGACCAATAAACAGGACAAAAAAGTGCATAATATAATGAAGATATAGCAAATGCTTGTCTAATGTAACATCTGATGGCTAATGAGTATTTGTAACTCGTCTGTAAGAACAGCTTTACTTTCTTGCAATGATACTGATTGCATCAGGAACTTCATAGTAGTACAGAACAGTACATAAATTAAAATCGTTAGACTGATGGGATACACAACTCTTAGCACACATCAGCATTCTTTCTTGAATCTGGATTTCACAAAGTCTACCTACATCTTCATGGTTTTTCAAAGGCATTTTTCACTTCTACATGTGTATTAGTGCCAACTTCTCCCTCGCTGAATTTGGAATTATAAAAAACATCCCTGATCTTGGACTATATATTGTTGTAGTGAGGAAGGAAAATGTTTTATTGAAGCTTGCTGGAATTTTGAATGAGTTTTAATCACAGGGATACTGGAGACAATTACTTGGGCTGTAGCTACACACAAAACTGCAGCGATTGAGCAGAAGATTGGAAACTGATAAAGCAGTTAAAGCCTGTACACAAATACCTTTCTCAGCTTAGGTCAGTGTGAGGTCTACACACCCTTCTTTGCAGGTAAGGAGGGAGTGACAGTTGTCATTCATCTTGATTCTTACAAGGTTTTGATGCCATTCTACCCGACATTTTCCTAAGCAAACAAAGAAAATACAGCTTAGATTAAATTCTCATAAAGGAGGCGCATGACTGGTGACAAAAATAGCTTTAAAACGCAGTTATCAATTGTTCTCTGTCAGACTTAGAGAGAGGAATTTTCAAATGGGGGCCTTCCAACATCTGTGTGGAACCCATTTTATGCAGTATTTTCATTAACAACCTGTGACGAGGGAATAAAGAGTACTCATAAAATCTGCAGACATCATCTAGCTGGGAGAGGATGCAAACAGTTTGGTGGATGGACTGAGAATTCAAAATGATCTTGCTAAATTGGAGAAAATCAACGACTCAGTAAAGAAAAGTGCAAAGTGCTACACTTAAGAGGAAGAAATCAAAAGCACAAAGAGAAAATGGTGAATAAGCGGCCAGGCAGCAGTACTGCAGAAAAGCAGCTCGAGGTGTCAGCCAAGAACTGAACAGGAGTCAACAGTATAATGCTGTTCCAAAAAAAAAGGCCGAGCTAATGCAGGGTGCTCTGGGCACAATGCAGTAGATGACTGGTTTGCTCTTCCTGGCCCAGGGAATGACACAAATAGAAGGTTTCACAGCCGACCAACAAACCTGAGAAGGGGCTTTGCAAGATTAAGAAGGTTTGTTTAAGAAGGGCAGGACTAGAGAACGATATGGTAACCGTTGGCTTGTAAAGATAAAATGGTCTCACTGACTGTTGGGACTGGGACAAGAAGAGGTTTCTGCCTCAAAACAGACCATGGGAAGCTGTGAAATTCCCTGCCATCTAGGCACAAGGGCATGAAGTTGTAGAGCTACAGAGATGGCCATGCAGACTGTCCTTCACCATACTGTGACCAACTTCATCCAAGGATGCTGTAGGTATGATCAGGCCTGACAGTGGGCAGTGAATGTTGAAGGCAGATGGAAACAAGCTCAAGGCACCTGCTCAGGGTGGCCACAGCTGAACTGTGCCAGAAATTAAGACCAAATAACTTATTTTGCTCAGATGCCAATATTTAATTTGACAGTGAAAACAGAGCAGCTTCCTCCTACCTATCAAGTTATGGAGAAACCCCGTGGCAGCTGATGGTAAAAGGCCATGAATTTTGTCCCCAGCTTTTCCTGTTGAGCCGTTTCTGAACATCCTGGTGTGAAGATCCCAGGAAGCTTCCGGAAGGCAATAGAAGGTGCCTAAGCCCTTATCAGTGCAGGCAGTCTCTGCTTGTCTCCCCACATTCATGTGGACATTTTTTATTTCAGTAGCTACTAGTATCTGGTGTGATTTAAATGGGAAAAAAATGACAATATTTTCCTCCATGTTTTCAATTCTCCCTAAAGCTGACTGCACTTTCTTTGAATACCAGAGCTTTGAATTTCATTGAGGAAACAAAGCAACCAAAAATGCAGAAGAATTCTAGAACCCACTGAGTCTTGCACCCTGTGTCTCAAACAGGAGAAGGAAAGCCTAGCCAATGATGAGTGACAAACATGGGTTTGCTAACCTCCACTGGCCAAATCTAGTGACTAATATCTCCTTTCTTTTGGATAAAATGGGATTAGCAGATGTACATTGGTCTTGAAAAGCAATCAAGAAACATGAAGTTGGGAAGCTCTATGGAGATCCATCATTACTTAAGAAGCTGTGTCCCCTGCAGTAAACCGTAGCTTGAAGGATGCGAGAAAACTGAACCATCCTGCTTGCTGTGGAGTGGGGGGAGAGCAACAAAGAGCACCATGGCTGAGTGGGCACATAGCAGGAGCTGGACTAGTTAGACTTGCTGCATGACATGGGGGAAACTTTTCACCTGTCCCTGTGCCACAGCATCTCTGACTATAAAATGAGATGAGCCTGGCTTTTCCTTATAAATAACTCTAACTAACTTTCCTTATGAATGACTTTCCTTATAAATAGCTTGCCATATAAATAGCTTACATGGCAAACACTATATAGGATATAACGGGCTCTGTGGCATTTTTCATAATAAACACATTTCCAAACCCAAATAGCTCAGTAAAACAGTTACAGATGCTATGCTTCTTAAGGGAAGCATGTGCTTTCAAAATGTGTTGTTAGTATAAAAAAAAATTCATTGGACTGCTTTAAATGTATTAGCAAGCATCTAACCTGCAGTAATTGCAAAAATTTAATTACAAAATTAAAACAATTATCAAGGCAACCCTCAATGTTCATGATGCTACATCTATTTTATATATAAATTCATAATATTTGAAGCACCCCATAAAATAAACAGAATAATCACTAGCTAAAGAAGGGAGGGTTTTTTTCAAACCTTTTGGGTTAGAATTAAAATAAGTAACTATGCCCATTAGTCACAGAGTGGATGCTTACTTGGGCTGGAAGCCAGTCTACGCCAGCACTCACTGGAGTAAACCTATGTGCCACAGACCAGTGTCACAGAGATTCCCCAAGTGACAGTGACTAACAGTGCAAACGGGTGTCTTGTGATCCCAGTTCATGTGCACACAGAGCAAGACCCACACCTTCCAACACTTCAGATGAACAAGCTGCAACCACAGACTGAGCTGGTTTCACCCAGGAAACTGCTTCACTTGAAACAACCCACCCACTCCCCTTTCTTGAAAAGTTATTGCAAGTAAGCGGCTTCTTGAATGGTGCAGCTTCTCCTCTACTTGCAGTTTATACACTGGCCAATGCTTGCTGGTGGCCCCAACACACTGCCATTTGTTGGAGAAGTTAAAACATCAGTCCATTTTTTTTCTCCCAATGGCTGAACAATGGTGATTAGCTGGAGAATGTTTGAATTGGCAACTCAGTGCCTCTTTGCAGTATGAATCCTTTGGGATTCTTCCTGACTTTGTCTGGGGCTTCAGAAGCCAAGTTCACACCAGGCCTGGTGGGCTTGGGGCTTCGTTCCTATCAACTTCCAGGAACTGCTCTTCACTTCTGAGAATTATCAAGTGCTGAGACTGATGGCAGAGGTGATTTTTCTGGTGGAGCAGGCAGGGCAGATGAACTTGACCTGATTAGCAGGAACACAATGATCTTTCTCAAATACTTCTGATCAAAGCATCCAGTGATTTCATTTCAGTTAGGGTCAAACAAACCTTCACTTCCACCAGATGAAAACATCTCGTTTAAATTATCTTAAGAATGCAGTCATGAAGTTCAGTTCTCCAGTCTTGACAAAGCAAGGGTCTTCAACCAGACTGCTGCTGGGCCTCCTGGCACTACCTGTCAATGTGACTATTTCTCTATACAGGCAGTTGTTTGTGAAGCTGTGAGAGTTTGGCCTGGCTCTCTGCCAAAAGCCAGACCTCACAGGGAAGATTCCCCCCTCCCCCTCCCAAAAAGGCAAAATGTAGCAAGAGAAAATTGTAGAAATATACATATATATTTACATACATTACATTTATATACAGTTAAATACTATGTACAAAGCAACAGGGACCCCCAAACAACCCTGATGGGAACAAGGGAAAGGGAAAGGGGAAAGGGAGACAAAAAAGGGAAAAGATAAACAAATATACACAATCTAAAATTAGGAATTAACTCAATAAATAACGAACACAATAGTAAACTCACTACTTTCTTTAGGAAAAGCAGATTCTTAACCTCCGCTGCCAGGCCAGACAAACAGCCCTCAGGCAGGCCTCGCTTACACAGATAAGCAAGGCCCAAACACCAAGGTCTGTCACTGAGCTCAACCGAGAAGGAAAAGAGAGCACGAACACCTCCTCCTTCAGTTTTATACACCTGATTACGTAAAGACATGGGATGGAATCCTTCCTATGTTTTGACCCTGGTTATGAAGGAAGGCCTACAAAAAACAACCCATCACAGAAGCTCAGCTTAGCCCTTTCACAACACTCTCTTAGCACTTTCCAAGAGTTATTTAGCACTTAGCACAGCAAGTGATATGTGGCCAAGGAGATGGAAAAAGAAGAGGGATATATTAGGGCCAACTGCTGTTTGAGAGAATTTGGTTACTAAAATAGATAACAGTATCAGAAACAGTTGTAGGCAGAAAAACACCCAAACCAAACAATCTTCCAGGGCTAAATTTCTCCAGACTCAGGTTCTGACTACTTTTTAGTCAAATCAAAACCTGCAGTCACTAGAAGCTCAGTGGAATCTATGTATTTGCTCAGTATATAGTTTGTTTGAACTTAGTTGCCATCTCTTGAAGAACTGGTCAATTGTCTAGACATTTCCCCCTTTAAAAAAGCATACACTACAACTGAGAAGCTGCCTATGGAATAACGGTTAAAAGGAATAGGATGTTTGGTGAACTGCTCCAGGACAAGCTGCTCCTGAGCAGCTTCCTGGTTCTTTCTTTCATATTGTCAGCTCATGTGTCCATGATTTGACTTCTAACTGAAGTCTCCTGTGTCTGATGCTCCACTTGTTGCACTTCGCTGCGGTCTCTGCAGTGCCTTGGGGCTGGGAAGACTCTGCCTGTACTCTACATGGAGCAGACAGCTCAGCCCTGACATGCCTTTTATAAACCCTTTATATATCTGAGCCTAAATACAGACAATTTTCTGTGTAGTTTCCTACCAAATGCAATACACAAATTCATTGTGCTCAGCTTTACTGGCACATTTCTAGCAGATCTTTCATAAGCTATTGTCCCTTTATAGATCTTCCACTGATTTTCCCTCCTCTTTCTGTGGATGTTCTTTCCTCTGCATGACCTGGTGATAGCTTGGCAACCCAAGGCAGCCTAAAGAGCTGCTTCTATGCAGAAACCGTAGGTCCTAGAGTGTGCTGAGCCAACATCAAAGGTAAAATATTAAAGATACTGACACAGCAACAGCACTGGCGATCAGCTCTTGCACATGCAAAGAATCTGTAAGATGCCCTTATGCAGCTCCTTCTTCCATCCATCTGATTAAGGTGATCTGCTACCATTTACATCACTTTGTCAAATGTATATTTGCCAGTTCAGTCTGCTGTCATGACACTGAGAATATGAATGTCTGTGAAACTTCCACGTTCTTCTAACTACCCACTCCCTGTTACAACGTGCATCCCTTCTTGAATATGGGGTTTTCCCTTCAGCCAAGCACTATGAATCCTTTATAAATCCCAGTTCTTACAAGGGCAGGAATCTAACCTGGGTTGACTGCACTTTTGTTTTCTAGCTTTGTTTGGATTTTGTTTTAAATATTGGATGGTTTTGCAAAAGGTAGGTGTTTGATGCAATTCAGAACGTAAGTCAAAAGGCTGCAAAAGTGGAAAGAATTAGTTCCTGGCTTATCCCATCCTTCTGCACTGCAACCCCAGGCTCCTGCAGGGAACAGATGACATGACACCATCGACATACTGATGCACAGTGAGCAGGAGCACTTCTCACTGCATGGTCACCTTGCTGCCGGGGCAGTGGAGACAGCCTGGAGCCAGCTGTCGGCTAGCAACTCCTACCAGTACAGCTGTGGCTACTGGGGATCCAGTGTCAGGGCTTTCCCCAGCCTCCCAGTGAGTTTGCAGTTGGCGTGAAATGACTCGCTGATCACGACATACCTGTTAATAGCCAGGCTGGCAGTGAAAACTATTTGAACCACTGTTACGTCTGAGTTAGAGTCAGCTTTATTCAATAAGGGACAGTCAGCTTGGACAGTTTAGGTACCTCTTCCTTTAAAATCTTCCTCAGTGTTTACACCTTGGACCTGTTCTGGCATTTGGACGAGGCTGGTTCTCGTCTATCAGTGCAGTGATGCAAAGATGTCAAGAACTCCTACACAACGACCTCTTGCTAGGAGAGGCAGCTTTAGTGTCGCCTCTGCCCTACATACCCCAAGGAAAATATACCTCTTGGATGGCTTAGTGAAACCTTTTGAGCTGGGGACGAAGACGTGGCCTCTAAGCCTGAGCAGGCACTTGAGGACGTCTCTCCCATGGGGTGGAGGGAGGGGATCTCCTCTCTGCTGGAAGGGCCAGCTCGCGATGAGGGCCAGACAGGGCAGCCCCCGCCTTAGGGGCGCTAAGCCCGAGCCCGCCCCTCGCCCCCGCGGGAGCGCGCACGGCGGCGCACGCGGCCCGCCCTCCCGCGCCGTGCCGGCGCCGGCGGCGCCCCCTGGCGGCC
>JAWWEU010000158.1:24921427-24939887 GCA_035583155.1 Acropternis orthonyx | reverse complement strand
GGGGAAGAGACAAGGGCTGCGGAGGCTGTTCGGCTCCGCTGGGGTTATTTTCTCTCACGGACACGGACACGGACGCGGACACGGACACGGACACGGACGCGGGCACGGACACGGACACGGACACGGGCACGGGCACGGGCACGGACACGGGCACGGACACGGGCACGGACACGGACACGGACACGGACACGGGCCCGGCCTGGCAGTACCGCCCGCCCGCCGCCAGGGGGCAGCCCCGCCCCGGGCTCGGCCCGGCGCTGCCCTCACGGCGTCCCGTCAGCGAGCGCGGGGCGGGCCCTCATGGCGGCCTCGGGCCGGGGGGCGGGCGGCGCGGGGAAGGGCGCCTTCATCCTCTCCCCCAGCTCCAGGGCGCAAAAGGAGCAGGGAGAGAGCACAACCGCAACTTCACGGCTCTCTGCCTGATTTTTTCATGTGGAAAGGTGACTATCTGTAGGATAGGCGAGCCTCATGCTTCAGAAGGTGGCAGGTTGCAGGACTAGAGCAGCCATCAGTCGACTGCGGCACAGCAAGCTCTATGTTCCTTTGAGAGATCGGGTGCAAAGGGCCAGCCACCAGTCAATTTTGGAGAAAGAAAGCAGAAACAAAAAGGAATTGAAGCAATCTGTGTCTTTTGAAGATAAAGGTGAGGTGACACAAATGTCATCCAGTTTGCTGAGCGTCTCTGTATTGCCTGTGTTACGCTCACAGGTCAAATGCAGCATGAAGGCAGTGAGAATATCCAAGTGGCAGGGCATGTGGGCTGTGTCAGAAAGACTGGCTGCTCTCTGCTTTCTGAGAGCTAAAAGAAAATCCAGTAAGTTGTGGAGCTGAATGCTTCCTTCTCCTCCCTCACAAGCTTGTGGAGGTGACAGATGTTTCCTCAGGGCCTGTTATTTTAGACACCTCCATGATTTATATATCTCTGGAAGCCTGGTGGGTGGAATTGGATGTCACAGACAAGCTGAAAATAACTTGTATATGCTCATATACAGACTGGTATCTACTGGTCCATGTGGAAAAACTCCAAATTGAATCACGTTCTCTGTGCCTGGCAGATGCAGTGAGATGTACAGATGGAGCAATGGTGGGTTGAAGTGAAGTGTTCTGGGGAGAGCACTGTCAAGGACTCTGCCGTAACATTGTGCACAGAAGAACCACCCTCAAAATTGTTTTACTAAGATACGTAGTAGTATACAGAGGAAAAATTCATATTTAGAACAGTATGCAATTCCTGGTGGGATTGTGACATGGAACTGGACAGACTACATTTGGGCCTCTACATGAGAGGTTCAGGAAGATACCTGGACAGGTGGCTGCAGAACTGTGCTTGGATATGCCTGGAATAAGACCCAGGGCCTTCAAATCTGCTTCAAAAGCAGTACCTGGTGGGGAAGTTCTGCTCTGGGACCTTGGAGTCTGAAGCTGTTAATGCCTGGTCAGGTATTTTGAGATAGTCTGGTGGAAGAGGCAGATGAATAAATATGCTACATCCACACAGGGCCAGCACTTCAAAAATATGTCAGGCCACAGTGTATGGCACATAGACAGGTGTTGAGCTGAATGCACAGTGTCTAGGCTAAGATGTAAGGAAATGTTCTCAGGTGAACTTCTCAAAAGCTAAAGTGTCTGCTTCTTGCCATGTGCAGAGCCCAGGGAGCTTCACCCAACTTCTTACTAAGTTTACCCCAAATGCAGCCTGGCTTCCTTGGGATACAGCTCAGAAGCAGCATTCTCTGGGAGGTATTTTCCAAGGCTGGGCCATTTGTCCATGCCAGCCTCTAGAGGATACGGAGAAGCTGTGCAGAAAGGGCCTGGGCACACCACTCGTCCACACCCTGTAGCCCGCAGTAGGACATTCACAGCCTGCCAAGGTAAACTGCATGAGCGGTATGCCTGATTCACAGCCAGGGCTCTGCTTCAAAAGCAGTGAGTGGAGAGTGGCAGAACTTTAACTCCTTAGGAGGGACTGAAGACAGAGCACGCAGCAGAGGACCCAAACTCCTGACGGGTATTCCCACCTTCAGGGAGCATGTATCTCACAGGGTTAGCTGCCAGAGTTTTTGCTGTACCACATGTCATCTCTGCATTTAAAGCCTTTTTCATTTTGTTTTGGGGTGGGTTTGTTGTTGGGTTTTTTCCCCTCAAAAATCACCTTCAGACATTTGTTTCCACTTACCTGGTCGCTTCCCAAATACTGGGCTCAACCTCACCGCTGTCTCTAGTCCCCTTCGATCACCAATATGTGATGACACAGATCTGGAGCCTAACCCAGAGCTTTCACCAAGAATTTTTCAACCTGCCTATTTAATTTATCAGAGATTATTTGATTTCAGAATGTGCTCCTTTCCCTTTTGTTAAGGCCTCATGACTTCCACTTTTCCCTTGCACCTTCCAGCCTCCCTGTTGTCCCTGTGGTTGTTTGCTGGCCCTTTTCCTTCGTCTGAGTCTCTGTGCCATGAAGTGTCACACAAAGTGATACTTTTGGATGTATGATGGAGGAGACATTTAATTCTGCTCTCAGAGGTCCCTTTAGATAAAACACATTCTTTAAAACCCACAAGACAAACGGGTTTTGTTTCTAAGTTGATGAACAAATTATTTGTCCACTGTGAAAATATTTGTGGTGATAATGGTACTGTACCCTGAGGGAATTAATTCAACTATCACTTTCCTGCTCACAGATACCCCAGTCCAGCAATATCCCATGCTGTATCACTGTCCAAGACTCATGACCCTACATGTGCAGGAGGAAAATGATGCATCTTTGGAAAATGTGGGTGAAATTTTAAGTGGCACAGCGGGAGTAGAACCCAAGGTCTTCTGCTGGTTCAGTCTTGCCCAGCACATTTTGGACCTCTCTCTCCAAAACTTTGGATGATGTCAGTGGGATAAGTGGTATAAAATTGCCATTCTGTCTGGAGGAGGATAGATCTGTTTGCTCTTGCAATGAATGTCCTGGTATGTGTGTGTGGCCATACAGAAGTGTGGCATCATCTCCCCTAATCTTCATCCTATCACTGTAATGAAAAAAATAACATAGAAATATCATGTAATTATTTGTTTAAAAAAAAAGGGTGTTTTTTTTATTTTTAAAAAGGCCTCCCAGTTCTCCTATAGTAGTTGTGGTCCAGGAAACTTTGTGTTTATTAAGCACTGTGTAAACTTGCAGCTCTCTCTAAATGTCTAATTAATACTAATGATAACAGCAACAAAGAGCACAGTCCAGCCATGGTAATAACCCAAGAGTGCTAATTTCTTGATAGGGTCACTTGCTCCACACGGGCACCTCCTCTCCACATGAAAACACTGGGTGCAGCCCAGAAGATATTTGGGTTCCCTGAAAAGAAGGGAAACACTGAGAACGTGTAATTTCCAGCAGGTGACAATGGCAGACAATGACCTGAAGGACTCTAAAAATCTATTATGGAGGCTTCAGCCCCTCCACTAAGCACTGCAAACACACATTCTCTTCTAGGAGATCAAAATCTTAGCAATCATCTCCTTGTTAATGGTATCCTTTTCAATTTCTTCTATGAGGAGACAAGAAAGGGGCATTTCCAGTAACCTGATGGAGTGAGTAAAATTGCGCTTCTGGAGGATGAACAGGGCAACAAGACAATGGCTTGTGTTACTGACCCCTCTGAGCTGTGGTCTCCATTAGTGATGCCACCACTCATAGCCTGGGCAATTTCTGGGGTTCACAGCAGGCGTCACTGAGTTCCTGTAGGGACCACGCTTCTACCTGTCCCCAGGTGTCCTGCAGTTCTAGTGGCAGATCTGCCTGCTCAGGCCACCCTACTCCTGTCCAAAGTGGCACCTAGAAGGGCTTTGAGCTTTTTACAGCTGGAAGTTTACCACCAGTGGCAATAATTAAGCCTCTACCACTTCAAAACCGCTTATGTACCCCTAATGGCTGACTGTCCCCTCTACCCTCCACCGCAGTGATTCCCCTAAGGGTGAATCTGCTGCAGACAGCTCTGGTTGGCTCCATGCAGTCTGTTCCTCTTCCAGCAGGTCCCTTTTAAATGTGGTTTAAGGTTCCCAGATACGGCTTACTACCATCCGACTAGCCTTTGTCATGACCTCCCTGGGGAGTTCTCTGGTAGACTTGAGACCCCAGAAATAATCCCTTCCCTCCTCCCTGCCCACCTCTGTCAGTGAGCCTGGCCTCGTTTTGCTCTATGGCAGTTCCACAGTCACCTTTGGGCTTTTTCTTTGCCATGCTGCTGCAGTAAATCCAATAGGTCTGCACATCAGTTCCCTTCTGTTTTCTTCTTCCCTGACCTCTGCCTGCTAACGTATCCTTCGGTCCAGTGACGTTTGGCACAGGAAGAAACCTCCTTAAGCACCTATCCCAAAGGCAGCTCCTGCTGTTAAATAATAATCATACAGTAGTAATCGCCAGAGGGTTGGCAGAGAGTTCAGGATGTCTCTGAAGCCATCCACCCCTCTCCAAGGTGGAGTCACCCAGGAACAGTGCCTGACGTGGGCATGAAATGCTTCTAGCCATCAGGATGCTGCAGCCTCCCCAGCAGCCCCCTGCGGCCCAGGAGACCTTCCGGGGAAAAAACCCACTTTCTTGAGCACAGCCCAAATAATTCCTCCTGCAAATCAGGCTGATTATTACTTGTCCTTCTTCTAGTGGACCTAGAAAAGAAACGATCGCCATCTGCTTTATAGAATCTTTTATATAATAACAAAACAATTTTTAGAGTAACTGAGAAAGAGGCATTTGCTCACTTGCAAAGTCAGGAAATTCCCTGCCAATGGACATTCTTTGTCAGGGATCCTTTGCCAGCATAGGCTGAGCTCTAAACCCCACAATCTGCATTTTCCTTTTGAATGACTCCCACAGAATAAACCAAATATCACATCCAAGGAGATTTATTACATCCCTTCCAAGGGCGAAGCATTCCTCAGCTACATTCCACTTCAGTCTTTTGTGCTTAGGAAAGGGGAAAAAAATTGCTGTGATGCCTCTGGATCCCACCCCCTCCAGGGCTTCTGTCGTTAATAAAGCCAAGCAGCTGGAGCCAGATTTTTCAGACTAGTTCTGAATGGCTGGCTCGCTCCTGCTGCAAGAGCAGCACCGTCAGAGCAGCTCTAGAATTCCTGCCTCTGCTAGAAGACTAATAACTCGTGGCACCACATTTCCTCAGTAAAAACACCTTTTGTTGTTCCCAGTGACACCCTATCCCTGTGGCAGCAGCTTGCCGGAGTGGATCTTCTCACTTCCTAGCCACTCTGGCTTCTACTGCCTCTGCATGATGCAAGAGTTTGCAATGCTTTTTGGGAGCTCAGATGTGCTCTCAGACACTCTGCTTGCAGCAACTGCTCTCTCCAGGCTTTGCAGTGAAGCTTTTATCCAGATGTGTAAAGGAGGATGTGTATAGAGGGAGGGCAAGGTGGGGGGGAACCTCTGTTGTGTTATCTGAGCTTAATTAAGCTTCTCCCTAGGCAGTCACTAATTGGTTGACCTCAGGACTCTAAAAGGGAGCAAATTTACCAGAGCTCATTAAAAGAGCAAAGTTTGGAATTTGAATTTTTTTGTTATATAGATTAACAGCTTTGACTGATGTCTTGCTGACTGATACTGGTGAAACAAAGTCTATTCAGCAAATGTTGGTAGGTGGGTTTGACGTTTTAAACCCAAATGAGAGAAGTGGTGAGTACACAGATGCCTGTTCATTATCACTGTGTCGCTTGCCAGCATTTATAGGTTATCACTTAACTGGAGTTCTGATATTGCTTTCTGCCCCAGCCATAGCTGTGCTAAACAGCCTGTCATCTCTTCCAGCAGGTATCAAGTCCACTTCAGTTTCACAGGCTTCAGAGAATTTCACAGAATTGACAAAAAACCCCCTCACCAAGAATCAGTTCACTCACCATAAAATGCAGCCACTACAGGCATGGGTGAGGCCAGCTAAGAAACAGCCCCAACACAATGGTGTAGTAAGAGAAGGGGAAGAGATGCTGTGTCCAAGGCGAGCTGCAAGAAGAACAAAGGGAAGAGGACCATCTCCTCCTAAACAGCTGGAAAACTGACTTTACTGAAAATGCTGAGATCATTTCCAATCTGATGGTGTTCAGATCTGTCTGACACAATCAGACTCCCCCAGAGCAGGGTCTCAGGCTCACTCACCTGAGTGACGATGCCTTCTTCTCAAATACCTGCAAGCTTGGGGCACCATTTGCAAGCCTCCTCTGCAAGTACTATTCTTGCCTTTTTGTTGGTGAGGTTTGACACGATGGAAGCTCACCCTGTGCGGACGGAGATATAGCCAAATGTGCAGAAAAGGCTACAGAAAATAAGGGGTGTGGAGCAGTGTGGAAGCAATATGCATGCCTGAAGAAGAAGGAGACCATTATGAGCACAAGGTGACTGGAAGAGCAGCCACTGCCTGGGTGGTAGCAGGCTATTAGAAGGTCAGCTTTCACAACCATCTCAGCAAATGCTCCTTGTATCCCTTGGAGCCAATTCACTGTGGCTCCAGTCAGGTTTAAAACCACCTTAGCTGGGCTTTAAAGCTGTTTGGAGTGGAGGGGAAGCCGTAATGTGTAGCAAACTGAAAATGTAGTTTGTGCACCCTGTGTGTGAGATGTTGCAGCAGATTTGAAGTTCCTCCTGTCAGCCCGTGAGTTGCTTCCCCTTTTTTCCTTTCAAGGACAGATTTCATCCTCAAAGAAGATGCTCATCTCTCCTGAAGAGGTTTCTGTGCATGGTATGAAGGTTTTCAGAAATTTGATGGAACTGTCAGCTGACCAGCAACATGGATAGATGATATCTGTCTGACATACATTTCACTGTGAACCCATCTCTACAGTTGTGATTGCTTATCCCTGTCCTAGGTCTGTTCACCTTTAGGCCCTTCAGAGCCCTTCTGAATTGCTTTTCTGTTCTCTTCTGTTTAGGAAATACTCAACATCAGTGAGCATTTACAGGAAAGTCCCAAGTTTCACGCTGTGTTTGAAGGATGCTGGTTTGTTGAGTCTCTGGGTTTAGGTAGTGGCTGCAAGAATAAGTCTTTAGGTGTAGCTATGAGGAAGAGGGACTGCCACTGTCTCTGGTGAAATGATGTTTGTTGAAAATGAGAACTGGCCTTCCAGAAGAAGATGCTGCTGAGCAAAGAGAGGAAGCCAAGTGTCTCCTCCCCAGAGCACATGGCCTTCCCCCTCCTGAGCACACTTGTGACCCTCACAACTGTCTCCCCTACTGTTTGCTGTCTGCTTCTTTCTCTTTCTTCTTTTCCTTTCTCCCCAACCACACCCACTATTTAACCATTTAGATATAAAAATAAAAAATAAAAAAACCACCCAACCCACTAGACAGAGGGTTTGCTAAAGAAGGGTAATTTAAAAGTAAGTCTTTGAGGTCAGCATGTAATTGTACCATTTGGACTATGTGATCTGGGACAAAAATAATCCACTGGGTATCTGGTCAAGAAGGAGAGGATGGCATCCTGCAGTGAGGGAAGACTGACTTACATAGGATTGACCAGGCAGCAAAAGACCAGGCAAAACTTGCTGGCACCAGAACTAATATTTGTGTAGGATCCTGCAAGGTACTCCATCTGTGATGGGATCATTAGAGCTGCTGTTCGGGTCACAGCCTCCCTTGGTCTGTGCCTGCCAGGCACTGGGTGCTTCCTGGAAATTTAATAGTTTTCTGCAGAAATACAGATAAGATGTGAAGTATATTTATATATTGACCTGCTCATGAGGAACATTTCTGGTATGGTCTGGAGTTTAGGGTGCTGAGGTTTTTTAACAGTTCTCCATTTTCAAACCCCTGCTTCAGGTACTTCATGAAAACCTGTCTTCTCCAAAGGATTCATGGGCCTGTAAGCCATGCCCTTCTCTTGTATGGAATAACAAAGAATGTTTTCACGCCTATAAACGTCAGTTCTTTTCTTTGCAGTTCCTTCTCAGTTATAAGTGACAGCAGTAAGTTAATGCAGGCCATTCATATAATGTATTTTACCAGTATTTCCTCTTGTGAGTTTTAAATGAAGAAGCGAGCCTGGTAAGTGCCTGAATATCTCTGCTGTCTGCTAGCCTTGAGAGTACAATACAAGGGGTAGGAGCACCACACCACAGTGCTTTGTTTTGTTTATCATTCTGGCAGAGACAGTGGCAGCCCCCATCACTTAGAAATAATGATGCTAATTCTCATACTGGGGCAAAGCACCACCTGTTTACAGAGGACCATGATTTTCCTAGCTCCAGAGGTGGCTCAGTGATACCAAGCAGACTGTAATCTGTCATTCCTAAGACTGAATTACTTTCACATATCCCAGATAAAAGCACCATAAAAATCAGTTACTGTGAAAGAAGTTAAGTGTAAGAGGAGGAAGGACTCCTGTATGTTGATGCCAATGGCTGGGGATAATGGCTGTACCTGAATTGATGCCACTTGTGTTTCCACTCCAAGGTTTCTCCAGCCATCAACTCTTCAAGATTTCATCCCAGTTTAGCATTCTCCTTTCTCAAACCACTGTCTGTGCATGAAAGGATTTATTTTTAATCAGAGGCCAGTGTTGGTTGCAGGGGTCTTTACTTTGTGACCTTCAATTCTGTTTCTAGGAGGAGATAGCGGGTTTCAGTACCTTCTTGCTGTGGCTGTCTCTGGGTCAGCCCTTCCCAGAACAGATGCCACTGATTCAGGAGGGCTTTGCTGCCTCCCCTTTATTTAAGTGCTGGTTACACAGCTCTGCCAGGATCCATTGCAGTCATAAACCACGCTCAAGGGATGAGCAATTTAAGGTTTGGAGTCATGGTAAACCAGCCCTGGAGACCTCATGCAATTGTTTTTCATCCCTCTTACACCCACAGTTCTGCTAGATTAGAGTTACTGCACAACCCAGAGACTTTCTGACTTGAATTTGAGTTGGGAAAGACAAAAAACAAATGAATTAGTGTTGTAAATTAGGTTTCTCAGATTTCAGTGATTTCTCATGGAAATGGGGCTCAATATTTTCAGTCACAGAAACATTTCACAAGTTCTAACTCTTCTGATGCTATTAACTTCCTTGATTGGCCAGAGTACAGTGACTTTAGGAGGTAAGGTTAATTTTAAATCATCTGTGGTAGAAAAATTACATGGGACCCCATGTGAGGAAGCATTAAACCTACAAAATGAGGATGAACCTAGAAACCATCCCCTGATCTTAGAGATCTGTGTGGGAAGACTGGATTCTAGGCTGAAGTTCGTTTCTGCCCCTTGTTACCCCAGTACAAGTCCAACAGGGTGTATGCTGACTCTTGGTGCAGCTCAGGTCAGTGGGATAGCACCCAAACACTTTTCCATATGCGTTGTGCTCACCCACAATCCAACCCAAAAACTGTAATTCAGAGCTCAGTCAATGGGGGTGATCTAAAAATAATAGGATTGAAACCAGTAAATGATGGTTTCTTAGGTTTGCCTGCCTATGTTGGAGCCAGGGGGGTGTATTTTCAGCCAGTTCCCTGCAACTGTTAGAAGTCACCTAAGAAAAGAGCAGGGGAGATGAGAAACTTACACATTCCTAGGACTGCAAGTGCTCAGGCTTTGGGAAAACTGCTAAATCTCCTGAGGTACCTGGAGAAAGAAAGATCTGGCAACACTGTTAGCTCTGTTTACCACATAAACCAGAACCTCTCATTTCTCTTGCACATCTTTTCCTAGAAAAACTGACTGCTCGTGGCTTGGATGAGTGGACTCTTCAATGGGTAAAAAACTGGATGAATGGCTGGGCCCAGAGAGTTGCGGTGAGTGGAGTTAAATCCAGTTGGCAACTGATCGCTAGTGGTGTTCCTCAGAGCTCAGTTTTGGGACCAGTCCTGTTAACATCTTTATTGATGACCTGGACATAGGGATCAAGTGCACACTCAGTAAATTTGCAGATGACACTAAACTGGGTGGGAGTGTTAGATAGGAAGGCTCTACAGAGAGACCTGGATGGTTTCAATCAATGGAGGAATGACAACTCCATGAGGTTCAATAAGGCAAAGTGATGCGTCCTGCACTTGGGTCACAACAACCCCAGGCAGTGCTACAAGCCTGGGGAGGAGTGGCTTGGAAAGCTGCCCAGCAGAAGAGGACTTGGGGATGCTGGTTGACAGCTGGCTCAGTATGAGCCAACAGCGTGCCCAGGTGGCCAGGAAAGCCAGTGGCATCTTGGCCTGCATCAAGAAAAGCGTAGCCAGTAGGACCGGGAAAGTGACCATCCCCCTGTACTCCGCACTGGTGAGGCTGGACCGCGAGTACTGTGTTCAGTTCTGAACCCCTCACTTAAAAAAGATATTGAGGTGCTGGAGTATGTCCAGCAAAGGGCCGCAAGGTTTGTGAAAGGTCTAGAAAACATGTCTTTTGAGGAACAGCTGATGGAGCTGGGTTTGTTAAGTCTCAAGAAGGGTAGGCTTAGTGGGGGACCTCATCGCATTCTACAACTACCTGAAAGGAGGTTGTAGTGAAGTAGAGGCCTGTATCGTCTACCATGCCTGCAGTGAGAGGACCAGAGGAAATGGCCTTAAGCTGAGACAGGGGAGATTCAGATTAATATTAGAAAAACAGTTTTCACTGTTAGAGTGGTCAGGCATTTGAATAGGTTGCCCAGGAAGGTGGTGGAATCACCATCCCTTGAAGGTGTTGAGGAGGTGTCTGGATCTGGTGCTGGGTGGTGTGGTTTAGCAGTATAAGGTTACAGTGGCAGTCCTGGGTTGGTGTTTGGACTTGATGATATTAAAAGACTCTTCCAACCTTGATGATTCTATAATTCTGTGATCAGTGGACGTTATAGATGCACAGGCACAGTTCTGCAGGTAGGGAATTCTTGAGCACTTCAAAGAGCCTCTTCCTTAGTGCTGCTGCCTTTGGCCATGTTTCATGCTTCACATTTTGGGCTGCTGCTATAATCAAGTTCTTAATCAAAAGCTGTACAGGACGCGACAGCAGCTGCTCAGCATGCCAAGGAGACACAGGTACTTTGGGACAGAGGAGCCAGGGACTCTACTGCCTTGCCTTGTCTTGCCTTGCCTTGTCTTGCCTTGCCTTGCCTTGTCTTGCCTTGCCTTGCCTTGCCTTGCCTCACCTGTCTACCCACAGTCAGCTGCAGAAACCACATCTCTCTCCATCTCTGTTTCCTTGCTGGACATCTCTCTAGCAAGCATGAGGGATTTGCTCAGTGGGGCTTTCAGAAGGCAGGTGATAATTCTTACCTCTTTATTTCACATCTCAATCCATGCATGAAGAGCATGCCACTTGGCAGCAGCTGTATGAGACTTGATCCAGGAAGTCCTTCTTCTTTTTGCAGGTTGAAAAAACCACACTTTTTCATCCTGGAAATGCTAGTCAAGCAAGGAGCTCTGCAAATTCCACTAACCAGGGTTTTCCCCAAAGCAGTTGTTGATCAGCAACAGAGCAGTTAGCTGGCTCAGGTGAGCTCTCTTGAGGTTGGGAGAGCAGCAAGGCCAGCTCCCAAGAGCAGCTGCATGCCCTAGTGGTATAGACAGTGCCAGCCTCACCCTGCCTCCCTACAGCCAGCCCCAGTCCCATGCACCACTTGGGCAGGGAGAGTCAGGCAGGGGAGTTTGCTGCCAGGAGTGACACCTCTACATGTGCTGACCGCATCTGTTGCCATGGCAATGCGTATTTGAGCCTGAGCCAAGCTGCATCTTCCCTGAAGTTGTGAATTGAGCTTAGCTTTATTTATTTAAAACCAACCATAACAAGTGATAGAAAGAGAAGAGACACATTACAAATCCCCTTGCACAGGCCGTAGCCAAATGAGTCAGAGGCACTGCGGGCTTTAATCAGCCCACCTGACGTCAAACCTCTCCATCAGAGGAAAGTGCCGCCTGGAAATGTCAACATGCCCAAGCGGAAAGGCCAGAAGGTAAATCTTTTCCTGTGCTCACTCACGGAGTAGGAAAGAACAATTAAAATTCAACCAGCTCCCTAGACACATGTTAATAGCAATCCGATTGAATGTTTTTCTCCTCCTGGTCCTCTCCCATCCCTGCCGATAGCTGCCTGGGATCAAGGCCTATTGGTTTGAAGGGTCTTTCTTACGTAGCATCAAACCCCAGATCCTGCAAGAAAAAAAAAACCAAAACACCAGCCGCAAAAAAGGGCTCTGTGCAGGAAAACTTTGTTA
Source organism: Acropternis orthonyx (assembly GCA_035583155.1). Lineage (NCBI taxonomy): Eukaryota > Metazoa > Chordata > Aves > Passeriformes > Rhinocryptidae > Acropternis > Acropternis orthonyx. The sequence goes on along the minus strand of JAWWEU010000158.1, from coordinate 24,927,753 downwards.
CTGAAATGAGCTCTCCCACTCACACAGCTAACTAAGCCATGATAGAGGTTCCCAATTTCACACATGAATGCTCAGGGGCAAAAAGAGCAACTTAGTTTGGACCTATGTCACTTGCCAACAAAAAGTTGGGATGAGGAAAAAGCAGCAGGAATGAGATAATTTTTTTTTGCCAGAGGCGTCAGCCACCTGTGAACAGGTCAACACCAACCCTGATAGATGCACCACAGCAACAGGAAATGGTCCTGGGCTGTGACATGAACTTCTGGGAAGAAGGAAGAAAAACCCTCCTGCATCCTTTGGAAACTCAAACTTTGGGCCCCTGTGATACAGAGAAGGTGAGAAGGAGCCCCCAGCTTTGAATACAAGAATCCTCTTCTTGAGTGTGTATCTTAAGTTAGGTGTGCAAAGGGGAGAGGGGTCAGCCAAGGACACATAGAGCTTTATCTGCCCCTTTGAGGAAGATCAAGCTAGGAAACCCAGGGAAACCATCCATTCCCAGCCCACTGGCGTTTGCCAGGGGTAACAAAGGGACACATGCAGACATCAGGGAAAACAAGCACATGGAGAAGGAGGAAGGAAGGAAGAATATAAATGCAAACCGCACTGCTTAAAAACAGGGAGGCATTCCAGTTCCTCCAAAGTGCTCCCACACCCAGCGCTGTACAGCAGCCAACCTGGTGGGCTTCTGATCTTCCCAAATCACTTAACACTTCTCCCCCATTTATTTTTGTCCTAAACGTAAGTGTTTTGCTTTGGTGGCTGATCCTGGCAAGGTGCCTGAGACATTACACTGGGGTTGCTTTTCTCTAGGAGATGTCTGTAATGAAGGTTTCCTCCACCGTGTTTCTCTTTTCCCTGTAGTGAAAGTCTGTAATTACCACTGAGGGGTGAGGCAGACAGCACTGAAACAATGTCATTTGAACGGGGGTGAGACATGCCTGAATTGCTGGGTTGTGCTTTTCTCTTCGCAGGACTGCTTGTGGATTCAGACATTGCTTTTAACCCTTCACAGTGCAGTGAATGTTGTCCCCCCACGCCCCTGACCAGCCTGCATGCACCAGATCTGCTTGGTTCTGACCAGGGCAGATTCTGTTGGATATAGCCAAGATGTGAGTGCCCAACTTCTCCACCATGCTTAAGGGGTCAAGTGGCATGAATCTGCAGGGATTGCTCTCTAGTCATCATGCGGGTAACTGGCGGGTTGGACTTGACTCTATATGGCAAATCCAGTGTGTCAAAGCAAAGCTGTTGCTGTCTCCTTGCCCCAGCTCATCCAGTCCTGTTCCATTAGCTCTTCAGCTTCCTCCTGTACCAAAGACATCTGCTTCCCACTTCTTGATGCAAGATACCTTCTTGGGGTAAAATTCAGTCAAATAGGGTGTGCAGCTCTACTCTTCATCTTTCCTATGGAAAAGTTTGAGTTGTAGAAAATGGTTGAGAGAAATGAGGAGATACACCTCCCTCAGAATGACTGTTCAGGTTGTCTCTAGCCCTGTGAAGAGATCCCTTTTGCAAGCAGGCCTTGCAACTGGGCAGTCTGGAAGCCTAGTAGAGTAAATAAAAAGTGCATGGGAAGCAGAGGAAGCCACCCTCCTCTGCTGTCCTGCAGCTTCCCATTCACCTGAGTTGCCTGAAGGGGAGTAATTTAAAGTGTCTTCAAACACTAACAAACTGCTGGAAGGAGATGCCCTCATAATGAAGTTACTCTTCCCTCAGTCACCCTGAAAGTTTCTTACTTTTCAGGGAGATTGCCAGTCTCTGCTCTTTCTGAGGTGTAGAGCAGGGAGGGGAGATTGCGTGTGACAAGGCAAAGAAACATTCTTAGCCTGCCATGAAAAACTGAAGGAGTTACAAAGACATTTTCCCCCCTATATCAGTTACTTTCGAAGTGGTGAGTTTTCAGGTCTCATCTTTTGTTGTAATATCCATTTACTATTTTGGGGCTTTGCTATCTGACATAGCTAATCCTGATACAGGCAGCTCAGTCACATTCCCAGGAGGCTAAAGGTGTTCCATGAAGGGATATTTCTAGGATCTGGTGTCTTGTATTCAAAGCTTTCCTTTCCCTGGGTCTTGCACTCCCCACCTTCCCTGCCTGTCACTCACTCCTTGTTTGCAAGGCTGATTTAGATCTATCCAAGGGCCCCAAGTTCACTCCAGAAAGAATAATAATTGCAGTGCTGAGCTCTGTGGCTTCCCTTTCATTCTCTTCATAGCATTAGGGTGCTCACTGAAACCACAGCATTCATGGATCCTTGCCATATGCAAACATGCAATTAATATGCTCTTCACTTTCCCCTCTACTTCCCCAGCAAGATGGGGGGACAAAAGCACAAGTTGTGGTGGACTTTTCCTTATCACATGGACATGTGTGTGTCTGTGCTTCTCTGCAGTGCATCTTGACTTTTTCCTGGGTTGTTAATTGTCCCCATACAAACCTTAATGAAGAAATCACAGCCCAAGGTCTGGATATGTAGCTACTTGTGTCATCACACATGACCTGACTCCTAAGAGCCTGTCTGGGGACTGCAGGCCCACATCTTTGAACTAGACTGAAAGTCCCATTTTCATCCTCACCTTGCTCTCAGTGGACCTTCAGGAACAGAGGGGACCGACAACGCAGCAGTTGCTCCCTCTGTGTTGCATAAAACAGTGAGCAAAACCACACCAAAGCAATATATGGAGAAATAATCAAATCCAGAGAAAAGACAAAGTGAAATAAAGGCAAGACTATTACAAAGAGCTGCTGAAGGACCGAATTGTGGAACTTGCGTGTCTCCAGGAAGCCTTCATGGCTAGGAATATAAATTGTGGCAGAAACTGGCTATTCCACCCATATGAACACCAACACTGGAAAAATAAATGGGACAAAGGGTATCTTTTACCAGATTTAAAGCAGAAGCTTGGCTGTGGTGGGAATCCTAAAGAGCCAGCCTAACCCCCAAAGCAAGGAGTTCTAACAGCGTGAATCATTCCCATACCAGCTGTCCAGGCAGCAATCACCAGGCAGATGACCCCTCCTGTAACAACAGAGTCTGTATGCAGCAGACCAAAAATCACCAACATCTCACCCTACATTCCTCAAGAAACACTCATCCTCGAGAGTCTGTGAAACCTCCCAACACGGTCTGGTGTGGGGAAACCAAAAGCTTCAACTTGGCAGGATTCAGAATGGCCTGGATTGCTATCCACATGTTCAAGCCCAGGGGCTGCTTACCTTGTCTTGCTTGTCTTGTTCACAGCTGTGCAGGGCGAAGGCAAAGCAAATGCAAAGCGGTACAATGAGAGACTTGCAGTTCTCTCTCCGTGGGCATAAAGGCAGGCAATGGGAACAGGACCAGGCAGGATGGAGCACAGGAAAGTGGGATCCCTGTCTTATGATAACTGGGATGATGATTCACTTCTCAGCAGTGGTAAAATGATCTTGGTCATACATGCACATTTGCAGTATCAAATGTTTTGAGGGTGGGAAGGCTTACCTGTTCTCAGTGTGACTTTTTCAATCTGAGCAGACTTGGTTGCTATGTCAGTCTCCTGCTATAATCAGATTACAAATAAAGCTAAGTGTAGAATCAGAGAAAATGGAGCTGAAAAGGAATTTGAATGATCATGTGATTGAGGCTCTGCACCAAAGTTGCTTCCTGATCTGCTGTACCTATGTCCCAAGAAATGGCTGCAGAACTTGGTTTTTAAGGATGCTCTGGTGAGGGTGACACTGCCACTTCCCAGGCACTCCCCTGTTACTGTTTGTCCCCTCCAGTGTGGCAATGGAGAGCATTTCTTGCCTTCCTATGTTCCACAGCTCTTTGAATGCCTAAAGACTGTTGGACTGTAAGTTATCTGTTTAGACCAAAGCAGCCCAATTCCCTCAGTCCTTTTTTAGGGTTCACTTTTTTCCTGCCACTGTCACTGCCCTTCTCTGGATGAAGCCCTGTTAGGCCTCACCTTGCCCGAGGAGTTGGCACCTCAGAGAGACATGGTATCTTGCTTGGCTAACACCACAATCTGCCCTGGTCCTCTATGGAGCAGAAGAGGAAATTCACATCATAAAGATTCTGTAGGAGGATTCCCACACCTGTATCCCAGCATGGCATTTGCCTTCTTCACAGCCATGTGATACTGTTAACCCTGTTCAAGTGTTGAAAGCGCTGTAGTTGCCTCTGCTGCAGCACTGCCGCTCAGCCTGTCCTTTTCCTCTCTGACTGTGGACACTCACAGCCAGCTGCAGCAGCCTGTCTGAGATTTTCTGAATTGTGATCACCTCCCCTCGCCCATCAAGACTTTACCTGTCCCCAGGTCTCTTCTGGAGCACAAAACTGCTTGCCTGCAGAAATACCTCTCATTTTTTGTCCAGAGGGTCAACAGCAACAGTCTGATCACTGAAGTAATATTTGCACTGCCTTTAATGAACTGCACTCGTGTCTGACATGGGCAGTGTCTGTTTCAAACCCCTAGACAAGTGCAAGGGATGGGGGTCCCTATAAGAGCTCTCCAAGATGGGACAGAGCAGCTTTCCTGTGCAAAATGGGAGATTCTTTATGATTCTTCCTTGCATGCAGAGGTGCAGCGGTAATAGGCAGAGGAGCTGCATCTGGGCAGTTATGCTCAGTACTAAAAAAGTATTGAGTAGAAACAGGGTTTCAGAGCAAGGTCATTTCATTTTTTTCTGAGATATTTTAATCTTCAGAATGGATTTCACAATTCCTGTCTGAATGTGCCAAAGCATTTTCCCTTCAGAGCACAGACAAACAGGTGAGGTTTACTTTGTTTGACCTTTTCTGATGACACTGCCACCCATGCTGTGCAAACTGCCGCTGCCATGATCTGAGCTTCCTCAGTCTGAGGATAAATACAGCGTGTGTCCTGAGAAGAGGCTTCCTTGTGTTAGTGAGACACTGAACCATAAACTCTTGCTTTTACCAGTGAGTCTTTGCAGTTCAGGAAACAATATCCGTGTTTGGTTAGCAGCAGGAGGTGAAGCTGCCCCACCTGTGGATCTGCCCGTGCTCTGTGACCCTGGGCTGTCACTCCATTGCTATGGCAAGGCTTCGTCCTCCTACCCCTCGCAGCTGAGAACCCCGCTGACTGGGATGTTAAAGGAAAGACATCTTTACTCTTGCTTGGAAACGGGTTTGCTTCTTGCTGAAGGGTCTGGACATATTTCTTGTCACCATCTTACAGTGGCAAAGGTTTTTGTGTTCCCCCTTTAAACCCACTGGCATCCACACTGACAAAGAGGTTTCTTTACCATTAAGGTAAAAAAAGTTTTACCATTAAGGAAGGAGGAACAGCATTATTTTCTCAGCACAACTCCATCCTGGCTGAATTTATGTCTCTGACCTTTTACCCAAAGGCTCTTTACACTTGACTGAAACATAAGGTAAAAGTAAATGTAACTGAAAGAGCCCATTGTGTGTGCAAGTATAAAGGCTTTTGTGTGCAGGACGTGGCTGCTTGTGCAATGAGCAGTCAAGGAGCACCTTGGGTTGTACTGTTAGTCCTGACACTGATGGGGAATGTGGAGGAAGAGCCTGGGTGGATGAAAACCCAGTGTCTGGGTCAAGCACAGGCTCGAGCCAGCCTCAAATCAGCACTTCTCTACCAGGACCCTCAGTGCTCGCAACTTTCAGCCAGGTTTCCTCCTGGAGAGATGCACCAATGTTTTTGGGCTTTTTTCTCCATATGGCTGTGACCAAGAAAAGCCCTTGCTGGGAGCCGCAACTCCACTCTCTGTGGAGCCATGAAAGCAGGGAGAGATTAATAAAACATCAGGTCTTCTTCAACGGGATTATTATAAGTGGTTTTCCTGAGTGTTGGTTGAAGTAATGATCAGAGAGGACAAGGATCCATAATCCTATTTATCCGAAACCATATAATCTTCCTGAAGCTCTTTAATGGTGCCCAACTCTTTAATTACACAGCAGCCACATGGGCTGCTGCAGTCAGGACTACCTGCAAGCCCCATGAGGTGAGCGGAGGCAAGGAGACCTCCCTGTCGGCTGCCCTTCGGGCCCCGATCCAGCGGAATGCCATCTTTGCCGGAGCTGCTCCCCGAGGGATGCAGAGGGGCCATCAAAGCCGGCCGGCAGGCTGCTAAAAGGAGGATTTGTTCAGTTCGTCAAACTGACACCACTCTGCCGGGGTGCAGCAGCGCCTCCGGGTCCCTCCCCCGTCAGGGAGGGACGCGGGAGCCCGGGGGAGCCCCAGTAAGGTGCCGACCTCGCCCGCCCCGGCGGAGCGGGGGCTGCCCGGGAGGCGGGGGCGCTGCCTCGAGGGGGTGTCTGCGAGGGAAGTCCCGCCCCGGCGGCTCCCTGTGCGCGGCGGGG
>JAWWEU010000158.1:24876787-24921327 GCA_035583155.1 Acropternis orthonyx | reverse complement strand
GGGCGCTGCCTCGAGGGCGCGTCTGCGAGGGAAGGCCCGCCCCGGCGGCTCCCGGCGCGCGGCGGGGGCGGGGGCCGGCGCGGCCGGCCGGCCCTTCGGCAGCGGGGCACTGACAGCCGCCCCGAGCGGCACCGGCGCGGCGCTCCGCTCCCGTGCCCGGCCGGCGGTCGCTGCCGCCGCGCCCCGCCGCCCATGGACCGCCGCCGCCGGGGGGCGGGCGGGACCGTGCGGCCCCAGTGAGCCCGGCCGGCCGAGCGCGGGGGGCGCCGGAGCCCCCGCGCCGCGGGCACCATGGACAGTATCCTGGAGCCCTTCCCCGCCGAGCGACTCTTCCCCGCCGCCGGCGCCGGGTTCCTCGACTTCAGCGACTTCAGCGAGGCGGACTTCCTCAGCAATGTGGTAAGGGACCGCCGGCAGCACCCCCACCCCGGCGGGGACGGGACATGCCGCGGGGCTCGCCCCGCCGGCCCCCGGGCCCCGGGCCGGAGTGCGGGGTGTCCCGGGGCTGCGGGTACCCGGTGCCCTCCGCCGCACACGGGCAGCGCCGCGCTGGGCCAGCCCCGCCGCCCGCAGACGGCCTGCCGCGGGCACCCCGAGGAGACACAGCCGGGGAATCCCAGTGTTTTTCTACACTGCGGGTTTTTTGAGCTGAGGAGAAGCGTGCGGTGCCAGGCGGGGTGTGTACAACCTGCCCTGTGTCAGCTCGGGCGGCACCGGAGGCACGGCCGAGTGCCGTCGGGAGAGCTTTGGGCTCAGCGCCTCCGCTCTCCATTGCCTGTAACTTTTCCTCAGAGTGCCATTTGGGAGATGAAGCATCTCCGGCTTGGCGTTAAGGCTGGGCTGATTTACTTTGGAGAGAAAGGTGAGGGGGAAGAGTGACTTGGGAGGAAAATGGGTTGCCAGTCTCAAGAAACCAAAGGGCCATTGTTCACCTCTAGGGAAACTGCCCAGCCCCTCCCAAGAGTCAGTGAAGTCCTCAGTCCAGCAGCTCTCCCTGAGCAGCACGCAGAGGCTCTTTGCTGCACAGCCCGAGCGTTCTGTGGGAGTTTGTGCTGCGGCTGCTGCAGCCCCTCTGCCGGGCAGCACCCAGCCCTGAGGCAGAAGGGGCAAGGGCCCCACCCCAGAGGTGGTTTGGATTGAAAACATCATCCGGCACTGGGCAGCAGGGGTTCCACTGGCGTCTGACCGGCCGCAGCCGTGGGACTGTGCCTGCCCCGGACAGAGAGATCTGAGCTATGGCTTGTCCCTCTCCTGTCACAATACTGGCACCTCCTGCGTTCCCGGTGAAGCACTTGTGAGCGTCTCTGGAAACTAGCCTTGCAATAGGAACAGAGAACAGGGAGAGGATGAATCTACTGATGGATCTGCTTCTGCTTTGCTACACAAAAGATATCTAAAACCTTTTATGCTGCCTCCTTTGTGAAGGAGACAGTAGAGATGCACAATTTGCATAAATATTAAATGCACTGCTCTTGGTACGCAGAGGCACACTGGGTCTGGGAAAGAGATTATGCAGGCAGCCCCATCTCTCACAAATCTTGCCAGCTCCTAATTTCCGAGATACCACTGTGCCTCAAGGACTGACTCTGTTGGGCTCTACGGGAGGCAGCAGAGTTCTGCTGTGTTCAGGTAGACCTTCTAATGGCACGTCCTCCCAAGACTAAGTGCTCGCTCATGCTGCAAGGCCTTGCCTTCTTATATCTGAGAGACCTGTTATTAGGAGTCTTGTGCTTTCCCTCATTCTGTATAAATCCAGCGTGGATGAAGCTATGCTGATAAGAAGTGCTTTATGCCAAGATCATTTATTCCCTTACTGAAGTGAAAATAGTATATATTGGCACCAGCCCTTTTACCCATGTGCAATATGGGCTGCAGTCAGAAGTCAGGGAACTCCTAACCAATATAGGTGGTACCACTTTATAGTTAAACACAACTTCTGCCTGCAGGCAGACCCCGTAAAAAAGAAGCTTTTGTGTAAGAGTGCCATCTGGTGCCACCTGCCAGGACAGTGTGTTTAAAGTGTGTGGTGGCTGTGGGCAGGCTGGGTCTATCCTGTCTCATTTAAATGGCCTTTCTGCTTAGAGAGTTGCTTCTGGAAGTAGCTTGCCTTGTCTTCTCCTTAACTAGGTTGCAGTGACTCAGGCATAGTTGTGCTCAGCTGACAGTAGAAAGGATTTTTTTCCCAACTGCCAGCTCCATGGACTTCTGCGAGAGTCAAGCTGAAACCTTCTCTTCCTGCAGATGATAAATATAAGACATTCTGTAGCCACTTCTCGCCTACCAAATCTGTTGGTGATACAAGAGCCAGAACATAATACATCACCCTCTTTGTTCTCACTCTCCATGACAGTGAGGAGGGGAGGGAGAAGGAATACACTTAGATTTTCTTACTAAATCCAGCGAATCTCCTGGGATCCTGAGATGTGTGGAGAAGTTCTTTTTACATAGAACTGTGCAAAGCATCACCGTGCACAATAGCCCACAAAGTTGCCAGTGCCTTTGCTTCAAGAATGGACAAACTTTTCTAGCTATTGTTCAGCAGGCTTTTTTTTTAGAGCAGGCCAGGAATTTTGGCCCTAAAATGCCAGTATGAAACTTTTTCTGAGGATGATTTCCTTAGTTCAGAAAGGAAGCAGAAAGAAAAGATGGATGAATGTTACTGCAGAGGCTCTGCTCCTTTGGAAAAAGAATTATATGTCTCTAAAATACTCTTCTTTCATCAGCTTTGGCACTCCTAATGAGTCATCTTTGTCTTTAAAAAATGGTTCTCTGTATTGTTCATCTGAAGTTGTGACAAAGATTTAAAGAAGGCACATCTGTGGATGCATCTTCAAAAAGATCTGTGTGCTTGCAACAGAAAAGAAAAACCTAGGAAGTGTGGGGGCTGCCATTCAGAGAGACCTATCCGAGTTGTAGGAATAGGTTGACAGAACGCTCATGAAATTCAGCAGGGACAAATCCCGATTCCTGCCCATGGGATGGATGGGCGTACTGACCCACCAGGAGTCACGGGGCACTGCTGTGCCCTCATAGCAAAGGCAGCTGGGAGCAGGAGTGCAGTGGTAGATAAGACAGAGGGAAGTGTTTATCCCTCTTTTCTTGAGAATCATAAAACTGTGTTTGAAATATAGTGTCCAGTTTTGGATTGCCTGGTACCCAGAAAGACATTGATAAAGCTGAGTGCATCAAGGGGATTGTCACGAAGATAACTGGGGGCTGGAGAACTACTCCTGTGAGGAGTGCCTGAGGGAGTTGGACTTGCTCAGCTGGTGGAGAGGCAGCTCCAGGAGGACCTCGCAGAAGCCTACCTGCACTGGTGAGGAAGATACTAAGAAGTTGGAGCTGGCTCTTTCCATAAGTACATGACAGGAGGATGAGTGGTCATAAATTGGAATGGGGAAGGTTTACGCTGGGTATAAGACAACAATTTCTCACTGTGAGGAGAATTATGAGTAGAGAGGGCTGCCCAGAGACACTGTAGAGGCTCCCTCCTTGGATGTTTCTGAGGCCTATCTGGGCAAAGCCCTCAGCAACCTTTTTTTACTGTTGTCTTTGAGCAGGATTAGAGAACTCTTGAGCTCTTGCCAAACTTGCATGAGTCTGTGATTATATGATGCGGTTTTGGCAGGTTTTTTTTAAATCTTAAGGAGAGTGGTGTCTGCTTGGTAATTGAAGGGGAAATCTACAAGGGACACAAAATACCTCTCTTTACTTCTCTTAGTTTCTGCTAACCAGACTTACATAGGATGGCTAGTAGCACTGTCAGTGTCCTTTTGCTCAGGAGGCCACATACCATTTTTGAACTTAGGCAGCTTTGCTCATCTCTTTCTGCCAGAAGGACCTACCATATATGAAGCTAATCTTTCATGCAGTGCCTATTTATCAATTTCACTTGTTGGTGTCCTTCCTAGTTCAGTATTTCTGGTCATTTCTGTGAGCACCCCTCTATTTGCTTGCAGTCTATTACAGCTGCACTCAGAGAGCTCTTACTTCCTCTTTCAGCTCTTATCAGTGCTATGAAATTCTTCAAAAGACTTAATCTTTAGAGTCAGATTCACCACTGTGCTTCACTAGGTTTGTGACACTGGTGTCAGAATGAAGCCAGAACAAAGCAGCCAAGCAGGAGTCACGTGTTTCTTTTTAACCCAGTACTCCAGTGGGTTTGTTGCTTCCCTCTGTTTCTGTGTTTTATAGTACAAAAAACACCTTCAAAGGTGACTTCAGATATTTATGTAAACATAGCTTTATTTTGACTCTATGCTTTTCAAAGTGCATGCTATACCTCCTTCTAAAAGAAAGACATGAAGGCAAGAGAATAGCCTGCATGCTAGCTGAGGTCTCCACTGTTAGAAGCTTCAGGCTGTCTCAGGAGTGCTAACCCAACACCTCTGGGGAATGCACAGTAACACACTTTCACTGTGTTATCCTATATGCTCAGGCAATGTGACAAGTGGCATTTTTTGGAGCCTGTGAGGGGACAGCAGAACAGGAGAACTGCTTGTCTCTGTGGATTCGCTCCTTGAGTGCAAAATGGGTGTTGTGCTTACTGTATGCTCTTTCCTTTAATATTGTCCCAGCCTACAGGAAGGAGCAGAGTGGGAAGACTGTACATAGTGAGCAGGCTGAGAGCAGTGCTGGTGCAACTCGTAAGGGAAGCTTCCCCTGAAGATGAAGAGAGGCTATTCACCATGGATGACTGTACACACTTCTATTCCTCTTATGCCTACTACAGGGACATAAATAGCACTTAAGTGGTGCTTAGGTCTTGAATTGACCTTTGCTCTGAGTGAGTTTCTTGCTCTGTGTACTCCCTCTCACCATCTCAGTGCACAGCGAGGACTGAGATTTGACCACCCACTTCTTGGCCCTTCCAGTTGACAAACAGGGTAGCTCTGCTATAATGGGAGGCTGGGTCTCTGGGACGGATGGTATTCACTCACGGGGACACATGCAGCAAGCATTTTGGCCCTCTATTCCTATGCCTGGTAAAATTTGTTCAGTAATGCATCTATGGTTAGTCAGCCAAGTACTGGGTATGGAAGGCTATTTTCTTTAAGTTTTGCTTGGAACTTGTTGGTTAGATTCCTGTAGGATCTGGAGCATAGATACAGAGAGACTTGGTGGGGCCATCAGACCTGGCCTGATGGAGATGAATCCTAAAATAATAGTTCCCAGATCTTCCTATTTCATTAGTCTCTTTGGATTCATCTCATGGTTCCTTCACTTCATGTCCACGCTGCTCTGTATTGTTTTATGGCATGACTTACACCTGCAAAAGTGGTAGCAGCAGAATGAAACTAGAGCTGCACACAAAAGTTCATGGATCTCTGAGCATCATCACCACAGGGTCACCACCAGTAAACATGTTTCCATTTTGATAATGAAGAGGGGAAGAGACTTGAAATTCATTTGGAAGACTACCTCAATACTTTCTCCAGAGAGTGTGTATCATTCATGAGTCCTACCTGCCAGGAAAGTGGTAAGCATTTGGGATACTCTTCCTAAATAAACACATTAATCTGATGGACAACTGCCTGCATGTGCTGGAATCCACTCTCCTAAATGCTCATCTAAGCCAAAGTGGGAGAACCCTTTAGCTGTGCTGGTAGGCCAGAGCTAGGAGGTTGCAATTCAGAGCAGGAGTGCAGGAAGGGATGTGTCCAAAAGAGGGTTAAACAATGGAGACAGAGCCATCATCTTGGTGGGGTGAAGCAGGAAGGACTTTGGTGAAGTACTTGGAGAGTAAACAAAGGAGTATTTGGCAAGAGGTGGAGGTACATCTGTGTATACAATCCACTCCCACTGAGGAAGGTGTCAGCTGGGAGATGCTGGAGTTGTGTGCTGCTCATACCATGTCTGCCAGGTGATCCCCATCCCCTCTGGCATAAGGCAGCCATTCAAAGCCACCACTCCTTTCAGAGAGGAGGAAACCTGAGGTCTTATTTGTACAGAGGAAACTGTAGAAAACCTCTGGGACTCACCCATTGGACCTCCTCCTGTACCAGTACAAATGCCTAAGCACGGTGTGGTGGCTTCTGAATCCCATGAAATGTGTTGGGTTCATCAATGTAAAGTGACTTCTGCTGCCCAGGAGCTCATCTGGTACTGCACTGGTCCCGTCCTCTGCTGCACTGGTCTCATCCAGTGCTGTGCTCATCCCATCTGGTGCTGCACTGGTCTTGATGAAGCTTGGAATGAAGCTGTCTCTGGTAGAGAAGGAAATTAGGAAAGAAGAGTGTTTTTCTGAAGCAGCACTTTAAAGGACAATTTAGAAGTAGGGATTTCATAGCCACAGGTGTAGCTGCATTGTTCAAAATATGGCCAGGCTGACACCTCTGACATACTCCTATGTTTCCTCTGAGAAAGATCTACTGCTGTGCTTGCTTCTTTTTTTCCTCAGTACTTCCCTGTAGGTTTTAAGACTAGTATTTAATTATCATTTAGTAATTACTTGTTTACTATTTCAAGAATTCTCAGTGTTAAAGGAAGCAAACAAAAAAGCTTAACTCTCTGGAGTTGTCTTTGTGATTGCCACATGGAAGATCCTCTTCTCATAACCATAGACAGGATTGTGCTTCATACGAAGATTTCATTCTCAATACTGACTTGTACCAGTGCATTCCAAGGAAGGGATGAGTCAACTCACTAAAGTCTGTGTGTCCTTGTACTGTTGTGTAGAGTTCACTGCAAGAAACCAGGTGGTTCCCAAAAGCCAGCTGGTGACTCTCCTTGCTGCAGTTACAGGAAAACAGGTAGGGCACCAGCAATGAAGCTGTGCCTAAGAAACGGCCAAAAGCTGTCTCTTTGGCTGGGAGATTTCCTGGGGAAATTCCAAGACTGCGCTGCAAAGGTCAAGTGCAGTCACCTACACCTCATAGGCAACCTTGTGGCCAGCATTGTTCTTTAGGAGAGGTGTCTGTTGGAGGAGCCAGGTTTGTTAGTCCTCACTTCCAAGCCAATCTCAGCTTTCTGCTGGGGACTGTATCCTCTTTTACATGTCTGAAGTGCTGGGACTGCACATCTCCACATGGGAGATGAGGAGTGAGAACAAGGGTGGTACCAAAACCATGTTTCTCAGCTGAGCCCCGTGTTGGCACCATCTCTGTGCCACTGCAGCAGGTGACTTCTCTTCATGCAATGTTAATGTAGTTTGGTATCCATTGACTGAAATCATCAGTCCTGTTTTCAAGCTGACACTAGGACAAGATGGGTGCTTGCATAGAGCCCTTCTCTTACGCTTTCCTGTCTTTGGAGCTCACCTTGTGTTGTAAGTTAGGTATTTTCTTGGGTTGGTGCCTGCATGTTTTGCAACATCCCTCAGAGCAGAAATAGCTGAAAGGTTGTGAAGAGCCAAGAGGATGGCCAGAGTGGCAGGGGACTGCAAGTAGCATGCTGAAAGGCAGGTTGTGTCTTTCAAACCAGTTGCTGTCCACATCTGCCATGCAGTGTTTTCATCTGTCTAACTTACTCCCAGCTGTTCAAGAAAACAAAATTTTCTGCTCTCCTGTAGAGTCACACCATTTAAAGTTTTCCTTTCCTGTAGTTTCTTGAACTGACCTGAACACTCCAGCCCTATCCTCTCACACACTCCTTTCTGACTTCTTTGCCCACCTCCTTTTGTCTTTCTTTGCATTTCTGCCTTTACTCTTATTTTCTTAAAGCCTATGAAATCATGTTGGACTGCTCTGGTCTGGTCAGTGTCCAAATGATAGATGCTTGACACTGATCTTGACATGTTGTTTAGCCAGAACAAGGTCTCATGAAGGTTGGAACTGCACATATCTACACACTGTTTCGCTCCTTTATTTCATGTCCTATTTTATCTTCTCACTTTCTAACAATGCAGTAATTCCCTGTAAAGTGCTGTGCAAGGCTATTCTCCCTGAAACTAGCATGTAATTTAAACCAGTACTGGGGTAATTAGTACCATCTCTAGAGCTCAAAGGTGATGCCTTATGTGAGATCATTCATTACAATCATAGTCCAGCCTGTTCCAGAGGAAACTCACCCCTGATTACCTCAGAAAAGTTGGTTTTGGCTTCTTTACACTGTGACTTTGTCTTGATTAGGAAGAATGTTCGCTTAGGTCAGTCTGGCTGACACAATTAGCAAAGCCTGCTCAAAACACAGTTAGCATTTTTCCTAGAATAGATGCAAAACATAACGTCTTCAACTCAGCAATCTGTGTCAGGAGTTCCCCTGCAACAGGAATGCCAGGGCTCCCTTGGGAGTCTGAAGGAGAACTACAAGTTAGGTCTGACATCAAGCATGTTACACAGGAGGGAGGCTGGATGCTACATTATTTTTGGACACTCAGATTGGATTGTTGGCATCCCTCCTGCAGGTGAGCTTTCTTAGACCGATGCCCAGACAACTTTCTCTGTGCTAAGCTCCCCACCAATGTGTCATGGGGACACTGGCTTCTCCTCTTGATGGCATGGCACTTCCAGAGGGGAGCACTGCAGATCAAGAATAACACATCTCTGCTGTTTGAGGCATAGGGGGTCTACCATGAGAACCTACTCCTGTCTCTGCAATATTTGCAGCCCTCTCACTCCTGTGATGAGAGCTTTCTCCTCCAGAAGAGGTAGCTGAGGCAGAGGGAGACCAAAATGAAGAAAACCCAGGACCAGAGCCTCAGTAGTTAATTTTTGCATGTCAGAACAACTTGATGTTAAATGAGTCTAGTAAACTCATGACAGTTGAAGGAAGGAACTGGGCAGGTGCTTTTGGCTGAGCTCACTGCTGCCCTGGGGGGAGGAACAGCAAGCCAGGCGGCTTAGGGAGGAAACCAGCTCTGACATTTGTAAAGACTGTTGATGGAAGGTTTCTTTCAAAGACTTTTCAGTCTCTCAATCTGAGAGCTCTTTGCCCAGGGAGTTCTGGAAATCTGGTTCTTCTTTCCAAGCAAATGTGGCAGCTTCTGAGCGTTGATGAGGTGCTGTTGAACCACAAATACTGAATTGCCAGTTGAATGATGTTGGGTTTGTTTTTGTTGTGTTTTTTCTCTCTTTATGAACAGTGGTGCAGTGAAGTTGTTGGGAATGGGAGAACTGTATTTTAGTCCTGGCTCTTCCAGTTAATTAGTGTGTGATCCTCAGGGTGTCACTTGCAGTGATGCCGCTTTCGCTTTCTATAAATAACTGCACATCTATATTCCTACTGACACAGGACAGTGGCCTCAATGGGTGAAGCAGATTAATGAAAAGTTAGACCAGGGTGGGCTTTTGCTAGTAAATATCTGCCAGGAAAGGTCCATAGGAGCTATTACTTTGCTTTCCTGGTTGAAGTCTCTTTGAGTGACTTTGCAGCTATACACGATATTAACAACATTTTTGGTTTAGCTGATCTATTCCCCACTGATTTCCCAGCTGTCGTTCACCCCTCTCCTGTTCCTTATCCCTGCAGACTCCATGTGTTGGATTCTGACCTCAGATACTTCAAGCTAATCCATGGTAATCTTTCTGTGTTAGTCTGAGTGACTGTGTTGGTCAGCATCAGGATTTAAAGTAAAGTAGTTGGCCCATGCTGTTGCTGGCTTGACCTCTTTGGGCCTTACTGAAAACCAAACAATTTGTGCTTTATAAGTCCAGTGAATGGGCTGTACTCATACCTCATCCTCCACTGCACAACCAGATCCTGGCTAAGTCACAAAACCTAACTTCTCCCTGCGTTTGATGCAACTTGCTGGGAGCACCCCATTACATTTTTTCCCAAAACTGCTACATGGTCACAGCTGGGCTGAGTTCCCAGGCTCCCAATCTGTGTCTCCTCTGGTTTGTAAATGAGAAGCAGGTAACAAGCTGAAAATACCAGGGTCTTGTGGCTTTATTGGTCCCCTAGCAAGGCATTCAAGACCCATATCAGTCCCTCCTGCTTCTCAGTGCATCGTTTTACACTTTCCCTTTCTTTGAAAGTGCCTTTTCCTTGCAGTAAGTCTGCCTAACCTGTTGTAAAATTAGGATCACCATCATCTGTTGGGAAGAGTGATGCAGAGGTTGCTTTTCCATTCTCTGACACTTCTGCTCTTCAGGTTTTGTCAAATATAGTTGGCAGCAGTCTAGCAGCTGGATTAGCAGTAAGTAGTGAGCAAATGGCTTGCAGCCCTTTTCCAGACCTGGCAAATTACACACCTTTCACTTTTTTCTTATGTGTTTTTGAGCCTTGTTTTTATCATGCTGGGAGAGAGCTGAGTAGCAGCACATGCTGCTCTGGTCAATGCTAGGGACAGAACAGAGGCTGCTGTGCTCCTTTCTTTGTTGCTAATTAGTACCATTGTAGTAGGTAGAGACTGCTAGCAAGGACAACAGAACTGTTTTCTCTCTCCCCTTGTAAATGCAGCCACAGTGAGCAGTCAGTGGCAGCTGCAAGCAGCTGGGGTGAGCTGGAGTAGAGCAGGAGCAATGCTGATTTCTTAATTTTCTTGCATGCTTCAGGCTCCAGGGGAGCAGCTCTGGCAGCCTCCTGCTTTGTGGCCAGGAGCTAAAGTCCCAGGCTAGCTGAAGGCACACATTACTGTGTCAAGACCAGCAGCTACACGGTGCAGGGAGGTCACCCAGCAGTCTCAATACCTACAAGTAAGTGCCAGAGACCTGTGTCCAGACCAGTTGCCTGTCCACTGGTTTCAGGTGCCTTTCTGGTATTTGATGAAATTGAGTTACACAGAGTTGTCAGAGGATTTATTTTTTTTATTTTGGGAAAGGGAAGAGGGAAGGAGGCCAGAAGGAATGGAGAACAGGGAAAGAAAGAGGGAAGAAAAGCAAAGACAAGAGAGAGGTAGCTATGCTGTTAGCATTCCTGAGCCATCTGGACCTGTTGGCATGGCCCCAGCTGGATGGGCTCACAGGCTTATCCACAGCATGATGTAATTTTCATTGTCCAGCATTTGATTTTCTCCTTGTGCTGGATGGCCTCATATCTAGTGCATGTCTGGAGCGGGCATTTTGATTTCCTGTTGCTATTTGTGGACTTTTCCTGGCCAGTCCTCAAGAGCAGCTCGGGTGGTTTGCATTCCTGAAGCAGAAGCAGCAATGCCACCCCGCCGGCGGGAAGTGGAGGCCAGCTGCAGCCAGCCTGCCAACCATCACGGGGAACCAGCTGTGGTTTGCACTGTGCTTCAGCTGGAGAGAGAGTGACACCTCTGCCTGGTGCTTTGGCCACTGCAGCTGAGCTCAGGAGACAGGGCAGCCTTCAACACCAGCACAGACAGGGCTGGCAGGACCACCATTCCTGAATGCTTGTGGGCTCCCCTGCCCCGCTGGATTTTGCAGCAGAACTGGAGGATGGAGAATTTTATTTGACCCAAGACATATTCCTCCCTTTGGTAGATGTGAGTAAAAAGCAGCTGATGATCTCAGTCTCTCTCCCTTACAAATGCCTGTACCAGAGAGCAACAAGGCTCTCAGCTGCCCTTTGAAGTAGTTGGGCTTCCCAGTATGTGGGAAGGGGATCTGGGAAGGACATGGTCTGACACTGCCAAATGCTGACTCTTGCTAGTGGAAGGCCTGTGGTTTCCTTCCCTCCATCACTATGTACCATTTCCAGGAGGCAGTGCAGTCTAGTGGGAAGGATTCAGACTCAGGTTCGCCTCACCAAGACCAGCCATCTCTTTTTTCTTGAGTCCCTCCCAGCATGTGAAATGAAGAAGGTTTGCATGTCCACCTCCAAAAGAGCTCACTGTTAGAAGGTCTTTGAGTTGTAGGCCACACAGGAGCAAAGCAGTCTTCTTCACTATATAAACCCAATGTGAGGAGGGGCAAACAGTTGCCTTTAGAATCAGAGCAATTCCCAGACTCCTGCATGGCTAGGAAAAACTGAGATGCTCAGAGGATGAAGATGGTATTTCTCTACAGTGCACCATTGCTGCAAGTAAACCCCAAACCCATAGATATGAGGGGTGTGCTTCAGCCTATGCCATTCTCCACTCTGACTCAGGAGATGTGGGTAGTTGTGTGATGATACATTAGAAAACAGTTTGACAGGAGCACACAGTCCTCCCTCCCTCACATCCTGCCTACATGCCTCCCTTAGCTTTGTTTCCTCCACGGGCTTGGGAATGGGGAAGTTGAGTGCAGTGACTCCCCAGGGAGCAAAATTATTTTCAGTGGAGAATCCTACTGCCTGGCTCAAAGTTGTCCTGGTTGCACCCGAAGGGAGCAGGGCTCTGCTTTCATAATACCCCAGGGACTGCCTGTCCCTCAGGGATGGACTCCCTGGAATCACAGAGCTGAGCTTTTCCACCCGACTCAGCTCTGCTGAGCGAGAGAGTAGCTCTGGAAAATGCTGGCTTCTTTTTAAACCAATTGGCAAAACTCTTGCATCTCTCCTGGGAGTGGGCCAGGGATTCTGAGTCACTGCTTGAGTCGGCTGTGGCCAAGGTAGTCTTACCCAAGATATTAAGTGAGAGAGGAGAGATATACCCAGGAGTGCCAGCAGAAGGAGAAATAGTCATGACCATAATTAATAATAATATAATGATGAAAGATTCAGAAATGCACTGTCCACTCCAAAAAAAAAGTCTGAGGACAATTGAAATGTTGTAAAAGAAAAGAGAAGAGAGGAAAGAGTTGAGAAAGACAGCCAAAGCCTGCATGTCAGCTGCAATGCAAGGAGTCCCGTCCAGCTGGCCAGGGTTCAAAGAGCTCCTATTGTCCAACAGCATTTCCAAGACACCATTCAAAACTTTCAGAAAATGAACGCAAGATGCAGGGTGAGATTTATCACACAATAAAGGCAAGCCAAATGCGTGCACCATTTCGGAGAGAGGAGGCAAGAGGAAGGCAAAAGAGGAGCGCAGCAGGGGAGAATCAGGCAGCAGAGGCGTGAGGGAAGAGGCTGGCATGAGACAGCCTGGTCTTGTGAGCATCCAGGCAGGAACAGGGGGCTGGCTGTGTCTGTGCTGGGACACACACTGGGCACTTGTGAAGGGTTTCCCGTGTATGGCGAACACTGTACATGAGAAAATTCACTTAGCTTTGGGGTTAAGAGACAGAAAGGGAAGACCTCACTGATGCTTTTTCTGTTTTGTTGCACATAAAACCATGATGGATACTAAGAGCTTATTGTTGCCTCTGGCCCTGGATTATATACCTACAATATAAGGCCATGTCTGAAGGGATGTCCAGAAGCCAAACCACTGGAGATTTTATCTTTATTTTCTAAAGCTTGCATGGCTTGACCACCATGGCAGGGCTGTAACTTCTTTTGCCACAGGAATCACTCACTTCCCCCTGTGATTTGATTATGTTAAAATCCAGCAATTAATTACACAGAAAGATAAATTAGTCTTTGAATCTGCTGCTAACGCAGCATTACATGACTACAACTTGCCACCATTGAATAAGTCCTCAAGTTTTCCCTGCCTGCCATGTGACCAATGCTGTTGTTACTGTCTGCAGAATAACCCAGCTGGGTGGCCATGCTATACTACGCTCCACAGATTAAAAGGTGACTTGGATTTGTTCTCAGGAAGATCTCTGGTAGTAAGGACTTTTTCATCTAAGAGCAAAAAGCCTGAGAAAACACTTGGGAGGCTTAAGCTAGAGACTCCCTCTTTGCAGTGACTCACCTGTTTAGTGACTGTTTTTAGCTTCTACAACAGTTTTTTGGTGTTTGTTTGGTTTTTTTTTTTAAAGGGGTGGCTTTATTTGGAGGCTTTAAACTGAGCTCAGTTGCAGATGATGAGTTTGAAGCAGGAGGCATGAATTTAGCTCCTCAGCTCTGTAAGAAACCATATTTGATTACCAGACTGGCTCCTCTAGTCCTAAAACCCATGAAGCAATCCATCATCTTGTTCTGCTCCACGGATGTTCAGAAAAGATTCCCAAATCCACCAGCTTCTGCAGAGACCACTCCAATGCCAGGGTGCAGATGTCTGCTTGATCTGAGACATTGGAGCTTTCACAGGAGGATTGAGGCATAACAGGTTACCTGTCTTCAAAGGAACATGGGATCTTTTCTTCTCAGAAGCTTCTGACATTGAGTACATGATACCATACATCTCCACACTTCTACTTCTTTTCAACAACTACAGGGTACTTGGCTGCTGAACCTTGTCATGCAGAAGTCCAGCTTGGACAGGGGATAGCTTGAGAGCCAGCTGTTGGGAGAAAGTTTTCACAGACTTTTTCTCCTTTCAGCCATGATTTTCATCCTGTGGTTGAAGTGACTGCCTGATCTCTGACCAGTCATTCATCCTCATCTTTGGAAACACAGGGTTTTGACCCCTGGTTCACCAACATTACACCTTTGTTTTGCCCCAGGAGGGTGTTAATCCAGGCTGCCCCAGTAGTGACAAATAGTCTGAGGAGTGCTACTGCCCTTTGTGGACTAGGAAGGACTTCCCCATTCTCCAGAGACTCTGGTTTCTTCAGCTCCACCACTGGGGTGAAAATGATACCCTCAGCGTTGGAGCTGAAGTTTAATTTCCTATCTACTGCTCAGGGCACAGATTTTCCACTGGGATATTGGCAGCAGGTCAGAAATCTGCATTCCAAGTTGAATTGCTTTGAAAACTGTCCTCGGGCGGGACCCTATTCAGTTTGCTGCTTGCAAAACCCAGCTCTTGCCCAGCCTGGCCACTGAAGAGAGTCCCAGCTCTTGCTCGCTCAAGATTTTGCATGAAAATCCCTCACATCCTTGAGTCACAGATCAGCTGGTCAAAACTTACTTGCTCTGTAATTGCCCTTTACAAAGGCCCAAGGAATGAAAGCCACCAGTAATGTTTGGTATTAGCTGCATGCCTCAGCTTTTGGACTTGAACAGAGTACAGCTATCTCCCTCTTCCAAAGCCTGCTTCTCTTTATGGGTCTACAGGGACCTGCCAGGGGACAAAATGTGAATTATCTCTGATTTTGCTCTCTGAGCACTAAAGAGAAACAGTTTCAATTAGACAAATGAAGATGATTGTAAAGATAATACAGATCATTCCTCCTTTTCAGGTTATCTCCCAAAGCAGATTTCCTCTATCTCCCAGTGCACCTTTCTCATTGTTTTCTTGCAAGATGCAGAAAAAAGGCCCATAATGGCATGGGGCTGACAAGCTGTGTAAGAACAGAGATCTGCCAACTCTGTCAACTTCAACTCCATACAGGGCAGGGCCAGAAACTTCCAAGAAAGATGGAAGAAATTGTGGAGCGGCATTTATTCCAATTTATGTTGGTTATTGAACAAACACTCGGGTCCCACTGACTGGTGCCCAGCTAGAGCCAGCTGCACCTCTCAAATTTAATTTTAATTGTATTGAATGTTCATGCAGCATTTCATGTCCTTTGGTGATACTGTGACCCAGCTTCACATCATCCTGGCAGGATTGTTCACAGAGAATCACACAGATTGAACCAGTATTTTCTTTCCTTTGCCCTGCCTGCTGCCTTTCATCATACCATGCATCCCTCGCCATTAAGAATTTTTCCCTAGATTGCCCAGGCAGATGTGCCACACACAGTTAAATCCATGTAGGCTTTTCCTGGGTAGATTTGCCTCTAGATTTGCAGGGCTGCGCCAGAGATGCATCTCTAGGTTGTGCAGGGGTGCTGCAGGCCTACAGACATGGCTATGGACACCCAGTTGTGTTCTTGCTGCTGTGCCTCTGTAGGGACTGAGAAAGGGTGGATGTGTTTGGGCTCTGCAAAGGGCACACCTGGATGAAGGTGGATCAGGCTAACATAGCAGATATGGTCTTCCCAAAAGTGATGGATTATGTTTTCACACATACAGATGTAAAGTTCATATGAACTTTAAAGACACTGCAGCAGCTGAAAGCCTCCCATCACGGTGTGGAGTTAGGGTGTCACTGGGAGCCTGCGGCAAATGCCGCTGAGACTGCTGTGTTAACACAAAGCCAAGAGAGCAGAGAAGACAACACAGCTTCTCTAAGAGCTACTGCTCATGTCAAGTCTCTGCCTGGAGACTGTACTGACGTTGGCTTGGGAAGGAGCAAACAAGAGGAAGAGACCCCTGCCAGCTTGCCCAGGAGTACCTGCATTCCCACAGAGAACAGCTCCTACGCATCTCTGTTTGAACACAGCTCAGTTGCTACCATGATCGCTCAGAAATAAAGGCAGCTTTGTTTTGTAGCAAGCAGGTGTCTTCAGTTCTCCAAGTTCAAGAAAAGCCTTGAAGGACAAACTTTTTATTTACCTTTCACAGACTCCTAGAAGTACACCCCAGATCTTCTGCCAAGTGAAGGTTAAGAGCAGCTAACCTAAATGTTTCATCCCAAGAGGATTGTGTCCACTGCTGAGTATGGTTAATGTCCTGTTCTAATTTTTTTTTTAATCAGAATCAGCTGCAAGGCAGTTGTAAGCCAAAGGAAATTTGGGACATTCATTGCATATGTAGCATACACACAGTAAAAGCACTGAGAAGCAGAGGCACTACTCCTTATCTTCCAGGGTGCTGCTGCTCAGGGAGGAAGGGTGCTCCTGCCTCTGCAGATTCAGCAAGTCTCATGCAATAGACAAGCCGTGTGCTGTAGCTACTTTCCGCCCCAGGGCAGTGGAGCCTGTTTTGCCCAAGGAGAGGCTGCCATTGCCCCCCTCCTCCCTAGCACACGCATACCTGCTCTGCACCCTGGCATCCGCAGGTGGCTGGAGGGCACACAAATGGCCACCCCACTGTGGCTACACTGCAGTGCCACTTGTCTTTTGATTCACCTCGGCCTGGGTGCCTCCATCAGTGAAACTCAGTCACGGGCTCGCCGGTTCCAACTTCCCACATGCCTTTTCCTCCCTTCTTTTTATTCTTTCAGGAGCAAAAACATTGAACTTCAGGACCTAACTCGCCCTGCCCCCCTGTGCCCGGTGCCTCCGGGGATTCCTTCCCTATGAAGTGCGGGCTTGTAAACTCCAAGCTGGGTATTACAGGGCTGCAGCCTCTGCCACGGGGTTTCGAAGCGGTGTGTGCGGCGCACATGCTCTGCCACCACCCCCGCCCCGCCCCGCTCCGCTCCGCCGGCCGACACCGACCGGCCCGCGCCGCTCCGTCCTAACCCTGCACTCCTCGCGCCCGCCGCTGCCAGCCGCCTCCCATTGGCTGCCGCGCCGCTCCGCCGGCCAATGGGCGGCCGCCGCTGCCGGCCTGCGGGACCGTTACCGCGCGGAGCCGGGGGGGCCGAGGGGCTGAGGGGCCGAGGGGCTGAGGGGCCGCGGCACCGGCGGGGCCGAGGGGCTGAGGGGCCGAGGGGCTGAGGGGCCGCGGCACCGGCGGGCCCTGGCGCCGCTCCTTCAGCCGCCCTCCTCTCGCTGTGCCGCGAGCCGCCGTCCGGCCCTCATAGGTCCTGTGGCGCCTAGCACTGCAAATTGTAAATCCAGGCCCTTGGCACGGACGCACGGGGGAAGAAGGTTTCCACAGCGAGCTGCGCCTGAGCCCCGCAGAGAACAGAGGGGACTCCGGGGGAAGCATATCGCTCTGTACAGCTACCTGGAAGGAGCCCGTAGCCAGGTGGCGGTCGGCCTCTTCCCCCAGGCGACTAGCGACAGGGCGAGAGGGTGCAGTTTTAAGCTGCAGGTTTAGGTTGGACGTTAGGAAGAATTTCTTCAGAGAAAGGGTGGTTAGACATCGGAAAGGTCTGCCCAGGGAGGTGGTGTAATCACCGTCCCTGGACATGGCACTTGGTGGTGATTACATGTGCACATGGGGTGGTGTTCGGTCATAGGTGTGCCTTGATGATCTCAAGTGTTTTCCAACCTCACAGATTCTGTGACTGTCATTACACAGCAGCAAATTCTGGGCTTCGTTCCAGATCAGGTTCAGTTTGGTCCATCACACAGTCCAAGGTCGTGATGCTGAAAGGAATACAGGTGACCTTGGCATTGCCACAGTCTGGGAAAGACTGAGGGGTGCTTCTGGTCCAGCTGCTGTCCTGCTGCAGGAGGGAAATGACATTGGCGTCCACAGACAGTTTGGCCTTTGGTGCTTCAGCCATGGCACACAGAGAAGCAGGAACAGCAAGGGGGTAGCAGGTCAATGGTGAGCTGTCCAGGCAGACTGGGGATCTGGGCAGAGCAGGCATGGAGCAACAGGGACCTGTGGTACCTGAGGGGAACGACCAAGAGCAATATAGGTTGGCATAGAGGGGCACCAGAGGAGTCTGAGAGATGCACCCACTGGATTGTGTGTAGAAGTGTGCACAGCATCTGTCCATCCTGCCTGAATGTTGTTTACACTGTTGAGAACTTCACTTTCATAAGGTCTAAAATTCTCTGCATTTTAAAGAGAGAAGAAGGACTGTCTGGAGTGTATGGACTCTTCTTTCCTGGAATGCAAAGAAAACCTCGGCTCTGCAGCTGGAGTGCAGGGGGCTTCATTCCTTAGTGAAAGCAGAGAAGGGAAATGCAGATGTCACAGCTGGGACAGGAGATTTATCTTGGCAGGCAAAGAGGAAAAATACTTTCAAAAAGAAAAGAGAAAAGTCAGAAGAATCCCCTCCCCATCTTCACTGCCTGCCAGCATGAGCAGAGCGTCCAACCTGCCTTTCGTCTCCTGGGCCTGGGCTGCCGCCCAGCTGGATTGGCCCCTTGCTGCTTTCTCTTTGGAGCAGGACCACTGTGGTGGGACCAGAGAGGCTGTGAGAACCAGGCTGATCCTGAAGAGAGACCATCTCCAAAAAACTCAGCTGGTGGTGGGAAGGGAGAAGTTGCAGTCCAAGGATGGAAGCATGAAAGGGAAAAGGAGGGACCGTTTCAGCCAGGATGACTACAGAGAGGTGGATCAGGGAGAGAATATCATCCCCTCCTCAGCCATGCACAGTGCCCCAGGGCTACAAGGGTGACACCTGAAGGCATCCCATGCATAACCAGGCAGGGTAGAAGGCTTAGGACCTCAGTCTCTGCTTGGGGCCTCCAGAGATCTAACACCAACTCTGGGTGGGGAGAATTGTAGAACTTGCATTTGTATGTCTGGATGCCTTACATTAGCTCCCAAGATAACCGTTGTACAACAGGAAAGGGTGTTCAAATGAGAAGTACACGCACGCACATACAGTGTGCTATTTAGACAACCCTAAGCATGAGGTCAGGATGAAAACATGTGGTGGAAATATGTTTGGAAGAGTCAGTGCCTATGTCGATCACCAGGAGTGGGAGGGAGCAGAAGCCAGCAGCTGACAGATTCTCGTTGCCTCCCCATGGCTGAGGTTGCCTCAGCCTGAGCAGATTCTCCTGTGGCACAAGAACACCTTAAGGCTCTCTGTTGGGCCTAGAGATGCAATGGTCATTGCCTCTCCATATCCGTGGACACTGGCTCATCCTCTCTGGGTGCTGCCTCCCCATCCTCCCAGAACTGTGGTGGGGGGACAGGCAGCTAGAAATCAGGCTTGGATGAGGAAATCCAGCACATCCTCGCCATTGCATTTCTGTCCCTTGGCTGCCCCCTCCCTGACCGCTCACTGGTAATACTGCTTTGGAAACACATCTCGTGCTATTTCTTGGCTTTGGAGCATAGTTAGAAGGAGAAGGAAGGAGGGTGTGAAAGGGAGGGGGAGATAACAGGAGCAAATAATGCAAAATGAGACGGTGCTGTGAGCTCCCATCTGGAAGCTGTTTTCCCCCAGTATACTGCACACCCACTCTCTGTGGGCCAGGATGGTAAGGGTCAAGTTTCCCAGTTGAGTGGTCCCCCTTACTAAAGCCAGGCCCATCTGCACAAAATCTACTTGAGAGACTCTCCACAGAGTTGCAGAATCCTTCACTGTCACAAATGTCTTGGCCAATCCTCTGAGGAGCGGGAGCTGGCTGATCTCAGCCTGGCTACAAAGCGCTCTCAAGGAGTTTAGATCTTGAAGAGGCTGTGATAGGATGAACCTGCTCCGCTCGTGTATCTCTGTCTATCCCACCATCATTCACATCCAAGTTTTGGGGACTCTTGCTTGGACCATCCCTGGTCTCCTGAGATAATTGTTGCTGTTGTGTCAGCAAAAGTGTCTGCAGAGCCCAGCATGGTTGTGTCATTTTGTGGCAGCACATGCAGGCCTTTAGCTGTGCTGGCTGCACTCTGGGTGGGAAGGGAGTGCTAGTGGCCACCCAGCACCTTCTTTGGCATGTGACCTTCCAGCCAGGATAAAGTTACTGTCAATTTGGTCAGGTGATAAACCTGCTTCTGTTTGTTGCTCAGAAGTTCATGCTCTGCTATGATCTGCACAGCCCTGAGACACCATACCCTGGGACAGGCAGTTCCCTAAGTCTTCTCTCTCACACATGCAAACGAAGAGTATGACTGAAGCCTCTGAGTTTTGCCAGATAAGTGCAGCTCCCAAAATGAGGCTGGGTGGGACAGAGTTTGTCTGCTCTGGGTTAGCAGGCTCAAACTAAGCTAATTGGCAGTGATTTTGATGGTATCTATCCAAATTAAACTCTGGGCTGCTCCTCACTGTGCCCATCAGAGTTGAATCTGGACAAGAGAATGCTTTTTCCTCTTACCATGTGGTTGCATGCACAGCTGTCTTATAAGAAATCTAAAATAAACAATACCTGTTGGACAGAGCCAAGCAAAGAGACCCAACAGTCTTCCTGGGACTTAGCTTCCTGCTGGTCCTGTAGTTTCCATTGTGGATATAGCCAGCTACAAAGCCATGTCATTATTTTTGTTTGCTTTACCCGGCCTTCTGCTTTCCTTTGCCTCTTGCTACCTTCTTTGAGTAAAATAGCAATCTCCAGCTCTGTGTCAGCACTAGGTGCTCTCACTCTTTGAAGGTATTGGATCCTTGGTGCCCCCTTTGATAACAACCATAGTTATTCCCAGTCTCATAGGCTAGCACCCTTCTCTCCACCATCCGTGTTTGGAGATGTTGGACTGGTATATGTGTGAGTACTGGTAGCTAAAACAGGTCTGCTTTGGTGAGAAGGCTTTGCCAGTATTTAACTGTGCTGAAGGATAATACCCAGGAGCCCAGAGAGGGGTAGGTGCCCCAACATTTCTGGATGCCCAGGGAAGGTGCAGGTTTCATTCTTTGCTTATCACCCATGTTTTTCCCATACTGTGCAGTAGGTCTCTGTCTCTTGGGAGAGAATGGTCTCTTGGGGACCTGAACTCCTGTGTCTCTTGGAGAACAGTGTTGCCTTCATCCTCACTTTCAAGCAATGAGGTCCTCCAACAAGCCTGCTGTGTGATGTCTAAAAGAACCAGAAACCTGTAATTACTCCTACCAATGTTGGTGCCCATGTTAAGGCTCTGATACTTGGTCCCTTGCACTCCTTACTCATCTCTCACCCCTCAGCAGCTACTGGGGTGATTTTTTTTTTTTTTTTTTCAGAATAAAGCCAGAGGCACATCTCCACTTCTTCCCTCCAGGCAGGTTTGTCTTACAATGGAAAGATTGTTGACTGACCAAGAGATTGTTGTTCTAAGTGTGGGTGGGATGCTGCTAAAAGATAATCTATGGAACTACTGCATAAATGCATTCTCTTGACCCTTCACTCCCACCTCTGCCTTTAGTTAATGCACAGTTGTGAAAGAAATTTGAAGCACATGGCAGAGTTGCAGACAGCTCCTCCCACACCTGTCCATCCAGCTCTGCTTCTCCTCCACGGCTGCACAGTGGTTCTAGTTTTGATGGTCACATCGGTATATATTATTTGAGTGCCCTGGTTGTATCCTGGCTCTGCTGTGCCATGGTGTGCTGGCAGCCAGAACTCTGAATCCCTTCACTTGTCTGTGGTTATGTTCTCGCCCTTACTGTAAGGCTATGTTCATATCCTGTGTTTGCTTGTGTTGTTTAGAGAACACAAGACAAAGAACAGCTGTTACATGAGCAGGCAGTCTCTGGGGTTAATGCTCAGGACTCCAAACTTTTTATCCCTCTATGCTGTAGGATAGGACAAAACCTGGTTTTCCAATGCTTTTTAGATAACCCAATTCCATCTGCTGACTCAGATCCCTCTGAAGAAGTTATGCTCTGCACAGATGGAAGCTGTTTTCTGTCACTTGATTCAAGTGCAG
Organism: Acropternis orthonyx; assembly: GCA_035583155.1. Classification (NCBI taxonomy): domain Eukaryota; kingdom Metazoa; phylum Chordata; class Aves; order Passeriformes; family Rhinocryptidae; genus Acropternis; species Acropternis orthonyx. The sequence goes on along the minus strand of JAWWEU010000158.1, from coordinate 24,899,391 downwards.
AAATGCTTCTAGGCAACTTGGAAATGGCTGGGTAGATTTTACTGAACTATCCTGCCAACTCTGCTTCTGCTAGAGGAACAAGTGAAGAAAACTTCAGCCCAGACATCCCAGGGAGGGCCTCAACACGGGGATTTAGCATGAGCGTACCTTTTCCTCCTGACTTGCAGGTGCAGTGTCTGCTCTCCAGGGAAGCCTCAGATGTTGGTGTGTTGGGCTGTCACTCCATGCAGTCAGAGGACAGGTGGGAAGGAAGCAAAGGGAGAGAAACCTCGTGTCAGGCAGAATGCTGGTAGCAGGGACTCTACCCCCACTTCCAGCATGCTCTGAGCATCTGAGGTTTTGAATTGAGCAGCTGAAGGATGATGTTGGAGGGTAAAAGGCACTGACATGTTGGAGATTGCTGCAGCTCACCATCTCCCTTCCCCATTTGGTGGGGAGCATGGGTCTGTTCAGCTAGAGCCTACTCCACTCCTCAGCCTCACCCCAACCCCCTGACAGCCAGTGGAATGTTGACAGAGCAACTGTGCTCAGGTAAAACAAATATACCTTCCTGTAGGAGCAGGAACCTGCAGGCTCTAACATCCGGGGTCCTCTGGCCACCTCCTCCCTTGGTCCCAGCACTGAAGAAAGAAAGGACTGCATGCACCCCGTGCTTCTCTAGGAGCCAGGCTCTTTTCTAAGCTCAGTTCTCATGCTGGAATTCATTGGCATTAGTGTCTCCACTCGAAGATCTGAATGCTCTCTCGCACTCTCATCCATACCCTGTTGCTCTTGGTATTTCAGTATACTGCTTTCAATGCCTTTCTGCCCACTCAGATGCTTTTCCAGGCAGGAGGCGGGGGGACAGACCCAGTCTGACTCTGCTGAGCTCTCTCCAGTTCATTTAAGTTACACAGTTCTGTCTGTGTAATAGTCACTTGAATCTATCTGTCTTTTCTTTCCTCTCCCTGAGCCAGAAGGTACAATCTGCCAACAAATGGGATAATTTTTCAGCTGGTGTTTGGCAACCATAATTTTTCTCCCTGCCCAACCAATGCTTTGTTGTAGCAAATGGAAAAGTTAGTGATTTGACTTCTGAATAGGAAGATATGCCTCAAAGGAAGCAGGTTCCCTGTAGCATCAGGAGCCCAGCTCTGCAGCAGCACTGGCCAGCTTTACTGACTGTTACTGGAATGATTAGTGGAACGATTGTTTGTTGTTAACAGCCCATCTGTAGTGTTTAAACTTCATCGGGGAGCCGAATTTCACAGGCATTATCTGGCTGGAGTACAGCCTCATATGGTCCACAGAGGGGCTGTTAAATCCCAGAGGAAATTAAATACAACAGGGGACCTTCCTGTTATGTTCATCCAACTGATCTTTTTTTTTTTTCTGATAGAAATCAGCAGCTGGGTTGATGTTCTCTGGGGCATCAGTGTGCCTATTGCTGCTGGCAGAGAACATGAGAAAGGGTCTGTCACCGAGGACAGGTGCTGAAGACCGAGATTTTCTGCCACAACTGCATTTTGTCATCACAGGAATTTCTTGCCTTGTGCTCTATTCAGTTTGTTGTCACAGTGAGATGGTGCTAGGAAGATGCAGATAAGTACTCATGGGGAAAGGGGGAAATGAGAGAATACAGAAATGTTTCATGAGTGTTCGTGGCATAGATAAACAAGCATCGATGTACAGCACCATCTGTTTCTATCTTAATTCAAGGTTTTTTTCAAACTGATGCAGGCAAGGAATAGGAACTGCTTTTTCCCATTCAAAAAGGCCTGTTGCTGAGGTTTGGCTCTCAGTGCAGAGGACAGCTCTCAGATCCCTCTTGGAGTTGACATTAATGCTCTCTCCCTTTGTCTTTTCTCAGCATTTCTCAGAGAACCTGGATCACTTCTCTGACAACATGGAGGATTTCTCCAATGACCTCTTCAGCAGTTTCTTCGATGACCCAGTACTGGCTGAGAAGAATCCACTGCTGGATATGGACCTGGATCCACCCACTCCAGGCATCCAGGCAGAGCACAGCTATTCCCTCAGTGGAGACTCTGCTCCCCAGAGCCCCCTTGTGCCTGTCAAGACTGAAGATAATGCTAACGGTGAGCATAAGATGTGCACACTGCACAGCTTTGGGCACATCTGTTAGCAGACACTCTGGCTGGCTTCCATATATAAGGACAAACTGGCTATTCCTTAGGCTTGCGCTTGGCTAATCTGGGGGAGAATTTGATCTGCAGTTGTCAAATATAGCCCACGCTTTTTCCTTCCGTTTGTGCTCTGACAGTCACATTGCCCCTTTGCTGGGCTTACTGTTATTTACAAGGATGATAATTGGCTGTGGTTCGGTGTGCTGCCAGCTTCTGGCAAGCAATAGACAATGTCTTTTCAGGACCTTGCAAACTTGGGTGTGGATGCCCTAGATCCAGCTCCGTTTTGGCATCAGGCAGCAGCGTTTTGGCTTGAACACAGGAAGCATGAATGCTGGTACATGTGGAAGGCTAAGTGGATTCTTTACCAGCAGATCTTTTAGCAGGAGACAGAGAGAGACAGTCATTTCAAAACTTATTTTTAAAACAATTCATTTCAGGATAATTTATGATGGCTGGATAATTTTAGAGCCGTCCTTGCAGAGAGTCCTGTAATTTGTGGGACTGTGTGGGTGTCCCAACAGCTGATGGACACCAGGCTGCCTGAAAAAGCAGTGGCACAGGCTCAGTATACACAGAAGAAAGCCATTCCTTTGAGCAAGAGTGAGACTTGGGACAGAGGTTTCCCTCTCATGGCCAAGAATGATCCCAGCTCTCTGGTACAAACAGCAAGAGAGGAGGAGGGAAGGCTGGCCTCTGCTGCCTCTTTGGTCCCTTCAAAGGACACAAGCATCTGCCACATTCCTTAGGGGCAACTCAGAGAGGTGCTGGGATAGAGGCTTATGGCAGGCCAAGCAGCTTTCAATTTCCTTTTCTTCCTTAGCTTTAACTCCAGTACAGTCTCAGAGGGGGTTACTGAAAAAAAAAACCCAACCAAACCATCATGAACAAATAAACACATCTTTATTTTTCCCCTGAAAATGAATAGGAGGAGGAAAGAACTTGGGAATGACAGAAGCAAAAAGGATGAATTTGTAGAAAGCAGTGAAATGAAGGCTGCCTATGTGAAGCTACCTCAGGGACTCCTCTCTGAGATAATTATTACCACTTCTGCTCCTCTTCTCTGTGTCTGGACATGCCCTCCTTCAGCTGCTGTGTCTTAGAGGCAAGGCCATGACTTTCCTGAATGGAGTGTGACACTGATATCCTTGGGCAGAGGCCAGCATGAAGTGTACAGCACATAACTCAGTAGAGCTTGAGATGCATCTGGCACTTACTCTCTGAAAGTGCAGATCAGCTCCATACAGAGAGTAAGGCCTAGTATTAATACGGCAGGTATAGGAGTATCTGTGCACACAGTCCTGCAGCTAGGTAATTCAGCTCATCTTTCCAGGGCTTTATTGGCTCATAACTGGATGTGAGTCATATTCTAGTGAAGCCCTGAGTTAGGTCCAGTATTTGCAACACTGTGCAGTCCTTTTGGCACAGCTCCATCCAGTCTCAGTCCTTTTGGACATTCATTTCAAATTAATTATCCAGGAATGGCTTTTCTTTAACATTAAGCAAGCTCTGCTTGGTCTGCAGAGCTCCTCAGGAATGACACCACTCTGTCTAGGCTTGGAGCTGGCTGAGGCTTGCTATTTATCAGCTTTCTTCCAGCTTTTCTGCAGATCTCCAAACCTCTTCCAAATCTTGCCCCTTCCCACATGGTTCCCACTAACACAGGTCAGCTAGAACAACCCACTGGGTGCATTGTGACCCCGCTTATCAGCAGAGTCTGCTTTCCAGATGGTTTGTGCTTATGGACTGGCTGCTTCAGTTGTCAGTATCAACCCTCAGTTTTGCAGAGTGTGATTTGATGCCAGGAGCAGGGGGAACCAGGGTTGTGCAGAACAGCAGGTGCTAGACCAGCCTTGGGCTAGTGCCTGCCCTCCTGTACAGGTCCTGCTTCCTCACTGCTCTTTGCATCACCTCTTCAACCCAGAGCAGCTACAGATGTCTCTCAGCCATACTTCTTCCCAATATGTACAGAGTATCTAGAGCAGAGGGTGAGCTTCCTGGCATGCCTCATCCACCAACATAGAGTGAGATCTGCAGTGGTTACAGACTGGCCAGACCTCTGAAACATCCTCTTAAGGCAGCAGAATGCAGATGTGTTCACACAAGATGCCTCCTCCTCAGTCCCTTATTGACCTTCTGGTAGCTTATGTGTTTCTGATTCTGTAATCCAGTCACTCCCCAGATAAATCTTGGAGGGTGGGAAAGAGAGTGGGATCAGAATGTAGACAGGAAATGGGGGGAGAGCACATGCTTATTTGGGTGTCTGTTCCTTGGCCTGTCTGGACTGACAGCACTGGGGGTTGCTCTCTCCCTGAGTCAAATCTCATGGGGAGAGCTCTTGGTCGTCTGCTCTCCCTTGTCTGGTAACTTGGTTCAGCAGCAGCCCTCACGGACAGAGGATGCCCCACACCTCTGAGAAAAAGAGAAATGCAGAGCTTTGCAACAGAATGGGGGGATGAGGAAGATGAGGCTCCAAATCATAGTAAGGCAAAATGTTCCCATAGTAGGCATAGTGAAACTGTAGAAGAGTTTGAATGGAGGAAGCTGTGGATACTTCATCACTTTTCAGAGAAGTAAGATCAAGTCAGACAACCGTCTCTTGGGACTGATACAGATTGTGTTGAACTTGCCTAGAGTAATGGATTAGACTGGAAGATCTCTCAAGGTCCCTGATCTCTGTGACAGGCAGAAGTCAGTCCAAGTTTTCTGGACACAAACACTAGTGGCTGTGTAACACCTTGCCTCCTTCCATCAGAAAGGGTTTGTCTGCACACTGGGGTAACTGGGACTTCACCACCAGCTGTGGGTTTGGTGTCCTTTGCAAGACAGAGAAAATGTGGTGCGATCTGTGTGTACTCAGAAGCCTCTCCATTGTCCTGGATGTGCAGTGTACCCCTGCCTGAGACGCTTCCTGATGACATTGGCCCTGCTGCATTGTGGGAAGCTCTAGGAAGTGATCCAGCAGCACTGAGAGCAGCACACACAGCTGACACACACAGAGAACAGCCACAGGAGCTGTGTTGGTGCTTGAAGATGTCAGTCACAGAGGCAGCTGGAAGGAATGAGCATGTGCTAGAGAGCCCTGTCTAGGCAGAAAATAAGGTGCTAGACCAAAGACAGGAAGACAACATATTCCAATGGCAAGGGCAGCACTGTGTTAACTGATATAATTCTTGCCCAGGCTTTAACAGCACTCTGTCCAAGCAAAAGCCAGAGGCAGAATTCTGCCCTGGCCTCTCCTGAAGGCAACAGAGGCTGAGTTGTTACAATACCTTTAAGTTTAGGTCAGACGGCAGCTCCCACATGAACAGCTGTTTGCTTGTACTTTTCTTTGTGCAGGCTTTTCTGGAGCTGAGAAGGACCTTTCTCCTCCTCTCCTCTTGCCAGGACATCTTCTGGACTGAGGCCCGTACTGCAGAACTGCTGTGGGCAGCAGACAGCTAGGCAACATCCCTGAGTCTGACTGAGAGTGCTGCATGCAGAGAGCAGTGCGGAGGGGTCAGAGTGTGAGTCGGACTGTGGCCTCATGTGGAGGCAACTGGGGCATTATCTGGTGACACACTTAACAATAGTCTGTCCTGTGTCAAGCCAAATGTGTTTCTGGTTGTCAGATAAAAAGGGAAAGGGAAGGGATGGGGATTAAGAACTAGGCTGCAGGCTGCAGGCCAGCCAGGAGTAGCTTTTTGGCAGGCTGAAGTGTTTGAAGAGCAAAGACCAAAACTTCAGAGCAGAGCACAGACAGCCCTCCTGCCTAGCAGCCTTTTTTCCCATCTGAGCTGCAGTTTATCCACCACTGCCTGAATCCCAGTTCCTGTGATCTCTACTTCTAGTGTCAAGCCAGGTTCACACCACAAATGTGCACGGGACAGAACAGGCAGGGGCCAAGTTCCCTTCAGACGTTTTCTTTCCCCCACTGCTGCTTCTTGTCCCTGCCAGCAAAGGCAGCAGGGCATGGCTGTAGGCAGCAGTTCTGCTGAGCAGCATGGAGTGGAGGAGGGAGTCTCAGAGGTGACACTGAGGGGAGCAGCTGTGGAAGCAGCCTCACAAGCAGGTGCCACATTGGGCTTCCTTCCACAGAAATGGACCTTCCTCCTTTCTGTCTGGCAACAAAGCCCTTATACTTGGCACAACATCATTGGGAGGCCAAAGTGGCACTGTCAGCCTTTCACTGTCATCATGCTTACCCTCTCACCAGCTTTCTAGCACAGAAATGGTGCTATTCTTGGTAACACACCTGGCAGCTCTGTGATGCTTGCCATGCTGCCTCAGGAGCAACAGCCCAGCATCCTACTCTCACTAAGCCCTAAATGTAAATAAGCACTAGAGGATGAGACATAGACATTACTGGGGGAAGAAACGCTGCAGCTGTCCTCCAGAGCTTGGGCTGCACAGTCAGAGCACAGTAGAGACACAATTCCTCTAGCCCTCTCCTGACTGCTCCCCACACACTGGGGGTTCATTCACTTTTGTATTCTGTGTTGTGGGCCTGCACATGCTGGTGACAGTGCTAAACTTGGAAAGGCAACCTCCTCAGTTGGAGGAAAGCTGTCTGCATGGCTTTTTTTTCTTGCCCTGTTGCTAGAATTTGACTCTCACATTGTGCATGTTTCAGAGCTGGAGAATGGAGTGTGGTCGCTGGGGCCCAAGCTCTGCTCCATCATGGTGAAACAGGAACAGAACCTGGCTCTAGACCTGCCTGAGTCCCAGCTAGCTGCCAGCTCCATACCAGTGCTGAACCTCAACCCTCTGCAGCGACTGACAGTCCCCGAGGAGGTGAGCCCATCTAAGATCCATTGGGAACCTGGGCTCTCACACAGAGACACCCCTGGTGATGCAGACCCAGCCATGTGACTGCAGGGTCCTGCAAGGTGATTTAGCTGCTGGACAGAGAGGAGAAGGTGATACAAAGCCAGATACTGCATTGCCTGTCATTCTCCTTTTGAAATGGCAGTCAGAGGAGCAGCATTCCTGATGTTGGCTGGAACTGTGTTCTTGATTTCTGTAGTGAAGCTAGAAGACTGCTTACCCTTCCAGAGGAAATAGTAAAAAGAGGATTTTCTTCAGCACAGGAGTCTTTGCAATCTCAGTTAAATATAAGCACAGTTCCTTGGCACAAAAGCCAAAGGCTTTAAGCTTGCACCTGATGGAGATCTGTTCCTTCCAGTCTGCCAGTATTTCTGTAGCCACTCTTGGCTTATTTTCATTTTTCATAAAACAGTGTAAATTAATGTTATCCCAGTAACCCCACTATTCGTGAGTACAGACCCTTCCTCTGCCACACTTTTTCGTGGCTTTGGACTTGTTATGTGGGCTCTCACTTTTCATAACTGCTCACTGGAAATGGAGGTCCCACTCCAGGTCCTGCTTGCTTTTTTCTATGAAGCAGCAGGAGTTATTATTTCTATGAAACAAGGGGCCAACTCTTGGTTATATCTCAGTTCTTAAGAAGTCTGCCTGAAGAAGGTACACTTATGCCACTGGTATGTGGGTGTAAGTTGGGGACTCATTTCAGCTGGCCTTGAGTCCAGCCATGTTGGATGAGAAGCTCCAACCAGCCTCACACAGACCTTGCCTATCTTATAGCAGCTCAGTAGATAACAGCAGAGCATCTCTGGGGTCCACTTCCCTTTTTCACTCATGCTGAGCATCTTCCCATTTAAACAACCATCCAAAACAAATGGGTTCTTTGAGCCAAAACTGTGCACAAACTTTCTCTATTATTTACACAGCTTGAACTTGCTGTGCCCTCAGACCTGTGCTGTGTGTGCTTAGCAGCCATTCCATGGTGCTCTCTCAGCTGTGTTTACAGTCTAGGGTAGTTTGAAATGTGTCTGTTTAGTGTAAAAACTCCAGGCTATGGTGGGCAGGGGGCTGGCAAGCCAGGAAGCTGAGGGGCAGCATAACCCACCCAGATGGGAATAAATCTACTCTTTATTCAACTCAGTCCCCTCCGATTGGAAACAGTTGACCAGCAGCCCTGGGGAAAGTCATGTGAGCAGGACAGGGGGGTTGTTCTGTTTCTGTTTCTGTATAACCTCTATACTCCCACTTATAATGAAGGCAGATCAAAGAGGGACTTTGCATGATAATGCATGGGTTGGTTTAAATTGCACTGTCTGAGTCTATCAAAAGAAGAATTGCCAAGGATAAAAGTCATCTCCCTTTTGGAGGTACTCAACTCAGTACATTGCTTGACAGCACATAAATCTGCCACTGCCTCTTCCTCTGCAAACATGTTTGCACTCTGTGTATGCCCGGCAACTGAGACCTCAGGGGCGCTTATGTTTTGAACTCTTTGTTTCCTTTATGTTTAGTGAGAGGCTGCTTTGCAGCAGAGCTGTGAGATGGGACAGGACAGGCAGCAGGGGAGCAGCAACTGTGAACAGAACTGGTGGGAGCCCTGTGGGCAGGGGAGGTGGCAGTGCCCAAGAGCTCTTTTCTGCTTCTTTTCCACAGATTCCCATAGAAATGACTCCAGCACCTGTGATCAAAGCTGAACCCAAAGAGGTGAACCAGTTTCTAAATGTACCTACAGGTAAGAAGGTAGAATTTTCTGGTCAACTATATTACTCAGATATAGATCATTATTATATAGGGAGAAAAGACAACACTTGAGTTCAGAGCCATGCATACAAGGTAGCATTGGAGCACAGAAAAAGAGAGGAGCAAGCACTGCACTGTTCCAATGCAGATCAGTGTCTGGACCAGCAGCCACACACAGAATTGTTCAGACAGGGACTCCCAGGCAAAACAGGCTACTTCAGAGTTGGAAATATGCAAGAGTGCCTTTAAAGTCCTCAGAGAGACTGTAGAGTTATCCAAAAATAACCATCTGAAAGTCAGGAAATTCAGGATCTAGTTTAATTTGAAAGAAACCCAAGCAATCTGAAAATCTGCCGATGCACAAATGAAAGCACTATAGGAACTCCCACTACCGCAGAGAGACATTCCTTAGGCATATTCCCACTTCCATTAAGGTCCCCAGGGCTCTCCAGTACAAAGTGGGGACAGTTTTCAAGTGCTTGGAAATGAACTGAGTGACTGGAGCCCCTTTGGATTGAATGTGCTGGCAAGTGTGTGAGCCCTGCAGTGCTTTTGGAAGAGCTTTTCTCTCACAGAGCTTCCTGTACTTGTGAACAGGGTATGCAGCAAAACATCATGGGCTTTGTACTTCATTTTGGTTGACACTGGAGTACCTTACTGTCTTGTAAATACCTTCAGTGTCTTGGCAAAACTCCCGCCAGCTCTCCTGTAGTTCCTAGTTTAGCACATTTGAGGTCAGTCTCACCTCTGTCTTGGGCAGCACTCAGTCCAGCCTGGTTCTCAGACCCATCCCATCTTGTGAAACATCACCCTCTCCTTTCAGTCCTGTGCTGTGGCAGGGCTCTGTGCCTGTACCAACAGGCTGACATGACAGCCATTGACTTGATCTCCTTATTTCTCAGTAGATGACCTGGTGCAGATGCCTCCAACTCCACCCAGCAGCCATGGCAGTGACAGCGATGGATCTCAGAGCCCTCGGTCCCTGCCTCCCTCCAGCCCAGCCCGGCCTGCTGCTCGCTCCTCTACTGCCATCTCCTCCTCACCTCTCCTCACAGCACCACATGTAAGGAGGAAGCAGGGCACCACTGAGATGCAGGGCTCATTGGTGCTCAGAGGGATTTGGAGGCTTTCCAAGGCACGTGTAGGGGATCCTGCCCTTGGTAAGGTCTCCAAGCTGAAATGCTCTGGCAAAGCAATGTGATGTCTTAGCACAGGGATGTGGGGACAGGATGGTGCTCAGAGAAGTGAGGAGAGACACAATGAGTCTTGCATAATACCTACCATCAGCTAGCTTGTTTTAGCAGGTACTGAATTCCACCTTAAACTTTGGGAAGTGGCAGCAATGTATTCTATTCTGATTTATACAGCCTCTGGATGCTCTGCAAGGCTTTAAGGAGGATCACTGGGATAGAACTCATTGCTGACACTGATGGATGCTCTGTGTTTCAGAAGTTACAAGGAACCTCTGGCCCGCTGCTCTTGACTGAAGAGGAGAAGCGCACCTTGATTGCTGAGGGTTACCCCATTCCTACCAAGCTGCCTCTCACCAAAGCAGAGGAGAAAGCACTGAAGAGAGTCAGACGGAAAATCAAGAACAAGGTGACTGCAAAAAATGTAATCATGCAGTTCCTATGATTCCAGAGCATCCTCAGCTACCAGTACTATAGTTACCCTCACCTCCTCAGCTGCAGTGCAGCTCAGAAAAGGTGGGATCCTTTGGTACACTAGCACGAGCCTCTCAACACACAAAAATGGTGCCATGCGGCATCTCTGCATTCTTGCTCTGCATACAGCCATATCTGGGAAGTGTGGCTTCCAGCCCAGCTCCAGGGAGTGTGGGCCTTGATAGGGCCCACAAGCCAAGGCATCACAGATCAGACAAACTGCCCTGGTCAGGCCTTACTGGGGGTGCAGGGAAACCAGAGCTATTGCATGATTCAGGACGTGTGATGCACAGAGCTCATGAGCCAGGCAGAGGCTGTGAGACTTTAGACCAGTATAGGAAAGCATCCTGTGGGAGAAATGGTGAGACCCTGAATTAATCACTCGGTGACTCACAAGTGGTCTGGGGCAGAATCAGTCCAGATGGTCACAGCATGTACCCATGTGAGTCACTGGAGTTCAAAGCAGTCCTAAAGATGCTCTTGGCAGTGAGGGGCACAGTGCAACAAATGGTTGTGGCCTACAGAAGAAGAAAGGCTGCATACCTACAGCACCCATCCCTCCCAGTTTTGGCCTGGAGGCGAGTAGGAATGACAGACTGGAAGGCAACTTCCCCGTTTAGAGTGCTGTGTGTGCACAGAACAGACAAGGTATGTGAGCCACAGAGAAATGTCCAGAGGCTTATGATGCTGAATCTCTCTGATGGCTTGTCTCCCTCACAGATCTCTGCTCAGGAGAGTCGCAGGAAGAAGAAAGAGTATGTGGAGTGTCTAGAGAAAAAGTAAGTTTCTTCTTTTCAGTCTTATCTTTAAAAAAGGAATCCTATCCATGTACAGCCTTCCTTTCTAGTGTTTTGTCTCTGAATTGCTAAAAAACTATGATTCTTTGCAAGACTGGCTGCACAAGAGTTTGGTTTGGGATTCTGCCCCTACTCCGCTCCCTCCTTAGAAATCCTCTTGCGGGATAAAGATTGCTGAAGAAATTTTGTGTTTCCAACTGCTTAGTTTGGCTGGTCCCCTGCAAAACACAGGCCATTTTGGTTGCCAACAAGGTGGAATTTTGGGTAAGAGTCCTGTTTCCCCACTAGAAGTTGCTTCTATTTTGTTTGTCTCACAAGCAGTGGGCTCTCTAAGAGCACTGCCCCTCTCTTCCCATGAAGGTGGACACACAAGCACTTGACAGCAAGGAAAACCTTGTACTACAGTTATTCTCCAGACTCCCTCCCTTTCCACTCTCTGGTTTAGCTTTGTTTTTCTCCATGCAGTCCTGAGGTCCTGCATGTATAGCAGGCATAAGCCTATGGTGACATCACATAACACTGACAGGGTAGAAAATAACTCCTGTACTAGCAACCCTTAATGCCCATTCTTGGGTGAAGAAGAATGCTGGAATCCAGGAGCAAGTTCATCTTGCTATATTAGTGCTATCTTCTTCCCAGTTACTAACACCATCTGAGATCAGCAAATGGAAAAAAACAACCCCCAAACCCAACTTTAACTTTTCTCCCTGATACTATTGGTTTATCTTCTCTAATTGCACAAAAATGCTGAATTAAAACAGATTACTTTAGGCACCTTCAGGTTCTCATGGAGCACCTCAGTGTGCATGTGTGTCCAGCTAGTGTCCCACACTGACACCCGACAAGTTGGGGCTAGGGAGTTGGCTGGCCCTGATCAAGAGGCAGATCTAGGGTGTTTGGTTCTGAGGCCTCTGTCCCAGCTGTGGCTGTGGTGCCTGTTATATACTCAGCAGTTTGTCACACTGAAGCATTGCTATGACAGATGACTTTCAAACAATGCCAAGTTTAAATGTGAACCAAAAGCAGCATTCAGGGATTTTTACTTTTTTTTAATGGAACATGTCTTTGGTCAGCTTGGCTTTCTGTAAAAGCTGGTTAGTCAAAATCTGTACTTGGGCCCTTCACCATTCAGTTTGACACTCTTGGTGCAAGCCCAGTTTTGGCACGGAACGCCTGGTTCAGAGGCTGTCTGGAAACCTCCATCAGGCTCAGGCTGTGTGCCTGGCCCGCCTTCCTCCGGGCGTGGGAGGCATTCCCCTTCCCTTGTCCCAACAACAGCCTTCGGAAGCCGTAGGAGGGAGCCTGCAGGTTCTCTGCTGCCCTCAAGTGCCTGCAGTCGGAGCTGGCCCAACGCTGGCACACCATGGCCTGGATTTCACAGCCAGGGCGCACAGCCAGGGCAGGTTCTCAGTCTGAATTGTAGAGGTTTTACTTTGCCTCCCTCCTCTTTCATGCTCCTTAGGGGTGTGTTTGGAAGTGATGGAAATATCTGTATGACTTTGGGTCTGTCCTGACTTGACCTGCCTCACCTGCAGTCTCATGCCTGCTCCATCAGGGCTGGCTGCAACCAGGTGGGCCAGTAACTTTTGACTCTGGGACCATATCTGCAGGTGATGGATGAGGCCACTGAGCCACACCCCAAGAGAGGCAAGGACTACATTCTTTATCTGTCTGGCCTTTGTAATTAACTGGCTATGGGTTTTATTCACATAGGGTCGAGACATACACAACAGAAAACAATGAACTCTGGAAAAAAGTGGAGACCTTAGAAAATGCAAACAGGTAAGAGGGGCTAGACCTGACCCTCTGCAGGTAGAGCAGGGTGGGCAGGAAGGGAAGTCAGGGAGTGCTGGGGCATGGGGGTGAGAAGAGAAAGGCAGGCTGCCCCAGCTCCTGGTGGATGGGTGCTGCTTGCAAGGTGCTGTTTTCAGCCTGTGACAGCAATGAGCCAGCTGGGTTTGGTTAGCAAGCCTGGAATGTTTCTATTGGGATGACCAGGCTGCTCTGTAGTAAGGGGAGGGAGGGAAGGTGCTTTCCATATCCCATAACTTTTCCTCCTTCTTCCTGCAGCCCTTTGGACTCATGCTGCCTTCCCCATTGCCCTCCAGGTCTCTGGCTGTCTTCAAGGCCCCTCAGACCCATTGTTTCTGCTTTTGGGCTCTATGAAGGAATACAAGGCCCTGGGCATATTGTGTCTGTTTCAGTTTTCTCTGGAGAAAGCTGGACAGACTTGGTGAATACAGGGAAAGCCTATTCCTCCAATAAATATAGAGATCCCAGCTCCCAGCAAATCTAGGGCAATTCCTTGTGCATGTGGTGTCCCAGCCCTTTCCCAGCCTCTTCTGGGCAAAACAAGCCCAGAGAATCTCCCTCTCTGCTGCTACTGCTGCTCCCCCAAAAGAAGCAAGCTGCTCCCGTAGTCCCAAAGTTCCCTCTACCAAGGCTCTGTGGAGCGCTTGTGCTTCTAATATGCAGAGCTGGCCAACTGATCACCAGTGGAATTTTCGTTGGAAGCAAATAATGAAAACTCCCACCCCTGCAGTGGGGATGTGCAGCAGGAGCTGGAGAAGGGCCCACTTCTGCCCCTACTTACTGGGCGCAGCAGGTGTGAGCAAGGGCAGAGTCAACTGTGGGGATGGTGAAGGAGATGCTTGTTTCTATAGCCCTATTTATATGAGCTTGAATTGAAGGGGAGAACCACAGCCAGAGAGCCAGATCCTCACCACTCCTCTGCTGCCACTAGAGCTCGTGGAGTACTCCTAAGAGGCTCTACCGCACTCCTTCCTCCCATCCATGACACGAGTGCTGTGGCCTTGGCTTCCAGGCCAGCCACTGGTGTCAGGACTGGGGCCTGTCACGCATGGTCTGGATGAGGTGTGCAAGAGCCAGAGGTCTCCCGTCTGCCAGAGATACAGCTGCCCAGCTGCTCTCATGCATGGGGTACAGCTTGCCCCTCAGCCTCTCTGGGAGTGTGGGCAGCCTTGCTGATGAAAAAGCATTAGCCCCGCCCTGAAAAATGAGGAGGTTGGCCTAAAAACCAGGAGGTTGGCCTAAAAACTGGGAGATTTTGTCTTTTTTTTTTTTTCCCTAAAATACACACTATGTTCTCTCTAATTGGATTTGGTTTTTGAACACTGCCAGTGGGACACTGTGTGCTTCTCTCCATGTGTACAAGGAGCAGAAGAGGATTTGGAAAGAGATAAAGCCAGGATTCTCCTGAAATCACCTGGCCCTAGGACCTGGCATTTCATTAAAGCTCAAACGTACTTGTGTAAAACAGTCAGTGCTCCCAGGGGGAAACTCAGCAGTAGTCTACATTTCAGTAATTTGCAGCTCTTGGGAACTGTGTGCTCTGCAGTCTCCCTCATTCCAGATTCCTTCACCACTTCAGTGAAGGGTTCAGTAGCTCTTGGTAACATCTACCACTGTTTTTTGTTTATGTGGATGCCCATGAGCAGTTAAATGGGGCAGAGAGACCTTAGCATGTGTTCCAACCAGGGCAGCCAGAGAATGATTAATTGCTGAACTCAAGATTTGGCTTTGCTGATATCCCTCTGCAGGGTTTGCCAAGACTGAATAAATTGGAGAGCATCACAACTTTTCTTATTTCTCTCTCCTCCTCATGGTTTGGAGCTTCAGAGTGTGTCTGAGTGAAGAGGGAGCAGGCAAGTCTGTGCTAAAGGTCTGATGTGTCTACAAAGGTCAGCCTCCATCCCAGAGCTTGGTTTTCATGTTAACCTGGCTCTCCACTGCTTTGGAAGTTGACAGGCTGGGCTTTGAGGTACCCAGGAGTCCTAAATGAATGGGACATTCATAACAGTGGGTAGGCGCAGTGAAGGTGGTGGTAGATCTGCTGGTGAGACCTTTTTCCATTTCTCCCTTCCCAAGCCTGTTTGGTCAGAGAACTTGGACAAGATACAGCAAAGGGGAGATACTTGTTTTCAGGAAAAATCAAGATGAAAAATGAAGGGAGTAGTGATATTCTTGCTTCACTTACTGGCTGCTACCTCCTTATCAAGTTTTGATATGTGTTGTTCCTTATCACAGGACTCTGCTCCAGCAGTTACAGAAGCTACAGGCTCTGGTAGCTGGGAAAGTCTCCAGACCTTATAAAATGGCTTCCACGCAGACCGGGACCTGTCTAATGGTATAAGCTTCATTTCCATCTTACTTATTGGCTGAGCTTCTCCAGACAGCTTTGTAGATTGTCCATCTCTGCCTTCTTTCCTGCTGCCCTGCTGCGTTGCCAGTTACATCTGCTCTCTTTTGTGTTACAGTCACCAGAACTGGGCCCTGTGTCATACATACATTGGTATTGTCAGTTGTTTATGCAGCAACATTAGAATAATTCCTGCATTTTCACTTTCTTGGTCTTTGGGCAAAATAGCATTTTGTTTGCCTTTCATTAGCTATCAGCCATTCAGAAAAAAATCTTCAATGAGCTTCCATCATAATGGATAGAGTTTTCTTTTGCTGAGTTGGAAATGTTTAATATTTAACTCAGCAGGGCAGACAAAACAGTCCAAGTATTCCTCCCAGTGGGCATTACCTTGTGTTTGTCAGCAAGAAATGGCATGCTATGCCTGCACATCAGACTTTGTTAAATCCAACTGGAATTCTCTTTGTTTGCCCTTTTGACTAAACAAAATTACTCGGGGTTGTCCGTGTGCCTCTCATTTCTCATAGCGGAGGATCATGCTTAAACAATATTGGCTTCACTGAGGAGTTCACATGCCAGTGTATAGCCATAAATAGAGTCAATTGCTTATTCTTCATCTTATTTTTAGCTGGGGGAAAGTTTCTGATCCATGGTAAAAATACAACCTTCACCCCTGCAGAATTGTAGTAGCTGGTTGTGACAAATTTGTCAGTCAGTTATCTAGATCTGGTTGTCACTCCTGTACTGTTAACAGTCACAAAATGGAGACAGATGATGAGTTTGCCCCATTTTCTCAGCATCCTCAGTGTCCTGAGGGATTGTTTTTTGCTCTTGGT
The DNA here is from genome assembly GCA_035583155.1 of Acropternis orthonyx. Classification (NCBI taxonomy): domain Eukaryota; kingdom Metazoa; phylum Chordata; class Aves; order Passeriformes; family Rhinocryptidae; genus Acropternis; species Acropternis orthonyx. The sequence goes on along the minus strand of JAWWEU010000158.1, from coordinate 24,883,266 downwards.
TCAGTTTTTGTTGTTCCAGAGCCCCTGCTCTATAATTTCCAGCACTTCTTCCTTTCAAAATCTGCTCAGACTTTTGGTACTCTTTGCTGCCCCCATATCAGACCAGATTTTAATGACTGTCTTTTCTTTTCTCTGCTCTATGTCTTCATTTTTGAGTTCTTTCCACATTTTTGGGTGTGACCCAGCTGAGCCCAGTGACTTAGTGCTCCTTAATACAGCATCTCATCAGAATACCCCTGCCTCCAGCAAATCTTCAGTGCTACTACCTGGAATAAGCAAGTCCAGAAGAGGTGCCTTCCAGATATCTCCTGTGCTACAGACTGATAAAATACCTAATTTAGCTTCCCAACAATGTCTTATCTCTCCTTGCTGCTCCCTTCATTCCAGGCATCCCAGCCCACACACCAACTCTCTCAGGCTTCCTAGCTTCCAAAGCATTTCAAGAATTTGTAATTTGCTTTTCTATCTTTGGCCAGTTCTTCTTTTAAACCTCTGAGTTCCTATTTTCCATTTTCAAATACAGCACTTCTTATCACAAAAGATATATAGAATCATCATGCCTTACCGCATGGGAGTGGAGCAGACTACCCTTCTTCTTTAGCTCTGTGTCATTCCTGCTGGTTATTTGTATAGCCAGTTCTTGAAGGTCTCCAGTGGTGAGCAGTGCTCAGCCTCCTAGGGCAAACTATTTCAGTGTTATGTTATCTTTCCCAGATAAATCTTTCTTGCTATCATCTCGATCTCCCTTGCAACAGCTTAAGCCTATTAGAACTTCTACCCACTGTAAGCAAGATCTGTTTATTCTTCCTTTGTGCAGCTGCATTTTACCCATTGGAAAATAACTCCCTTCAGTCTGCTCTGCTAAATCACCATGATTTCTTCAGTCTTCCTTTGTAGGCTGAATTACTGAATCACTGCTTGTTCCCAGAGCCCTCTTCCAGACTTTCTCTAATGGCCCTGCATCTTTTTGGAAGTATGGGGCCCAAAGCAGGACACCGTGTTCCACCTGAAGGGCCAGTATAGATCCAGACAGAAAGCCTGTTCATACTGCTTGGGCTGAGATTTGCCCTTTGCAAAGTGACACTGACTTATGCTTGTCTTGTGATCTGTTTTAACTCCCGGATCCTCTTCTGTAGAACAGCTGAAACATGTAGTCACTGATGTGTTTCCTGTCTTAATCAGTCCTGCCACCTTGGAGGTCTCAGCAGGTCTCCACATTTGTCTGTATAGATCTTCCCGCTGTTCACTTGGACCACGTCTTCCCATGGTCAAGATCATTTTGAATTTGAATATTGACCAAAAGCCAGTCTGCTTGTAGTCTCTCCCATCTGCAGATTTCGTACAGTCCATCATTCAAGTCAAGCTCAAAAATGCTGAATCTTGCCAGATCCATAACAGCTCTCTCTGCTACTCCATCTGCTACTTTCTCACAGTTTGACAGTGAACCATTTGATAAATACACTCTCAGTGTGTCTTTTTTATTATTATTATTAATTTTGCCACCACCTTTCCAACTGGTTTTGCAGTAGTTTTCTCTAGCTTAATTTCCCTCACTTTTAAGAGGTCAAATAATGAGATGGTCAAAAGCTGTGAGATGAATGGCACTCAGAGTCAAAACATGAGTTATTGTTATGAAGTGTTCTAGAGTTCAAACTAGAACTGAATCGGAGCATCTGAGTTAACCTGAAACAAAACGGAGCAAAAACAATGCTGTTTTGCAAAGCCCCAGTTGAAAGCCATGTTAAAGCAAGATGATAAGTATACTGCTCTTTCCCAGCCCAAAAACCTGTTTTGTTTTAGAAGGGAAGAACAGACTTCGCAGGCCTGGCTCCCTTTTCTGCAAGTTGTGTTTGGCTGTGATAATTCCAAGCAACATCCATTCAAAATTTATTTTTTCCTCTGTTTTTGTGGAATACAGATTCTAAATGCCTTGTGTGCCTGCTATGATGTGCTTAGACAGCACCTATGCTGTCCATGTTTAATGCCCTTACTTTAAAACCAGCCTTGAAGAGTCTAGACAATTAAAATCCCTTTTCACATAGCATAGTATCCCAATGTTATTATTTGTTCTTCTACATCTCCTGGAATCCACTGGTGGTCAAAATTACCTTGATGTACCAGCTTCTGTGCATTACTTAGGCACAGCTATTCTGAAATAGGTGACTTCTGAAAAGCAGTCAAGCCTTGCTGGCCGTGCCCACAGGTGTCCTCCCAGGTCAAACTTAGCTAGTTTATACATAGGTAGTAGAAATCACCATTGCCTCTTTGGCTGCTCAGTCGCAGCACTGAGCTGGCGGCATGGGTGTTCAGGTAATCAGCATTTGGCTGTGTACCATTTCCCATGTGTCCCTTCTTGCTCTCTACTGGCAGTTCCCTAAGCTCTCATCATCCACTGGCATTTCACTCTGAAGCTTTACTGTTAGGACAGAATTTCCAGACTTGTCCAGACCTACCTGAGGGGGATATCCAGGGAGATTTCATGTACCTCTTTCCTGTTATCTCTGCTGGTAGCTCTGACTGGTCTGCCTGAGAGCAGAAAGTCCTGCATACGTGGGCCTGCATACCTACACATCAAGCATAAATTTAAACATTTCATTGGATTTTGCATCACTACTGTCAGGTATTAGGCAACTACAGTTCTGCTGTCATTTCTGTTCTTGCATGGATAGTAGCTTAACTTTGCTATGTGCTGTGGTACCTCACAGATTTCTCCCAGTGAGTTTGTTTCCTTTACAGCCCATGATAGCTCCTGCTGAGCCAATGGTCAGGTTCCCTTTGGTCAAGGCAGAGTTTGTCCCTTCTGTTGACATTCCTTCTTTCTCAGCTTGTTTCTCAGCTACGCCTTCCACTATCTCTCCTCAACTGGACAGACAAGTTCTCACTATTGAACCAGAAATACTCCAAATAAAGCACCAAGAGGAAGTTTCTGACTTCCCTTCTTAGATTTGCAGCAGAGATTAGCACAGCAAGTTCCTTCCCATCCTGGGGGACCACAGGTACCCAGTTGTCAGCCTGACCAGATATTCTTACACAGACTCATGTTTGTGTGCTGTGGGGGGGAGTGGTACTTCATGGCTAGTGGCACTGACTCTGTGCTGATCTCCTCTCTAGGTGCTGGCACTCTGCTTCGTTCTGATCCTGGGATCCCTGATGCCCTGTCTCCCTGAGTTCTCTTCAGCATCACAAACAGTGAAAGCAACACCAGCACCAGACATTTACACAACTAGTAAGAGTGAGTCTAACGTGATTCTTCCATTTCAACTTGTCAAACCATTTCCAGGTCTTCTTTCAAAAATCACTGCTCAGGCATAGCATCCTCCCCTCTGTGCTTACCCCATATGCTGGGGCTGTGGCAAGGGAAGATTCCTAATCTGTCAGTGGTACAAACTCTGGTAACAACTCCTTGTTTGGGCCTGTCATCATTCTGTGCTAACCACTGTCCCAAAACATGACATGTGTCAAAGGAAGGAACAGGAAGGAAGAGTCCCAGGGCATACTGGTTGTCTTCTGAAGAGGCTATGTGTCTGGGAGGGCATTTGCCTCCTGAAGCTGGGGGGAGGAGGGTATCCTGCACGTGGAGGGTATCCTACACATGGACACAGAAGCTGGGTAAGCATGTGCTGAAACCACTGTCATGACCCATACCCATTGCAAGAGACCTTGTCTTCTGTGTTAACCAATGATTTCCTTTTTTCCAGTTCAGTCACGGAGCCTCCTTTTCTATGATGAGGGTGCTGGCTCCTTAGAAGAGAGCTATAGCTCCTTCCTAACCATGGACCATCCTGAGGGGTGGGAGGCCGAAAAAAGGCAGTCTGAGGAGGGAAGGCCTCATCTGGCCAGGACACATGAGACAGCCAAATATCTGAGCAAAACCCAGCTGGAGAGTCCTGACCAGAACAGAACTGACCCAACTCTCACCCACCTCAAAGAGCAATTCCATGAGAGGTAAGCAGGTGGAGCCACCTTCTAAGCCCAAAACACAGCATGGTGTCTGGGAGTAAGCAGCAGGCATGTCTGTCCCCTCTGCTGCAAACTAAGAACAGCTGAGTCACCTGGAGCAGGCTAAGAGCAGTGGCTGGAGAAGGCCAGTGCTGGCAAGGAGCATAAGAACAAGTTTATTTTCTAGGGCAAAAGTTTGGGACTCCATAAAGCAGTGTCCCACTGGCATAGAGCTGCAGAGGGCTGGCTGACTCAGGTGGTCCGAGGTTTGCATTCCATTCAGTGCCCTGGGGAAGGAGTTCATCCTTGTCAGAGCAAACTAGTTGGGCACACAGAAAGGTGAATTTACATAGGAGGCTACATTGAATCTTGACTGATGCCTTGTCTTTTCTTTTCTTCAGGGAGACAAGCTCCAGTGAGACAACTGAATTCTTGTAGCAGCTGCTGGACCTCAAGGCCTCATTTGTCAGATTGCAGGATTTCCTCCTCACCAAGCAACTGAGGGGACTTTGGCAGGAGAGGACACTGCATTCAGACACTTGTAAACTGGCCTTGGGTTCAGCTCCTCCCCTTCCCCATCTTCCCCATTAGTAATGATCTCCCTGAGGGGAGTCACAGGACTGCCAGAACCATCAGTAGATGTCTGGAGAAGCCCTGGACACCCTCTTCCCCTGACCTTACCTCCTGCTTAAGTGAGCACTACCCTATGGATGTGGGCTCACCTTGGAGGGAGATCAGGGGAAGCACCCAAACCATGCAGCTCATTCCCCAAAGCCTCCAGACCACGGGGGCTGTCCCCAGGTGTGTACCCCTTGGCTACATCAGATGCACCTGAAGGAGAGAGAGAGAGAGAGAGAGAGAGTGCTGGATTTACTGTCCTGCCTGGGGGACTTAGGATTGGGTGATGCTGGTGCTGGAGAGATGGCTTTGGAGAGTTTGAGCTCATTCGTTGCCCTCCATCAGTTAGTATATTTCTGCTTCCATTGAGAGCAAACCTAGTTCTTCCTTGCTCCAGTTTTCTCTTGATGGACATGACTACGTAACTTCAACGCCAACTATCTGCAAAGATCTACACACAAACAGAGTGGGGGAGACAGATCCCAGACAGATAAATTACCATAAAAATTAGCCAGCAGCTTCTAGGCAACCAGAGCTCTGAAACAGAGAACAGTTTTCTCCCACAGTCCACTTCTTCCCATCCTCACCACCCCTGCTTTGGCAGGGGTGGTACTTCTCCATCTCCAGCTTGGGCCCTACAGTGCAGTGCTAACCAGGTCAGTGGCCTTCTCACTTTCCATTCTGCAGGCCTCCCCCTTTGAGAGTGAGTGAAACACATTCCCATAACCCAACCCCCACTGCAGCTCTCCATTCCCAATTCTGCTTCATGCCAAATGGGGTCTTTCTAGGAACCACCAAGGAGAGCTCTGCAACCCATTGGAGGGCTGTCAGATTAGCCATCATTGCCCTCACATCCTCTGTGTGCACAGTAGTGTTGCGAAAGCCACTAAGGACATACTGGCATTTCTGGAGAGAGGTACATCTGTCAGGAAAGAGGTGGCATGTTGGAATCAGCCAGGATCATGAAAGACAGTTTTAGACCTCTTCTTTCTAAGTACTGACACCAAAGGTAGCAAACTCTTGCCATACCATCCCTCAGGCCAGACTTGCCAATTTTGGTGTTGAGTGACCTCATCTCAAGCCTATGCCCTCCTCTAGCACCCAGACACCCATTTCTGACCCTTCTTGCTCCCCAGCAAAAGCCCTGCAGAAAGGGTCAAGTGTCTTCTCGCTCCATTCCCTCAGCTGCCATTTGATTGGAAGGACCATGTGGGACATGAGTGTCAGAGATCTGGGATGTGGCTGGTTGCCCCATGTTCTAACATGGGAATTGCTGTGCACTCTGCCAGGTCTCATAGCAGGCTCTTCTTCCACTTGTTTCTCATCAAGCACCCTGGACTCACTCTGCACTGCCCCAGTCTCTCCTCTTCCCCTGGGCTGGGAGTGGAGAAGGCTCCCTGGAAAGGAAGGATGGGATGGCTCTTGCTCAATGAATGGGAGAAGTGAGGGAAGGGCCCTCGTATCCTTTCCTCCCTTTTGAAAATTGGTTTTGCCCCCCAAAGCCATTTAGGAAAAATTTGGACACAGCTATCTGCGGCCATACCTGTGTGGCCAGTGGGGTGAGGAAGAGGAAAGCTTTCAGCATAGCTCTGCTCTTCTCAAGGTTCCTGCTGGTCACCAGATACCACTGAATTTCCCATCCTCCACCTCCACCCCTGCACAAAGAACCACTGCCGGGTCCAAACACAGCCTCCTCCACCCCAACACTTCCACTGAGCATGTTCCCAGGCCTCTCACTCCCACTGTTGTACAGAGACCAAGAGCAGAACTCGTTTGTACATAATGAACCTTATTTTGTATTATTGCTGATCCCTTAAGATATTGTATTTTGGAGACTCTCAGATCCTATTTTCTATTAAGCAAGAAAGTGTGTGGCATAAAGGAATGGCAGGTTTATTTGGATTAGGGAAGGAAAATTTATG
>JAWWEU010000158.1:24641301-24863092 GCA_035583155.1 Acropternis orthonyx | reverse complement strand
CCGGCGCGGCACCGCGGGAGCGGCGGCCCCGAGCCCCGAGCCCGGCCATGGAGGCGGCTCGGCCCCCGCCGCCCGGCGGTTCGCCCTCCGCCGCCTCCCCCGAGTCCGCCGCCGCCGCCCCCACGGCTGCCCCCTCCGGGGCGTCAGGCGGCGCCGAGCCCGAGCCGGGGCCGCCGCCTCCGCCTCCGCTGGGCCGCCGGCACAGCAACAAGCGCTTCACCGGCCTCAAACTCTTCGGGCGCAGGTGAGCGCCGGGCGGGGCGGGCGGGTCCGGGTGGCTCGAGGGGGCAGGCCCCGGGCAGGGGCCGGCTGCACCCGGCTGGAGCGGCCGGAACGGAGCGGCGGGGCACCGGCTCCCAGCGAGCCTCCCGCCGCCGCACCGCCGCCAGCGGCCGCCTCCCGGCCCGTCCCAGGGGCTGGCCCCGGCCGGGCGCACACCGGGATGAGGCGAGAGGATGGAGCGGCGCGAGTTTGCGTTTTCCTCTGCTCGAGCGCTTGGCACGAGCAGTCGGGGAGAGAAGCTGGGGAGCATCGCCCTCGCTGCGCCCGCTGCCCGCCCCGTGGGGAGGGAGTCCCCCTCTCCGGGGGATTCGCTGCCACCCGCCCAGAACCGCCTGTCTCCATCCCCGCGCCCGTTCCATGGCTGAGATGGTCCCCTGCTGCCGGCGGGGATCCCGGCTTCCAGCGGCTGGGATCCAGGCTTCACATGCTTCCTTCCCAGAGCCAGCTGGCTCCTCGCCCCTCCCTCTGCCTCGCTGTTGGCCTCGTAGGATTTGGGAGATTCTTGGACCGTGTAAGTGAAGGCGTGCCCCTGCCAGCCTGTGACAACATTGAATAACTGAGGTCTGAAGGGACCACTGGAGATCGTCTGCTCCACCCTTCCACCTCGAAGCAGGGATCAGGCTGCTGATACTGAGTTTTAAATGTCGCCGGGGTGGAGAGCACAGCTTCCGTGGACACCTGATCCCATGGTTCAGTTCCTTGGGAATCCTTTTCCTCTGGTAACTGTTCAGTTTCCCTTGTTGCAACTTGTGCCTGTTCTCTCTTAGGTTGTCACTGTGCACCTCTGGGCAGCATCTGGCTCAGTATTCTCTGCACCTTCCCATCAGGTTGCTAAAGACAGTAACAATAGTCCCACTTAAACGTCTCTTCTGCAGGCCAAACCACCCCCGTAATTTCGTCCTCTCCTTGTATCTGTTAACTCCTGCCCCCCAGCCATTTTGTTGGCCCTGTGACAAACTTGCTCATGAGCATTTTTGGCATAGGGGAACAGCTGAAGCAGGATGCAGTGCACCTGGGTGGTGTCACAGATGCTGAATGGAGGGGGAAGGCCCCAATTTCATCTCCACAGCCAAGCTGGAACTAAGAGTGGGTGGCTTGCAAGGTCACTCCACCACAGAGCGGTGTTCTCCTCCGCTCTCGTTTCAGAAGTGGCTGCCTTGAGCTCCTGACAGTCTCTGGCATGTCCCCAGTACTGCGTAGCATCTCCTTCTGACTCCCAGGGGTTCAGGCTGCCATTACTGCAAAGTATATCAGAGCCAAGGGAATGTTCTCCACATGTGAACGACCTCTGGCAGTGTGGACACATGATAGAGAGGCAAAGTGGGATGGGCAGGAGGTGGCAAGCTGGAGGGGGCAGCAAGCCCTCCAGGATGGCTGGAAATGCCTGTTGGATTGTTTGGTGCGTAGATGATTCTCTTGCTCTTCTGCTGTTGATGGTGGGACCCAGTTCCTTCTGGCTCAGGGTGACGAATGCAGCACCCGGAGCTACAGGGTAGTGAGGAGAGATTCCCACGGACTTCTGCGATTGAAGGGGCTCCCACGCATGCCTGTGGGAGGCAGACTCAATGGGAAGTCATGCAGGATAATTGGCTGCATGCCACTGAATTCATGCCCACCTGAGCGCTGGAGCAGAGGATGCTGTGAAGTTTCTTCACCACCTCTGAGGGAATTACGGAGGAAGGCTGTGCTGCACTTTCTTTCATCAAGAAGTACAACCAGCCCCTACACTCCCCCTGAATGCTTTCCAACAGCCATCAGTGAGAAATTTTGCACCCTCTTCTGTTTTGAAGCTTTACTTGGAGCATGTGTGGCTGGAAAGCAGGTCTGGAGGAAGCACAGGCAATGGGCAGGAGCTTGCTCAATGGCAGCAGTGGGTCTCTGGAGAGCCCTGTCTTCAAGAAGAGAGGTCTCCTGAGGTGGGCACGCACTACTGGGCTCTGCCTGCAGGGACACTGGGGGGCATGGCCAGGTGAGGCAAAGGTCCACAATGGCAAGAGATCCTGTCTTGTCCCCAGGGCAGGTGAGCCCTGAGGGCATGTGAAGCAACAGAGGGGTGAGCCCCCAAGCTCTCGCCTCCGGTGGTATGTCTGTCCCATGTTTTGCAAGCAGGCTTATTTCTGCACCTTGTAATTGCCTTATGGGAGGATGGAATAAACCTAGACAAGTGCACAATACACGCATCCGGGCTGTGGATGGGTAATTCTTTTAATTGGGCTGATAAAGAGATTGGGGCTGATCAGATAATAGGTGGTTAGGATTAAATTGCCTTCCTAGGTGCCCCATTTCTTGTGCCGTGAGTGAACAGCACAGTTTACCCTTTCCAGGTGGAAACTGGGGAAGGAGTGTGAGTGCTGGGGACAAAGCCTGTTTCTTGCTCTCCCCTGTGCCAGAGAGGTGGGATTCTGAAATGGGTCTTTCCTGTGGGCTTCAGGATCTGTAACACATCCCCCTTCAAAGGAGGTATGTGTAATGGCTCAGTCTGGTGCAACACCATAAGTGGGGAGCATAGCCACCAGTGGGGCAAATTGGCAGATGGTTGTCAACAGAGAGCATGGGACTGAGTTTTTGGCCGTGGCCCTTTGCCAGGTCTGGTGCTGGAGCCTGCACGTGAGCCTAGGGGTGCCTACCGTTGCCCCAGGGAAAGTGTGTGGGTGGCACAGCCTGCGGGTAAACGGTACTCAAGAAACTGAGCTGAGCACCCGCCTACATCTTTCTGGGGAATCACTTGTCACTGTTTTTCTTACAGCTTGATGGTTGTGCCCATGTGAAAGCTGGGGACAATGTGCCACTGGGACAGCAGTGCAGCCTTCCCCATCCCTGCTGTGTGGGGCTACCCCTCAAACCTGCAGGCCACTGGGCCTGCTTTCCCCTGTGCAGTAGAGGGGCTGTGCAGTGAGTAAGCACCAGGCGCCCTGGGGGAAATCCAGACATGCTGAGGAGCCTGAAGTTTGTGCTCTGCATGCTGGCAGGCTGAGAACGGTGCTTCCCTCGGGACAGGCTTTTTCACAACGCACCTTGCTGCCAGCTTGCTGTTGAGCAATCATCTTTCTACTCCTCCTTCATGCATCCAGATTTTGTGTGCCTCTAGCTCTGAAACTCTCCACTCTGTTCTCTCCATCCTGCTCACAGGTGATGGGGTAGCATGAGCTGGGCCGAGGCCAGCGTCACCGGTGGGAATCCCTGCCTGTCCCCTGCGGTGACGCTTGGGCGTGTTTGCAGGGCAGATGGGATCTGCTGGGAGAGTTGTTTCTGCTGATGTATTTGCTCTGTGATCTCTGCTCAGGGCCTGATCTCCTGTGGGGCAGCTCAGGGACTTTTTATCTCACCAGGGGAAAAAATAAAGCACTGGGCATCCTGAGCAGCCATGCGTGTTGGCAGCCAATGCAGCCCATGATGAGGCTGGGGCAGCTGCCAGCTCATGGTGGGGCTGCTGGATAGGGCAGGGAAGGATCAGAGTGTGGGGGGTCTGGCTGCTTCCAGAAGCTTGGGTCCTCCCCGATGTGGTCTCTGTGCCACCTGCCTTATCTCACCAGTTTCTGGCACTCACTGGCAGCTCTGTTGCCCTCCTGAGATCAGAGCAGGGGCTTCCACGGTGACCTGTGCCTGTGCTGGAAAAGGTGTCAGGACCTTTAATCATAGAACAGTTTAGGTTGGAAGGGACTTTTAGGATCATCCAGTTCCAACCCCCCCGCCATGGGCAGGGGCACCTTCCACTAATCTTCTTAGGAGTTGGAGCATCCTTTCCAGGAAACCCTGTAATCTCCTCAAGGGGCTGAGAGGAGGGAGGGTAACAGACCTCTTTCCTACTTTGAATAAAAACAATGGGAAGAGAGTCAGGCACTGGGAAGCAGGCACAGGTCTTTGCAAGGGGAGAGGCAGAGCCATGGGTAGTGCAAGTGGGACGAGTTCGGGAGCTGTTTCATTGTGTGGATCCCCTTGGGGACTAAGGAGATGCTCACAAGGAAGGGCCGACCCTCTGCAATGGCAATGATGCTCTCGTGAAAGGCAACCTGAGCTCTGGCAGGTGGTGGGAGATACAGTGAAGGATTTCTTTCACTCATCATCGTGCCATGCCTGGAGAGCAGGCAGTCTCCTCAGAGACTTGACAAAGCCTTTGAATTGAACTTGCAGCTCTGCTTTTGGTGGAACTCTGTTTTCTTTTTCCCAGGTGACTCCATGAACTGAAGCTTCTGAGTTATCTCTCAGCCATTCAGTTGCTTGCTGGTTCTTTTAAACTGGTGCTGACTTTAAGATGCTGAGCTCAAGAGCAGAGCTAGGGCTGCAGGCTGAGGCCCCTTGACCCTTGAACCCATAGTCTTTTCTGGAAGAGATGGGGACTGGCAGGAGATGAATGGCTTCTGCTGGAGACTTTTGAAGGTAGGGACACTGGTGTAGGTTTGACTCAGGGTCATGGACAAGACGTGGAAATAGGGGAAACCTGTCCTGCTGGTTCTTGAGCTGGCACCAAGCTCCAGGAGAATAAATGGCTCTGTCTTTGTGATCCTGAATTTGAGAGCTTTCCATGGGCCAGCTCTCCAGTATTACAGAAGTAATACTCTGTGTTTCTGTTGCAACTTGCGGACCTGGCAGCAGCTGCAGTCTCTCTTTGAGAGTTGGGAGACTTTCTTCTCCTCCCCATCAGGACACCAAGTGGAGGGTGAAGCTCTGGCAAGGCAAGCAAGGAGGCTGCGCTGGCAAGGCCAGTGCCCAGCAGGGATGGATGTCCACACTGGATGTATATGTTAGACCCAGTGCTGTTTTCCTGCTACCTTTGGTTTAGGGGTTGATGCCTGAGGGTGTTAATTTTGTAGTTAACTGTGAGTTCTTCCCCCAGGGGAACTCTTCCTCATTGTGCGCCATGATGAGGAACTGAGAGGATCTTTTCCCAGCCCTTGCTGTCCCAGACAGTAGGAGTTAATGGGCCTCCTGTCTCAGTCCTGCCTGCTGGGCAGGTTGTGCTGTCTGGATTAGACTGCCAGTTTCAGTTTCTACCTGTGACCACTGCTCCCACGCCTGAAAACAACCTGCCTGAGCTTTACCCATCTTACAGTCAGCCCTTCCCAGTGATTCAGGGCCTGGGAAAATGAGGTAAGCATGCCCCATCTTGGAGAAGCCCTGCCCAGCTGTGAGAGCTGGGGGCCTCTCTCTGGGGAGACTGAGGGGGTGCTGCCCAAGATGTGGGTGCAGAGTGGTAGGTATGTGGCACTGGTGAGGCAAGCCTCGCTCTGGGAGCAGGCAGAAGTCTGGCTGGAGGAAGTCCCACCCTATGGCTGTTGCCCTATCCTCCATGTGCCCCATATTGGTAGGGTGTGCCTCTACTGTGCCTCATGGGCTGCTGTCACCCCCCTGGCAGTACCCTTAGGATGCCGGCTCATGGCAGGCTCTAGTCCCAGCCCCATGGTGGGGGCACCCAGCCAGAGAGGCACCCAGCACCAACAGGCAAGAGCTTGGTGTTCACCCTTTCCCTGGCTCTGCTCACCCCATCTCCCCTTCTCTGCTTGCCAGCTGCATCTTGGCTCCTTGCAGGGCTGGAGCAGCCCGGCTCTCACACATGCTATGGCTTTCCAGAGAGTCATGTGTCCCCGCTGACTGGCTGGTCCAGGAAGTTAGGGTAACTAACACAGAGCCGTTTTGCAGAAGGTTTTCTCCTCATTTTGGTGCAGCTTGGCTTCCACAGGAAACGTGGGTGCCAGAACATCCTGTCCCTTGCTTGCCGTTGGCAGCCCAGGTGTGGATCCGGAGCCAGAGAGCAGGGGCACTCCTTGCTGCCTGCTCCCCGCTGGCTGTGGAGGGTCCCACTCTGGGACGGGACTTAACGACTGGGTGAGGATAGAGAGTCATGGGGCAGAAGTACCTAAGACAGCTGAGTCTTCTCCCAAGTTCCCAACCTCCAGGCATGGTCTGTAGCCATCCCAGAGAGGGAGCAGGGGGCCATGCAGCCCGCCACATGCTGGCCTCTCCGTGTGAAAGTTTCCACTCGGTCAGATTATTTGTGTCTCATCCTGCCTTGCCACCCTAGCCTTGGCCAGGAGCCTCTCAGATCCAGTACTAAGCCTCTTATTGCCCAAGCCTGAGGTCACCACACAAGGGGGATGTGGCATGAGGCACTCTGGCAGCAGGTGCATGGCAGCAGCTGCTGGTGCTGAAATGTGGCAGGAGGGGGAGGGTGGGTGGGGAGTGTTTTCTGCAGGGATTTTGCACCCACTGAAGGCTGGCAGATGGCAGGATTAAGAAGCTATGAGGCTCTTGTCTTGTGAAAGCTGCCAAGGTGCATGGAAGGAGGTACCCACTCCCCAGTGCAGCTCCTGGCACAGTTACAGCTTGGCATAGGGCCAGGAGATGCTCCAGCAGAGGCTGCTGGTGAGGAACCCTCACCTGAGCTCCACCAATGTTACCCACCTAAAGGTTTTCTTGTTGCTTGAACAAGCAAGGAAGTAGATGTGGGGGTGCGTATCATAGGGGTCTCAAGAAAAATGCTTTCCATTTGTGGTGGGTCACCAAGAGCTTTATTCCCCAGCCCCTGGATGGTGGTGGGTCAGGGCTCCTAGGGCTTTGTACCTGTGTACAGGAGCCAGAGGGCTGGGAGCAGGTGAGCTGCTCTGCCCTGCCCAAACAGTGTTCCTCCATGCAAGGCTTGGAGAGTGCCTTCATGGTTTGTTTGAAATTCAAATCCATGCCTGGACCCAGCAGCTGAGGTGAATGAAGGCTGCCAGGAGCCAGGCCAGCAAAGGCCTGGGATGAGGAAAGGAAGAAAGGCTTCCTCTCTGTGCCAGCCTGGCCCGGTCCCTGAGTCGTGTGCCCTCTTGCAGCCAGCTGGGTTGAGCTGGAGGTTTCTGTGAACTGGGCTGGGTTAATATCCCAGAAGCAGGAATGTGGTGCTTGATGTTTGCTGACTGGCTCATAAGTGAGAAATGGCATTGCTGACTCCAGCTCCATGGGCATGTTGCCTGCTTTGACCTCCATGGCTGACAGCAGGGGCAGTGGCACAGGTGCCATTGGGGCCCCTGGGATCTGCAAATGCCAAGGCAAGGGGAGAGCATGTGAAGTGGAGGGATGGCATTAGGGCAGCAAAACTGTGGAGGGGGAGGATAGTGCTGTGTGCTGGGTGGCCAGGTGTGTTCATGAGGAGTGCTTGCTGACCACTCTCTTTGTGTCCCTAGACTCCACCTGCCCCACAAAGGTGTCTTCCCATGTCTCCAGGGCAGCCAGCCCCACCGATGGGGATCCAGGAGGATAAAGCACTGGCCGGCGGTATATAAGTATGTGGCATTTTTATTGGCTTGCACAGGCTGTGCAGTCCCAGCAGCTGCTGCAACGTTTCTTCTCAAGAGCTCTCCTCCCTGCCACCCACATCTCACCCTGCCTCACGCTCTAGTGTCATACTAACCAAGGCTGCTGAAAGCCAGGCTGCCTGTCTGCTGCCTGTGTCACTAACTGTTCTAGAAGGCAGCTTGCTACTGGACTTTCATCACCTAACATTTCAGCTCTTGTTTTGCTGGCATTTGGATTGAAGATTGGTTGAGGTCTTCCTCCTCTGTGTCCTAGCCATTGTGGGCATGAGCACCTATACCCAGTGCATGCTGAGTGTTTGGAAAACCTAAGGTGACAGCACTGAGAGTGGTTTAGTCATATGGCTGAAGCAGCCTGAAGTTCAGTAGGGCTGCAAGTGCCAGGAATTGTGGAAAACCAGGGGCGGGGAGACAATCACCATTGTTGGGACATAGTGGCTGTGTGGGAGCCAGTTCTTGGGCTAGCCAACACCTCACTCACATGTGCTCCTGAGGAGATGGGGAGGTAGGGACAAGTCCAGGTGCATTCCCAGGCTCCCTGCGCCATGGTCTTTGCAGAGCAGCACATCAGCCTGGATTTGCTGCACATGTGCAAGTGCCAGAGTAGAAGGTCCTCATTGAGGACTGCTACTTTGTGGGTTCTGCTATACAGTTTCTCTGGGTATCACCCTGTCTGCATTGCATCCTGGTCCTTCCTGACTTTGCCATTTAGTCTCCAGTTTGCCCAGCCTTGTAGGCAAAAAAGTGTTGTGTCCCAGGGCTGCTTGGGAGTCGTGTGGTTGAAGGTGTTGGGAGCAAGAGGCAGTGAGGCCAGTTAGTGCTCTGCAGCAGGGAGGTGGATGGGTTTTGGGAGAGGTCCAAAGAGCTGTGGGTTGAACACCAGAGGGCATGGTCGCTCTTCAGAGTTCTTTGGTACTCTGCTAAGCAACTCTAGCCCTTTCCCTGAAGCTGACTTCAGCTGGATGTTGTGACATGTCCCCTCTGGAGGATCGCTTGACTCCTCGCTCCTGATTTTGCTTTCCTCTCTTCTGCAAGGAAGGGCTTGGCAAAGCATCCACATGGAGCCTTTTTTGTGCTGCTGTGGCTGAAGTGGCTGGTGAGCTTGATGGCTTAAACTGGTCAGCTGCTGCCGCGGGCTGGCTGATGCTGAGAGACAACCCTCCAGCCAAGGCAGCTGTTAGCTGCACAAGCTTGCGTGTCCTGGTAGCACTCAGAGCTGCACAACAGCACCCACACAACCTCTGCACCCAGAGTCTGGGTTGCTCCCCCCACACTGGAGGTTTTCAGGCTGTGCTGCACATCCATTGTAAAGTGTTAGTTCATTCCAGGAGGGGGACAGTGGTTTTCTCTCTGCACCAGCATCACCTGGGATCTCCTCTCTGAAGGATGATGGGAGAAAAAAGCCCATCAGTGTTGCTGCAGAAGAAAAGGAAGTCCATAAGAGCAGACATGCTGAGGGCATTTAGAAAAAAAAGGGTGGAGGAGAAAAAAAATCACTTTTCCTCCTGCCCTCCCATTTGTACCACAGGGACAAGCTGACATTCAGCAAAACCAAAAAATGATAGATTTAACATTGTTGAAAGGAGTTACTTTAATTTTGATATGAGAGGCAGAAGAAAAAGACAGTTGCTGCCATGAGGTGAAAAAGTGAAACCAAAGGTTAGACTTGATATCAGTAGCAGGTTCACAGTTAAACCAACAAATGCCATTTGTGTGGCAAGTCAGCATTGCTTAGTCACAGTGTCACAATGAAGGCTTGGGAGGTGTCTTTCCCACCTCAGGCTTTGTGCTGCAGAGAGATCAGTGGGGATGGGGTTTCTCAAGGATGCTGAGCAGTCCTGCCCCTTGCAGACACCTGCAGGGGCTGCCACTTGTGGTCTGGTTTCAGGTGCGTGGGCCCAGGGTCTCCTCACTTGGAAAGTCTTGCTCAGGGCTGTGTGGGCCTCGGGAGCCTCTCGCCTTGGAGCTGTGGTTTCTGCTTGAAAACAGCTGACTGAAACCTGTGACAACAGCACAGGGAGCCGAAGGTCTCCATTGCTACCCATTCACCCCTGTGCATGTATACAGGCTGAGGGCATAGTAAGTCATGGGGGAAGGAGAACTGCATCAAGAAGGTTTGCATGGCTGGCTTGAGGAGTGGGCTCTTAGGCTTGCTGCTCTCACTGCCTCCAGGGAGAGGGACTTGGAGAATTAGTGACCTGATCTCTTGCTGGTCTGGCTGACTGGGAAGGGATTTTGGGGCCAGCTGGAATCCTCCAGAGTCACCCCTCCAGGCTGTTTCCATTTGCAAGTCCAGATCCTGCCAGCTCAGGAGGGAGGTAGGACAGTGGTGGAGGTGAGAAGCAGCTGGTGATGTCAGCAAGGGTGTCTGCTGTGCATAGACCATGGGGAACGGAGAGAGCAGGGTGGGCACAGGGCAGTTGGAGACAAGCTGGAAGCTTGAACTCTCCTTGGAAATGTTCAAGGCCAGTTTGGATGGGGCTTTGAGCAGCCTGGTTTAGTGGAAGTTGTCCCTGCCTATGGCACGGAGTTGGAATGAGATGCCCTTTAAAGTCTCTTTCAACCCAAATCATTCTGTGATTCTATAAGCTCCCTTGGCTGGAGATGGGGCTGGGGAGGAACTACACGTATCTCTTACCAGGCTACTTTGTACTGAATGACTGATTAGTTATAGGACGTTTTTAATTTCCCCTTTGATAAAACATCCTGCCTGTCCCAGTAAGTGGGTCTTAATGATGGACTGGGGACTGTTCTTAGGGGCCCTTCTGCAGTGGGCAACATGGCCACCCTGAGGCTGCGAGGATGCTAGGACCTGCTTGACTGCTAGTGGCAGCTAATTCTTTCCTGGCAGTGGGAAGAGACGTCCGAAGGATGTATGCAGGGAAAGGGCCCTCCGTCCTTCATCAGCTGCCGGGTTCGAGGGGAGGGAACACTGAGCAGGGGTGAACATGTGCCTGCCCTGGGTATCTCCAGCTCCCTTTCCCCTCTAGCATTGTGAGAAAAGGGCCGAATGCAATCTGCACAGCAGCTTTGGTGGAGAAGAGAGGTTTGTTCATGTGTCCTCGCCCACCCCTGTCTCCCCCTGCTTTGCAAAGACCACTCGCTCCTTCTGCCATGATAGAGGTGGCAGCAGTGGTGGAAGCTCAGCCTTCGGGCCTGGCTCCCCTCTGGTTAATGGTTTCCTGTGAACTGCTTTGAAGACACCCATCAGGGAAGGCAGCTGGCCGCCCTCCGCACGCTGGCTGAAGCCTCCATGACGTTTTGTTATGATCGTGTTACTGTAGTCTCTCTCCAGGCCCCAAGGAGCACTGGGCACGGTCCAAACACATGCACGTTCCTACAGACAGAGGAGAAAAGCTTCCTGCCTAATTTTAGCCATGACATGTAGGCAAGGGAAAGGAGCAGGGAGGAGGGGGCAGGGTGTGAAAGGACAAGGTCCGAGCTGCAGCCACCCGGGCTGACTCACTCACTAGGGCCACACACAGGCTATCGGCTCCCATCACGGGGTAAATGACCGAAATAACAATAGTTGGTGACGCATCTTGGAGTGAGCTGGCCTTTGGCATGACCCTCCCTCCCCTCTCTACAAAGACCAAAGAGGAGATGGGTTTTGTGACACCCCAAAAGGAAGCTGCGTTGTGTTTGGTTGGGAGCATCTCCCTAGGGACAGCTGGGGGACCTGGAGAGAAGTGAAGCATGATGGGGAAGTCCCCAGCCTGGTCAGGAGAGGGTCCCACGGGGGATTTTAGCAACAAGGCGAGACGGAAAGCTCCTGAGACATCTCTGGAGCCTGCCTGCAGCAAAGACTGTCCATAATTCAGCAGCAAGTTACCTCCTGTGCACAAAAGCAGGATCTCCATGGCAGGTGGCTCGGCTCTCATCAGCTGTGCAAACTTTTTTTTCCAGGTCCCAAGGAGGCGGGAGAGAATTGCCTCCTTGGCGGGTTCCTCCCCTCGTCCTCCTCCTGCCGCTCCCATGGAAGCGGTGCTATCCCCGAGCTGCAGTGGGGTGTCTGGGGGGCAGCCGGGCACCGGGGGGACCCTTCTCTGTGGGTCCCCCCTCTGGTGCACACGCCTGCGGCCGGGGACGAGCCGGCCTTGGGGCTGCTCTGAGAGGAAGTGGGTTATTTTAACGAGCGCTGACAGGGCTTGCAGCGCGGGGAGGAGCGGAGGGAGAAGCCAAGCACTCGCTCTCCAAACTAGGACGTGGTAGGGCAGGGCTGGCCCGCTGCTGCTCCGCGGCCACCGCCACCCGCTCGGCACTTGCAGGACCCCCGCGCCGCTCCGGATCAGGTCACGGGGGCTTCTCCCCACCCGCTCCCCTTCTCTTCTGCTCCTCTTCCTTCTCTTGCCCTCGTTTGCTGCTTCTGTTTGTGTTGGGTGGGGGATGGGAAGGGGCCCGGGGGGAGAGAGCCAGCACTGAGTTTGTAGGTATGGCACTGGGTTCCAGACCAGCCCAGAAAGGTGGGAGGAGCAGACCCCAGAGTCATCCCCAAGACCCACAGCCTTGCTTCTGCTGAGTGTTGTTTGCTGCCGGAGCCTGGAGCAAGCCCATGAGGCTACAAGCAGTGCAGGGCTGAGGCGGGTGCTCTGCAAAACAGAGCCACTGTGGCACTCGGTGGTGCCTGACTATTGCTTCCCTGGGGTTGCCCTGCTGGTGGTACATTTCCAGCTACCTATGCTGCATCCTGCCATTCCATGTGGCATGGAGGTGGCAGCAGGAATTCTTAGGTTGCAGGAGACGGTAGTATGGGGAGCCAGCCTGCACCTTGCCAGGACCCCCAGTCCTCAGTCACTTTGCCCTGAGATAGTTTAGGAAAGCAGAACAGACTCATGGCCTCGCGGCATATCCTCTGGTGCTGGTGGTACTGAGGTTCCCCACTTCAGCAAAGAGCAGTGGGATGCCCTTCCTGATCCCTGTGGTGGGCTGGAGGGAGGCACGTGACTCCCATCTTTGTGTCATCAGTACCTGTTATTGAGTGCCTGAGGCTTTCTTGACTTTGCTTTGGGAGGTGCAGAGACTTACTAGCCCTGGGAATCACTGTTGGTACTCTGTATGTGTCACACCAGGGTCATTGCCTCCTCCCAGGGGCTGCTGCCATGGGCAGACACTGTGTATTGCCCAGCCTGGGGCAGCACTGCACCAGTTCCTGCACCAGTCCTTCTGTGCTGGGGAAAAACTCTGGGGCTGCTCTAGGAGCTGAGCTGTGGGACTGGCCATCCTTTAAATAGCATGTCCCTCCTATATGAGGCAACATAGCTGTGCATACTGAAGGAGGGGACTAGCACTGGGGATGATAATGGGAATCTGCAAAAGAAACCATGGGCTGGGCACCCAAACTACCAGGACACACTACTAAGCCCCTCACCAGTTTGCTTTGTACATGTCACTCTGGAAAGGGAGCTCAGAGAGGGAAGAAACTCTGAGTCCTTCCCAGCCTGCATTGCTGGTCCTGCTGATGGGACCAAAATAGAAACTGTGTGGCCGGCCTCTCCGCTGACCCCTGCATCACTGATAATAGTGGCTCACCCTCTTCGTTACTCCCTGATTAATTTACAGCTTGAGGCTATCAATCTTACTGTTTGGCTCCTTAGCCAAATGCAGCAACAGATTGTTTGTATCAGTGCTGTCAGGTTTCTTGATTGCCAGGAGGCAGATTATTTACTGTAGTGGAATATAAACTTCATAACATTATGATGGTGGGAAGTTGTCGAGGGATATGAATGCCCAGAGTCAGCCCAGGAGACTCCAAGGAAATGGCTTTGATTTAAATTAAGACAAAACACTGTCTTCCATGGATTTTGGGAAGGATATCCCACTGCTGTAATGGGAACATTACTCTGAAACTTAGGGCTGGCAAACTCTTGACTTTATGAAGCATAAGTGGAGGATCTGAGCTAGTCTGGCAGATGTACCGTAAAGGAGGTCTCAGGTTTGCCCTGAAAAGGGTGTGAAGGGGAGGTGGCGCCAGAGCGTCATACAGAGTTTGAGGTGAGGCAGGATGGAACTGCCACAAGAAGGATGTTGGGATAATGCTAGGAACTTTTAAAAAGTCTCAGACCCTTCTGCTCCCAGCCCCTGCTCTTCCCAGAAAACCGAACTTGAGAACATTTTCTTGTGAAGGGCCAGGCATGAGAGTGTGTTGGCTTTTGTCTTGCTTTGGTTGTGGCAGTGGCTTCCCGCCTGGCTTTGCCACTTGGAGAAGCCTCCCATGACAAACTGCAGAGCTGTGATGTTTCATTTCTTTGCCTTGCTACAATCCCCCTGCAAGGCAGCTGCTGGTCCGTGGTGCTGCATCCATCCCCATGGCTTGCTCATTCAAAGAAGGCAGCTTAGCACCTACATCTTCTCTGTGTGGTGTCCCCATCTCCTGACTGAGAGTGAATACCCAAAAATGGTGTGGGGTTAAAGTTAGTGCCTGTGTCTCATCCCTGGTGTGGACTGCATGGTGATCTGCCCAGAGCACCATCATTCAGAAGTGATGCTGAAATGGTAATGCTGCGATGTGCTGTGAAATTCCTGTCCCCTGAAATAAAGCCTGTAGACAGGTTGTGCTTCTGGGAACCTTGTGCAGTAGTCCCATTAGCCTTTCATGTCTGGAGTGTGACAGGGTATTTGTGTCAGGTCCCCAGTGCTGGCACTGCTCTGACACCATGAAGCAGAGGTGTCTGTGTGTGAGAGCAGGAGGCTATGAGTTTTGCTCTTGCTGAGCCATGTGCAAAATGGGTAGAGAGGCCAAATCGATGTAGCTGCCCATCCCTTGTGAAGCAGTGCTATCCCAGGGCCTCCAGGTTGGTCAGCCAGAGTGCCCAGTGATACTGGCAGGCTTCTGAGAAAGTTAGCAAACTTGCTTAGATATTCAAGGGGTGCCTTGCTCTCATTGTCCATGCCCAGTAGCCCTGGCAGGACCTTCTGTGGAGCACGTGCAGAGACCTCACGGTCCTCAGAACTGGGAGAAGGTCCTCAGCAGCTGCATGCATCTGACCACCAGCTGGTTTCTAAGCACTTTCCTCGGGAACTTGCTAATCACTGCACCCAAAGCCTGAGGGTTGCACACCACATCTTGAGCAGCGTATTCCCTTCCCTATCTGGCATGGGGGCACCTTCCTCAGCAGACCTCATCTGTGCAGGTTGGTCTTTGTGGTCCATCAGAGAGGGCTGGCCAGGGTGGCCTAAGGAGAGAGAGGCTGCTAACTGATGCATGGGAAGCAGGATAGGAGAGTGGGGACAGGATCTCAGCAAGGGTGGCATGAGGACAGCGATGTACATGGGAAGATTGAATATCAGAGCACTGAAAGGGGTGTGTGGGTCGTGCAAGCTTGTGATGGAAACTGAGGCTGAAGGCAAGTGGTGGTATGCCAGTGGGGTGGGGATAAGCGGCAGCTATCTGGATGGGCTCCCAAGCTCTTGTCTCTGAGTCTCTCTGGTGTCCTAGAGGGAGGAAAGAGAGGGGGAGAAGCCCAGGAGATCTGGCTGTCACGCAGGAGTGGCTATTAATAACACTTATACTTTCCTTGTGGTTGATCTGTACAAGTCAAGCATCCACAACAGGTGAAGACAACTTGTAAACTGAAGTGGGCTCCTGCTCACATGCTGCCAGCTCCAATGCTACAGCAGCTCCCTATCACCCACAACAAGCCAGGATGCAGGAACCCTGCCAGCTGCCATCAGGGCAGGTGCTCATCATGGAACAGGGCAAAACACTCAGACTCGTTTCCCTTGTAGTCCCATGGTTGGAAAAAATGCTTTCCAGTCAACTAATTGGAGATTTGCTGAAAGGTCAGGAGGAGCTGATGGTGCTTTTCGTGTCCAGATTTCTCTGTGACTCAGTGTTTGTGTGTTTGCTGCCAGAAGTGTCCTGCAGTAGGGTCCTTTTGCCACCATTGGTGCCAGGAGATAGATGCCAGATGTGTAACTGTATGAAGGTAACCTGGGATCTCTCTTGTTTCTGAGCACTGGCAGGAATAGAACCGACTGCTAAAGGAAAAGATGGAATAATAATGTGGAGGAAGGGCCAAGCAGGCATATGGCACAGGGTCTCTCTATAAGGGCACAGAGGGCCTGTTCAGTTTGGTACATGGGAGTTTGGTTGAGGCTAGTGAAGCAAAGCAGAATAATGGATCTGAATATCCAGATGCTTCTCCTGATGGGGGCAAGAATTATGCGATGATGGACACAGCATGTTCAGCCCTAGGGGTCAGTCTGATTTTAGAACTACCACCAGCACATGAGGGTTAGCTCCTGGATGTCTGGAGAGATGTCTCTGAATCAGCTGATCCACAAGCTCTGTGGCCACTGAAGTTACAAAATGCAAGTTTTTCCTCTTCGATCCCTGCATTTAGATCCTACTGGGACATGTTCCTGCTTTAGCAGTGTCTCTGCCCACTGAGGCAAGGCTGGGAGTGTAGGAGGCTTTGAGGGGTCTGGTTATAAAAAAAGAAACACCTCCTATGAGCTCTGATTGAAAATCATGAGCAGACCAGAGCTACTGTCTCCTTCCTTATTCACAGGAGGAGATTGAAGTGATAGGACCTATCTGCTTGTAAGTAGAGTTGATATCCTAGTGCAACAGTATTTCCTTTCTTTTGCACGCTGCAAATGCTAGGCTGTCTCCATCCATCCTCCTTACTTAACTGACCTGAGTGATGTGGTCTGCAGAGCAGCCACAGGTGCTAGTTCTTCTCCATCTTTTCTCAGTGGCAAAAAGTGCAGGTCCCAGAAACTTGCTGGTGTTAGGCCAGGAGCTTCCACGGTTTAGCTCCTCACAGGCTCCTCTCTGTCCAATGCTTGGTTGCCCAGCTGCTCTGCATGCAGTTCTGTTGGTGCATATCAACCCTGGGCACCCCTGACAGTCTGTCCATCTGCTGTGCCAGCAGCAGCTCTCAACACCTGCAGTATACCACTCGGAACTGAGGTTGGAAGTAAGATGCAAGAGGTGGGGATATGTTCATCCAACATATTTGAGCTGCCGTGTCCTGCTGTTGTGGGGTTGTAAGATGGTGGTCTCGTAATAACCTTCACCACTGGTGGTTAGAGCTTGAGTCCACGTGCCACTTACAGACAGCCCTGAAGAGAAAAAGGTCCATAATTAGCTAGTACTCAAACATAAATGTCAAGCCAAGGCTGTTCTAGCAGATTTCCTCACGAGACTGTGGTGCAAAAAGGAAGGAAGCCGTGTTGAGAGATCTTCCTGCCCACAGCAGCAACACAACAAGCCATACAGCAGCTTCTTGCTGGTGGAATATCTGGGGCAGGAGGGAGCAGCCGTTCAGCTTATTTGGAGTGCAGTTGGTGAGTATGTCTCCCCCAGCAGCGAAAGCCCACTAAAAAGAGTCTGTTGCAGTGTGCCATATCCAAGCAGCCTTCTGGAACTGCCAGCTGAACATGACCCAGCAGTGTGCCCAGGTGGCCAAGAGGGCCAGCAGCAGTGTGGCCAACAGGACTAGGGAAGCGATTGTTTCCCTGTATGCCGCAGCACTGGTGAGGCAGCACCTCAAATCCTGTGTCCAGTTTTAGGTCCCTCACTGCAAGAAGGACATGGAGGTGCTGGAGCATGTCTAGAGAAGGGCACTAAAGCTGATGAAGGGTCTAGAGGACAAATCTTAAGAGGAGCAGCTGAGAGAGCTGGGGTTGTTTAGCCTGGAGAAAAGGAGGCTCAGGGGAGACCTTATTGCTCTCTACAACTACCTGAAAGAAGGATGTAGCAGGGTGTGGTATCTGTCTCTTCTCCCGAGTAACAAGCAAGAGAACAAGAGGAAATGGCCTCAAGTTGTACAGGGGAAGTTTAGATTCTCAGATTCTGTGCAATTTACTGTGCATCATCTTGCAGACAATGAGGAGAGGAGACAGGAATGGAGCACTGCAGTGTTGGGAACAAGCTGGAAGCAGGGTCATCAGCAAAATGTGCTTTTGTCCTCTAAAAAGCTGAATGGGGCTCGGTAGATTGAACCTTCTGGTGCCCAAGTACCTGCCCACGTTGCTTGCAGTGGTGGACTTAAGAAATACTTCTGAAGAGGTGACGCTTTGGTTTTGCTTTCAGTTCAGCCAGGCTTTAGCTGCCCTGATGGTGCTCTCTGGAGGCCACTGCTGTCCTTCCTTCTTTCTCTCCTTGTGCTATGTAACTGAATACAGGCATGGTGATGAGACTGTAGAAACTAAAGAGCTGGTTTCCCTGCCTGCCAGGCTGGAGGAATACAAACCAAACCTGATCTTTTCCAAAAATACAAACTCAGCTTTTTACTCATCTACTGAAAAAAGAGGATACAACCCAATGGGTTTCTTGTGCTACAAACATTATCAAAAACTCCAGTTTGTCCAGAAAATGAAATATATGTCGCATTGTACAACATTTCCCAAATGAAAAGGGAAGAAGCTTCTGACAAGTTTACCTGTTTGTGTGGACCTTGGGACACTGGAAGTTTGGGCCAGGGTGTTCTCCTGAACATTTACTGGTATTGCTGACCTGCAAGTGAGTGCATAAAAGACCATAGGAATGGAGGAAGACAGAAGCAAGTGGAGCAGATGCCAGTCTTAGTGTAGTGGTGAGCAGCATGCCCATACCCTCATGGTGGGCAGAGGAGGTGCCCTGTACAGAACTGAAATAATTGAGGGTGGTGGTAGTGGCATATGTGTGCTTCCAGGCTGCCATGATCAGAGTCCCCTGCCCTGGGAGCAATTGAAGAGCCAGAGATTTACTTCTACCAAACTGTGGGTTTTGGGGGTTTTTTTGAGTTGACCTTGAATAAATCCTCTCTAGCAGCTGAAGAGAGGTGGCGTCTGGAGGGTGGGAAGCAAAGCATTAGCTCTGGAAGAGGAGTACAGTGGAGCAAGCCAGATCTACCAAATCTGTCTGCACTGCGTTTACTTGCCTGGTTAGTTTTCTTCTGTAGGGTTCACAAGGGTGTGATTTAAATTTGCTGCAAATTTGGTGTGACTGGTGTCACCTAGAGTGGTTCCTGTGGAGAAACCAGATGGACCAACATCAGGAGAATGATGGGGGTAGTTGAGTTACCAGTGCTGATTGGCACCTCGGGGTGCAGTAGAGAGCAGAGGGTCCAGCTAGGTGGGGACACCTGCCCTGCTGTTACAGCCCCCTGGGCTGACCTGTGAAATCCATGGAGCAGTAGAGCTGTGGGGAGCAGGACCCTGCCATGTGCCCTGGGTGGCATGGCCATGTCCCCCACTCCCTGCTTCAGCCCTCTGTTCCCTGCTTTCCCCTGATCCCCACAGCCTGGCCTGGGGACTCATGGGCAAGCCTACTTAATTTCTGCTCTCTGTTTGAACAGCCACCATCCGGTTGCAATGGAAACCTTCTTTAGGCGGCACTTTGGACGGAAGGGGCTGCGGCGCACCAGCGTGGTGGCTGTGCCCACAGGCAAGGCCAGGCGTCGCTCCCAGGTGGGACTGCCCTCCCCGGCACTGGCCCAGCGCCGCCGCAGCTCGGCTACTCCAGAGGCATCCCTCTCCTGCCTGGGCCTGGTCCGGCGTCCCGGCACCCGCCGCCGCTCCAGCACCACGCCGCCCTGCATCAGCCCCAGGTTCACTGTGCAGACGAAGCATGGGGGGCAGGCACAAGCCATTGATGCCCAGCTGCTGGGCCCCTCTGTCCTCCTGGCCAGCCTCATTCCCATGGGAGAGGAGGGGGACAGGGCTCTCCGCGCTGACAGCTCCAGATCCGAGTCTCTGGAGGATGGTGCTGCAGCAGCAGGAACCGAGCAGGTCCAGCGTGAGCGCTGGGCTGAGGAGATGTGGCTGGCCATGCTGCCCCAGCTGCGGCCGCTCCAGGGGGGACTGCTGTGGCGGGGCCCGCGCTGCCTGCGGCGTGCCTCCTCCCGCCTGCCCACAGAGGTCCTGCACAGCCGCGCTGCCTACGGCCTGCCAGGCCGCTACCGCCGCCTCAGCCAGTGCTGGCGCTCCAGCGATGCCCCCCGACCTGGGCTGCTCCCCTCCGGCCACCCACGGCTGCCGGCCCAGCACTGTGTGGGGCTGGCTGGAGCTGGGGGCCCCTCTGCCACCCTCCCCAAGGGCCTGGGACCGGAGTCCGCCTGCCACGCTGCCCCGGATGGCTGGAGCCCCCAGCTGCTGTATGTATGGTGGCAGTGTGCAAGTGGGCAATGCCTCGGGGAGGGCAGAGATTGGGTGCAGGCCCAGGCTTGGTGGGGAAGGACAGAAGGGATGGTGGCCCTGGCCACCATCAGTGTTTTGCAGTGCTGATGGTGTACCTTGAGCATCTTCCACTGGGGCCAGCACTGCCAATGATACTCTCAGTGCAGTCCCTGGGGCTTGAGCTTGTCCTCTCCTGCCAGACTGGGCCTAGAGAGAGATATCAAGTCTGGTTGTGGGCTGGAGATGCACACTTTCTCTTGCTGGCTGGATCACCTGCTCACTTCCTCCTCTCTAGCACATCTGGGAGAAGCTCACTAGCCCCAGACAAACTGCAGCTTTTATTCTGGCTGATTATGCTGGTCCCTGCAAACACCCCGTGCTCTGAGGTGCCTTGGTATGAGACAGCTGCAGGGAGCCTTTGTGGGGCAGGGGCTCTGGATTGTCCCTGCAAAGGCAACCCACCACAGCTCATTGGAAACTCCCAGAGTGTTTTGCAATGGAATTGTCATCCCTGAGGGCATTGACCCAGCAGGCCCAGGCTGTGCCTTTTGCTGGGTACAGGGTGTCTCAGCTAGGTACAGCTGAGCTGCCAGCACCTCCTCATCCCGCAGGGCTGCATTACAGGAACAGGTACTCCTCAGCCAGCTCTGCTGGAGAAGCACCTCATTTCCAGACACTTGATCCTGAGGAGGCTTTTCTGCTCGAGCCTCATGTTGCACCTTACAAGCAGGTTGTGCTTTGCACTCGTTCCTCCTACCTTGATTTAACAGCCAGCCCTCCTGTGTTTTCCAGGAAAGCTATTGCCAAATCCAGCCTCCAGCACATGGTAGCCCAGCCAAACCCTGCACTAGCCCTGAGGAGCGACTCGGAGAGGCAGATACGCAGCACTGTGGACTGGAGCGTAAGTTGTAGCTTGTCTTGCTGACATTGCATGGAATGAGCTCCCAGCCAAGAAGCAGCAGGCTCTTCCCAGGTTGAGGCTTCCCAGGTGACTGGCTTTGACACATTTATGGCCTCTGCCATTTCCACCGGCTGATGCCAGTGTCAGTGCTGCTGGCAGCCCTGCTTGATGCTGCAAGGAGAGGCTGTTGCAGGCACAGGTGGTTCCTGGATGAATGACATAGTTACTCCACTGCCAGCTCTTCTGCTTCTGACAGCTGAGATCTGGTGGCTAGGGAAAATCAACAGGAGCAGGTCCCTGTTCCTTTGCAGACAAAGCCCATCAGATTTTACTCTGCACCCTGAGGCTGTAGAACAGAAGCTGGTTCAGGAGATTACCCTGCACTCAATTTGTCCCAGTGCTTCCTCTTAGCCATTTCACTTTCAGAGAAATTCGTTGTCGTGTGCCTTTCAGGAGACTGCAGTCTATGGGGAGCACATCTGGTTTGAGACCAATGTCTCTGGGGACTTTTGCTACGTTGGGGAGCAGAACTGCATGGCAAAGCTGTTGGTAAGTCACCTGGGGTCACCCACTTCCCTGGCAAAGGCCGTGGATGTGAGCTGGGCTGTCACCTGCTGGGTGACCACAGAGGCTGCACTGCTGCTGCTGGGGGACATGCAGGGGTGTGGGGAGCTGTCAAGGCAGGGAGTGTGTCCCTCCTGGCTCTGTGGACTGAGTCTCCAGTTTCTACCAGTGCTGGCGCTCAGTGTGCAATGAGAACCTGATGCAGGGCTGCCACTTGCTCAGAGTATTCCAGTGAGAGGGTATTGGGATCTCAGACTCTTCGAAGGACAGTCTGAATCCAAGACCTTTCAACAGAGAAGACATGTAAGTGCTGGGGACCCAGACCTGCCGCCTCCTGTTCTTTCAGGCAGCACTGTTCTTGCAGGGTTGCTGCAGTCCTCCCTCCCACTTTCAGGCTCAGTCCTATTTGTGTAGGATGGAGCACTGATGCCATCCTGTGCCTGCCCACGGGGCTTACTATGGGAGCCCTGCGGGTGCCTCCCAGACCAGCTGCCACGGTGCTCTCAGGCAGCATTGGAAAAGGCCCTAGACTGCAGGACAAGACAGTGGGAGAAATACCTCCCTGCTCTGTCCCAGGCTTATGAGCATCTGCTGTAGGCACTTGCTTAGATCCCTTCACTTGCAAGGAGTCTAGATGGTGTCTAACTTTACTAAAGGGCTTTTTCTGTATCCAAATATATATGAAAGAGGTATTATGGGAGGCTGAGCTTGCTGGCCTCTGAACACTGTGTGTTTTCACTCACATGCATATTTTTCCTCCCCTTTTCTCATACTCCAGCAAAAACCTCTCTCCAGACGTAAGTGTGCAGCCTGCAAGATTGTATTGCATACACCCTGCATTGAACAGCTGGAAAAAGTGAGTAGAGCCTGTTGAGCCCTCTCTGCAGCTCACAAAACTGTAACAGCCTTTTCTGGGGCAGCCCTTCCTCTTGGGTAGTGAAACACAAGAATATTGGGGACCTGCAGTGTGTAATTGCAAAGAGGGGTCTTCTGAGGAGACAGTACTAAAGGGAGCATCTAGTGACATGATTGGGACCATAGGCTCCATTTTGTTCAGTAACAGAGATATGTGAGGGTTTTGCAGCAAGTACCAAACATCTCCAGAGGCTCTGGGCCTTGCTGTAGTACAGTAAACTCCAGTACGCTGCCTTCAGGTATGATTGTTTTACTGATTCCTTTCACGTGTGTTCAATCTACAGATAAATTTCCGCTGCAAACCTTCCTTCAGGGAGTCAGGATCCCGGAACATACGGGAGGTGAGATATCTCTCTGCTTTGTACACTGCCCACATCTGCCTCTCCCCTTCCCGGAGTGGTGGCAAAGACACCAGATGCTGCCAGGATGTTGCTCATCAGTGAAGGCATTATGCTGCCTCCTGCTTCAAGGGATGTTTCTTTGTAAGGCAGCAGCACAGACTGGGTGTGAGGAGCTTGCAGACAGCAAATGCAGAGCATCTGATGGCTTGCATGTTCTGAAGCTCCTGAATCTGCATGGGGGGAACCCGCAGACTGTTTTCTGGAAAAAACTTTCCCCCTTGTGTTCGTCCCCAAGCACAGTAGACAGGGCTATGGCAAATAGCAGGTCCCCAAGTCTCCTGCAAATTGGAAGGGGCTCATTCCTGGCTTTATCACTCAGCCCTGACCTGGGTGCCACAGGTACTGCAGGTAGCAGTGGAAGATGCCCACAGTGGTGCTATCAGACCCCTTTAGCCCATGTTTTAAGGTACTGGGTGTAAGAGGTGGCCTGGGACCTGTCTGCTGAGCTGTACTGATGGAAGCAGCTGTCAGCCTTCATGCTTCACCCTCCAGCCTGTGGAGCCAGGCTGGCTCCGGAGTGGGTGTGGATGACTCAGTCATGGGCCATTTTGGTAGCAGCTGCCCCTACACTGTGTATGTGCTGGCACAGCAGATGCAGTAGGGGAAACGTATTCAAACACAGGGCTGCCTGCTTTGAAATGCCAGTGTGACATCAAAAAGTGAAGCTTTCAGCATTACTTTAAACCTTCCTTTCTTGCTTTGCTTCTCCTGCTGTGTCTCCTTGCCATATCACTCTTAGCCTAACTCACTGATTCAGGTGATTCACTTACTTTTGGGCTCTGCTGACAGCTCTCTGCCTCTGCTTGATCTTCTGTCTCTATCTTCTGTCCAAACTCTACGAATTTTCTCTCCCTTCCCTTTCTTGGTTTTTCTTTTTTTCTCACAAATTCTGCTTCTCTATCCTGTCTTTCTAATGCTTCTCAGTTCCTCTAAGGCCTCTTCCTTCCTGTTTCCCTAGGAACATGCTCTTCTGGCCTTTGTGGTGCCAGGGATCCCATTCAGGGTCAGCCCTTTCCCTAGATGTGCCTGCTGGGACTCAGCTGAGCTCAAGGCATTTCCCCAGTTCTGCTCCCACTGGATTAATGTCTGCTGAAGCCAGCAGGACTCTTTGTCCTCTCCTGTGTGCTGCACTCAGAGCAGGCAACACTGGAGCTGACCCAAACCTCCTGCCAGGTTCTGCCTCTGTCATCATCCTGATCCCAAAAGCTGTCAGGAGCAGGATGTTGGGCCCTGCCATGCCAGCCTGTGAACTCCCACTCCCTCTTCCCTTTTTGCTACTCTCTCTGCACTACCATTCCCAATCCAGGGCTGGAAGAGTAGGGTGGGATTTAGGACATGTGGTGCTTCATTACAACGTTTCTGACTCCCTCACAATTCCTCCTGCAAGTCCAAGCCCTCTCCCACCGTGAGCCTGCAGACAAGGTGGAGATGCCTGTGATCAGCTTTGCTGCCCAACCTGGTACTGAGCAGGCTGCAGGATTGCCCTGGGGCAAAGAGCAGGAGAAAGTGCATGTGGGGGGCTTTGAGGCTGCTGCCCTTCTCAAGGAATATGGAGTGAGGAGGTTCTCTACTTAGCTGCAAGCACTTTTGTTTTGCTGTGGGCACAAACTGTGTCTCCCTGGGGATTTTCACATCTTCCGCTGGCACGTTTTTCACCTGGGGCGCTGGTGGCATCTGGACAGAGATGTTAAGGGACTGAGATACTGAGAGCTACTGCTTATCCCTTCTCTATTGGGTCTGCTTTGTGTGATTCTTAGTCTTCAGTTTCCCTGTCCTCCTTCCTATTTATTCTGGTTTTAATTCCCTTTTCTCTGAGCATCTTAACTTGGCCTCTTGCCCCCTGATTCTTTGGCTTTGCCTTCTCTTGGAGGGTTGGGGCTGGTGCCTGTGAGCAGTGGGTTTGCAGCAAGAGCAGTGGTCCTGGCTGGCCTGAGTCCATTTCTTCTGCCTGTTCTTGTGTTCCCTCACATGCTGGACCTTTCATTCCCCTTTTTTTTTTAATCTTTTTTTCTTTTTCCTTTAGCCTATCATTGTCCGGCATCACTGGGTGCACCGGAGACGGCAGGAAGGGAAATGCCGGCAGTGTGGCAAGGTGAGAACGTATCTTGGGGTATTTTTCTCACCCTGAAGGAAACCCAGGGTCAAATCAGAGACAAGAACAGGGCTGGGAACCAGGGACATCCCACCATTTCGGTTTGGCAGTAAAACCAAGACACATGCTCTGTTTTACTCAGTGTAGTTTCCCCCCTGGGCCCGATCAATCCTGGAGGAGACTGTCTTCCTATCATGCTTTCTTTGAGCAATAAGGACACCCCGGCAGAGTGCAGTGGCCTCCCTGGTGCTGTGTAGTGGTGTTTGGGGTTATCTGATAGGGATCTACAGGGCACCAGCTGCAGACATGCTCTCTATCTGTCTTAGTGGTGGGAAAGTCCTGTTGGATGGTAGAAAACTCTGAGGCAATTCCCTAAGCCTCTTATCCTTTCTTCCACAGGGTTTTCAGCAGAAGTTTGCCTTCCACAGTAAAGAGATTGTAGCCATCAGCTGTTCCTGGTGCAAGCAAGCGGTGAGCAAAGTCCCCATAGGATGTCTTACCAACCTGTTCTGCACCTAATGACCTCTGCTTTCTGCTGGGACTCCCCAAGCTGCTTCTCTGCAGCCTACCCTTAACAGCTCTTCCCACTGGGAGAGGCTGTACTGTGGTATTTGTGAACTCCTTTGAGAAACATTCTCTTCATTGCCTTCTCATTACAAAACTTCTGTATGGTTTCCTCCAGCATTCCCTGCATTGGCGTGTGGGAGATGGGAGGACGTTGTGGCTGTCCCCAGAAAACTGAGCAATTGAGTTTTCTTTCTGTCTTCTCCTTCCCCAGTATCACTGCAAAGTGTCATGTTTCATGCTGCAACACATTGAAGAGCCCTGTTCCCTGGGGGCTCATGCTGCTGTTGTCGTTCCTCCCACCTGGATTCTGCGGGTCCGGCGGCCCCAGGTAAGTCTCCTCAGCTCTTGTGGCTCTTTCACAACTCCCACTTGCCCAGTGGCTCCTCTATGCTTCTGTGTTTGTTCCTTTTTTCTCCAGAATCCACTAAAATCTAGTAAAAAGAAGAAGAGGACATCATTCAAGCGGAAATCCAGCAAAAAGGGGGCTGAGGTAAGAGATGAGGGGACAGGAAATAACCTTGTCTTGGAAGGGCAGAGGGACTGAAGAGTGAGAAGCTGAGCTGGGAAACAAAGGGGGGCTTTGCTGGGTCTACGCTGGAGGGAGGATGCCTGCTGTCAGGGTATATCCCAACTGTAAGGCTTATGGGGTTGCTGGGCTGTTCCCTTCCTCACCTCTGACCTGCATGATGTTAGGGCTCAGCTGGAGGTGGGAGTTTACTTTTCCCCAGGTTTGTTGAAGGACCTGTGGTGTCTCTTGCAGGAAGGGAGGTGGAAACCCTTTGTCATCAAGCCCATGCCAGCTCCTCTCATGAAGCCCTTACTGGTGTTTGTGAACCCCAAGAGCGGTGGGAATCAGGTATGGCCATGTACAGTATCTCCCTCAGAAGGCATCTCTGTGAGCACATTGCCATTTGACTGCTAAGGTCTCATCATAGTTTTGGTGATGTCTCAGCTGCAGAAGAGACAAGGCAACCACCAAAATGCCAGTTCACTGCACAATTCCCACCTAGGCTGGGTTTCACTTGTGTGCTTCCCAGAATGATGTTGTCTTGGCGTGTTCCCAGGACTAGATGCCTTCTTTCACTGTCCACTGTCCACTGTCCACCCTGTTACCTGGTGTCTTTCTTCTCCCCTTAGGGAGCAAAGATCATCCAGTCCTTCATGTGGTATCTCAACCCACGGCAAGTTTTTGACCTCAGCCAGGGTGGACCCAAGGAGGCGTGAGTACTGATGGGGGCAGCATCTTTCTCTCCCGTATCCCTGCCCCAGAGACTGCTTGATGCCCCATAGCTCCCACAGGCAAAGAGACCTCCAATATTTTGAGAGGGCTCTCTAGGATAGCTTACGGTCAGTCAGTGATTCCTACTGGAGGACTGGTCTTATCTTAAGGCTAGTGGTGCGAGGTTCCCAGACATAGTTCCTTATATTTAATTAACATTGTGTGAGCCTTGTCTGCGTGCTGCATTTTGGGTTATCTACGTGTGCATAGCCTGTGTACACCCCACTCTTCCTCAAGTGGTGAAGCCAAAGTTACTGTGGCTTTGGCCTCTGCTGTGAAAAGCTGTGACAACGGGGAGGGAGACGTGGACATGGCTTTGTGAATGCCAAGGGCTCTGTGAAGCAGCTGCTGCATAACACCCTCAGTACTTCTTCCCTCCCCTCCTCAACCTCCCTGTTCCTGGCAGGCTGGAGCTGTACCGCAAAGTCCACAACCTCCGGATCCTGGCATGTGGAGGAGACGGCACGGTGAGTCCCCCAGCCCCTTGGTGTCTGTGGTGCCCTTTGCCCCAGGCCTTTCCAGTGCAGGCAGCAGCCTTGTTGTAATCCAAAATAGGGCAAACTGCGCACTGCGTCCCTGATACAGCTGGTGGCACTGGATACTGTTGGTCCCCTCAGGCACTGCTTCAGGGAGTGATAGTCTGTAACATGTCTGGATTTGTAGCCCTTTGGGAGGCCAGTGTCTTCACTGGGGTTATTAGTATCTCCTGCAGTACCTGTTTGGAGCATTACATACTATATATAGCCTTGGTGGTGGCTAAGGGGACCCCATCTCTGCTGTCACTAGTGCTTGGAGCCACCTCTGCCTGCCTGCTGGTCCCTGAAATAACCAACTTCTTTGCACTCTCTTGCTTGAGCAGGTGGGCTGGATACTCTCCATTCTGGACCAGTTACGCATCAACCCACCTCCTCCTGTGGCCATCCTACCTTTGGGGACAGGGAATGACTTGGCAAGAACACTGAACTGGGGTGGGGTAAGTGATGAGCGCAAGAGCCCACTGCTGACAGAGAAGGACTGAGCCCTTCAACTCCTCTTCCAGACACATTGGTGGGAATTTGCATGGGCTGGTGTTTTGACTTCCAGTAAATACAGACCAACAAATAAGTGCCATTTGGATGTTACCGTTCTTCTGACATTTGAATTGTTCTGCATTAGATTATAATCTAGTAGGATGTTAACAAAAGTAATCACTGTTTCAAACTTCGGGAGATTTTTAGAAGGAAGATGTGTTGTTTCAAATTTGAAGCCCTACTTTATTGTACATTCAAGTAGAGTTGATCTCTTCTACATCTTTTGCTCTGGGATGTCTTACCAAAGCCTGCTGTCTCTGGGGCATCTCTGTAGCAGGCAGGCATGAGACTCAGCAAGCCCTTTTCTTCACCAGGGTTACACGGATGAGCCTCTGTCCAAGATTCTGTCACATGTCGAAGATGGGAACATAGTGCAGCTTGATCGCTGGAACCTCCATGTGGAGCCAAACCCTGACGTGAACCCTGAGGAAAAGGATGAGTCAGCCACTGATAAGGTGGGACACCTCCTCTCATTGTTTGTTCCCTATGCTGGGGGCCTGCATTGTCCTTTCTCCCACTGGCTCAAGCAGCCCTAGCACCTGTGGCCATGGTATTCCGTTGGTGTTTCCCTCTCCCTCCTCCAGTTTCACTGTTCTCTTCATGTCTGAGTTACAACACTTAGGGCAAGGCATGTAGAGTTCAGAACTAAATGTCTACCAGAGGTTTTTGACCACAGCTCAGCAACCCAGTCCCATCTGAGACTGTTTCAGAAACATGGGTGATTGCAGATATCTCAGAAAGCAAAGTATGTTGCCTTGGGCCACATCCCTTACCCCTGGGAGCCAGGGACCAGTCCATCATCTCTTGCTGGTGACCTCTGTATTTTCCTGGGGAGAAGGCAAGCAGGCTCCTTCAGCCTCATGAGCAGTGTACGTGGTTCTGCTGTAACTTGACCTCATTTTTGCCATGGCCACATACTGGCAGTCTCATCCTTATTCCTCCTTTCATTTCAGCTCCCTTTGGATGTGTTCAATAACTACTTCAGCCTTGGTTTTGACGCACGGGTGACGCTAGAGTTCCACGAATCCCGAGGTACAGGGCAGTGGCAGGGCTTGGGCAGGGTCCATGGGATGGGCTCCTTCTTGTTTGTGGGTTCCTCAGGAAAGTAAACAAGAGGACTGCCCCAGAGACAGGACTGAAGGTTAAACCTGAGGACTAAGTTGAGGCTGCAGAAGGGGAAGAGGAATGCCTGCACAGAAAGAGAGATGGGGTCTGACTCCTGACTGAGGCTGGCTGGAGAGCTGTGTCTGGGAAGAGCTGGCAAGTGAAGTATTTCCATATGCAGGCCAATGACCTGGACTTTTTTCTCCCTTCCCTAGAGGCCAACCCAGAGAAGTTCAACAGCCGGTTTCGGAATAAAATGTTCTATGCTGGGGTGAGTATGTGGAGGATATCTGAGCATGCCTTCATGGCAGCCTTAATGTCAGCTGGAGCACAGGCGTGGACCTGCCTCCTGTCCGCACCCTAAACTCACTCATCCAAGTTACATGGACCTTCACATGTACCCAAGCTGAGCCCCCTCCCCTGAAGCTGGAGAGTTGCCAGAGGAAGGCTGCAGTGCTGGGAGTTGCAGCTCCTCTTCGGCTGCGAGTGCTGCTGGCAGTACAGCTTGCTCTGTGGCCTGCGGTACAGTTGCTGTCTTGATCTCCTGCCACTATTGTTCTTGTTCTCTGGCTCACGGATGGTCACTCGGGTAGAACCTCCCCGGAGCTCAGGAGGCAGGCTGTCCCCCCTGCAGAGGAACAGGAAGCTCTTTCCATAGAGTCCCCATTCTACTTTGTTCTTTTATTTTATTCTTTGGGCCAGTTACCGCTTTCTGGCTAATTACACCACACTCCTGTATCTCACCTCTGGACTGCATCTCAGCATTGCCTTTATTCCTCTGTCTCCCCATCCTCAATATACTCTACCCAGGTGACTGGGTGGCTGCTGTTTGAGCATACTAAAGGCCAAGTGTTGCTCTGTGCCATCTCAGGTCTGTCTTGCTTGTGTCTCTCTTCCTGTCTGTACAGTTAAACTCAAGGGGGACCCATACCATCCCTCTTGGTATCCCTGGATGTGGTCACATCAGCTCTGGTGTGTGGTACTTCATTACAGCTTGAGACTGAATTTGTCTCTTGTGACTTGAGCCTTTCACTGGCAGAGACCCACCTTGCCAGCTCTTCCCTGAAGTCAGGACTGGACTGGCAAGAGAATACTAGGGCATGTTACTGAAGGTGCCCCAAGGTTTCTGGTAGGCAAAATAGCAAGTGACATGGATTAGGCTGTTTTGGGAGGGGAGTTGGACAGTGCTTCTGCCAGTGGGTGAAAAAGGGATTTCAGTAGCTGAGGTCTGCAGGTCAGTGACAGGCTTCCTGGCTGCCCATTTCAGTGAACATCTCGGCACTAACACTGTCTCTTACCTTGGCAGACGGCCTTCTCTGACTTCCTCACTGGGAGCTCCAAAGACTTGGCAAGGCACGTCAGGCTGATTGTGAGTATGCTGGGGTGCTCTGATCCTGGGAGAGGGTGACCTGAGGAGGTGTGAGGAGTGATCCCTTGACACACTGAGTATCTCAGTGTTGAGACGTGGCTATGTTCCTGGGACAACAGCTTCCCCTGACTTGGAGGACAGTCACTGTAGGGAGCAGAGGAGGGAGGCCATTTCTTTCAAAGTGAGTAGGATGGACCAGATTCCCCCTTAGAGCAGCCTGAACACCTCTGTGTTATCTCCAGTGTGATGGAACAGACCTGACTTCCAAGATTCAAGACCTGAAGCCCCAGTGCCTAGTCTTCCTGAACATCCCAAGGTGAGCAGTCCCAGGACCTGTCTTGATATGCTGGGCTTCTCACCACTGTGCCACAGATTTCCTGCCTGGGTTTGGGGTGCCTGTTGATGCATCTCTTGCCATCTCTTCACAGATACTGTGCAGGCACCATGCCATGGGGTAACCCTGGGGAACACCATGACTTTGAGCCTCAGCGCCACGATGATGGCTGCATTGAAGTTATTGGCTTCACCATGACATCCCTGGTAAGTCAGTGCTTTTCCCAGTTGTAGCTAGCAACCAGGGGAGTGACTGGTCCCATTGAACAGGTGTCAGCCAGCACCACA
This sequence comes from Acropternis orthonyx, assembly GCA_035583155.1. Lineage (NCBI taxonomy): Eukaryota > Metazoa > Chordata > Aves > Passeriformes > Rhinocryptidae > Acropternis > Acropternis orthonyx. Next base: position 24,832,533 of record JAWWEU010000158.1, on the reverse strand, counting down.
GATCTTCTCTGGAGGAGTTGTGGTGCTGGCCTGTGTGACAGTGTCTACTCTCTAAGATTGAGGTGAGGTGCTGTCACGCCCTGGTCTCTGTGGGTCTCTTCTCACTGAAATCAGATCTGAGATCCTCAGAACTTGGTTCCCTTGCAACATCTAGCTGCCAGTGGGTGCTCCCCTCATCCACCCTCAGTCTGTGCTCTGCTCTCACGTTGGACCCTTTCACAGGCTGCCTTGCAGGTCGGTGGCCATGGGGAGCGGCTCTGTCAGTGCCGGCAGGTGGTTCTCACCACGTCCAAAGCCATCCCCATGCAGGTAGATGGAGAACCCTGCAAGCTGGCAGCTTCCTGCATCCACATCTCCCTGCGCAACCAAGCAAACATGGTGCAGAAGACCAAGCGGCGCAACTCCATGCCTCTGCTCAATGAGTAGGTTCCTCAGATTGATCTGCCACTTCCTCTCCAAGGAAGAAGGGTTGGAGGGCGAAGGGATGGACTGATCCATGGCTCATGGAGGCATTTAAATCCTCTCTTTCGGAGAGGGTCCGGGAAGGGATCAGGTCTCAGAAATATGGTCAGACCCTGATTGCTGGAAAAGCTGCTGGTGCCAAGCTCCCCACCCAGCCTGTAGAAGACTGTACTCTTTCCTGTTTTGGAGAGATGAGGGGAATAAGGAGAAAGTGGGCTGTCACCTTCTGATCTCTTCCTTTTTCCTTCCCTGTGCACACAGCCAGCAGCCTGTGCCCGAGAGGCTGCGGATCCGGGTGAGCCGAATCAGCATGCGTGACTATGAGGCACTGAACTATGACAAGGAAAAGCTCAAGGAAGCTTGTGAGTGACCAGCTGAGTGATTGGGGGTGGGAGCTGCAGTACCCAAGTCTGGCAAAGCGTGCAGTTAAATTGTGTAAGGTGTTGGGGATGGAGAGTGGGCTGCTCCCTGAGTTGTGTCTGTGCCCTGTCATGCAGCTGTGCCACTGGGGATCATCGTGGTTCCAGGAGACAGTGACCTGGAGTTGTGCCGGACCCAAATCGAGAAGCTGCAGGAGGTGAGTCTCTGAGTGGGAAGTGGTCATGGCTGGATGCCAAGAATGAAGAGGTGCAGGGAAGGGATTTTTAAGCTTCCTTGACCTGCATGCACCAACACACATTTGCTTCAGGTCACATGGTTTGCCTTCACCATATGATGAAGGCAGGATCCCAAGCTGGATGGCTTGTTGCTCCCTGCTATTCAGCAGCTTCTTTCTCATCATTGCTCCTCTGACTATTCTCCAAGCCCAGAGTGTTAGTGACACAGAAAATTTATGGAGTAGTGGAAAAAGCCAGCACTCATCCTGTGGGGGCCTATCACCCTTCAAATTTCTGCAGGCTCCATGTTTCCTGGCACAGCTCTGCCCTCCCCAGGTGCCTGGATTAGGTTTATAACCCCTTCAACTCTTTTCATTTGCAATTACTAACTTTTGTGCTCTTGCCAATTTACTAGCACATGTGTGTGTGACCTATACACAGACTGTGTAACTCTTGCTCCTGGTGGGCAATGCCTTCTGAGTCCATAGTGTGGCTCCTGGTGCTGCACTGCTTAATCTGATTTTCACCCAGAAGATTGAAGGGACCTTGCTCAGTCACCTGTTAGCTGGCTCTTGTGCCTGAGGGAATCCCATCCAGTGTGTGTGTAGTGTCCTGCAGGGCTGAGTTGTGGAGGTGCTTGCCTGGGCTGGCATACTGGCATCTGCCTTTTGCTGTGCCTGCTCTGCTATCTGTCCCCTGTCCACCTTGTGCCCAGGCACTGGTGAGGACACACAGGCAGGCACATAGTTAGCAGCTCCTAGGCTCAGAGGACAGTGTTTCCCTATACTGTCAGCATGGTAGACTGATGCCTCTGCAACCCTCCTGCATCTCTAAAACTGCACTGAGGGTGGTGTTCCTTGGTTCTGTCATGGTTTACCTCTTCTCTCTCCTTGGGCAATGGCTGTGCTCTGACCTTAAAGCCAGACAGGGACCAGGGACCTTGGCCCGGCAGTGTGTGAAGTCAGATATGTCAGCACATTAAACCACTCCAAGGGCATCAGATAGGGGCTAGGGGGTCGCCCAGGCACACGCTGTAACAGCACACCTTGCCTTTCTGCAGGATTTCCCTCCACAGCCCCGTGCTTTAGAGCGCCTGCTCTTTCAGGTGTGTATGGCCTTACTCTGTTCATTGGGCCCATCTGTCATGTCCACTGTGCCAATCTCATGGGCTCATCTTGTGACACCTCTATACGTGGGCTGCTGTGCATTGGCTCCAGTCTGTCCCGTGCTGCTCCCCATCACTCTGTGCTGTGCCTGTGTTCAAAAGTTCTCCGTTACATCCAAGCGCCTGTGGTACTCAGTGTCGGCAGGAACCTCCCAAAGCAGGAGGGTTGCTCTGAAGAGAGATAGGGAGGCTAAAAGATACAACTTTACCCTCTCTTTTTTTATGCAGGAGGGAGATGGAGCCAAGCCGAAGACGCTGTCATTCCAGAAGCTGTCACCCAAGTGGTGCTTCCTGGACTGTGAGTATCATCCTTCCCTGGGAGCGTTGACTGTGTCTGATGACGTGCTAGCAAGGTCCTTTGGTTTGCCATCTCAATGGAGGTAGGGGATGGTGATGCAGCAAAGATGCAAGAGTTACTGATGGGTTAGAAACCACAGAAGCACCTGAGAATTAGGGCATAGGAATTAGAGTAGCAGAAAAGGTGGTGGAATCAGTAGCCCAGCTGAAGTGCATCTACACCAATGCACACCAGATGGGCAGCAAACAGGAGGATCTGGAAGGCATGGTGCAGCAGGAAACTATTACACAGTTGCCATCACTGAGACATAGTGGGAAAAGTCACACAACTGGGCTGCTGCAATGGATGGCTATAAACTCTTCAGAAGGGAGAGGCAAAGAATGAGAGGCAGTGGGGTAACCCTGCGTGTTAGGGAGTGTTTTGTTTGTCTAGAGCTTAATGATGGTGACAATAGGGTTAAGTGTTTATGGATAAAAGTCAGGGGAAAGGCCAACAGGGCAGATATCCTGATGGGAATCTTCTGTAGACTCCAACCAGGACAAAGAGACAGATGAAATATTCTGTAAGCACCTGGGAGAAGTCTCACCAATGCCAACCCTTGCTCCTGTGGGACATTTCTAATTACCATGTGATTGCTGCAAATACAACACAGTGGAGATGAAGCAGTCTAGGAAGTTCATGGAGTGTGTGGAAGGTAGTATCCTGGCACAGCTGGTGAGGGAGCCAACTAGGGAAGGTGGCCTACTGGACTTGCTATTTGTGAACAGGGAAGGACTGGTGGGTGATGTGACAGCTGGAAGCCACCTTGGGCATTGTGATCATGAAATGATAGTTTTTGATTCATGGAGAAGTAAGGAGGGGTGCCAGCACAGCTGCAATCTTGGACTTCTGGAGGGCAGATTTTGGCCTGTCTTGGAGACTGGTTGATGGAGTTCCTTGGGAGTCAGTCCTGAGGGGCAGAGGAGTCCAGAAAGGCTGAACATGCTTTAAGAAGAAATTTCTAAAGGCTCAGAAGCAGGCCATCCCCATGCACCAAAAGATGAGCTGGTAGGGAAGAAGACCAGGCCAGCTGAAGAGAGAGCTTTGGATGGAACTCAGGAGAGAAGGGAGAGGGGGCACACAACTCAGGAGAACTACAAGAGTGTTGTGAGTTTATGCAGGAGGAAAATTAGAAGGACCAAAGCCCAACAAGAACTTAATCTAGCTACTGCTATGAACGACAACAAAAAATGTTTTTACAAATACATCAGGAACAAAAGTAGGACTAAGGAGAATCTCCATCCTTTTTGCGATGAAGGGAGAGACAGTGAATAAAGGATGAGGCAAAGGCTCAAGTACTTAATGCCTGCTTTGTCTCAGTTTCTAATAGTAAGACCAGTTGTTCTGAGGATAGCCAGCCCCCTGAGCTGGAAGACAGAGACAGGGACCAGAATGGAAACAGAATAATATAAGGGGAAATGGTTAGTGACCTACTACACCACTTAGACACACACAAGTCTGTGGGACTGGATGGGATTCACCCAGGCGTACTGAAGGAGCTGGCAGAAGTGCTCACTGAGCCGCTTTCAATCAGTTACTAGCAGTACTGGCTAATAAGGAGGTCCCAGTTGACTGAAAGTTAGCAAATATGACCCATCTATAAGAAGGGCTAGAAGGAGGATCTGGGGAGCTGCAGGCCTGTCAACCCAACCTTGGTGCCATGAAAAGTCAGGAAGTGGATCATCCTGAGTGCCATCATGTGGAACAGGCAGAACAACCAGGCAACCAGGCCCAGCTAACATGGATTTGTGAAAGGCAAGCCCTGCTTGACTAACCTGATCTCTTCCTATGTCAAGTTGACCTGCTTAGTGGATAAGGGAGAGGCTGTGGATGTTGTCTACCTAGACTTCAGTAAAGCCTTTGACACTGTTTCCCATGGCATTCTCTTGGGCAAACTGGCTGCTCATGGCTTGGGCAGCTGCACTGTTCACTGGGTAGGAAATCAGCTGGATGGCCAAGCCCAGAGAGTGGTGGTGAATGGAGTTAAACCCATCTAGTGGCTGGTCACTAGTGGCATTCCCTGGGGCTCAGTATAGGGGCCAGTCCTGTTTATTATCTTCATCAATGACCTAAACAAGGAAATCAAGTGCCCTCTTAGTCAGTTTGCAGACAATACCAAGTTGGGCAGGAGTGTTGATCTTCTGGAGAGAAGGAAGGCTCAGCAGAGGGATCTGGGTGGGCTGGATTGATGGACCAAGGCCAGCGGTATGAGGTTCAGCAAGGCAAAGTGTCCAGTCATGCACTTGGGTTAGAACGACCCCAGACAGCACTACAGGGAGAGCGGGGAGAGAGTGGCTTGAAAAGTGCCCAGCCAAAGGGATCTGGGAGTGCTGTTGAACAGCTGGCTGAACAGGAGCCAGCAGTGTGCCCAGGTGACCAAGAAGGCCAATGGCATCCTGGCACCAGCAGTAGCGCTGTCAGCAGGACTAGGGCATTGATTGTCTCTCTGTACTTGGCACTGGTGGGGCTGCACTTGAAATCCTGTGTTCAGTTCTGAGCCTCTCACTACAGGAAGAACATTGAGGTGCTGGAGCATGTCCAGAGAAGGGCAATGGAGCTGGTGAAGGGTCTGGAGTGCAAGTCATAGGAGGAATGGCTGAGGGAGCTGGGGATATTTAGCCTGGAGAAAAGGAAGCTGAAGCTTATCTCTCTCTTCAACTGTCTGAAAGGAGGTTGTAGCCTATTGGAGTTTGGCCTCTTCTCCCACATAACAACTGACAGGGTGAAAGGAAATGGCCTTAAGTTGTGCCAGGGGAGGTTTAGATTGGATGTTAGGAAGAATTTTTTCACTGAAAGGGTGGTCAAGCTTTGGAACATCCTGCCCAGGGAAGTGGTGGAATCACCATCCCTAAAAGTATTTAGAAACGTGTAGAGGTAGCACTTAGGGATGTGCATCAGTGGTGGACTTGACAGTGTTGGTTTAATGGTGGGACTCAGATGATCTTAAGGGTCTTTTCCAACCTCAATTATTTGATGATTCTATATTCTATGGATTTGGAAGGTGAGAAGACAGACATTCAGTGACAAGCCACAGGGAACCACATAGTGCTTGGGACTTATGGATGTTGGTGTCTTTGCAGCCAAGCACAGCAGTGCTTTGCCCCAGGCTGTGTCTCTGGCTGCTGACCATGAGTGAAGCAAGGGGTGCCTACTGATCTATTGCCCCCGGAGCTGAAGGCAGCTGGGCAGCCTGTGTTCATCACACGGGGATTGCTGGGGCTGCTCTCCTGTGTCATGCAGGCAGGGGGCACCCCTGCTCCAGCATGCTCGGAGCCAGGCTCACCACGAGCAATCCCAGTGCTGTGGGGGAGCAGGCTCCCTGCTGAGCTCTGGCTGCCTCTTGCCTGTCTGAAAGTAGCTTTCTCCCCTCCCTTTGCCTTCACTGACCAAGAGGCTTTCTCTGTACCTGGAAGCTGGCTGAGAGAAACAACCTTTGGTAGTACTTCATCTCCCTGACTTCCTAGCAGTGGGATGTAGAACACAGCACAGCCACAGGTTGCAGAGTGGGCCTGGGAAGCCTTGTACTAGGCAGAGAGAATGCAACTTCTCCCTTTGAGATTCCAATCCTGCTGTACCAGGGCTACTTTCCCTTCTCCTGCCAGTCTCCCAGCAGCAGGTTCTGAGCTTGGGGAAAAGTGTCAGAGGCCAGAGCCTCATTCAACATAGCTCATGCTCATTCAAGTGGCTGAATTACAGGCCTGGAACAGTAGCTCCCCAGCTGTAAGTTTCCAGCCAGGACAGGATTAACGTGGCTCTTTCACTTTTCTTGTCTGCTCTGACACATCCCCACTCTCTTTGCAGAGAGACTTCCTTGGGTCCCCAGGGGTCCCATGCCAGCAACCTCTCCTAGATTGGTACCAGCAACCTGGAAGGGCATTGGGGAAATGCCACTCTGCATGGGAACCCAAATGTCTTGGCACTGCGCTCTTACCTGTCCTGCTCTCCCTTGATGATGCCCTAAGTCCCTGATCCCTCCTTGCTCCCCCAGGGCTGGTGGCTGCATGTGTCTGGCTCCAGCATATCCACTTGCTCTGTAGGACCTGTAGGATCTCCCCCTGTGGAGATCTCTGAGGAAGAGGGCTGCACTCAGACAGGCTGGAGGCTGGTTTGAAGCTCTCCTGCCATCCTAGGAGACAGGATCTTGGATCTACAGCTGGTGGTGGCATGCTCTGTTGTGCCAGCAGTCACATGCTCTGATGTGGCCTCATGGAGGTCTGTTGAACCTCAGTTAAATCAGCAGGAGGCTGAGCTGCTCCTTCTTCCAGCCCCATGTAGGGCCCCCATTTCTGAGCAGTGTATAACAAGGTGCACCATGTTTTAATCAGAGTGGTTCCTCACCTGGTGTAAGTGAATGCTGAGATATGCACTGCATAGCCCTGAGCTTCACTGGCTTAGGATAATGCTGGAGCACCCAAAAGCCACCAGAAAAGCCATGACATTGGTTAGATGTATTCTTGCCTTCTCTGGCTCTCTGGTAGTAGGAGTCACTGAGGGGGAGATAGCAAGCAAAGGCATGTTTCACAGGGGCATGATGGTCTGTAGGCCCAAGGAGCTGCCTCTTGGGTGAAGAAAGCAGCAGAGTCACAAAGGGAAGTTGTTTGCTCCTGGTCAGGGGGTGCTGTTTGGTTTGCTGTGCCCTCTGTGCAAGCCATGAAGTGGCTGGCTAATTCACTGTCACTCAGTGGTGTAAAGTGGCTGTCTCCCTTGTCTCACACCAAGAATTACCCTGTCTTGTTCTGTTCTTCTCTTACAGCAACCACGGCCGATCGGTTCTACAGGATAGACCGCGCACAGGTGAGTGCAGCCTCATGCTCCATTGTCATCTCTCTGGCCTCTGCTGGAAAGGTGCTTGGGTGTCCCACCTTCATGCAGACGAACAGGCAGGCATAGCCTTGGGGTCACACAGGTCTCGCACTGCTGCCCTGCCCTGTGGCATCCCTCAAGAGATAGCCTGATGAGCCTGGCTCAGGACCAGCCCCAGCATCTCCAGATTCCTGGAGAAAAGGGAGAAAGTGTGGGTGGTAACACAGAGCCTTGGGTTGGAAGCTGTCTGCTGGCCCTACAGTGGAGTTGGTAAGGAATAGCAAACATAGCAAGACTAGCTGGGGGACCCACCGACTGGGGTCATCCTCACCAGCATTAGATACTTTCCCCAGTGATCTGGAGAAGAGGACATGGAGATGAGGTTTGCAATGTTGGTAAGTTGGCAGGAGATAGGAAGCCTAAAAAGGACAAGATGATGCTGAGCAAGTGGGTGGGCTATAAGGCATGGGATGTGAGGGGATGGAGCTATGCAGAAGTAGGTCTTGCTTCTGAGGAGGCCTGACTTGTGTCTTTCAGGAGCACCTCAACTACGTGACAGAGATCTCTCAGGATGAGCTCTATGTGCTGGACCCAGAGCTAGTGATTACCCAGACTGTGAGCACCTCTCCTGCCATGCCTGACCTCGTGGACTCATCTGCCACGCCCCCTGGGCACCACTTTGCATTCCCCTCCTCTTCCTCCTCTCCACCCTCTTCTCCTGCCCCCAGGTGAGTCTGGAATGGGGTACCTCAGGAAGGATGGGCAGGGATGAGAGAAGCAGTGTTGACTTCATAGCATTGATCGCTGGTCGAGATTACAGAGGGGGCTTCCTGGAAGCAGGCAGGAATTCAGTGCTGAATTAGACCAAGGTGTGAGATGCCATCCTGTCTCCTGTGTTCCTCTGCCAATGCTGCCATAAGCAAGGGAGCATCACCGTGTGGCTCAGACATGCAGTCATGCTCCAGCACCTGGTCCGTGGGTAAAAGGACATGGGTGTCTTGCAGCCCAGCTAAGGCTAGCCTCAGGTATGGAAGAGCAATGGAGCTAGGAGCAGCAGTAGAAACAGGAGTGGGGATGGGGAAGAACCCAGATCTGGGAAGAAGGAGATAGCATGGCCAAAAAGCAGTCCCTTAGTCTGCTTCTCCTCCCTGCTGGAGCAGTGCCACAGGCAGGTTACTCCACAGCCATCCCTCTACCCACATGGTGTACTTTTGGGTGATCTGCTGCCAGAACTGGCAGGGTTGGTTACACCTTTTCTTCTTCCCTTCCAGGGCTGAGCCTGAGCACTGCCTCCCACACAGAGGTGAGTTGTGTCCCAGCCCCTGTCACACCACCTCTCAGGTGTTTGTTTTCCTGCCATGGTTTTTTTTTTGGTGTGTTCTTTCCATGGTGAGCAGGCAGGAGCCCTGCTACCCGTGTGCTAAATGAGAGCATGGATCTCTGTGGGCAGGTGACCCCAGAGGTGAGCAGGAGAGACCTGGCAATGATTTGTGGAGCGGCCCAGACAGGGGCCTTCCCAGCTCCACTGTGTCGGAATTGATATGATAAGGGGTTAATTCCCTACCTGCAGAGCTGAGCACTCTAGGCTAAGTTTGGAGGCTGTCTCTGCCAGGTGACTGGGGAGATGGAAACACCAGGTCAGAGGCCTCACCAAGCTGAGCAAATGAAAGGAGTTTCCTGAAGCTTGATTGGAGTCTGGAAGTGTGAGTGATTCATTGGTGAAAGGCATCTTGGCCACTGGCTGATGCCCAGGAAATCTGTTCCCCACTTCCATCACAAGTTATCCTGCCCATGGGCAGAGACTACTCCTCCTGCATATTCACCTCCCTGGGACTGAGGTCTGGCTGCACCCCCAGCTATGTGGTGTCTCCTCCCTTCCCCTGACTTGTCCCTTACATTCCTGAAGGTGGAGGAGCCATGTAAATCCCGTCTGACCAAGGTGTTTGCACCTAGAGGAGCTTGTGGTGTATTCTCAGCAGACTGCTCCACACCTCTGTTGCCCAACCCATGTCTCCAGGGTTAGATAAATGGTGTTATAGCCTGATTTTTCTGATCCTGACACATCCTTCTTTGCAGATGATCTTCTGATAGAAGCTGCCAAGGGTGGCAACTTCAGCAAGGTAGGTGCACCCACAGCCTGCTGTGATGAGCAGCCAAGGCTGGCTCTGGGCAGTCTCCCTTCAGCCTCCTCAGCTGGTGTGCCCCTTGGGCTGAGGGGAGCCCTGCCAGCCATGCTCTCCAGTTGCTCTGGAGCAGCTCCTGTCAAGGGCCTTCCTTCAGGAGTGGTGGTGGGAAAACAGGCAGGCTTCTGGCAAGAAGCTGTGTTCCTTTCCTGGGGGACACAGAGGGACAAAGCTCCCCACCAGCCCCAGATCCACACATCCTGTCATACACTCCAGGGGCACAGTGCCAGGGCTAGGGGCTTGGAGCTGGGAAAGGCAACTCATTCTGAGCAATCTGGCAATCCTCTAGTTCCAAGAGCTGCACCGAGCTGGAAGAGATCTGATGGTGCGAGACTCCTCAGGCCAGACTGTCCTCCACCATGCTGTCAAATCAGGGAGCAAGGACATCGTCAGATACATCATTGAGAATGGTGAGCTGGGGCCAGAGTGCCACCCTTAGCAAAGGAGCATGGCAGCCAAAAAAGCCCAACCCTCTGCTCAGAGGGAGTGCTCCTGAGCTTAAATCCCTTCCCTCTGGGTTTGCTACATCACTTGCCCTGCACTCTGTCTTTCCACAGCCCCTTCAGAAATCCTTGATGCCACGGAGGAGGAGAAGTAAGTTGCTGACTGACTTGTGTTACCTTTGGCCTGACTGTGAAGTGATCAGTCATCTCTGCACTTCAGCTGCCCTTGCTCTAATTACCAGCCATGATTCCTAGTCAGTTTTGGACTGACTGCTCATGAGTAGCACCCCCTCTTCTGCCAGGGCTGCCTGAGCCAGCACACAACCCACCATCAGCTCCCGCTGCTGCTGAATTGCTGTCCCTCGCTGCCACCTGCATGTGCTGCTTGTCCCCTTACAGGGGGCATCTCACATGTCCCGCTTTCTCCTCCCCAGTGGTGAAACCAGCTTGCACCAGGCTGCAGCCTTACGCCAGCGCACTATCTGCCACTACATCGTGGAGGCCGGGGCTTCGCTCATGAAGACAGACCTGCAGGTGACAGCGGGAAGGGTGGCAGTGGGGCTTTCTGGGGTGACCAGAGGGCTGGCAGGAGCAGGGCCAGTGGGAATGCAGAGTAAGGGTGCTTTGGGCGGAGTGTTTGCCAGCCAGGGAGGAGGTGTCATGGAGCACCCATGCTCAGAAGAGTCCAGCTGCAGAGGGGTTAAATCCCTCTCCCAGCGCTTCTCTCCCTGTTGTTTTATTAAATTAGAAGCAAGAGGCTGGAATGTCTCATCCCTGTCTCCCCCTTCCCACCCTCCGGGGTCAGAGCAAGGACATTCGCCCTGCAAGCTCCCTCCCAGCTGCAGGACTCTCCCCACTCTCCCCCACCAGCAGTCACAACTGGGGAGCTGGGAGCTCCTCTTAGCAGGTGAAGCTGGCCCGCAGGGAGCAGGAGCAGGCAGTGGCAGCACTTTCCCTCACATGCCAAGTTAATTGAGCTGTGCCTTGGCATCAGGGAATTGTGCCAGCCCTGGCAGAGGAGTCACAGAAGGGGAGGGCTTGAGGCCATATTTTGGTACAGAAGGCTCCTGGGGCTGGCATGCAGCAGAGAGAATGTGGTCAGATCTGTCTGGTGGAGGCTTGTAACAGAGGAGATGTAGAACAAGCCAAGAAGGTGCAATCTGAACATGTCTGGGGCACAGGTTAGGAGCCCTTTAGACAATCCCAGTTTTCCAGCTGCCAGGGAGATGCTGTACAGACAATCTCTAGCTCCCCATCTCTCTTCCTTGGTCCTGTCTAAGGCTTAGGCCTTGCACAGAGCCCAGAGTGGGGCTGGCTTGGATGGAGACTTGGCTAGCAGAGGCAGAGGAGAGAGCAGTTGTGTGGGGCATGGCCCCTCTCTGTCCCCAGCCCCCTCATTTACCTGAAGGAGGGGAATGGTGCCCAACCTGCCAGCACAAAAGGGAGCCTTGCTCAGGCATGCTGCCTGCCCCAGGGTGTGGGCTTGCACATGCCTGTGCACGTCACGGTTTGTAGCTGTCTGCAGACCCCTCTGCGCCTCTGCACTGACCTCGCAGGGGCTCTGGGTCACAGCCTGCCTGCACAAGCAGGACCCATCTCGTTAGAAACCCCAGCGCCAGACCTGTAGCAATGGGTTCAGAGCAGGCTGATCCCACTCCCTGCAATGGTGAGGGAGACTGAGCCTTACCAGTTGGTGTGCCTGAGCCCAGCTGGGCAGAGGGGCCCTGGCAGCTCCAGTTTCAGGCTGCAGGCAGCATTACAGAGGGGCTTCTGCAGGGGGATGGGAAAGAAGCTCAGTTCCTCCTCTGTTAAATTATCGTGTTCAGGGGCTGTGGGGAGGAGGTCCTTGAGAAGAGCCAGCACGAAAGCATGGAGTGGTCTCCATCCCCTGATGGTGTGGCTGCTGGGGAATATGTGCAGGACCATGGGATGTGTCCAGTCTTGGGGTGCATGTGCAAAAGAGGAGATTTCTTGGTGCATGACATCTCTCTGCAGCCACGGGTGGGCTTTTGTGGACAGCGTCTTCCAGGCCCAGCAGAGGCTCCACATGTCTGACCATTGTTCCTAATGGAGAAATATGGCTGTGGGCTGCTCTGGAGGACCAGGCACCCCACTGCAGCCACCTGTGTCCTGCTGCGCACAACAGGACAAGCCAGGCAGGCTGGGTATCCCTTGCAGGGCTGGTTTTCAATGGCAGAGGCAGAGTGCCAGGTTTCTGTGGCCTTTCTCAGTGGCGCAGCAGAGCCTGGGCATTTGGTGAGGAGGAACAAGGAGCAGGGGGAGGGAAGGGAGAGAGGAGATGGGGCTGGGAGCTGTTAACAGATTTGCTTTTTATGGAGTGCAGGAGTTCATTAGTGGACACAGTCCAGATGGCTGCAATAAGCCGGTGAAATGTGATCCTCCTCCGGGAGCAGGAGCAAGCAGGAGCTCTAGCCAGACTCAGAGAGGAAAGGGGGGTTGGTATTCCCAGGCATTCCCCAGACATACCCCTCATTCCTCACCCTTTCCCGCCTGCCTCCCCAGGATAGGGGAAGAGCAGGTCATGGAGACCAGCCTTTGTCTCCTCTTGGGTGGCTGGTGATGGCCAGGGTCTGTCCCTCTCCTAGCCATGCCTGGAACTGATGGCCCTTCAGGGGACAGTTTCCAGGCCTACAGCAGTCAGGCTCCTCAGGACCACACTTTCATCCCATGGTGAGCACATGGGCATTTGGCTACCAACTGCCTCAGGGCTTGGCTGCAGGCTCTGCTGAACCCAGCTGCATGGGGGAATGGGGGCACCTTTGGGTGTCAAGGCAGTGTTTAGGCAGTGTTTGGCACTGACTTCTTGCCTCCCCTATGCAGGGAGACACCCCGAAGCACCGTGCTGAAAAAGCCAATGACCCTGACTTAGCTGCCTACCTCGAGAACCGACAGCACTACCAGATGATCCAGCGGGAGGACCAGGAGACAGCTGTGTAGTGCTTGGCGTGCCTTAGCCCAAGCCAGCTCGGGCAGGACATGAGGACAATGCCAATTGGCAGAGCTGTGAGTCTGGCCCAACCCTTCCTAGATGTCAGCCTGGTCCTTGGAGATGAATACAGCAGAGTTCTCCCCCAGGCAGGCTGGGATTCTGTTTATGAGGACAGTGGGTATTTCGGACTTGAAGCCTGATTCTTTGTGTGTCCACTCTTTCACCTCTCATTCACCACATTCCCTGCCCTAGATGGCCTCTATCCCCCAGCTGTGTTGGGGCAGGCCAGGCTGAAGCCCCCACTCACTCTTGTGCATGGGACTAATGCCAGTGCCCCCTCTGCAGGCTCCTGCCTATGATCCTTGTGGGGTATGATCCCTCTCTCTGCTGGCAGTGCCCCTCTTTTAGATGCTTGGCTAGATTCAGGTCCTGTTCCTCCGCTCCTGTCTGGCACAGCTGCAGGAGGCACAGGTTCTATGGGCAGACAGAAGAGGCCATGAGCCTCAGACTTTGCCCCAAGGGAAGCAGCATAACTTACTGCTCCTGCCTCCTCCTTTCTCATGGATCTGCCCCAGGTATCTGTGTTTTCCTACCCAGAGCCTTCTGCCGCAGGAGCGAAGTCGCTTGTGCACCCAGCCTTTGCTTAGAGGATTTGGGACTGGTGTGGCTGGAAACAATGCATCTGGTGCCCTTCCTGGTTGCTTTTCGTGTTCAGTCAGTCCACAGTCTGGCTCAGGGTATGGATGGCACAGAGGAAGGCTACCAAGCACCCCCACCATCCTTCCCTCCATGGGGCTGGGTGGGACAGCTTGCACACCCAGTGTCTGCTGGGCATCTCTTCATGAGCCCACTGCAGCACATCGCCATGGTGGAGAGCTGTGCTTCACCTGGGTAATGCCTGTGGTGAAGCCCATAATATTACCCAAGTGCTGACTTGGATTCAGCTGCCCTTCCTGGTTCAGTTTCCCCCTCAATGCTAGACATTGCACGGGACTGGAGGGGCAGTGCTGGGGTCAGTGCTGCTCTCAGGGATGCCATTCTCCAAACTGGGCACAGGACTTCACAGGGGAAATTTGGGAGTTCACCCAGCCAAGACACCAAGGCCCAGGGTAAGCCACCAGCTCACCCTTTCTGGTTTTAGCAGAAAGAGGGATCTGGATGCACAGGAAACATCAGAGCTCCCAGCACCGAGTCAAAGCTGCAGGGGGGCCCACTTACGGTGCATGAGGCATCACAACCCACCTGCCCTGCAGATGCTGTGGATACTTCATGCAGAAACATCGAGCCAGCCTTTTAGGAAGACTTTTGCAGAACTGACATTTTCTGAGACCAGGAGGTTCCAGAAGGAGAAGAGTGGATAGCTCTGGGTCTGGCAGACCTGCTTGGCACTTTTGGGTGGACAGCAGTTGTGAAGCGGGTTGCTGTTCACAGCTTGGGCCTCGGGCGAGGATACTGTTGCTGCCACATGGGGTCTGCACAATCCCTCTGCACTCACCCCCAGCTGTGCCCACTGAGTAGTGCTGGATGGCACGGTTTGAATCCCTCATAATACCAATACCAAAAAAAGGTGATGATACCACAGAGAACCAGAATACTCTTCAGACTTTTTGGCCAGGGGCAGACTTCCCTTTGAGGATGGGGGGTACTGTAGTGGGGAACAGAGGCAGAGGGCAGTGCAGAGTGGCGGGAACCAGTGGCAGTACTGGCAGATAATAATGTTAGCATCTTAATGTGTTCAGAGCTGGGATGCTGCAGTAGCAACCAGAGTTCCCATCAACACTGCTGGCAGGCCACTGACAGACAAGGCATTGTCATCTTCTCAGAGATTCACACTACTGCTCCCCAAGATGGGATGCCCAGCTTGGCCCAGAGGCATCTATAGCCCCAGCTTCTCCCTTTTTCCCTTATAGTTTTTGTACAGGTAGTTGAGAGACACACTGTCCCCCTCCCCGCCTCGCCCCTCCGTGCACACGTGAGCTGAGTTGCTGTGCAATTCCAAGCCTGCTTGTATTTTGGCAAAGACGGAGGGGGTGTTGGTCGCCCTGCCCACTGAGGGCAGGGGTTCTGTGCAATACCTGGGTCTGTGTTTCCTAGACGCTGTTGTAGAATTGTATTTTTGTAACTCTCTGAGAGTGCTGGCTCCAGCCGGCCCAGGGCCTGCCATGAGCCTGTGTTCCCATCGCTTTTCAACTTTGACTTGTTTGGATGTTGTTGTTTCTTGCCATCGAAATAAAGAGATTGATGTTTTAGTTCCTGCCTGCTGCTGCATCCGCAAGAATGCAGCGGACGCTGCACCAGTGATGCCTTGCGTAGTGCAAACACAGTCATACCCCAAAGCCTCTGCCCCTATCCTGACTTGGGGTACTTTCGGGAGTTCCCTGCTGGCCTAGGTCCTTGTCCACTTCCTTGCACAGTATCCCTCTGGGACTGTTGCTGGATATGGGGTCTTTGTTCTTGGGGGACCTTCTCCCCCATTCTGTGTCATGCATCAATACTCAGTGTAACGTGGAACAGGGAGCTAGTGCACTGCCATCCCAAGTGATCCAGAAGGGCTTGGAACTGCGAGTCAGGAGCTGGCAGCCTGCTATTCCTCCCTCAGGCAAAAGCAGCAGCCCCAGCAGCTGGCCTGCCCTGCCCTGTGCAGTCCACAGCTGTCAGCACGTGGTGGATACTACAGCGGCATCCAGCCTCTGATTTCCAAAAGTTTGTTGGTCTTTTTTTGTGATGAGCTGTCCCTAGCCATGCTGTTCTGCAAGAGATGAGCCTGATAGGGGCTCTTCCTATTCATTCCCAGCTGCAGCAGCAAGCCTTGAGGTCCTGCCTTTGGTGCTGAGCACTGAAAGCAGGGCTCTGCTGCTCCAGTGGGGAGGACTGCTCTCCAATTACAAAAGGGACACTTCTGCTTCCAGCCTCAGATTCATAATATGACTGTGGCCACCACCATCTCTCCTGCAAAGTTTCCTTTGAAAAAGGGAGATAATGCCTTTGGCTAACAGTGTGCTGGTAATGGAGCTGGAGATGAACACGGAGGGTGATGAGGAGCTATACTCATACCTTGAACTTGGATTCCCAAGGGGAGTTTGGCAGCCTGCCTGGAGAAGCAGCCTTCTTCCCCAGCTGCATTGTCGCTTCCACCCCCTGTGCCTCTCTTCAACCTCTCAGCTCCTGCCCAGAGCTAACAGTGGCATCTGTAGCGGGTGCAAGGCACAACAAGTTGTCCTGACCTCCTCAGGGACCAGACATACGTGCAGCTGGGAGGAGGGGGCTGTTACGATCTGGTTATTAAAATTATTAGAAATGCCTCTGCCCAAATTTAGGTGCAAATGAGACCAGATGCCAAAGTCAATAGTATGGAGTTTCTTTAATGGTAAATGCGAGGCAGAGAGACAGAAAGAAATAAGGAGTGGTGGAAAGAAAGAAAATTAGAGAGAGACATTAAACTAGAAAATGTATTACCACTGTGGAGCCCAGCACTGTCCCATCAGTTCAGTTCTGGTCTTGTTGATGGTAAGGGTCCCACAAAACATAGAATCCAATGGATTAATATAGGTTCAGAAGGTGCTAGGCACCTCCCCTTAGTGGGGGGGAATCTTTGCAGTCTCTTGCCACAGGCTCTGGATTTATTACCTCACTTGGATCATGTGCAGTCCTCTGGTAGTGGGAGGCCTCAGAAATGAGTTGGGGGGGCACTCTGAGCGTCTTTGATGGTTTATGACCCCTTCTCAGCTGCCTCTCACATGAATGTCTCATGTCTACGTGGTCTTCCCAGAGCGGTGCGGAGGGGAGAGGGGGGTTGCTGCTTTGGTTTGGTGTGGAGAAAAGTTGCCATAACACTCCCAAAACCCTTCTCCTGCACCACCCTCTGGGCCTTGTTTACTTCTCCTCAGACCTGAGATGATTAGACAATAGTCTTATTTCAAGTACCCAGTCACAGTCCAAATTCCAGTCAGGAGGCATTGGGAGTGGGCGGGTCGCTTCAATGGTTGCAGCAGTTTGGCAAAATATCTTTTTATGATTTTGACAATGCTAAGGCATTACTAATATTTCAGTCCATCACAGGGGCCCGCTCTGCTTCAGTGCCCAGACCCCAGCATGTTGGCACTTGCCCTATGTCTCAGCAGCAAGGACTGTCAGTAACCATGGTAATTAGAGTTTTCCAGCCACCCCAGTGTCAGGTATATGGTGGAGAAGCAGTAATGTAATTGCTATGAGGGCTGTTAGGAAAGCAGCAGTGTAACTTTAGGGCAGAGTCCTTCCCTTCTCTCCAAAGGGCCTTGGCATCCCCCTTTTCTCCCTTTCAGTCAGGTGTTGAAGGTTTGGAGGCCTGTCTGCCCTCCTGTGGGATGGAAACACACCTGGGGCTGTATGCGCAGGGTGTCTGTGTGCAAACTGGAGAAGGCCATACAAGTCCAGCCCCAGCTAAGCAGATGGCCCTGTTAATGATGACCTGCCACACACCTCAACAAGGAAAACGTCTCCGTCCCATGCACAGCCGTGTCCCTGCACCAGGCACTGCTGGTTTCCCAAGGAGCAGGCCTGCTTTGACCAAAGATGAAAAATGCAGAGCTAACATGCCATGTGACATTTTTGTAAAGAGCAGTTTTTGTAAATTGATGTAAAGAGCTCAAGTTAAGCCATTGCAGGGAAATGTACCAGGTTTGGTCACACTCCCTCTTTTTCCTCCTTCCCTCGGCATGAGGCACCTTTCTGCAAACACAGCCTTCTGCTGCTTGTTTGAGCTGGAGGAGCCATTTCCCCACATCCCTCAGAAAGCGCCCAAAGGGACCAAGCACAGCCACTGCTGAGAATGATGTGCACCAATGCATCTCTGCTCTCCTACATGGCCAGCATGTGTCTCCTGGTCCCCAGCCCAAGAAGGCAACAGGAGGGGATTGGGAACTGCTAGAAATGGAGGAAGGAGTGAAAGTTTGCACAGGGTTTTACCGTACCTTATGCTGCTTTGCCCTGAGGACCCCAGTGAGATCTCCAGCTCCTGGCCAGAGAGAGATGAAGGGAAGCAGCATTGCTCACTTCACACCTAGTTCTTTCAGAGTTCTACCAGGCCCTGGTTTGCTCATCACAGTCCCACGACTCAGACTTGCAGACCTAATGCACGCCTAGGTCCCTCCCCATCTTTTTTTATGGTGAAGTTTGTCTCAGCAGCTTTCTTCAGCTTTAGTTTAAAGGACAGGCAGTGAGGGGAAGTTATTGGCTTTGCTACCTGCCCAGCTGTCAGGATCCATTTCTGTGTCCTGGACTCAAACATACAGCTCTGCATGTCCAGACTGCTCACCACCGAGAGCAGTACCTGTTGCTGTGTGTGCAGCAGGCAGGGGACATTCCATGTTCCCACATTTGCCAGCCCTCCTTAAAATCTCTGCAGATGTTCAGGAAACTGCTGGCAGGGTGTGAGTTAAATGCGCTGATCTCTCAGGAAGAGAACTGGTTTCAAAGCAGCTCATAAAAACCAGCCCCCTATGCCTTGCAACCCCACCTGCAACAGTCCTGCTCTCACCAGCCTTCTTCCAGGATAGGCAGTGGAAAAATGGCTCCATTCCCCAGCACAGCCCCATTCTTCTGGCATGACACTCGCCTTTCTGGCTGCTGAATCCAGAGGAGAACTGACTTGGCCCCTGTCTCAGCTCACCTACTAAGAAAAGGGGGCGGATGGGGGGAAGGGAGCAGTCATGTCTGCAAGGTCCTTTTCATCCCCCACAAGCAGTCCGATACTGCTGCTTGGTCCAAGGAGAAGGGCCTGCAGCATGGCTTAATTGGGGCCCGGCAGGGAGGTCAGGGGGGGATGTGGCTGGAGAGATGCTTGGGCCAGCACGTTAGTGATGTCCTACTTTGGATGCTGAACAAGTACCCCCTCCTTGGTACCCTCCCACGAGGGGCAGAGCAAGCAGGGAGAGACCGTGAAAGTTCGGTCCATCCATGCCAGTGGCCTTGATGGGGAAGGAGGCATCCACGGAGCTGGCGGAGAGACGGGGTGGTTCGCTTCACTCCATCGAGCCCCAAGGGCCAGCTTCCAGCGAATCTCAAGCGCGGCAGCCCCCGGGAGAGACCCTGACGGGCCGTTCAGCTGCGCACCCCTTCGGCCACTCGGTGATGGCGTGCGCGGTCAGCTGAACCCCCACAGCTTCCCCGGTACCGCGGCTGCGGGCTGGAGAGCACTGCAGGAAGGTGAGCTGGGCAGGGGCAGGGGCAGCGGCCGTGCCCCCGGCACCTGACCGGGACCTGACGCCCCCCGCGCCCCCTCCAGAAGAGCGAGCCGCCGCCGGCCCCTGCTCCCCCCGCCCCGCCGGCCAAGGGGCCAGCCTGCCCCTCCGCCGCCCGCCTTTGTGCTTGCCGGGGGGGGACAGAGGAGGAGCTTGCGGAAAGTTTTGGGCTAAAAACCCACCTTTTTGCTGCCAGCCGAGCCCGACGTCAGGGGCCGCTGTGCGCTGCGCGGGGCTCCGCACGCGGCCGCCACACAAAGGCAGCAGCTCCGCACCGCGCTGCTCCGCTCCGCACCGCAGGTGAGTGCGGCCCCCCCGCCCCACTGCTCGGGGTCGGGCCCCCATCCCAAGCCCCCGGGGGCGGCACCGCCAGCCCGCCCGACGCCACGGTGGTGGGCGCCTCCGGCGAGGCGAGCCTCGACCTCCCCCGCTCCTCCCCAGCGAGGCGGCAGTAATCCGGGCTGAGGGGTCCCCGCAGGGGGAAGGGGCTCTGCCGGGCCCGGGGACATGGCCCTGCCCGGGGAGGAGCTGCAGGAGAGGGCTGTTGAGGCAGGGGTGCCGGGGGCGGCGGACTCGCCTGCGAGGAGCCGGGAAAGAGCCCGGAGGGTCAGGAGCGTGGAGTTTAGGAGGGACTCAGGGGTCCTGGAGCGCAGACGGCTTCAGGCAGTGCCCTGGTATCTTACGCCCCACTCCCCCTAGGAAGCAGTCCACAGCGGTTCGGGGAGAGCTCAGGTGGTGGGAGATGCACAGCCAGCCTCTCCGGGGCCGGGGGGAAGGCGCTGTGCTGGGGCCGCGGCGCGGCATCTACCCTGGTGCGGGAGCAGAGGGCAGGGGTGTGGAAGGGCGCTGCCTGCTCCTCTCTGCCCCCACTGCACGGGCAGAACCCTTTCCCTCTGGAGCCCCTTCTCCTGCTGCGAGCGGAAGGTGAGGCCGCCGGTTGGAAAGCCCCACGGCCCCCCGGCTCTGCTGCCCTCAGCACCTCCAGCAGAACCTCCTGATCATGCTAAGGCCTTGGCTCACGGGGAGAAGTTCAGTCTCCCAGCTCAGTCTCCCCTTTCCTGGCAGCAGGGAACTCCCTGCTGTCGGGGTGCTTGGCACTCCAAGCGCCGGGATCCCTGAGCGCTGGGCTTCCCCGCGTGCTGGGCTCCCTGCCCGGAGACTGGGGAGCAGCTCAGCCTGCGGAGGCAGGACCTCAGTCCCGTGCCCATCTCTGCCACAGCAGGCTGCAATTTCAGCTGAGCCGGGAGGGCCCACTGCTGGAAGAGGGGCTGTGGCGGGAGTTGTGAGCCCAGCAGCCACCCTGCTCCCAGGAGTATATCGAGGCAGCAGTGAGGGGACAGGAGCTGGGCAGAATGTGTGGCCTGTGAGAAGCCTGTGGCACTATCTGGCCCTGAGTGGTGTCCAGAGAGGGGTCCAAGCTCTCCCACTGCAATGGTGGGTATTTGAACTCACCAGGTGATTGAAATCACCAGGTGATTTCTTTTCTTTTTAGAGCTGATCCTAGATCATTCAAACCCAGGGCAGCTAGAGAAGGGAGCAGAAGGGGAAATAGGGACTACCACAAAGTAGTGAGGCTCCAGGCTGCTCTGCTCATGCAAGCCCATTCCTGGGAGAGACAAATGCTCTGTGAGAGCCAGGTGGCACCTGAGGAAGAGAAGCCAGGGCTACACAGGGACACAGGAGGAACTGGGCTGTACAAATATGCCTGAAAGGTGCTGTCAGCCCAACCAGGTACAACTCTTGTTTGCCCAGTAAAAAAGGGGGCAGGCTGTTTGGAAAACTGCACTCCCCTTCCCCTATGAATGCTTTAGGATGAACCATGACTGAAGGTCCCTGTAGACTTTTGCCTGGGGGGGTATGATGGGCCAGGCAGAACCTCAGAGCAAATGCAGTGGCTGCAGCAGGTCTGC
Source organism: Acropternis orthonyx (assembly GCA_035583155.1). Lineage (NCBI taxonomy): Eukaryota > Metazoa > Chordata > Aves > Passeriformes > Rhinocryptidae > Acropternis > Acropternis orthonyx. The sequence goes on along the minus strand of JAWWEU010000158.1, from coordinate 24,811,466 downwards.
CCCTGAGAGCCTCCCTTCTCACATCCCTGTGTACACATGGGCAGGGCTCCAGAGCACCCACGGGCAGCAGACAGTGCCCATGCCTGGAAGCAAGGCAGGGGTGAGCATGGCAGCTAGGGCTTATCAGCCCTAGGGGCTTGAAGGCCTCATCTGAAGGGTCGGAGCAGAAGGCACTGAGCTGGGAGGTAGGTGAAAGGAGCACAAGGAAAGGCTCTGCAGCCAAGTATAGAAGAAGTTTACAGAGCACCTGAAACCAATGAGATGCTGTGAATAGGGCAGATATCAGAGGTGCTACCCTGTAAAAGCTGATAGAGAAAGCAGGACAGCCATGTCTGTAACTGAGCTCAGCTCTAGCCCTGTCTTCTGTAACCAGCCCATCTGGGCTGAGCCCTTGTCACCTTTAAAGGCAGATGGGTGGGAACAGAGCTGAGCCGTGCTGTGCTCCGTAGGATGGCTGCCAGCTGGGCTGGGTGAGGGGGAAGGCAAATCTCACTCTGGCAACCATGCCCTCAGCCAGCCGGTCAGTGTAATTCCCTGTGACAGTTCAATGCAGAGCAAAGCCAGCAGCTTGGTGGTGGACACATGAAAGGTGAGTGCACTGGAGCCTGAATAATGTGGGATGCTGCTCTCTCTGGCACACTGCCCCAGGAGCCTGGGGCAGAGAGCAAACACTGACCCCAGGTTCTTCCCTGTGTTTGATGTCTCCTTGGGCCTGCAGTTCATCCTGTCCTCTACAGCCCAGTCCTGCCAGGCCCATCAAGCCTATCGTAGAGACAGGGCAGGTGTGATGTATTTTCTGGGCTGCTGCTGCACAGATACGGGTGGCATCCTTAAGGGCTTTGGGGGAGCAGGGAAGGATTCACCAGATCTGAGATGCCAGCTCTGCACACCTGCAGCAGTGTTGGCAGCAGCATCCCACAGTGTCATGGCAGTAGATGGAGGGGTCATCAGGGCAGGGGGAGAGGGCAGAGTCCCAGGAGTCGAACACTTATGTGCACACCCTTGTGCCTGACCTGCTCCCAGGTGCGCGCACACCTGCACACCTCCCTAGATGCATAGGTGGTGCAAGCAGGGAGCTCAGCACTTCCATGGCATCCCTTCAGTGAGCTCCCACACTGCGGGTCCTTTTTTTTGGTGTTTAATCTGCTGGTTTAACTCTCAGACCCCTCGTGGCAGCGGATTTGTTTTCCTGGGCTTTTTTCTTCCCCACCCTGGCATTCTCTGGAAATGGAGAAAGGTACTATGGAAGCTGTCGCCCCCAGCCCTGGGGCTCTTTGGTATGGCACAGCAGTCTGCTGGGTGTTGGATGAAAGATCCATGGGCATCCACCTTTAGGCCTTTTCCCAGCTGCTATGTGGCATATTGCGGTCCCCATGGAGAACATTTCAACACTCAGGGCAATGGGGGTCTGCAGGAATGGGAACAATCTCTCAACCCTACAGCTCCCTGGCAGGAGGCAGTCACTGAGGGTACACAATTAACCTTCCTGTTGCAATTAATGCACATATTCTAACGGGTGGCAATGAGCAGGGCACAGTAGTGGGCGGGGGGAGGGGGGTGGTGCAGTGGGGGCAGCTGCTGTCTTAGTCCCCTGCAGGCTGCCCACAGCCCACCATGCCTCCTCCTTGACACCACATTGCACACCAGCCTCCCACACACCTCACCCTCTCATCCCCAGGCAGGATGCAGGTCCGGGGCCTCCTCCTCCTCCTGGTGCTGATCCTGCTGGCAGCTACCACCGAGGCTGGCAAGAACAAGAAAGGTGAGGGGGCAGCCTGGGGTAGGGGACCAGTGGAGGGGAGGGCAGCCTGGGGCGTGCTCACTTGTCCCCACAGAGAGCACCCACTCCTCTTTTCCTCACAGAGAAGGTGAAGAAGGATGGCTCCAAGTGCGAGGACTGGCGCTGGGGACCCTGTGTTCCCAACAGTAAGGACTGTGGCCTGGGCTACCGTGAGGGAACTTGCAAAGATGAGAGCAAGAAGCTCAAGTGCAAGATCCCCTGCAACTGGAAGAAGAAATTTGGAGGTGGGTACATGGAGGTAGGGGGGCTGGGGACCATGCTGGGGTGGATGACCGGGGCTGGTGCCCACACTGGGTCCTGACCAGCTCTGATGCCTCTCCCCTCTCATCCAGCTGACTGCAAGTACAAGTTTGAAAGCTGGGGAGGGTGCAGTGCTCAGACAGGCCTGAAGACTCGCTCAGGTGTCCTGAAGAAAGCCCTGTATAATGCCCAGTGTGAGGAGATCGTCTATGTGACCAAGCCCTGCTCTTCCAAGATCAAGTCAAAGTCCAAAGGCGAGTTCTCACTACTCCTGTCCCCAGAAGGGTCCTGTTGGGACCCGAGGCAGGAGTTTTTCAGAAATATCTTGGCCCATTGGGTTTAGGCTTTGTTGGGGGTGTGGAGGGGATTACATAGGTTTCTCTGTCCTTTGCAGCTGCACATGTGACAACCCCAAAGTCCAGCTGCTGGCGGGGTGGGATGCAGGTGCTGCTAGGAAAAACCCTGGTTTCCCTACAAGTCACTGCCAGTTTTAGTGGAATGGGGGATTCCCTGCTCTCCTCCCTGGGACTGGTGAAAAACACAGGTTTACATGGTGGGTGGCTGCCTGCAGGGATGTGGCCACTGCACCATGCCACACCGGCCGTGCTGGCTACATTTCTGCCACAGCTCACTCTGGGGGATCAGTGAGCTTCCAGCAGATGCACTAACTCTTGTCTCCTACTTCTTGAATGCAGCAAAGAAGGGCAAGGGGAAGGACTAGAACAGGAAGCCATCATCCTCATCAGCCCCACAACACGGTGCCTAGAGGACTGGATGCCCAGTTGCAGCTGGCCCGCTTTACAGTCTTCCTCCTCCTCTCCTTCACCCTTTCCATGACCTCCTCTTTCAGTGAGATGCCTTGTTTTAATCATTAGTGTTGTAGAGAGCAAACCCATCCACTCTGCAGGAGAGCCTGCCCCCATCCTTGCTGCCCCACTGCCACTGCATCCTGCTCACGTCTCAGCTGGTGTTGAGGTTTGCTGGGATGTGCCCAGAGAGCTGAGATGGAAACACACATTTTTCCACCCTCCAGCACAAATGAATTGCCTTTAGCACATCCTTTGGCAGGTCCAGAAGCCTCCTCGTTCCTCCACCAGCTACCAGTGAGAGAGGGAAGCGGTGGGTGTTGAATGCCAGAGTTACCCCTATTACTCATGCCACTTACTCACTTGAGTACCGCTCTCAGCTCAGGGGGCTTATTCCAGCATCCCTTTGGCTAGGGCATGAATTACCTGCAGCAGCTGAGGTGAACACCACCATCACCCCCGGGAACTACTGTGTCTCCTCTTGTCTATCACTTCTAACCATGTGTGTCCATGTCAGTGCTTCAGCCCGCCTGCCTTTGCCATGTCAACACTGGTGCTGGGTGGGAGCTCTCATTTCTTTTGGAAAATGGGGTTTGTTTTCTTTTCCAATAAAAATCTTTTCTTTAAAAAGTACTGGAACCAACCTGTTTTGCCCATGAGGTGCTGCTGTGCTGGAAACCCCAGAAAACCCCAGTTTTGCTGGCCCCACCAGGACCAGCAGTGAAGTTACCATGCAGCTGGCAGCAGGTGTCTGGGTGCCACATGCACATGGTCCTGGAGAAAGCACATGGGTCAGACCTCACAACTTTTTCTCAGCAGCTGTGAGACTGCCCCTGCTTAATCTCAGCAGAAGGGATGGGGCTGCCACCCACGCTGCAGGAAATGTAGGTGACACTGGGAAGGAGCCACCCGGGTGATGATTCATTTACTCCTCACGCTGTGGCTGTTGTTTTCTCATCCAAGGTCTTTATTTGTTTTGGAATGGAATGGGTTGGGCAGCAGTTGTAACCACTTGAATATACCCAGAAGCCCAACAGGCATTTTGAGCACCCCTCTGTGAATTATCCTAAAGGCAGTGGTGGAGGGGTTCCCATCTGGGTTGGGGCAGCCTTTCTCCAGGTTGCACAGCAGCATCCTGGTGTGAGAATGGTAAAGACATATGGACACAGAGTTTTCCAGTGCTAGTGTGGCCCTGTCCCATCCCTTGCCTGCACCTGGCTGTGTCCACCAAGGCTTGCAGAAACTTGGCTTTGGGAGAAGCCGAGGAGCAGCCCCAGGATGATCTGGGTTGCATACACAGCTGGGCAGGGAAGGAGGCTGGAGATGCTGGCTGAAGCCCGCATGCTGAGGGCTCCGCCACTACACCAATGACAGTGTTACATCCATTTACAAAGCTCAACAACTGGCTCCTTCAGCCTTCCTGGAGCATCCCGCTGCACCCAGGGCAGGAGTGGGGCTGGGAGCCACTGCTGTCCTCTCCCACCTCCAGAGCCATGCACCAGGCCTCCCACTGTGGAGAGAGAGGGCACCTGCTCATAGTCCAGGCACAGGGCAACTTGGCCACTTTGTAAACTCTCTTCCCACCTGCCTCCAGGACCTCCAGGTGGCCCCTGTCCTGCCCAAGGACAGTTATTTTCACAGTCACTGCTGCTCACTTCTCAGGGGCCATGTTCCCCAGGGCTGTGGAGCTAATTCCTGCACCACACCACTGCTTTTCCTTGCAATTTCAGTTTCCATCATTGTAGGAGATGACTGGGTTTCACACTCCTCACCCATGAGTGAGATGCTTGGTTTTTCTGTCCAGCCAATTGCTGGCGGAGGGCAGAGAGGGCATGGAGAGGAGACCAGGGCCAAAGCCCAGGGAAAAATTCTGCCCCAGGTCCCTGTGTGAGGATGTCCGATGGTACTCTCAAGGGACAGGAAGGAGCTTGCCACATGTTAGGGTGCAATCTTGCCTGCCTTGGGAGGGGGCCTGGCTGCGCCAGCAGGACTCCCCATTAGCATGCCCAAGCCACCCTGGTCCAAGATGTCTAGCAAATGTTTGACACTGGTTTCTTTCATTTCTTGGATAATAAACACTGAAAGCATCCAGCATTAGCCCATCTGCATGCAGACAAGCTCTGATGCCCTGGAGGCAGTCAGCCGGGGGAGAAGGTGCATCCAGTCTTAGGAGTAACACTGATGCCATTTGGCCAATCTCAAGAGCATGGAGCTGGGGAGGGCTCCTGGTGACCACATCTCCTCTTGCTTCTGGCTTTCTCCTGGCTCCCCAGGCTAGTCCCCAGGTCCAGGGTGAGTGGAAGGACCTGCAGCTCAGAGGTGCCTTGGGTCTTTGTCAGCATTGGATGAAGGGCATCATCTGCAATCACTGCACAGTCTGCACTGTTGTGAGTGGGGAGCAGAGGAACCCTCGCTGGCAAAGGAGGCAAAGGGAAGGGCTTCCATAATGTTACTGAAGTGGTCCCTGAGTGCCAGTTTATCTGGCTGTGCCAATGTTCCTGTACTGGCACATGAGAAGGTGCTTGAAGGTTTTCTTGAAAGTGGCATTGCAGAGGGCATAGCAGGCTGGGTTGATGGTGCTGTTGACATAGCAGAGCCAGTAGCCGATGGACCACACTGTTTCAGGTACGCAGGTCTCACAGAAGGTGTTAATGAGGACCATCACATTGTACGGAGTCCATGTGAGTATGAAGGCCAGCAGGATAGCAAATATGGTGCGGGTGACTTTCTTCTCTCGAGCTGCCATCTGGCGCTTCTTCCGTACTTGGCTTCTGGCAATGCTAGCAAACTTCCTGGCAACATTGGCTGGGCGGCTGTTGGCCAGGGAGTTGTGGTTAGAGGCTCCTGCCTTAGCTGGGACAATCTCAATGGCAGTGACACATTCAGACCCAGTCTGCTTGGTGACAATCTTAATCTTGGACCACTTGGAAGTTGGGTTCACCCGTGGGTGGGACGGGCTCTGTCCTTGCCCTGCTGGCAAGATTTCTGCTGTGGGCTTGTCTTTTGTGGTCTGGGTCATGCTGACAGTGCTAGATTCATTAGATGTCTCCTTCTCCTCCTGATGGCCAGTGGCCTCTGTCTGTGCTGATGGCTGGTCATCCACTTTCCCATTCCTCACTTCCTCCTTCACCTCCATGGCCCTTTTGGGAGAGTTATTGTTGTTCTGTTTGACCAGAGGGCCCTTGAGGAACCTGAGGGACTTGGCTTTCCTCTCTTTCCTGCTTTCAGGCTTGTGTCTCCTCACCCTGCTTCTACTGGCCAGGGAGATGTGGATGTACAACACCGTCATGATGACCACTGGCAGGTAGAAAGCAGCAATGGCCGTGCCAAAGGTCACCGCTGGGTTGGAGAGGAACTGAATGTAACATTCCTTCTCAGGGACTGTCCTCTTGCCCACAATGAACTGCCAGAACAAGATGGCAGGGGCCCAGAGAATGAAGGACAATATCCATGCAGCTGCAATCATCAGTCCTGCCATCTTGGTGGTCCTCCTGGCTGGGTATGTCAGGGGCTTGGTGACACAGAAGTACCGGTCAAAGCTGATGATGAGCAGGTTCATGACAGAGGCATTGCTCACCACATAGTCCAGAGCCAGCCACAGGTCGCATACCACAGCCCCCAGTGGCCAGTAGCCTTTGATGATGTAGACCGTGTAGAGGTTCATGGAGAAGACCCCAATGATAAGGTCTGCGCAGGCCAGGCTGAAGAGGAAGTAGTTGTTGACAGTCTGGAGCTGGCGGTTCACCTTGATGGAGAGCATCACCAGGATGTTCCCCACCACGGTGACAAGGCTGAGCGAACCGGTGACTGTGGCGATGAAGACCAGCTCCACTGTCTTGTAGTTGGTGGGAGGCTGGATGGCAACCTCAGAACGGTTGCCCAGGGTGAAGTTGTCATAGGTCAGATTGGCCATCTTTGCCTGCCAGGGCTGAGCAGAGAGGTTGTGCATGGAGTCTGCAAGGGGAACTGGGACAGAAAGGGAGAATATCAGACTTGCCAGCCTGTTCTGGCAGCATTTGCTGCCTCCTCAGTTTCCCAGGCCATTGCTGCTCTTGGCTAGTGCTCAAAGATCTCACAGGACTCCTGGTCTTCTCTCTGCCTCTGCAGCCTTCCCCCAGGAATTCTCTGGAGGCACTATTTGTGTCCCTGTTTAGCAGTAGAGGAGACACACAGGCTGCAGGGAGACAAGCAGGGACAGACCTTTGGCCAGGGTGTGATGGTCCTTTTTTGCAGGGCCAGGAACTGCTTCCCAGTGGGACCACAAACCCCATGTGCTCTGGAAAGGCACAGAAAAAGAGAGGCTGGGGGAAAGGGGGATGCAGAGCCCAGCAGTGATGCACATACAGCACTCACTGCTGGAACAGTGTGGCATGGAGCCAGTGTCCTTCCTCAGGGATGACAGCAGGTTTGTGGTATGGCTCAGGCATGTCCCACTGACCTCCCCAAAGCACTCCCCAAGAGGGGGCTAACCCACAAAGCCCGTGCCATGGTCCACTCAGCTCACCTGTGTCTCTGGCAGCAAACAGCTCCTTCTGGAAGATGAAATCTGAGACAAGGAAAACAGCAAGTTACACTACAGCTTCAGACCCAAGGAGGTTGTGTGAGTCACACAACATCTTATTGGGGTCACCAGCCTGTCCAAAAGAGGTGGCCCTGGCAATGCCTGACTCAGCTGAGATGCAGATGCTGAAAAGCCAAGCAAGACTGAAAACGGGTAATTTGGCTTGGCCCGGTTCACAGCACAGATGAGTGCCATCAGGCAGTGACACCAGGAATTGATGGTCCCTCAACCCAGTCCCACATCACACTGCGTGCACCTCAGCCATGGAGATGTACAGGTGAATCAGACATCTCAGCATGATACATGGAATTATTTATGAATGGTGATAAGAATTATGGACAGAAAGGCTGCCTTCATTCAAACCAAGATGCCTGTGGTTTACTCCCCAGTGTAAGAGTACAGTGGACCTTAAAAAACATCAGTAGACAAAAACTGCTGTGTTGAAATGAAGGGGAATTACCTGGAAGGTGAGGGAAAAGCAAATGTGCTGAGGGAGATGGGCTAGGCAGAAGAGCTTCCCATTCAACCTGCCTCTCCCCACCACCCAGGCCCACAAACCATGCTGGGCCTTCATCAGCCTCACCCTGGATGCTGGGGGCATCCTGACCCCACCAGCCTAGCAAGGGCAGCCTCTCCAGAAGGTCTGCCTGGTGCCCCAGGCAGGGGTCCTGCCATGCAGCCCATCCAGCCCCACAGGCGCTGCTGCTGGGAACCCAGTGGGAGCCAGTAACTTGGGTGGGTGTCCACACTGTGGGATCCCTTGGCACATGTCCCTGCAAGCTGGTGTAGGTGCTGGTTCCCAATGCCTGGGACTCCTGAAGCTGATTTTGCCAGGTGTATAGACATGCTATTAACACACAGCTCTTCCAAACAGGATCCGGCAGGCTTTGGGATCAGTTCATCTGTTTTAAGTATTTTAAAAGGAATGCCCTCATCTTTTTTTTTTTTTGTGGTGAGGGTATGAGATTTCTGCCATCAGCAAACAGCCAAGGTTTTAATATATCCACTTTCTAAAGATCTGCAGGTGTAATTAAATGGAAACATGGCTGCTGAGATGCTAAAGCCAGGGACCAACGTAGCCATTAAGGAGCTTCTGCATTAGCAAGGCTACAGACACGATAGCAGCGGCGATTTTCTTACAGGTGCAGGGGAAGGAAGTGAGTGAGGGACAAATAAATACCTCCCTACCATTATCTTCTGAGCCTGTTACATGTGGTCCATGAAGACAAAATGCTTGGTAAAAAAAGTAGTACCCTTTGGTAAATGCTAAATTCTAGATACCAACAGGGAGATGAAGCCTAGTGGCATTGCCCAGCTTTGCATCCAGCTCTAAGCACAAGGGATGCATGAAGGGAGAGGGAAAGAGGTTTCTGCTGCCATCCTTCCTGGGCAACCAGCCAGGGATGTCAGAAGAGGTGATAAGTGTATAAAATGGCTTAGAAATATATAATCATGGCAGTTTGGGGGTTGATTTCAGTACAATTGAAATGAGTTTTAATTTCTTCACTTCGGTGAGATGGGGAGATTTAACTGTCATTCTTGTAACAGCTAATCAAACCGATCAGACAAGCTAGCAATCATGCAGACATCTACCCCAGCTCTTACAAGAAGAATCTGCAAATCTTGAAAAGAAACCTTTTCATTGTTTCTGCTAAAATGAGGGTTTCACTTTTCTTGCTTTTGTTCGTGAACCAGCATCCTCTTCTAAGTGCATCTAATTAATTATCAGCCTTGACAGGGACTTGTGTTTGCAGTTGCCCAAAGAAAGAAAAGTCCATCTCAACCCCCTCCACAAAACTGTTTGTGCGGATCACAAGACAAGGAGGAAAGGCTGACACGTGCGTTTTGATGCCACCCAGAGGTCATATTGCAAACCGGTGTCATGAGACAGAGGCAACCGCAGCCTCAGAGTGGAGGGCTTAAACGGGCATTCTGAAAATGAACCTTTACCGAACAGCAAAAACAAAGCAATCCTTCCCTAGAGGGAAGGAGCGGGAGTGAAAATGCTTAAAGGTGTGAAGATACATACAGCATAGACATACAGCAACACATACAAGCTGGAAGATGTGTACACCTCTCACCCTCTCAGACGCCCTGGCTATTCTCTGCCATGACCCAGCCCACTGGACATCCCTTCTTTCCCCATTTTCTGATCTCTGCACCCCAGTATCTGACCCTTCTGCCCATAACACCCTCTCTGAATTCACTGGGTCAGCTCTACACTGCTTTTGCTTTCCTGAGCAGGACAGGCAGCTCAGTCCGGAGCTGGGAGAAGGCCAAGGATGGTACAAATTTGTTAGGTCTCGGAGCAGCTGACCAAGCCATGCATCCTGCCTGCATGGCCACTGGGGATAGATTCTGCCATTCGCCTTTGACATGGAGTGCATCCAGGCTGTGTGGGTAGGGACACAGCCCTCGGGCAGTCACAGATCTGCATCTGCATGATGTGTCTGAGGATAGAGGGAACACACAAGAGAGCTGTGGGGATGTAACAAACTCACAGTGTGACTCCATCTCCACCCTCATGTCAGCCACATCACTGTTCCAAATGCTGTGAAGTCCCCAGACACTAAGGAACCTCTGCAGGTCCTGGGGTATCCCCACTAAATATCTCCTGTATGTCCCCCAGTGCCCAGCTCTTGCTGCCTGCACCTCCAGGAGCACATTTCTCCTCTCCCTCCCCTCATGTACCTCTTATCCCACATCACCCTCCCTGACTCCATCCTCCTTTGACCCCGATCCTCATGATGACACCACAGACAGGGAGGAGATCTAGCCTTGACAAAGCCCAGAGATCACTTCAGAAGGGCCTCTAAGGCTGAAGCCCCTACCTATGACACCAATTGGCTTTTCAGCCTGCACGCACCATCCTTTGTCTGCAGTGCTCAGTGGGTGCTCTCCCACACTTGCTTGCACCAGCCAGCTACAGCAAAATCTCTCAGACTTTTGGCAGTGATTTATGGCTGGTTTTCTCCTCTCCACCAAAGCCATTAGGAGCCTCCGACTATTCACTGAGAGCATCTTTTGGTCTAAGGATTTCTGTGGCTGCTGTGGAGCTCAGCAAATGTGTCATCAAGCCAGGGAAACACCTCTCCCTTCCCACACAGTGTCTTGCATGTAATGGATGAAGACACAAGGCACAGTTAGCCACAAATCCAGGAGGAGAAGGTTGTAATTTGGGTGGGGTCCAACTATTTTGGGCAACACTTTGCACAGCAGGGTCCCTATAGCTGCCTGAAATCATGGATGCCACCACTGTTGAGTGAGGAGACAGGTCCAGATCAAGTGAGCAAAGCCAGTGCTGCCCACTCCTCTGTGGTTGCAGGGTGACATCTGAGGGCACAGCAGAAAGCTTCTGTTATTTCCTTGCTGCACATCTTACATGCCACTCCAGCAAGGCCTCCCAGACTGCCAGCTCCTGCAAACTGCCTTACAGCCTGTTGCCAGGTAGGAAAGGCAAAAGCCCTGTCAGGGACTGCTGATGATCATCCTGTACCCAAGAAGTCTGCATTACCTAGAGTCTGGTTCTCCGCTGGGTGCAGTTAGTGATTGAGCACCTCCTGAGCCCTCAGCTCTGTGTGGGATGGAGGGTTTAACTCTCTGCTGCCTCCCTTGCTCCCTGTGTGGATGAGCTGGCCACCCTACCCACCAGCATGGCAAAGGCAATGGGAGAAGCTGGTATTTACACACATCCATGTGATGGTGGCACCTCAGGCTGTGGTATGAGCTCCTTAACAAGCAGCCCTACTGTCCCAGTGTTCCCTGTCTCTCCTCCCTGTGCCACACAACCTCCTTCTGCCCCTCCATGGCCCCTGTCACCTCATGTCACCACCAGTCTGGCCCCTTCCTGTTTCAACACTGCCTCCATCCCAGCCTCAACCTCAACGCTGGGAGAAGCAGGTGTAGGTGGGGGCAGAGTCACATCTGGTTCCCATGTGACTTGAAGCAAGGTCTCTGGGAATCATCAGGGCTGTGCACACCCAGTGTGCTCTGGAAGCACCCCCACCATAAAACAAGTGCCATGCTCACACACCAGCCTGGAAAGGAAGACGTTTACAGAGGGAGAGGAATTAGAGAAAACCTGACTTTAACAGACACTTATGAGTGTGAGCTGCTCCCAGAGGAGATGGGCCTTTGATCTGCATGGGTTTGGAGCAACAGCAAAACTAAAGAGACCTAGAACCCAGGGACAGGATGGGGTTGCTGTGGCTGCCAAATCCTGACTGGCTAGATCCTGTCAGGCTCTGGATGCTGCCAGTCTCCAGAAGGAAGGGAAGCTGTCCCCCTCCACCACAGGCACATCCCAGAAGAAGGCACGTATCACCTCCTGCTTTCACTGGGTGCAGAAGGCTGGCCCAGCAAACATCACCTTTTTGTCACAGTTGGAAAGAGCCAGGCCAGCCCTACTGCAGCCCCTTTGCTTGTCTTGGCCTTCCTGAAAGTGCTGAGAGGGTGAAAATCTTAATGGGATTGGTCCTGTCACGTCAAACTGCAGAGGTGATGGGCTGGGCAGTTAGTGCAGCCATCACCACAAGGAGGAGAGGAGAGAGAAAAAGGAGGGGATAGAAGATGCTGAGCATTTATGGCTCATGCCCACAAAGGGAGGGGTTACTTAGGAAAGAGTGACAGTTTGTGGTGCTAATTGCATAATCTAATAGCTGTTAATTAGTTCCTGAATCATGGCACCAGTTTACAGCTAGTGAAGGATTATTCTGGTTGACAGATTCACACCCCTCAGAGAGCAAAAACAGAGTTCCTAGACGCTGTGAACAAGCACCTTAGAAATGCAATATACAGGAGAGGACAAAGGGGAGGCCCTGTGCCTGGGCAGGGTGGGTTGGTGTCAGGCTACTTCTGGGCCTCTGCATCGAGAGTGATGAAAGCAATAAACAACCAAGAAAACAGCAGATGGGGGGCCAGATGTTGTGTTAAAACAGCAGGCCTCCCCCTGCCCTCCTGGCTCCAGCCAGTGGCTGTGCTTTCACCCCTCTGGCACAGCAAGGGTTGATGGACCTCTGAAGTCCTTATCCTGCTCCAGGGGAGATCTGAGACATCCTAGCACAGGAATTGTTTCTTGTCAATAACATATGGAGTGGTTCTGTGGATTTTATTTTTCCATTGAATAATTTATTCCTCTTTCTTCCTCTGCTATTCAACTGGTCCTCGTGAGGCAAAGTAAATTCGTCCATCCCCACAAGTGAGCACAGTGGCACAGGTGCAGCCAGCTTTCAGGGGGAGGTGATGGGGCCAGAGAACACCCCTGTGCTTGACTTGTTTTGTGCATCAGGTTTTGAAAATTCACTATGTCTGGGACTAGAAGGCACTGTTGCAGTTGTGTAACCTCACCACCCATCCCAAGCAAGACAGGAGCTTCCCTGCCTTCACTGCTGCTTGTAACTATGTGATTATTGCTGTGTTTCGGAGTAAAACAGGCACCGCATCCAAGGTGGCATGCTGTGAGAAGCACTTGCAGGTCAGAGCCATGGCTTGTGAGCCACCCATGTAAGTAGCAGCCAGCCCATCAGGCTCACCAGAATCCTACAGCTGGCACAGCTGCACCACCTGCTCAAAACAGCCCCCCGGCTCTTGCCTGTACCCCTAAATGTGCCCTGTGTCATACACAGCCATCTATCCACAGCATTACCAGACAAAAAGCAAGCCCATTAAAAAGTGCTTTTAAAAAAGTGATTGAAAAATCACTCCTATAAATAGCCTACCAGCACACTGGTCACCTTGACAATTAGTTAACCATTTGTCACCCAATTATTAAGCCAAATAAATAACCTATCAGTGGAACACTACTAGCAAGTGTGCATGGCAAATGCCATGCAAGCCAAAGTCCAGCCTTACCCGGCAGTGCCCAGCCCGCAGCTCCCAGGCAGCTCCCCGGCAGCTCCCACGCCTGCGCTGGCTCTGATGGGTAGCATCCCGAGGGGAGAAGGCTCACCACAGCGGCATCCCACAGCGGGGGTCGCAGGGGGGGCACAGTGCCCTCCCTCGAGTGCCCTTTACCTTGACTGCCCCAGGGCTGCACCTCCCAGCTGGTGGCAGAGCTCAGCTCATGTTGCTGAGCCAGGAAGGTGCTGGGCTTCCAGCTGAGCCTGGGCTGAAGCCACACTTCTCCCCTCCCACCCACTGCATTAATGCTCTCTGCCTCCGAGAGATGCTCACGTTCTTTTATATGCCTGGGCTGAAGCTTTAACAGAACCCAGCTGTTTCAAGGCAGCACAATAACGCCACTGCAGCTACAGGTCCCACTGCTCAGAAGGGCTTTGGGGTCAGCCAGCAGAGGGGAGGGAGAGAGAGAGAGAGAGAGAGAGAGAGAGAGAGAGGATTACAGCAACAAGTGACTGCCTGAATTAGCTGGGTTCTCCCCAAGGAGAGGGGCTGGGGTCAGATGCCTGTGGGAGAGAGTGGTGGAGGAGGGACTGGAGGATAGAGGGCCAGGAACTGCAAGACTCTAGATCTGTTTGCTTAAAAGAGCAGCTTCTCCTGCCCAAGGGGCAGGCCTTGCATGGGGACAGCAAGGGCGAAGGTCCCTCACCCTTTCAACTGTCCCACACAGCCATGGTCACCCACACCAGGTCCCCACCACCTACCTGGGGCATTAGACCCCGCAGCCCCATCCCAGGAGCCAGGGTTGGTGCTGAATAAGGCAGGGGCTGGCCCCCATGTGGAGATGCCCAGCACCCTGCACTCACCCTCTTTGCCCCTCCCAGGGTCCCCATGAGCCATAGGGTGAGGATGCAGCTCAGACAGTCAGGGATGCAGTGTTGCTCTGGCAGAGCATCAGTGTCAGGAGGACAGAGAGAACATTGTTTCTCTGTAACTCATCCCAGAGCTGAGGCACTGCAGGAGGCAAACACTAAGGTGCTCATCTGAAATTTTAAAGACCTGATGATGGAAACGAGAGCCCCTTGCCCCATGGAGCAGAGTGAGGCTCTGCAGGGCTTTGAGAGGATGAATGAACCAGCTGAGTAATAAGTGAGAGAAAAGAGAGCTGGTGCCCTGAGCCAAGCAGAGAAAATTGGGCAAGAGCAAGAACCCTGATGGATGGATATGTAAGTGAGAGAGGAGAGCCCTAGTCCTGGGGACAGATAGCAGATGGGAATCTTTGAGGTGCTAATGAAAAAGGAATGAAAATATGAGAACCCACCTGGCCACAAGACCTGCCAGATGGTTTGGAGTTGGAGGTGATGACTGAGTGAAGGGACAGAGTGAAGGAGAGGAGCTGCAGCAGAAGGTGGGCAGTAGAACCTAGGGCATGGACAAACAGAATGGGAAGTGTGGGAGTCAGGGGAGGAGAGCAGGTAGGAAATCCCCATCCCTAGTGACAACAGAGGAGGGGAGGAATGGAGAGAAAGGAGGTGGGAATAGTTTCAAGTTGCCAGTGACCAATTACGTAGGTCCCCTGCAGAAAAACCCTAAGAAAATCTTCTGAGAAGGAGAGACCTCACACAGAGACATTGCCTGCAAATCTCTCCCCTCTGCCTTCCCTGGAGGCTCCCACCAACTCCTGACTGGGTAGAGCAGAAGCCATGCTGGGGCTGGAAACCTTTGTGGGCTCTCTGGCTCAGGCAGCCCACCTCTGCCTGTAAGTCATCCCTCTCGTGGCAGGATGGTGCTCCCCAGCCTGTTCTGGCCCCATACTAACATTGCTGGCAATATTCCTCAGCACTGGATTGGGGTTTTAGCCACCTCATTGTCTGTTACTTCATGAGTTGAGCATCACTATGGATTTGGTGGGTGATCTGAGCTCTGAAAGCAGTGTAGAGACCACTGTGCTAGACACTGCTCCTTAAGTGCTGCAGAAAGACAGGCCCAAGGCCAGACAACTCAAGCCTGTTGTCAGGCAAAAGCTGATGCCAGAATAGTTTCATTACTCTTCACTCCTCTCTGCACACAGGCATGCACTTTTTTGGCTTTAGCTGGGACTGCACATGATGTCACTGCCAGCAGAGCAAAGATCCAAACTAACCCAGAGGCACTAGAGAAGCTCCTTCCCATCTCAGTCATGCGAAGATCCTTCCAGGATCTTTGTCCCTCCTCAGCAGAGCCAGCCCACTGTGCTGCCTGGGACTTGGGGGCTAACATCAACATCGTGAGGGTCTGCAAGCGAGGGGCCAGGGCAGCACGGCGCCATGCATGCCTCTAGAGAGCAGCCCTGTGACCTGGAGCGGATGTGAGGGACCAGGACATTGTGTTTGCAGAGTGATGTTTTCAGACCTCAGCGTTGCACAACCGGAGCTCCGAGTTTCCCATAGACAAATAAATTTAATTCTGCTTAAAGAGCCTGAAGACATTAACCCATTAACTGGCCAATGCAAACCAACTTCACCATGAACCTTAAAACTGCAGAAGACATTTCACCTCCAGCTGAGGTACCTGGTGCCAGCCCCTGCTCCCTCCTCTGCAAGGTGCAAGGTGCTATAAAATACACTAGATCTACTAGCAGTTGTGGTACCAGAAGGGCTGTTTTTCTGCCTGGCTTTCTTGGCTAGAGGTGCACAGCCAGCCTTGATAACTCAGTAATGCAGTGATAGCTCTTGCAGAGCCTGCTGCGCATGAGTTGCTCCATGGTTTACACTGAGTCCTGCCTTTAAAGGACAAACTTCCCAGCTGCTGCCCTTCCTTCATCATCTGACCTAGGATGATGAGGCTTTTGAATACAAGTAAACAGCATGGTGGTTCCCTGTGTCCCTCTCCAGCTCTGAGTCACAGAAACAGCGGCCTGGGGTGGGAGAGGTTCCTCTGCAGCTGCACATCTCAGTCTGCCTAGCACTGGTGCAAGAGGGTGGGAAGGGTACAGGGCACCTGGGCCTCTCTGCCACTGCCCTGTGCACCAAGTGGGACTGGAGCTCACATATCACAGGACCTAAAGGGGTGATGAGAACAGGGTCACAGTAAGGCAGAAGGGCCAGTGCCACTCCCACAGCTCTGATTTGCAGGACCTTCAGCAATGGTTTCAGGGATTGTCAGAGGGACACGGCTCTGTGACTACAAGCCATTGCATTTGTAGGCTTGGACAGATTGGTGATGTTAATTTTTTCAGCAAACTTATATCATGCAAGGTATAAAGTGAGCTTTTGTTGGAGCTCCTCCCCCATGCTGTGCAGCCTCAGGGCTAAAGGCATCTCTGGAGGGTCCCAGGAGCAGCCCTGGGGCGAAGGCGTGAGCAGCTGTGCCCAGCACGCAAGGGGTTGGGCTGGGGAGCATCTCCAGCAGAGCCTCATTTGCTCATGCTTGTTGTACCAGGGGACTCCAGGTCTGAAGACAGGTCAAGTGATGTTGTCCTGGCACATAGTCAAGTCCCAAGAGGACCGGTGCCTTGTTCTGCAGGGAAGGTGGGATACATGCCAACACGCACATAGAGTGAGGATGCCCAGGTGTATCTAGTGGGGGGGACAAGGACTGGTTGTGGGTCTGATGTTAAACCTCTGCTTCTAAGCATCAGGGTGGGGATCTGTAGATGAGATACCTTGCCCTGTGTTCTTGCACCAGAAAAATACTGGTGTAGTGGGCCAGCCTTCCGCACACTGGGGAACACTTGCCCAAGATTCATTTCTCCAGGAAGTGCCTAACTCCTCCTTGAAGCTTCAGCAAATGAATTGGTCTGAATATAGAGCAAGGGTTCACCTTGGTATGTTCAAAGGTCTGGATGCAGCAAGACTTTGCTGTGCCTAGAGGGCTAAAGGGGTGTTGTGGTGGGTAGTGCTCCCAGGGACAGTCAAGGCTGGCACACTCTTCCATTTGGCTATGAGTTAGATAACAGCCACCCATTAAGACCCTCACTGCCTGGTCTACTGGGGCCCTGGGCAGGAAAGCACATGACTCTTCCTAGAAACTGGTGTCTGTTTTCTGACTGGTCACTGGAATCCTTCAGACAACAGCTTGAAGAGGCTTCAACACTGCCTGGGTGCAGAGTCTTGCCTTACCACTGGCACCTGACATATTCATGGTGGGTGCTGGTTCTCAGGCAGGCTAAGGAGCAGTCAGCAGGGGATGCTGGGATAAGGATGAAAAGAGGATAGGAAATAGATGAGAATGATCTGGTCCAAAACTTCAACTTATTCACTGTACCAGGCCCTGTACTCTCATACCTCCCCAAAACATGTCCTTCAATATGCAGTTTTAGAGCCAGCCCAGAACAGATGCTGAAATGCAAAGCAAACCTCCTCCCTTGGCTTACTGGAGAGCAACAAGGGCATAGATCTGTGTCAGGCTGAGCAGCAACTGGCTCAAGAACCATGCCCACTTCTCCAGAAGATGCCCATCAAAGCCCTGATTTAGTGTGCCAAGGATAAGGGGTCAGCTTGTACACATGAAACTCTTGCTGCATGTCTGTGCATGTGGAAAGAGGAGCTGCGTTTGTGCAGAAAGCAGCAGTCCCTTGAAAACAGCCTCCATTTCCCTCTCCACTCACTACTGCTCTCCCTACTGCCTTTGCAGAGCTGCATCTGCCACCTTGGCTGGGCACTCACCAAACCTCTGCAAGTCTGTGGCTGCTTCTGGTCAGGTCTCAGCAGGGCAGGTAGAGAAGGGCTGCACACAAAGGTGTGCTAGGAACCACTCTTCATCAGCTGCTCCTCCTGGTCTCACTATTTTTATTTCCTGGTTTTGTGCTTTTTTCTTTCTCTTGCCTTTTTTTTTTCCCCTAGGGAGGTGTTTGTAATTTTCATTTAAAAAAACAAAACAACAAAACCCCAGCCATGACAAAACCTGACATCAATAAGATACTCATGGGGACAGTTAAAAGAGAAAAACCATGCTCCTTCTGCAAACTCAGAGCAATTGGATCACAGCATTAATTAATCATTTCAGTTCATTTCTTTTCTATGAAAGAAAACAGACTGACCCACTGAGGGTATGCCCTTTGTGTGAATAAACAAACTACTTTTACGGGTAGCCCTCTTCCTCCTTCTCCAGCCAGCTTTCCTCTGCCCACTCACCAGGTCACTCCCAGGGCTGCTGCTGCTCCATCCAGCAGACCAGGAGACATGCTGCTGGCTCTGAGTGAGAGTACATGGGCTTGGGTCCCACAGGAACTGGGGGTTACTGCACACACCTGCTCCCATCCCCACCTTCCCCATCCAGGGCTCTGACCGATGACCACCAACCCAGCCAAAGGTTGAACCAGGGATGGGTTGCTGATTCTTAAGATCTCCACTGGATGCCCTGCTCTTTGTTGGGATGTCTCATGGGGGCCTACTCCAGGCTACAGAGCAGCAGCAGGTGCTCAGATCACAGAAGTCAGAGTGTTAGGAAGCAGGAGGTGATGCCCATCAGAAATGACAGTGAAAAGCATCTTGCTGTCACCTGTGATTTCAACATGCACATAGTCACTGATGATGTTTTACCAAAAGCCTGGCTCTAGGACCCTGGCATCTGAATATTTTGATAGGCACTGCCAGCATCAACAAGCCACCCAGCTGCATTGGTACCAACCCTTCCAACCCCTCTGCTCATTCTGCAAGTTGCGGCAGGAGAATCCAGGCCGCTCTTGGAGGTCATTTGAGGCACTTGTGACAAAGCAGGGAGCCTCCAAATGCCCAAGCAGACCCCAATTACCAGCAGGGCACAGGGGAACACTAGCTGCCCCTCAGGTTGGGATGTATGTCCCTAGCCTTGGGCTTTGCAAAGACCAGCTAGAAAAATCCATTCAGACCACAACCACAGGGGTTGGAAGCAGGTCAGAACAGAAGCCACTGTTGCTTTTAATTTTAAAAATGACAAGAATTGCTTCCTGATTTGAAGCCAATGACATTATTTCAGGAAGAAAGAAGGGTGTGGTTGCCTGACCCATGTCCATGATGGGCCAAGTGAGAACATGGTGCAGCTTTGTTATTACCAGCAGTGAGGGTGCACCAGGGCCAGAAAGGGCTAAAGGAAGATGGGATTCACACCGAGGGAGAGAGGGGACAAGATATGTCTTCTTTTCAATGCCCAACCTGGCAAAGAGCTCTGCAGAGAGAGGGAAAACTTCTGCCTAGTCATTTCCTGGGAGATGGCCACAAGGGCCAGATAGGTTTGTACAGCAAGGGGACAAAGTATCCAAAAGATATGGGATTGTGTCCCTGCTGGGATTCCTGTTGGAATAGTGATGGAAGCAAAGAAAGCATGCAGGTAGTTTCTTGCCCAGAAAT
This sequence comes from Acropternis orthonyx, assembly GCA_035583155.1. Classification (NCBI taxonomy): domain Eukaryota; kingdom Metazoa; phylum Chordata; class Aves; order Passeriformes; family Rhinocryptidae; genus Acropternis; species Acropternis orthonyx. Next base: position 24,791,915 of record JAWWEU010000158.1, on the reverse strand, counting down.
ATCTCCTTCCCAGAGAAGGCACCAGGGGAGCAAATAACCCCCATCCTGGGTTTCCTGCCTGGAGAGGTGGCTGCCCCCGGGAATGCAGGCTCCTCATATACCCGACCCAGGGTGCTGAGAGAACCGTTTCCTGGTGACAGGAGGGACCCGAGGTTCTGACGGGGGAGCCCGGGACGGTGTTGGTTCGGCTGGAAGTAGGGAAAGGGGGTGCCAGACATCACCCCGGTGCTCTGTCAGGACGCCACGGCTCCACACATCCCGGGGCGGCGAACCAATGCGGGGATCCCGACCGCAGGAAAGCCCGGGGTTCCCAGACGAATGAGGAGGGGTGGGAAAGTTGGCAGAGAGACACCTCTCCCCATTCCTGGGGCGACCGGCGCCTCATCCCCCCGGGGGTGCGCTCCCCCCTCCCCATGCACTCTAAAGCCATGCTGCCAGCCCCCGGCAGGGACTCTCCGGAGGATGCCCGCGCCCGCCCCGCGCCCCCGGAGCCCCCGAGCAGCGACTCACCGGGCAGCCCAGCCCAGGGCGCGCCGCCCGCCGCCGAGCGGTTCTCAGCGGCCATGGTGCCGCGCCGAGCCCGCCGCGCCGCCGGGGGCTCCGCCTGGCATGGCCCGGCCGGCTCCCGGCTCCCGGTCCCGGCTCCCGGTCCCGGCTCGCCGTCCCGGCTCCCGGTCCCGGCGGCGCCGCGCGCGGCGGAGGGGCGGGGAGAGGGGAGGGCCCGGCCCTGCCGGCTCGTCCCTGTCCCACTCCCCCCGCTCCCGCCCTCCCCCGCCCCCAGATGTGTCGCCCCCAAATGCGCCGCCCCCAGATGTGCGCCCCCTTCTCCGACACGCAGACCCACCGTGGCGAGGGCGGGCCGGGGGGAGTACCACGACGTCAGGACCCGCGGCCAATCCCCACGGCGTCGTTCCCCTCCCGTCCCAGATGTGGCCTCCCGTCAGCGCCGGCCAGATGTTGTGCGTGCGCGCTCCTGCAGCACCGCGGACAGCGCTCCCCGCACCGCCCGCTCCTGCCGCCGGATTCTGGCCCCTGCTCCCCCCGCACCCTCCGGCGAGGAAAAGCTCCGCTCCTCTCCGTGGCCGGCAGCCCCGGGAGCACCGGCGCCCCACGGCGGGAGACAGAGAGGGGCCAGGAGGGACGGAGCGGGGCCCGGCACGGCTCGGGCAAAAGGGGTCCTCGGCGAGCTGCTCGGTCCCCAAAACTCAGCCCCGGCACACACGTCTGCAAACTCGAGAGGCTCGGTGAACTCTGCCGGGCTGTCGCTAAAGCTCGGGATTGGGGTGTTCACTCAGAACAAAAACCTCATCAGGCAGTTCCACAAACAACTGCCTGTCCCACAGGTTTGGCTTTCTGCTTCCCTCGTAGTAATGAGAGAGTGTCAAAGAAGAAACAAAGGAAAAGGAAAAAAAATCTGTCTTCCCTTCCCTGTACACCTTTACCCTTCCCTCTGCTTATACCTAGAGCAACTCTCACCCACCCTCTGCCTCTCACTTGTACTGTCTCACAGATACACACGGGTGTCACTTCCCCATCTGCTCTGCTCTCACACATAGATGCATAAATACACATAAACAAATAAATGCCCCACTTTATCCCTACTTTGAAGTGATTACAGTCTCAGACGAGTTCCTACCATTCACTCCTTCAACTCCTCACCCTCTTCTCTTACTTCTCTTGCTCTGGGAGGTAGCACTTAACTAAAGCCCAGTGTTTCATGTCAATTTCTCATCTAAAGTGTTAGCCAGATGTGCCCAGTTCACAGATTGGACTTCTCTCTTCCCAAGATCCTGTAAACTGGTATCTTCTCCCTGAAGATGAAGACACATTTCTGAATTCCAGCAGAGAGAACATCGTTAAGATAATTCAGACAATTTTCTCTGATGACACATCTCCAGCTCCAGGTGCTTCTCTGCACCCTGAAAAGGTTAAAGCCTTTTGGGTTTTGCATCTGCTGCTGCCTTTGCACACCAAGAGGTCCCTGCCACAGCAGTGAAGCAGACACACCACCTTTATTTTGGTCACCCAAGGCCATATTCTGGCATTGTTTTTAGTGAGTTCAGTCAGTTGGTATTCATTTTCTTTCCTGCCTTCTTTGAGGAGCAAGAAGACAAAGCTTTCACAGTGTCAGCTGGTGTGGAGCCATGCTATTGCACTGATTGCAATGAAGCTTCACTGACTTTTTTCAGCTTAACATCTGCCCACACTGTTTTTGCAATCACTGACCAAAACCTGTCAAAGACTCCAGCCGGTTAATCTGAGTCTCTTGCCTTGCCCCAAGGCCCTGACCTCAGAAAAATACCCCCTTTCCTCCTCCTTCTTTTCTCCTAAAAAAAAGTTAATGTGAATAAACCTTTGTTACGTTCCGGGATAACTCATCAGACTGAGGAAATATCTGCTTCAAAGACAATTTGACTGCACTGGAGTTGTGTTATTTGATTGGACTCTTATTTCAAACTACAACTCCCCATAGATAAACAAAAGACTGTAATGAACAGTGAGAAGTCTTCTTCCAAAGCTCATCAGTCACAGTGATAAATATGTGTAACCAAACTGAATGCAAAACTTTTCAACGGTCTAACTAAACCCTGGCTTTATGCACTAATTAGTCAAAAGTAGAGTTTCTGAAAGCCCAAACTCCCCACACATATTCCAGTTAAAGACAGCACTTGCTTCCCTTGGCTTGACATATTCACATATTTCCTGCTTGTGGGATGCCAGTGAGTTTCACCAGCCCTCCTTGTTGTCACCAAAGTGCCACCATCTTCCTTCTAAAATCCGACCCCAGCTCCCATCCTTCCCCTGTACAAATATGTTGTGACAGGCTGTGAGGGGGCACAGGAGGGACTTGTGATTTCTCCACAGAAGAAGCCGAAGGCTAACTTAATGTTCAGTGGCCCAAGCCAAATTAAGGGCCTTCCTTACTCTCTTTTGAGATTAAGACCTGTGGCAGTTTGAGACTTCTGCCATCCTGCTTGACTGACACAGTTTGGTCTGGGGGAGTAAAACCCAGCTCCCACCATCTTGTAGGGACCTTGGATACTCCTGGAGCTGGCCATTCTGCACTCTGCACATTCTCCCATTTTTTTTCATCACTGTGTTTCCAGCCTCTATTTTTGGATGGCTTCTTTGTCTTTTTTCTTTTTAGCCATGCTGTGCTGTGTCTGGTGTCTAATCAGCAATTGCTACTCTTCCATTATCAGTTGGCAATGCTCCATCATGCTTCTTCATATAAAAAATTGCCCTCACAACAAAACACCACAAATACCTAGAAATAGACAAAGCGACTCCTCTCACCTCTGTCTCTGAAGTGGGAGACGCAGAGGCCGCTGGCAAATGACCATCTTGATGTTCCACCTTGACTTGCAACAGTTCCCATCCGTAGCAATCCCAAGGCAGCGTGCTCAGGAGATGGATATGTTTGAAGAGCAGAAAAGGCAGTTATGGATATTTTACTCTTGCTTCCCCCACAAGCCTGGGAACATCCACCCATTATCCCTGGTGGATTCCTAGTAACTGTACTCAAACACGCAACAGCCTTGGCAGCAGCCAGCACCAGCCCCTGCTACACAAACTAATGCCAGGCTGTGGCTGCTGGAGAACTTACAGGATGTCCTCTGCAGCCCCACACTCATAGCAGGGACTCCACAAGTATCATCCATCAGTTATCATCCATCCCTGCAGACACAAGTCTCTAGCGCGGGATGCTGCTGGGGACAAGTCTGCTCACCATCAGTTTTGGCCAGGCTTCCCTCTCCCTCCAAAAGTCCTCCCCTAACCTGACAGTCCCTCCAGTGAAAACATCTGGCCCAAGTCTGTCCTCCTACCCTGTTCATAGAGAGATGTGCTACTGCATGTGCTCAGATGCTCCCTCTCCTTTCTGTCCTTCTCCAAGGTGCTGAGGTTCTTTCTACCACACACACCCTTTCATGCTCCACTTCCTTCCCGCTGGCACCAGATCCCTTTACCCCCAGGTGGATTCGGAATGCCTCTCCCCGCACAGTGCAGGCAGCCAGTCCTCCTCCCTCCGACAGACTTACTCCCACAAACTTACTGAACCCATCTACACGGCTTTAATATTTATAAAAGTCAACCCTAGTCTAAAGAAAATGTGGTTGATGATGAAAGTATTTACATTGCAAATCACTTTTAATAGTTCTCTAGTAGTCAGCCTGGTGATAAATGCTAATCCATCTATCAGCTCAAAAACAAAACAAACCCATCTCAGAAGGGGAGAGTCAGAGAGAGGAAAAAGCAGCCGATGACAGTGAGAAGGGCTCAGCCCTCTGGAGCATCACTCTGCTGAGGGAAACTCAGCAGTCGGTGAGAACAATAAAGTGTCATACAGGGAGCAGGAGCAGCTGTTCTGCCTGCTCTTGGCCAAGCAAGGAGACACAGGGTGGAGGATGAGCCCCTGGGCACGCAGTCCCTTCACTCACCAGCATGGAGCTGGCATTGCCCGGCAGGACAGAGTTATCTAAATGCCAGGGCAATAACTCAGTCTCCCTGATTGTGCCCAGGGCTGCAGGCAACTGGGCAACGCCACTTGGGGGTGTGCTCTTGCCCTGTGTGCACTAGTGAGTGAAACACAGCCCATGGGGGTCATGGATTATTCCCCTGGGCCAGCATCATCTCTGTGGGAGATGGGAGGGATGAGAGCACCTGGTGGTCACAGTGCCTTTTTCCTAATGGTTTGCCTAAGGGCATAGGAGGGCACATATTTAAAGGGGCTTGGGACAGTTTAAAAGGTCCAAAATAAATATTGCCCCCAGGCCACATTTGCCTGGAGCTTCCCACAACTCCAGCTGAGGAGGTGCAGGATAGCATGTGCACAAGTCCTCTTCCCCATCAAACACTATCCCCAGGGAAACAGCTTTTTCCCCTCATTCCAGCCCTGTTCCCAGGGCAGCATCAGGCACATAGAGCCCAGCCAGCAAGTGTCTGGACATGAGCTGTGTGGGAGTGCGTTCACTCATGGATGTGAGGTGAGCCAGATCCTAAATCACACTGGGACAAAACCACACTGTAGGGAGCAACCAATACTGTGGGGCAGCAGGGCAGGAGGACTTGCAGGTTCAAAGTGGAGCAGGACTACTGCAGCCTTCCTGAGAGAGGAGGTGACTGAAAGCATCTAGCCATGGTCCACTACCTCAGCCAGGCCCCCAGGAGTCATCTGCAGCCACATCTTCTCATGCTTCATGGCATGCCTTAACTGGGGACAGAGGAACAAAATACCAATGCTGAACTCGCATTAGGCACATCACTTAGTGCTCAGCTGTTTCCCAGCCTCCCAGGCTGCTTGCAGAGACAGGCTAATGAAAGATTCTTTCGTTATTTGGAAAATGTCATTTTTAGCACCAGTGAAGGATGCCAGAGCCACAGCCCCAGGGAGTAGGTGACTATGTTTAGCCGTGCAGCAGGTGCAACCCCAGTGACTGGAGTGACAATGGCAGCAGCAGCTCGCACTCATGCTGGGGTCCCTGGGAGGGCACAGCCAGGAAAGCCAGGAAAACCACTCTGGCCCATGCAAGTAAGCCAGGTGAGCATGAAAAAGTGTTGTGACTAATACAGAAAGCCATCCTGCCACACCTGGCTGGTTCACAACCCTGAAATTCACACACCAGTCCATGAGCTCATGAGCATCCTTGAAATACCAGTGGGAGCACCAGACACTTGTGTTCTCAGCTTGACCACAAATATTGGTGCCTTAAATCAAGCAAAGGGGTTTGGCAGCAAAACAGACATGCCACCTGATGCCCTTGGAAAGCTGGCTGTTGGGCACTGCCCGTTGCTCGAGCTCATAAAAGCAGGAGGGCAGGCACAGCCTGTGTCCACTGCAGCACCTCTGGAGAGAGTTAAACACAACAGCCTGCACCCAGCCTGGTGCACTGCAATCTCTTCAGTCAATAATCATCTGCTTTTTGTGTTTTAAAAGATTGCTGCTTCTATTTTAAGGTTGTGCTCAGTTTTGTCACATTTGCCACATAAGCATGACTTCAAATGCTTCACTATAATTGTTTTGTTGCAGTCTCCACTTTCGCAACTCTTATTTGCTTTCTGGATAATGGAAGGGGGAAAGTGCTTCTGAATCACTTACACCTATTATCCAAAAGGGGAAAAAAAAAATAACGAAGGGGAAAAAAAGAAGGAAAAATGAGTGGGAATGCAAGCTTAAGCTGTTCCCCTGCCATTTCCCACGTGACACAGAAGACAGCACATCTTTCCCGTGACCACTGTGCCCGTGGGTTGGGTCTAGCCTACAGAGCCAGGCGCTGTGCAGGGAACCCGTGCCTACCTGCTGTTGCCTGCTGCTGGCAGCCAGCTGTGTGCTCCCTAGGACCCTCTCCCAGGCACTGTCCCATACAGCTTGCTGCCTGGCCGACAGGGAAGAAGAAACCAGGGGATCAAGCCCCTTTAAAAGATTAGTCTAATTGGTTTATTTTCTAATTCACTACTTCATTAATTCATGAATTCACTAACCCACATGCTTACTTACATGGCAGTTCCCTCACTGGCAGTTGAGTTCCCTCCCTGGCACTGCACAGGTTCCCCAGCAACCCAGTGGCTGGTGCAAGAGCCCAGCTGCTGCTGCTTCCTCTCCAAAGACTTTTGGGTTCCGCTGTGCTGTTGACACCTTCCAGCTCAGGAGTCTGGTCCATACCATTTCTGTAAGCTGGTGGTTTCTGCAGAAGGTGCCAGGGCTGTTGCAGAGCAGCAAGAGAGGAAGGTTGCAGGAGACACTGATCCCTGGACTACAAGTGTTAGAGCCCTTAAACTCGGCAAGCCTCCATGGAACTAAGATCACCTTTGGTACATGTAGCCACGCACTCGAGGAGAAATTCATCCCAGATGAGGAGACAAGCCCCAGCCCCACACGGGCACTGAACCACACAGCCCAGCTGCCTCAGGGCTTGCCAGCCTCCCTGTGCTGGGGCACTGAGGCAAACCCAAGGCTCTCTGGGGGTTTCCCTGCAACCCCCGAGGCTTCCCCATCGCAGGGGCAGAGAGACTGCAGCCCTGTAGCGCAATCACTCTGCCATCAGATTTAATTCACTGAGTGGCTTGGCGGAGCCTGCCTCCTAATACACATGCAGTCTAATAAACATCTGATTTAAATCCACCTCCTGTTTTAAATGTATCTTTCAAAAAAGTGTGTTTTCTCAGTTTGAGGTAATTGCTGGCACTGCTGGGGGACAAAGAGCTCTATGTGTGCGAGTCTCCCTTCAGGCAGCTCAGCTCAGATTCCCATTTGGACTTATGCTCCCCACAGACATATTTACCTCACATAGAGCACCCACCAATGTTCATGCTATCTACAGTGTCCTTCACAGGGAAGAAAACCAGGAAGAACACAGCGAGTGTGCAAAATCCACAGAAGGTAAAAAACACTCAGCAATTGCTGCATCAAGAAAACATTTAACACAGTCAGTACAAAACAGATTGTTCCCTTCCCAAGACAGATGCTGCCCCTGCCCTGCACCTCCCTGCACCTTGCCCTGCCATGGGGCTGCCTCAGGGCAGGGACAACGCTGAGTGATTTGCCTTCACCCCATGGGCAGCCCCCCAGCATTCACACTTCCCGCATGTGAGGCTGCCCGTGCTCTCTGGTTCTCCAGGCCCTGCGCACTGAAGTTTACCCTGGGAAGCAGAGCCCAACATGGGCTGGCAACGGGTACCTGCGCTGCAGGGATGAAGGCAGCCTGCTGTCATTGGGGTCTTCCACTCCTTCCTGGGTCTGTACCCCCCATCCAGGCCCAGCACTTGCCAAGGAGACTCCACCATCCCAAACCAAGACAAAAACCTGGCTGAAGTCTTTTGTTATGGCAAGAGGCAATTTCTCAAGGCAGAGCTAGGGATGGAGGAGACTCGAGACTGCAGAGCTCTGTTCTCTGATGGCCAGGCTAATAACCTTGTATTAAATTACAGGCTTGAGTTGAGTTGTGGTTGGGGTTTTTTTTGTGTGTGTTTTGTTTTGGTTTTGGTTTTTTTTTTCTAAGCTGTCTGTTTAGATTTATCAGCATAATTTCTGATGCTGTCTTGTCGGACATCATTACGATAATCTCACTACTGTGTCTGCCAGGGAATTGGGAGGCAAGCAGGAGGCTGCTGCAGAGCAGGAGGGCGGTGGGACCTGGGCCATCTGCAAAGCACAGCCTTGGGACCACTCACCGTGGAGCTGGGAAACACAGGAAAGGTGCAGGCAGGACGGCATGAGCCCCCACAATGGGACTCAAAAGTCTAAAAGAGCCGGCACACACCAAGGGAGAAGGGATCCAGTCTCCAGCCAGGCAGGTCCCCCTCCCTCCAATGATTTCACTGGAAGGAAGAGAAGCCTCAGGAGAAGGGGAGAGGGCACACAGGAAAATCTGGAGCATCTGGGGAAGCTGGAAATGAGCAGCTTCTGTTTTAGCATTGATCCCTCCCCTTAATTCCCAGTAACTGCATGATTTATTTAAATAAGGTTTTTCAGGACAGAGAATGCAAGAAGAGGAGAGCAGGTGGCTGCAGTCCAGCTCTGCCCATCCATCCTTCTGTGCAGCCATCCCTCTGGCCTCCATGGGCACTCCCTTGCACGTGAACACACGTGTGTATACACACATGCACACACAGCCTTCATCCTCCCCCCTGCAGCCAGGCCTGCTGCTGTTCCACCCTGGCACGGACCGCATGCCAGCTCCCAGCTGGTGATTTGGCTGGCAAGTTTGGCTGGGCAGGAGGCAAAGTGCTCTTTCCTGGGGATCTAGTGCTAAGACCCTTGCTTGTGGCAGCGGGGATGCTCCAGTGCAGCACTGCAGCTTCTCTTCCCAGTAGCTGGAATGGGGTCTGCAGCTTCCCTTGCCAGCAGCTAGAGTGCGGTCTGGCTGAAGAGCTGTCTCGGATGGGGATCATGGAGCTTTGGGATTTTTTGAGAATGGCATAGAGCAAAGGTGCCTGTGGGAGCCCCTTAACACACATGGAGCATCCCCCTCCCCACCAGACAGGAGCTGGGGCAGCCACAGGTGGGAGGTGGGTAATCACATCAGCAAAATAAATAAAAATCCCAGCCCAGCCTGGTGTTTTTATTAATGAAAATGAGCCTGTGATGGGAGTTTATTTCCAGCCCTTGGGTGTTTCAGCTGGAGGATGGGACTGCAGACAGGGATGAGTCTAGGCAGGCAGGCAAAGTCAGAGCCTAGTCAGGGACCACAAATCCCTTCCAAAGGAGAAGTGGGTACATGGCCTTGAGACCTGGAATGTGAGGAGAGGAGCTGCCAACACCTCCAGAAAGCTAGTGCTTCCAACTGCCTGGCTGGAGATGGAGTGTTAACAGCCACTGTCGCTCAGGTGGGATCTGGCTGAGGTCACCACAGGAGGGAGGGATCTTTAGACTCCATCTCATGGCACTCCTCTCCCCATGCTCTGGTTTGCACCTTTTCCAGCAGCTGGAAAGATCCATGCAGCTACTTGGTTGAACCACCCTTACCTGATTCCTCGTCTCCCTTCAGGCCTGGGTAGTTGCTCATGCCAATGCTGCTCTCCCCCAGCTCATGTGGTGTGCCACCATCCCCCAGTACTGACAAGAAGTGGAACGGCAGGTACTCCCATAACACAGCACAAAACCAGCTAGGTTCCCCTCTTGCTACTGGAAAATGGGGAAAATCTATATTCATAGATTTTCAGAGCTACCTGAGTGAGAGCAACACATTTTGATGGCAGATTTTCTTCGCAGGGATACTGTGCTCTGATGAACTGAATTAATTCATACACAGTTGAGTGCCTGACCCTAAATAGGTTTTATGGCTGAAATTTAAAGAAGTATCATTGTACTGATAGTATTTCAAAAGAGGAAAGTAAACAGCTGTGGTCTTATTTGTTTGAAAGGTAAAACTATCTTATGAAAATTTACTTATTTCACCCTTTCAAGGCCTGAGACCTGGCCTGGAAACCTTACAGCGTCCCCAGCACAGAGGTCAAGACCTCTCCCACCTTGGATGGGGGGAAGGAGCATATCAGGCCTGTGAGCAATGGTGCGGAGGGCCCTTGCAGAACACAGAGCGTGTCCAGAGAGCACAGAGAAAAACAAAACAGTGCTTAACAAAATGCCTCCAAAGAGCTGAAGATGCCAGCAGGGATGAACAGCCCCTTGGGGCTGCAAAGGGTTGATGTGAAACCAATGAGGCTACAAGTGGGGGACAGAGCAGCTGGTGACCCCATGATCCTGCCAGGCTCAAAGGGCTTTTCCAACTCTTTCCCAAAGGACAGGACCTGTAGCACCTGCAACCATCCCTACAGCAGTAGCTGCCAACCCCTTGGGGAGACCCAACCAGCACCAGCCCGCATCTGCCACCCAAAAGCCATCCCGGGTCAGCCTCCCCACAGGGGACTCCAGAGCACAGTCCCTCCATCCATCACCTCCCCAGTGAACGGAGGCAGATGCGAGCCAGATGTGTCACTGGTCAAAGTGTTACCACCAGACTCGAGCTGGGATGCTTCAAATAGCTGCACACTGCGATACAAATTGTACTTTGATGAGGTACATTAGGCCATCTGGATGGACTTAAACAGCCTTGATGAAGACAGAGCAAGTGCTGCTCGAGGTGGGAGGAACCTCAGCAGTTTCACGGTTGTTAGCTGTTCCTTAAGCTAGTATTTTTGCAGCCAGAGGGGCTGGCAGCATCAGGGTGGGTCCATGCGGGGTGGGTCTGCCCAAGGCCAGCACTTCAGATGACCAGTGTGTCCACCTCACAGTAGTGTGGGCAGGATGTGGGCAATCAAAACCTGTATCTGCTCTTGGCCAGCCAAGCTCACAAATCTGCACCACCCTGAGGTGTCCCCGTGGATGGATCTGAGGACTGGCAAGCATCCAGAATGCCCCGCTCCCATCAGTGCCATTAACTGTGTGGGAAGCAGCACTCCTAGGAAGGAAAGCCCATGCTCACTGACGAGCATAAGATAAATAATTCTCCAGAGGGGGAGAAAAAAATGCAGGAGATGTTTGCTCGAGAAAATCACCTAGGCAGGGGTAAGAGCCAAAGGGCAAGGAAGGAAACAGGACAGGAGCCTGGAGAAACCCATGGGGAAGGAGACGCCCCATCCTGCTGAACCCCGCAACTGATGGGAAGAAGTGCAAGCCAAGACAGCACCAAGGAGGGAACAGCACATGGGACCTGGATGGAAATTTCACTTGCTGGTGGCTTTCTGACTGCTGGTGTCCCCAGGCTGGCTCTTTTGTGGCACCTTGCGGTCCTGGAGGGGGCTTAGCCAAGTTATTCCCCAAGTGTGATTTCCAAAGTAACTTTCTAGGCAACAAACTCAATCCCTCCACTGGTGCTGTGGGTCTCTCTGGGATCTCAGCAGTCCTGACCTTTGGCGGCCGCGGGCAGCCCTGTCTCACTGCTACGACCTACATTCTGCCTCCCCAAACATAGAGAGTTGCACTTAGCTGCATTAAACCCACAGAGCACTGTATAGGGCTAATTTCCAGTTAGGCTGTCAGGAAGTATTATGTCAAATGCCTTACAGGAGCCTAAGCATATTATGCCAACACAGCTACCTTTGTCAACCAAATCTGAGATCTCATCAAAAAAACAATGCTGGGTTTAGCAAACGCATCTCCAGGGCTTCTCCTGGGTCACTGCACCCCGAGTGCTGCCAACCACTCAGCCTGGGGCTGCAGCTCTGTGGGGAGCAGCCCCAGCACTCCTACCAAGAGCCAGTGGAGCTTGCGTGACACTGAAACAAAGCATTCATAGAGCAAGATCCTTAATCCCACCCTGTGAGTGGCCATGGAACATGGAGCAGGTGGGAAAGGCTGGGTGCAGGGCAGCATCTTGGGCTGGGTTACTGCTGCTTTGCGTGCTCAACTCTCCTCCTCCTTGGCAGTGACCTGGGCCCCAGATACTCTCTGTGCATTAAAAAACCATGTCCTTTTCAGCACCACTTGCTCTTGCCAGTCACACTAGATACCAGAGCCCTAAAGCTGCTGTTCTACGGCTGTGCTTGTCTCCTCCTCAGCAAAGCAACAGGACCAGTCTCAGTCCCTCCCTAAATAATTGTTTTAATTAGTGTTTACTTTGATGTAGGTGATTAGCAGAGGGCTGCTGGCATGGCTTCTATTGGAACTTTTGCAGTGGGCAGACAGATGAGTGCAACCCTCTGTAGTGCTGTAACACTTAAATGTTTTAATATCAGCCTCCCCAGTGGCTGCCAGTCAGTCTTCATTGGCCCCTCTGAACCTTTTCTAATTCTGCCTGTGGTTGAAGGGAAGGAGTTTGTGGCATCTACTCAAGCACGGAACCCTGTGGGTGGGGTATGACCCTGCCTGGCAGGAGCGAGCAAACCCAAGGGTAATGATCCCCAGGGAAAGGGCAGAATCACAGCCACATGGCCCTGGGGAGGGTTTACAAGGACCCAGGGGAAGGAGAGAAGCTGGGCTTGGGTACCAGCCAGCAAAGCATGACAGCACCCAGCAAAGGGCTTCAGCTTTCAGCGGTGCTTGGTCAGCAGCCAGCAATCACCACTCGCTCACCCCACCCCCACCCTCCACAGTCTGCCATGAAAGCAAATTAAAGTTTCCCTGCAGTGGGATGGCAGTGCCACACGCTGTGCCAGAGGAGGGACTGGAGCCCATCTGCCATCAGAGCCAACTCCCGATCCTATCAAGATATTACTGTATTATTGAACTGGGGATTGAGGGACAGGCTTTAATAGCTATGATGGTATCAGCGGTCCAGCATTAAACCCCAGGAAGGGCCAGGTAGCTGAGTCTAAGAAAGAGAAAGGACCAAGCCTAAATTACCATGACATTTGATGTTTTGCACAGTGTCTGCTGTGTACCCCTAGGAGCTCAAAGGGGAAGGGGCAAGGGTTAGAGAGCCTCGGGCATTCCCTGAGCTTGGAAGGAACAGGGACTCCAGAACCCAATTCCACCAGTCAAACTAGAGCAGGGCTAGATGCAAGGACGGAAAGACAAACCTCAGCAGCTGCTGAAATCTCTGTGCTAGCATGGAGCTCACTGCCTGGCCAACCATAGCTGAAGCAAAGGCTCAGTGGTGTGTCAGTCTGGCCTGCAGCCCTCCATTTAAGCAGTGGTCTGGTTTCAGCAACAGGTCCTCCTGGAGACCTCAGTGTCTGGCTGCCTCTTCCAGCAGTGGTCTTTGCTCCCTGCTGCACTCGTATCTCCCATTGCTCACACCTTCCCTGCCCCACTGAGTTATTAGAATTGCTGCATGGGACCCCCAGTCCCTCCCACGTGGCACCATCAAGCTGAAGAAGCCTGGCCCACGTTGGTGGGCAACACTCTGGCACAGAAGATGGATGCCCGGAGGTCAAGAAACAGCATATTCATTTTCAGATGCACCTCACAGTGTCCTCCCTGCGACGCTGGCTCCTGGCTGGGAGAGATCTGATGACCAGGGCCAGTATACTGGGGAAGACAGCTTGATCCCTGCCAGCTCCTGCCGGTGCCACATGCCAGCAACAACTGCTTGAAAGGCAAAACAAAGAGGAGTTGAGGGAGTTCACTGGGAACAGATGAGGGATGCTTCTGTTCGGGATGCTATGGGGAAACAAATCCCTTCAGCCTGGGGAGCGCAGGGAGCGTCTGTACAGGCCTCCTGCCCACATCACCATGGCAGGAGCTGGGCAGGGACAGGAGTTGCCTCTGCACTCAGGGATCAGGGGAGAGGGGCACTGGCAATAATTGGCTGGAAGAGAGAGGCAGCTGGAAGAGAAAGGCTGCTGTGACCCCGGTCCCTCATGTGCCAAGGGCCCCCTCCACACAGAGGTGGCAACAGCATGACATTTATGTGCTGCACACCAAGATCCCAATTAGTGGTGGATGGCTCATACGCTGCACACTGTAATTAATTTGCCTTTTCCTGTTGGAGAATAGCTTCTCTGACAGATCGGGACTGAGCAGAGAGGGCAGCTGCTCCCTAGACAGCAGCCTGAGTGGTGGCTGGAGGAACCAGCCATGAGGCTTGGCTTTGGCATCAGTAGTAATAGGAGAGAGAGACTCCCCAAGCACCAGCAGTGACCTGGTCCCTGCTCGCTCCCTCCTCTCTGGCACAGCTCCCGGTGGTCACGTAGAGCTGGGGTCCCAGCACCACCCAGCTATAAGGTCACCCCACAGCAGGCACGTGTAGGTATAGCATGGGACTTGAAGAGGGAGTCAAATAGAGGTACTGGAGATGGAGCAATAGACCAGCAAAGGAGTGAGGGCAGAAAACTCAGGACTCATAGGAACAAGTATCAATCATCACTTTGCTGTACCACCTGCCAGGGCTTCAGCAACCCTCTCTGGGATCCCAGGTCTCCCTCCAGGCAGTGTTCACCATCTGGTTTGGTTCCAGGCCCGGGGATGCCGGAGCATTCACTGGCTGCAGCACTCCCCCATGCAGGTGAAGCTTTCATACAAAAGTCCCCTTCCAGCACAGGAGCTCCAACCACTAACTCAGGTTTCTGGCACATCCTCTTTTCCTAGCTAATGTAAATAATCTTGTATCTTCAGCTGTTCCCCTGCTCTTTCAGCTCATTAGGGCTTTTAGAGAACACTGGCTCCTACTGAACCCAACCAACCCACTATTAACCCCACTCCTTGCCAAGAAATGGCCATTACTTTTGACTCCAATTTCCACCTCAAACAGCTTCCATCTCCAGGAGGACTCTGACTCTACTCCTCACCCTTGACGTGTCCAAGTTTCTCAAATAGCCTCTTGAGAAGGACTTTATCAAAAGCCTTTTGAAAGCTAAATAAAATTCCCTGCACCATATTTCTCCTTTCCCAGGATTTTGTTAGCACATTTAAAGGCTCCTGACAGGCTATGGCTGAGAAAAGCTTTCAGTTTTTAAGACTATTTCCTGCTCCTACGCAGTAAAACTCTCATTTTGACTCCTAAATTGGGCCAGCAAGTATGCACAGCTCTGATTTGGTTTCCTTAAGCAGCTCTTGTTGAATTTCCATGTTGCTCCTGGCACAGCATTTGCCTCAGCACTGCGTTGTCGCACTGCAATGAGCAGGTAAGCTGCAAGGCTTGGGGAAGGAGCCTTGTGCTGGCTGCTGCACTGTCCTGGGCACAGTCAATCCCACCACCTCCCATTCAGTGCAGGGCTCCAGGCCTCCAGTCACCATGCAGATTTAGAGGTGTTGCTCAAGGGTACAGTCAGATCAGCTCTGCCTGAAACAACAGAGGAAGTCTGCTGGGCTGGAGCAGGGCAGTTCAAGGCAGAGAGAGATTTTTGTTCCACAAGAAGCATGGAATGTCTAAGAAATAAATTGCATTAGGGGTGTGTGTGTAAGCCCATTGCATAAGTGGGTCAAATTTCTCTCCTGTTCCCCCTCTTCCCACCCATCCACCTCCCTCCATCAGGTCTCAGGCAGAGACAAACCGCACTTGGCAGATGCTAGGCCTGAAACTCAAAAGAAAAGCAGTGCTCTCTCAACACTGACGCCCACCACCACTGAGAGCACCTGCTTAGTTGTGTAGCCACAGCAGGTCATCTACAAATCAAGTCCAAGGCAACATCTGAAGGTTAAGCCTCCCTCCACCCACCCTGCCCACTGCTCCTGCTTAAAGCCTGTAGGAACACAGTCAGGCTGCAGCTATTACCATCCTTTGGCTCAGGGCTGCAAAGCGAGTTAGGAGAAACTACAAAGCCGCCTGCTTTCATCAGGAAAAGTCTCCCCTACAAGTCTTGAATGGAAAACTGCTTTGGAGTTTCAGAGATGTCTTGAGCCAATACAAAGACAGCAGCTGCGGTGTGCTCCTGTTCCCACTGGAGCTCACTACTTGTTCTGCCACTGTCTCCAGTGGGGGCAGGTCTGGACCAAGGAGAAGTCTTCATCAGGGCAGGCTTCAGGTTTCTCCATAGCAGCACGGCCTGAGGGTCCAGGCCTTTGAGAGTCTGCCAACACTAGAGTGAGGCAGCCCAGAAGACATTTCTCCAACCAAGATGGAAATTTTTCTGTAGGTAGCTTGGTTCTGGTTCTGAAAATGGACGTCTATAAATGCTCTGCAACACATCTACCAGGAATGGGCCTCAAGACTCCTCCAGGAATCATGCAAAGAGAGGGAAGAAAAGATGTCAGGCTGAGCTGAAACAGCTTTTTTCCAGGCTCTGTTTTAGTTTGCTTTCAAGCAGAGCAGTACACAGCTCTGTCTAGACCTGCACTGCCCTGTCTGCCCAAGTCCTCAGCTGAGACGTATCTCTTCTGGCTCCCAATTACCAGCACATCCTCAGGCCACTCCACACTAAGGCAATACAGGGATGCATGAAACCTTCCTTGCTACACAAGGGAATCCCATTTTTCAGGCTGCTCCCCTGTCAGATCAGGGATGTGGTTTGCTCAGGGCAGGTTTTAGAGCCTCATTAACACTCTGCAATGAGGCCTGGCAG
Source organism: Acropternis orthonyx (assembly GCA_035583155.1). NCBI lineage: Eukaryota > Metazoa > Chordata > Aves > Passeriformes > Rhinocryptidae > Acropternis > Acropternis orthonyx. The sequence continues at coordinate 24,775,538 of JAWWEU010000158.1, read as the reverse complement.
CAGCTAATTTGATTTAAGGTTCATTTCCAGGCTGTGATTTAAGAGAAGATTTGCTTAATGTTCTCTAACAGACTCCTCTGACTGGGAGCTTGAGTGCTGCCTAATGACAGCCTTATTTATTGTGATGTCTTAGCAGCACAGAATCTAGAGGAGCTGGGCAGGAGCACGGCAGCTGCTGGGAGGTGCTCAGACAGTAGTGGAAACATCTCTCACCCCAGAATGGTAACACTGGGGTGTGCACTCCTTTATCCAGAGCAGCCAGATACTGCACCCCCTTTCTGCTTCAAGAGATCAGCAAGACGGACCACTCTCTGCATGCCCAAGATAGTGCTGCATGTCTACATGCTTTTCTCCCTCCTACTGCAGTATTTGAACAATGGGAAATGCAGAAGTGCCTACTCACCTCCAAATTGGTTAAAAGGTGACTTATATGCAAGAGTCCCAAATGCTCCTTCCTGTTTCCCAGTTTTGGGCTTTCAACTCACAGGCTGAGTCTGCTTTCCTCCTGGGAAAGCGTGGTCATCATCTGACATTTGTAAGCTACCTTGAGCTTCTGAGCTGCACGTACAGGCCAAACACAGAAACAACCATCACACAAATAAAGACAGGAGGTCAAGCAAGGGTTTGTCATGTTTTAATGACATTGATCTTTGGTGTTTCCCTCGTTAGCACTCACACTCTCCCTTTCCTTCCTCCACAAGCCTGCTAGGGATGGAGAGTTACAAACGAAAAGGAAAATCACATTTGAGACTAAAAACAAAATATCAGAGCCTTGACTTCTCCACTAGAAACTACATGTACAAGGTCAAGATTTCACATGCAACACCTTACATCACAGACCCATACCTCACACCCTGGCCTGGAGTTGAAAGACATTTCTTGCCTCCTTCCAAGCAGGTTCAGCTCAGTCCTGGCACCATGAAACCACTGGGGTGGCTCATTCATGTTAATATTGGCACAGCATAGAACATTTTTGTGTGAACTGCATTCTGACTAGAGAGCAGTAGCCCCTGTCTCTCTACCCATCTATACAGCAGCTCTACTTAGGTTCCTGCCAAGTACTAAACTAGCTCTCTAAAAAGGAAAGATTCCCACCTGTGAGCATATCATGAGCCATGCATGTTTTGGCAAAGCCCAGTTCTTCCCAGAAAAGACCACAGCCTAGGCAGGACTGGTCTCAGAACACCACACCTTGGGGGGGGAGCAGTGGTGTGCTAGGGAGAGGGACTGTGGCCTGGAAGACTTCCCCACTCCAGCAACAGAGCTGGAGCATCACATCCAGGTTTGTCCAGTACTGCCTGTCTCCAGAAGGATGCTGCAGGCCCCCTTCCCTTTCTTCACGCTACTGATTAGCTCCTTGGGCATAAAAGGGTTGAAAACAGGAAAGGAAAGAAATTTTACAAAGTATGACACAAATTGGAGGGTTAGGGCTGAACTCGGAGGATGCCATGGGGCTTCAAAATTTGCATGATGTGCAGTGTAGTTCATATTCCTGTTAACTCTTGAGCAATGGGAATGTTGGAAGTTAAGTATGTTTTCTTCCCCATGGCTTCCCTTGTATTTCTTATCCCTTTCCCCCCCAACCAGGATAGAGAAGCCCTCTGAACCACCAGCATCCTGTCAGAGCCACACATTCCTAGACTCTCAACTCCTGGCCAGCTGTGAGGTACAGGTCTCTGCTGAGCAGTACAAGGGTAGCACCAACACACAACTCAATCTCTACCTGTTCCGCGACTCCCCACTGGTGCTGTCATTACTATAGAAGTTGGTACTGTCAGGAAGATGGTTATTATTAGTTAGGTCACTGTATTCAATTGGTCCCTCGATGTCCATGGAGGACTGGGCCTGCTCTGGCAGGTCCAGATCCCCAGTGCTTTGTCCTTCATTCACGCTAGGGGCTGTCCGCGGGCTCAGGCCATGCTCTGGCAGCCGCACAGACTCTGACAGGATCTGTCCCTCCAGCTCCGTGGCCAGCTGCTGTGAGGTGGACTGCTGTGCCGATGTGCCCTCAGCTCCGCCGGGCTCTGCACCAGTCTGAGAGCTGCGGTGGATCCGGTGGCTCACAATGATGTTGTTGCCAAAGCCGCCCATGGATGCCATGGTGGTGCTCTGCTCCCGCTGAACCACGGCAGTCATGCCACCTTCTGCCATCAGCCTGTGAATCCTACTCAGGGCATCCTCCCCACTTGCTCCATATTCTGGACCTTCACCTGCAAAAGAAAGCAGAAGCAACAGATGCACAAGGCAAACAACAACACGATGAGAAAGCATGCTGGGTAGATGCATCACGCAGTTTGCACATGCTGGGACAGAAGACGGGTTTTATTCCAGAGGGAGCTCAACGTTTTATTTCCATAACTTTTGGTTAAGCATCAAACAAAGGCACTGAACTCTGACAAGAAAATCTCAGTGACTCCCACAGGTATTCCTCACAGACTTGCATGTCCAAACCTTGGAGAAGCAGTGGTAAAGGTGGGGGGAAAAAAGCATAGTCAAAGAGAAAGGATGTTATCACAGCTGTAGAGACAATCCTGTCAGTCCCATGGGGACAGGAAGAAAAACCTCAGTTTGCACTGCAATAAACAAAACATTTCACCGTGGTGTTAAAGAACCCTGTTCTTTAACAGGGTTAAGTCTTTCCTACTTCACTTGTTTGAGAAGAGCCCAGCAGATGAGACAATGGCAATGTCCTCATTGCCAGTCAGGGAGGACATAAGCAGCTGGCCAAGAGCAGACAGCACCTACAGAACACAGTCTGTGCTTCCACATCATCTATGATGAAAGAAAATATCAAGTGTGTACACTCCTGCTCCTTTTGACTGGTATCTTTTGAGAAATGTAAAAAACATCTCAAGACCTACAGTCTTTGTCTACTCTACCTCTGAGATTTCCCTTTATAGTCAGGCTGTGCTGACCTCTGAGAGAACCATCGTCAGATACTTTAGTTGCTCAAGATTACTCTGAAGAACAAAATCTCACAAAAAAAATAGTCCACATAGGAGATTGAATCCCAGTGACAGGGAAGTTCATCCCAATTATGTTTTCCAATATCCTTCTTTTGCTACAAACCCTACCCGGAGCATTTGGGGAACACAATCTGTAATCATAAACTGCTAGAAACATTCCACAGTGGGATCCTGCTGATTCTTATTAAAGAGATAAATCTCAGTCCCACCTCCATGAAGCCAACATAGTGCTGATTAGAGAAAGCCATGAGCTCTCCTGGCACCAAGAAAATGAACACAAATGTCAAAAAGGCTAGATGCAGGAAGAGTTAAAACACAATAAAACCCAAAATGTCACATGGACTAGGAAAACAAAACCACTTGGAGCTGTGGAGTTTAACATCTTTATTGATGATTTGGATGAGGGGATCAAGTGCATCCTCAGTAAGCTCACAGACAATACTAAATTGCGGGGGAGTGTGGATCTGCTGGAGGGTAGGAAGACTCTGCAGAGGGATCTGGCCAGGCTGGAATGATGGGCAGAGGCCAGCGGTATGAGGTTACACAAGGCCATGTGCCGGGTCCTGCACTTGGGTCACAACACCTCCAGGCAATGCTACAGGCTGGGGGAAGAGTGGCTGCCTGCAGAAGAGAACCTGGGAGTTCTGGCTGACAGCAGCTGAACAGGAGCCAGCAGTGTGCCTAGGTGGCCAAGAAAGCCAATGGCATCCTGGCATCAGCAATAGTGGGGCCAGCAGCACTAGGACAGTGATTGTCCCTCTGTATTTGGCACTGTTGAGGCCTCACTTGGAATCCTGTGTTCAATTTTGGGCCCCCTACTAACAAGAAGAACATTGGGATGCTGGAACATGTCCAGAGAAGGGAAGTGGAGCTGGTGAAGGGTATGAAGCACAAGTCATAGCAATGGCTGAGGGAGCTCAGGGTGCTGAGCCTGGAGAAAAGGAAGCTGAGGCTTACCTCTCTCTTCAGCTAGCTGAATGGAGGTTGTAGCCAGGTGGGGTCAGTATCTTCCCCCAGTTAACTAGCAACAGGATAAGAGGAAATGGCCTCAAGCTATGCCTGGGGAGGTTCACTGAAAGGGTGGTTAAGTATTGGAATTGCTGGGAAGTGGTGGAGTCACCATCCCTGGAACTGCTGAAGAAATGACTGAATGTGGCACTTAGTGCTACATGATGATGTTCAGTCAAAGGTTGGACTCAATGATATTGGAGGTTTTTTCCAACCTAAATGATTCTATGATCAGTTATTCAACATGAGAGCTAGGATATTCAGCACAGTCTACACCACGCCACTGTAGAGATGTTGTGCAGTCAGTTAGTGATGGCTTATTCCCTTTCTTCATGGGCTCAGTGGTAGTTTCATCAAGCACCACCAGCTTCCCCCACCACAGTTTATTTCATTCTCAAGTAAGTCTGCTGACATAATGCCCTGTTGTAGAAATATTAGGGACATTACGGGCATATTTAATCCTTGCTAATAGATTAAGTCCCTTTCTGCTAGGAATGTAGTAAACCTGTACACAAGTTTACACCTGTAACCACATGACAATCTGTAGCAGAGCCTTACAGGATTGAGCAAGAATACCCACTGGACAGAGCCTGACCCACAACGCTAGCAGAGAAATCCTGTTCAGGATGTGGCTGATGAACTAGGATGTGGTTGAATGGTTGATGTATGAACTAGGAAACTGGCTGACAGTATGAAGACTGGAACAGAGGTGGCTATTAGACTGAAAATTTCAGTGTGAAAAACACACAAGCCACGGGATATTGGAGCATTAATCATGAGCAGAACTAAGTGGAAGGTTTGAGAAACATGGTTTTGGATTCAGTCATGACCTCCTTCTGAGGGCATAGTTGTAAGAACTTCATTACCAACCATCTGGCCAGGATGGAGAGGAAGCTTACAAAAGCAAAAATTTGCAATCTGACCTAGAGAAATGCCAGCCAGTCCTATCTACACAAGTCCTGAACCAGCAGGTACTGTGTGCTCTTGACAAATCACTTACTAAAAGCTAGCCTAATACAGGAGCCTTGGAACAGTAACTCAGAGGAGATTCCCAGATAGCCAATGATCCTCAGCATTACAAACATGTGCTTCACCAGAGCAGTCCATTCTGGCAGTGCTCACCACAGCACCCCTTGCCATGGCTGAATTTCTGATTGAGGCAGCGTCTTGTTCAGCAAAGAGGCAAGGGCTGATATCACAGCAGAAATCAGTGAATCAGCAAGTCAGGAGCCTTCGGCTTATGAACACAGAGATACAGCAATGTTGGAAATTCCAGAAAGACAGTCCATCCATCAAGGAACAGGAGTGAGCCTCACAATTCAAGCAGCCAACAAGCACCTCTGCTTTGGGGATTGGCCTCCCTTTTCCCTCTCTCAGATTTCAACAATGAGTTTGTTTGACTAGTTCAGAGCAAACCTTCCTGCGCAATTTGCCTTGAGCTGAGCTACAGCACAGATCACACGCAGCCCGTTTCAACTGCCTGGTGACTCCCACACACATTCTTTCACCAAGATGCCAATGCAGACTACATTCGTACTCAGCTCAAGTGAAATAAGCTGACTTCCATTTGGTGAAGGTTCGGGGTGTGCACACAGGCACTTATCCAAAACAGCAGTAATGCTGTAAACCCCACAGGTCAGATTGCTAGAAGTTTCAACTTGCTGCACTGGCCAAACCTCATTCCCTGCACTGCCAGCTGAACAAGACCAGGACTGAGAGAAATGCTATCCTTGTGACACTTTTTTCAGACTCCAAAGAGTTTAAGTGTATCCAGAGCATGAACTCAAGCCTGTGCAGGAGTAGGCCAAGTGACAGAATGCCTAATTCTCCATAAGAAGAAGGCAATTCTTCCTCTCCTATTTTATGCTCAAAACTAGGTTCTGGTTTCACAGACTTTGTAAAATCCTTTATCTCAGGCTCTCATTCTTCTAAGCCCACCTTCTACAGTCAGAAATATAGATGAACCTCATAGAGAACTACAGACAAAAATCCAGAAAATTGAACTAATCATCTACAGTGACAGAATGTGAAATACCACTGTAAGCAAAACACCTGCAGAGTAACAATTCACCCTCTACATAGACTGATCCTGTAGCAAAATCCATCACAGAGCAGGAAGCAATCTTGGACACAGTGTCAGTCTTTTTCTGTACAGGGATGCAAGTTCTTTACCTGACAGGACAGGACAACATCACCCGTGGTTTCATTCTTCAATAAAATTAAGTGTTACTGTTGTGTCCACATTACCGTGCTCCTACGAACATTTTCTACTGTAATTGAAGTGACCTTTCCAGAGGCTCAAAATCCCATCTATTCCAAACACAGAACAAACCATTACTCTTGAGAACAATTATCCCAAAAAACAGGGAATTTCTGTCAATGTAGCTGACTGGCTCAAACATTTAAGAAAATATTTCCTAGTTAATGCATCTGTTTTTAGAAGTCTTCTGCCATTCTACTCCAGCAAGACAACAATTTGACACAGAAGACTACCAAGGCAAAATATCTGGCAAACTTTCGATGGAGCTGGGCATAAGGCAGGAGTATTTCCACTTTTAAGTGAAGTGGTCTCTGAAGTACTTACAGGGAGTACAACTGGTATATCTCTGGGCATGGATGGCACACAACTGATAAAAAGCAAAATCCACAGAAGTAAGGGTGAGATCAGGCTCCCTTGTGGCTGTGCAACATACTGACATAGCTCTGGAATTTCTTCCCACTTTCAACTTTCCTGTTTCTAAAACCAGCAATAGTTAAGCAGTCATGTTTGCAAACAAAGCTTCAAAAGTAGAACTAACAGTAAGCACTGCAGAGGTATCTAAATCTTCAGAGAACATGGATTAATAGCTCTGAGGTGTGAGTTGACCCACTAATTCAGATGCTCAAAGATAAAAATATCAGCATTTTTAAATTAATTAATTCCTTGCATAAGAATAGGAAAGGGAGGTACACAGCTCAGCATAACCAGCTATAAATAATCCCATTCCCCTTAATGCCACAAAAAATATTACCAGTTACTTTTCTGCCCAACTAAGCCCAGAAGCATGTTCACACTTCCTTTCTGAGGTAGTTAATCCAAACAGCTCCACAGATCTTAGAAAAGACACAACTGCTTTGACTTGTAACCAATTTCTCCGCAATATCTCACCTTGGCAATTCGTATGAGTGAAACTTACTTTTGTAATGAGAGTTTAAAAGTAGCCCACATAATTCAATCCCAAGAGAGCCAAGTACTTCAAGTAGATCACACTGTAGAGGCTTGCACAGTACATACTTTTAGAATCTGATTATATTTTTTAGGTACTGCTTTTCAGAGGGTTTTAAAGAGAAACCAAAATTTGCAGTTCTACAGGACATGACGCACATTTTACAGATGGACGGGCAGATGAAAGGCTAAAGGGATCTACCCACATTTCTACTTGAAGAACGAGAGGCAGATCTGGAAGCTGATCCCTGGTGTCCCGGTTCCCATTTCCACACTAATTGCACCAAAGTCACATCACATCTGACAACAGCATTGCAACAACATGTTTCACTAACATAAAACAACATGTTTCTTGTTAGCATTCCTGAGGCTCGGCTAGGGACAGAGTACTCCTGCCCAAGCAGCCCCTTGACACATGTTCCTAATGTCTCAGATTAAATAAGTTACATCACATGCAGACACGCTGACTGCTTCTAAGTGTTTCTCAGGCATCCTCAGGATGCTTTGCTTATAACAGGGAAGTTATACTTGCATGTGCTGTCTTTTCACTGCCAGTAGTTTGAACAGACTGAATCCCACAAACTGACGCCTTCAGTCCACAACCCTCTTCCCTCTCAAAAGTATCTGCTGCAGATACCTCTGAAGCAATCTCTGAAAGCAGTTGGACATAATAAAAATTTTTATTGGCTGGTGATTAACACTTCAACCAAACAAGTTAAAAACTGTATATAGCATGACAGTAGTCAATATGTTGTTCCCCTAAAGACAGGCAAAGTAGCAATCAACTGATAGCCAGTACTCTGAAGGCTTCAATTTCAGTAGTTATTAAAACATGCACAACAAGCACTGAGCTACCTAACTGAATTTTAAGTCCCAAAGACAATGCTGGTGATAGGAAAGAGATGACAATTGCTTTTCAGTTTTGGTGGGTTTGGGGTTTTTGGTTTGTTTTTTTGGGGGTCTTTTTGGTGGCTTTTTTTCCCCCCCTTTTGAACAGCTGGATTACCTGTATTGATATACTGTCAACAGCCAGGGCACAGCACGGATGCACTATCAAACAAATGTCCTGCAGCTCTGCAAAGGTTCACTTCCCTCAGCCTGCAGCACCCTTTGCACAACTGCAGTCCCTGAAGTTCCTGTGACTTGTGCCATACTCCACAGATGCAGCAGCCTGAACAAGTGATAGCCACAGCCTGACCCAGTCTGGACTGGGAATTACAATTTCTAAAGGTTACAGCTTTGGGCCATTAAATCTCGTCAGAAATTTTTGTCTATTTTAAAGTGAGATTCAGTTTGCAAGTTGAATACAGATCCGACTCCCATCACGCCTGTCTATTTGCAAGGGAAAGCATAGTATAACTCCCAACAGATTGTTTCTAATTAAGAGTGCCTCAAAGTTACAACTCTATCACTATTTCCACTACGTCTGTCAGCTTATAAGAAAGTAGGAGCCAGCTCAAACATTATTTTAAGCATTTCTTTGTACCTGTCCTAGCTTCCTCTCAACTCTAACTACCTTTAGTTTATGTGTGGCTTGGGAGCAGAGTTCAACAAGTCAACTGCTGCAAAACAGAAAGATATAGACATTAGAGGGATTCACTTCCAATAAAGTCATCATATAGTCATTCCTCCAAAGGAGGTAGAAAGATAATCAGAGCAGCAAAGTCCCCGCAGAGCTTTGCATGAGAAAAGGAAACTATTTATACCCGCACAGAGTTTAATTAGATTTCTGATGCAATGCTGCACACTTTTTTTTTTTTTTAAATACAATAAGCACATATCTGCAAGAAATGCCCTGAGCCAGAATTCTCCACAACACGGGGGCTGACAGGACATAGGACAAGAAACAGTTCTCAGCGTAGCACTAGGCTTTCTTCCTTTTTTTTTTTTTTTTTTTTAACATACAACATTTTTTTGTTTGGTGGGTTTTTTCCCCCCTCATGACAAGGTGATAACTAAATCACTTTCCTGGAGCCTGCTCAGGACACAGGACCCTCTTATCTCCCTCTCCTTCTCCCCATGGCTGCCTGCTGACCTCAGGCATGGACATGCCACCCCATCCCCACAGGAGGCTGTTTTAGAATCACGGAATGCTTTGGGTTGGGAGGGACATTAAAGCTCATCTTGTTCCACTCCCTGTCATGGAACAGGGACATCTTTCATTAGACCAGGTCGTTCCAACCTGGCCTTGGACACTTGCAGGGATTGTGTTAGTGAAGCAGAGGTCACCTCCTCAGCTCCAGGTTTTCAGGAACACCTGTGTGGGATGTGAGGGAGGGTTATGGCTGGGAAAAGGCTCCTCTGCTCCTTCCATCTGTGTACAGTGTTAACCCTTCATTGGTCTCTCCCTGCTGGGAATTAGAAGTCTTGCACAAAGACAGCAGGATCTGTCATGTCACAGCTGGGCCAGCAACACCAGTTACTCAGAATCACACTTGATTTATCCATTCTGCTGCTGATAATACTGCTAAGCCTTTATGCAGTGATCTACATCTTCAAAGCCCTGTAGAAAACACTAATTAATCTTCATGGTCCCTGGTGTACTGTACTATGGAAAGATTTATTCCCATTTGGTAGATAATTAATAATTTGCCCTACCCTAGTGGTAGCATTTCTTCCTGTGTTGGTTTTTGGATTTTTTTTTTTTTTTGCCTTTTTGCCCCTGACATCTAGATCACACTATCAGGAAACACGGTTTCCCTTTTAACAGGCAGAAAGTTATGGTAGATACAGTGGGCAAATTAACCATCAGAAAAACAGCACAGAATCTCATCTTGCCTGCCAGAACATGCTGGACATGCATCACAAGAGTTCATGATGCTGGAAAAACAGTAGCCTTACTATCACAAGCAGTGCCATGAAGTTCAAGTGTAATGTTAAGTACAAAGACTGAGATGAACCAGACCATTGCTGCTGCTGCAAGTATCTGGCTAACTGCTTGAGGTCCTGGTAAAAGCAGCTGAAAGTTTGTCTTTCTGCTTCATGACAGGTCCTTGTACTATTCTTCTGTTATGGATTACAGTTGGTTTTTTTGATCCTACAGCCTCCTGACTGTCAATGTCTTCACAGCTCCCTGTTTCAAGTTAGTCTTGAGCCCTTACACAGGAATTTCCACTGAGGATGAAAACGGCACAGGAACTGATCACGGTAAACTGAACATGGTAAAATCTCTCTGCTCATCTCCAGTGCACGTGTTTAAACTGAAACAACACCTTTGTTCTAAAGGTCCTTATATAGCCAACATGAGTGTGACAGACCCTTTTGCAGGTGTGGCCACTTGCAAGGGAAAATGCAGTAAGTCAACATCTGAGATAGAAATCACACCAGATGTGGAACTCCACAATCTTCTTCCAAGCAAGAAAGGGAGACAAAGAGAAGTTATCTATCCTAGGCTTGTTATCTACACTCCTTTTCTCCTAAATGCTACATGTTTCACTTCTTTGTAGCGATACTCTGCCCAAGGCTCTGGTAAAGGACAACCCTTTCCTCATCTCATTAACAGTCTAGTTAAAACCCATGATCTAGATTTCAAAATTGAAAGGTTAATTAGAAAGAACCAAGTTAACAAAACCTTCAGACAATTGCAGAACAGCAGCAGAGAGAAGCAGCACTGGGGAACTCTCCTAGTTTAAATGAGCAGAGAAAGATCCCCAAAGTCTGCAGCATCAGCCATCACAGCCTCGATGCAAGAAGGTCCCCCATGGTACCCTGTTCTCAGGCTGCAGATCACATTCAGTGGAAGAACCAGTTTCTATGAGATGAGCATTTGTCCAGACAGCCTACGCTCCAGCCTTGTATACACGCCCTCAATTGTACTAACCTTCCAGAGAAGTTAATTTCAGCTCTGCTGAGATAAGCAGAAGGAAACCCCACAGATCAGGAATTTTCCACTTAACTTTGAACAGAAGAGTTGAGATCAGAGAAATACAAAGCCTTATTACACATGGTGGGTATGGCACAGCAGAAACTGTGGAAGAGTCACAGACCAAAAAGTATCTTTCAGAGTGACAGAGAACAAGGAAGCATACAGGCACAAACAGGCATATCATGGGCTGCTTCCCAAGGCCAAGTGAGTTCCTCATGAATCAACAACTTCTAAAGCATCTCCTCGATTTTCTCTTGGCTTTTCTATGTATATACTGCCCAATTCTTCCCTAGCAAAGCCTTCAGAGTTGGTTTCAAGCACAATGCTACAGTATTGAGACAAGAAGCCTGGACAAAATCAACATGTATTCAACAGACTAGTGACTCTATATGGGAATTGCACAGCTTCCAGCAGCTGGTCAATTTTCCTGGACTGCAAACCACTAGAGACAATTCTGAATAGTTGAGCTGGATGCTTTTCACATACTTCATCAATCAGACTAAATAGAATACTCATAGCTACTTTGTGAGAAGCCCTTTACAGTATTTTATTCTGCATCCAAATGCTGAGCTTGTGAAGCCTGCGCACATTTTGCAGAGGTTGAAGGACCAAGCTAAACTCTAACACAGAGGCGGACAGCATAACTCTCAACAGCTTGCAGTCTTACTGAGGGTTAAGAGTTCAGGAGATGTTGTGACAAGTGACGGCAGTACAGTTAGTTCTACAAAGACACAATGATCTGGAGAAGAGTTCATTTTGCCTCCTCAAAGCATGTGAAAAAGACAGCTTCTCTATTCATATGGCCAGAGATTCACTCTCCTGATCATCCTGGCCCAGTTACAGGCAAATTAGGCTGGAGAAATCTTTGCTGAAGAGATAAAAGGAGCATCAAAATGCATTGACAGCATGTGGAACCTACGTGAAAACTCCTAATTCACCAGGTAAACTCTGTCAGATATATCATTGATTGATCTCCTACCTTCCCCAGTCCCTGCAGAGGCGGATTCCTGCTCCTGTACCTCCCTCTCTGTCTGAGTCTCAGCATTCTGCAGCTGAGGCGCCAAGGTCTGGGTACCCTGTGAAGTCACAGAGGTGGGGGGATTTCGGGGTTGCAGGCCTATGGCATTCATCAGGCCCATGTCCCTGTCTGTCCTCCATGTGGCTCTGCTGGTTCTGAAAAGAGAGAAAAACAAGTAAGACTAGGAGCATTGGAAACAACATGCCCCCACATGATTGAAACATCCACGTGAGGCTCTTCTTGTCTCCACTCCAACCAGGCACCTGGTAGCCACTATGCAGATGGGGATGCATGGAACTGTGACCTGCATCTATTTACACACACAGAGACACCCCTCTCCAGCCTCAGCAGTTGGTCTCTTGAGTTATAAACCAACAGAGTCTTAGAGTCTACTCACCCTTCCACAGAAACAGTGTGTCTTACAGGCACAGAGAGATATCCCTGCAGCATCATTAAGCCTGCAGAACAACTCTCTTGCAGTTACTGCATTGAGTAGGCAATGCAATGTGCAATGCAGAAGCACAAACACACACAAAATCTCCAGCAGGTCAGGAGGGCAGTTTCAACTCCCATGGACATAGCCTGTATCCTTTCCCTCCTCCGGACTTCGTAGTTTGTCAGCATTACACATGAATGCACTCCAGCAGGCATTTCTGCCCATTCCAGTCAGACAAGAGAAACCCTCTGTTCTCAAAGGCAAACAACAGGAACCACCTCAAGGCTCATTAGCTTCTCAGAATTGAACAGCTGAAGCGTACGATGGATGCTACAGCTGAATCTTGACAATGCTGGACACTCTTTTCAGAACTGACCTCTGTCTGTAAGTGCTGGGAATAGTAAAGAGATTCTAGGAAAGACTGTCTCATTCACAACCTTCAAAGGTGTAAGGCTTTGAAACCTGTCACACTTTTCTTGCTCTCTCTTTGAACTAGTTCAGTCTAGACCAGTATTTCTGCCTTCAAGCTGCCCATTATACAAGACTGATTATGTACTGTCAGGAACCTAAGTAGTGGCAATATCCACTCACGTAACAGAATAAAGAATTTCTACTGTTTATTTTTCACCCTCAATCAGATCAAGGCATTGCCCTGTACATCAGCTTTTACTTTGGATCCTTGGGATCCTGCAGCTCAGAATTCAGAAACACAACTATCACCCTCTTGCTGAGAACAGCTGGCTTATGGAGAAGTACTTGTTACAAGAGTTAAGAAGCAAGGGACTGCATCACCTTGTGTTTAGAATAACTAACACGTGCATCACTGTACAGACTGGACAAAACAGCCAATAGGGTTGGCAAGGAATTTAGTTTAATTTTTAGAGTTTATTGCTGACAAACAACTGTCCCATGACCAGAAATTAAAGGGATGAAAATCAGTCACCAGGCCCACCCAACAGATTTGCCCTTATGTCTGTGAACTGCCATGTTCTTCAGTTATCTTCCAAAGGCCATTTGCTTTGCATGGTGTTTTTGATGCCTCATGCCCCACGTGTTCCTCCCCCAGCTTGCTCATGGATGGATGTTACTGGGGCCATGAATGACACATATACTTTACTATCACTGGCACTTTTGGGCATTGAATGTCACTTGCTGGAAGAAGGCCAGGTGACCCAACTAGGCAATGTCAAAGGGGGAGAAAATTGCATATTTAAAGCTGCCAGTGGTAAGGGAACAAAGAAGAAGTGATGCTGTCAGATGGAACAAAAACAGCAGAAAGGGTCAAATCTCTATAACTCACACCCAGGAGACTCACCCAGGCCGCTCAGTGCTCCTGCTGCTGGAATGCACAGTGAAGATGTTCTCATTCAGCTGGTCCCAGTGGTAATCAACTCCAGAGTTTAAGGCCCTTGAAACACCAAAGAAGGAAAAAACATTAGCATGACAGGACACTATTCCAGACAGCAGACATTATGTCCCCACAACATGAAGAACAGTGTTCATTCCTGCCTACAGAAGCTGCCGATCTAGCTCAGTTCACATTTTCATTAAAAGGGCTCATCACCATAAACCACCCGGCAAACATGGAGCATTGTTATTACCAGATCATTGTGGAATATTCCATTCATTTCAATTCAATACTAGCCCCAAGACACAGCAACAGGAGCAGAGAGATGTTCAGGAAATTAAGACATACAACTGTGTGTATTTAAATCAGGTTACCCTAACACCAAGTGACTAAACAAAGAATTGGAATGGAAAGGCCAATTCTCCCTATGATACCTGCAAGCATTTCCTGAACTAGGTAGAGCTCAGAAAAGCACTGCTGTTATTCAACATTTAGTTTCTTTGGAAATGTGATAACCTCTAAGTGATAACTATTTTTCTTCCTCTCTTTATTTCTCTCTTTATTCTTTCTTCTCTTAATCTCTCTTCCTTGAATCTTTTCTTCCTCTTGTGGGTAACCGAAACACCTATTTTCTGTACTTCACCTAAGATGCATGAAGTTTGTGTTTGCTGTGTGTAACAAAAGTTCCTTACTACAGCAATGCCTGTTAGTCCCGGTAATCTGCTGCATTGCTTTTGGGAAGTTGCATGTTATCTTTGTAAAATCCTTTTTCCCAAAATGCCTATATTCTTGCTAAATTAAAAGAAATCTCATAGAGAAAAATGTGTAGTTATTCTCCAGTCGTTAATTCAAGCTACCAAAGAACCAATGGCTTTACAAGAGCTCATGTGAGCGAAATCTCTTGGAGTCTAAAATTAAAATGTACACCCAGTAAAGCCTGGGCCTTCTGGACGGGGTTGTAACAATTTCCCAAGAAGATACACCAATCCAGGGCTGACTAATCACAGGAACAGCCAAGGTTAACAATCATTGCTGAAGACTACACACAACCACCAAATTAAACCACCATAATGCTGTAAGTACGTGTCCCACTAAGAAGAGGGTAAAAGTGAATCCAGGTAACTCTGTGCCATACAGAAATGTCAGAGGAGAGGTGATCACTATACAGTCCAGGGCAGCATGGAGATCTCCCACCTTCTGCTGTGTCCCACCTCCAAAAGCACTATGGGCTGCATTACTATGGAAGACACTTTCAGTCCAGTGTTTTGCCACACCATGCTGACACTGCAGGTGAGCTGGCCTGGGAGTTTCAAAAGGGTGCTGTGCATCACCACATCGCTGCTGGACTGCAGACACCTGACGGTGCTGGGTGGAGAGTTAGCAGTGCTGTGTAGTGGTCACAACAAGGCAAGTGAGGAAAAAAGTTCTGTGTAGACAGAAGGGAACTGTGTCTGAAGAACTGGACTTTCATCACGCTGCAAACAGTAGTCCCATAATCTGAAGGAAGGATGCAGGGCAAGTAGTTGGCAGCTGGTGATGGCTCAGGCACAAACATGATGTTTAACGTGCATATAAAAACTGTTGTCCCTGTAATGAGATGTCTCAGCAGAACTGGCAAGAACCCCAGCTTAGAGCATGCTGCAGGTCAGACACACTGCAACAGGAAAACAGTGTGTGCTGGAGGCTTGGGGCTAGGCTGCTGTGCTGACAGTACTCCAGGCTGGGACTCAGGGCAAGAGATGGAGAAAATTAGGTCAAAAAAATCAAGCATGGAGTTTACAGGAAGTAATCAGTCACTGCTTTTTTTATTTTTTTGTGCTGAGCTAGTCCTGTGTTGCATTATACCCCATGAAAGCACCTGCCAATGAGATATCAATTTCCAAAGGTTTATTGACAGATGGTGATTTGTCACTACAACTGACAGTACCTCTGGCTGCTCCATCGCCTGCCTAATATACTGACTGAGGCTTAGCTCTCACTTTGCTGTCTGCTAATTAACACACTCCCTAGGCAAGCAAGACTTTCTGACCTCACAGTCAAAATTTCCATAAAAAGTCTAGTGTGCTATATAGCTGCAGCTATTACACAACAGAGCTACACTGACCCATGCTCTTCTCCCCTTCCTTCCACACCTCTTCATGCTTTCCAAAGAACAGGCATGTTCCCCACAGCCATATACATGACTGGTATTCCTCACCAAGGTGCTATATGTGCCTTGCTTTCTATGACAGCTTGCCCACTCCTGAGACAAGAAACCAGAAGATCACAGCGCTTTCCCTAGGCCAAAATGTGAGTTGACAACACTGCATTTCCTCCTTCCCCAAAGACTGTGTTCCTGTACCACACAGAAAGCTCAGCTCCTGCACACACACTTCTTTTGAGCCTGATCAATTTCACTTCTACAAAAGTGTCACGGTCCACATACACGCACATCTACAAAAGCTGACACGCAGTACACCAGATGAAAAACTCTCCACCATGCTCCTACCTATTCTGCAGAGGCTCACTACTGTACATCGAGCTGTTAGACAGCAAAGTCCATTCTAACTCCATGCTGACAATTTGCACATTTCCCTGGATGGTGAAATCAACAGCCATTCTGTTTAATACATGACTTTTCACATTAATTTTAAATGCTGCCATTTATTAGCTGAGTTTTACAGTTCCTCCTTCACTGCCAGAAAACTGAGGACTTTACTTTCCTTCCCTTCGCCAGAAGAAGGATCTGTAGCAGCTGGTAACTGACCTGTAACTGCTCCTTCTGCTTACTCTGGGAACACTGATGAACATGCTTAAGACAAGGTCACTACGCTTGGACATGATGGGAGTCCAACATCCCCAGCACCTCTTCGATCTGGCTTTTAAAGTTTGGTCTGAGTGTGTCTCCCTGCAGGGCAAAAGTGGCTCAGAATAAACAGCTGGCACTCCCTGTGGCAGCAGTGAGCATCTTCACTGCTGCCTTTCTGCAGGCTCTTCCTTTGCCCTGCTAAGGAATTTACCCTTTCCCAACTCTACCTCTTACAAAAGACTTCAAGCAGTAAGTTCCTCAGCATCATCTTTGTTCTGTTTTGCATGCATCTATGTATCTCTGACCTGGGATCCACACTGGTCTCTTCTCTACACAGCCCTAAGATCAGTACCCCACTGAGTCCAGATTAGGTTTTTCAGCCTTTGGATGATTGCTTGAGCCTACAGAAGTAGTATTTCAGACTGCATCAAGGTACAGCAAGGAAAGCAAGTATCTGAACTTAGCAGAGGGCACTGTTTGGGTACTATCCTTTATGTTAAAATCATAAACAAATATTTCATCAAAGAAATACTGCTATTGTATTGGCTAAACACCAGTTTTAACACCATGCTTGCATTAGAAACTTGATCACATAATTGCACCTTAAACCAACTTAGGCACACAACAAGAGGTGTGTGACAAGCATAATTACCTGTGTTTAAATCAGATTTTCAATTAAGCTTAAAGAGTTGCTCTGGTTTAGCCATATCTATTTAAAATAGTGCAGTCTCTCTTTTCAGAAAGCCTAAAGGTTTTTTAGCTCCCATTGCAAAATACTGCTTGAATTTTGTAAATGAGCAAACCCTTCACAGTACGTTTCCCAGGAGATTTGCAAATCAAGGCCTGACTATTCATTCTCCAGAAGCAGAGCTTACACTGGAGAAATGAATATTTTTCAGGTAATGTAAGCATTTAACTTTTGCTTCATCGAACTCCAGACATGGAAATACTGGAAGCACTTTACATTTTTCAAGGCATAAGGTAGAAGCTCTGTGTAGCATGGAACATGTTGCCAGTTGGATGTGGATGCAGTAAGGAGGACATTTGTTGCCCAGGGCTTTAGGGTGAAAAATTGCAATTCTCCACACTGTGTCAGTCATGGACAGTGCAGTCCACTTAGTCAAGTTCTTACTTTCTTCCCTTTTATGGCTGTCACTAAGCTCTCTAAGCCTTCCCTGGAAATTTCCATTAGCTTTGTTATATGCAGAGTTGCTCACAGCCTGGATTTCCCAGTAGGGATCTGTTCTGAGATGGACTTTTCCTTCACGCCTGTGTCCAGCTCACATTATTAACGAGCTTGGAGAGGACGAAGGGCACAGACTTGCAGGCTTTGCTGAAAGTCAAATAAGGATTCAAAGTGGAGCCTGTTAAGCACCAAGAGCCAACAACTTAGGCTGCACAGCCTCTCCCTCTGCATGGAGGTATTACCTACACAGCTCTGTTATGCTCTCATGAAAAAACTAGGACCAAACGCTAGGAATTAATGGCAAAACTATTTATAAATTACAAGAAAGCTGAAATGTGATTTATTGCATTGGCTTAACCAGCATTTAAAAAGGAAATCGACAAAGCACAGGTCAGCACAAACTGACTCCGACGTCTCGGTAACTTCCCAGCTGGCATATCCAAAACTGGAAATTAGAGAGACAGAGGCATTAGGTCAAAAGTTCCCCAACTCCACCATAACGATACAGCTCAGGACCATGCGGCAAGACAAAATAACCCATGATTTGCAACTGCATGTGCATGTCCAGGAAGGCATAAATAGCACTTACTACCTTTTCACTTAAAACATCCCCAGTACTAAGGCAGCAGCAATGAGCAAATGCACTGCTCTACTCCTTCTAATCCTGCCACATGAAGAGACCCAACAGCAGCCCACTTGTTTGCTATAGTACCAAACTAAATTTTGATTAAGGCATTGCTGCCTGTAATCTCATCTGAAAATATCAGCACAACCTCATTACTAGAATGAAGATTGTGGCAAGCCCAACCAAGAAAAGATTAGCTGCACAATGATGCCAAGCAGCGCATCTGATTTTCATGCTGCCAACTTCACTTTCTCCAAAAAAGAAATGACTCCTTAAAGCTGACTTCTCAAATATACTGTCCATTCAAGATTACTATATGCAAGCATACAAAACCAGATTAGTTTACAAAGGATTTGAATTCCCCAAATGTGCTTTCTTTCCTTCGTGCAAACTTGTCATTCTTAAACCATTCAAACTGTATCAAGGGAATAGAGTGAGCTACAGAGAGCAAGGGGACACTATGCTAAGGAAAGGAATCTATTGTCCTGGTTTGGAAAGGAAGATGAAGCACACAGTATTTTGTGCAATGCAATGCAATGCTGGCCAGATTCCAGATGCATCCTTGTCAGCAGCTCATTATCTTTTCTGCCAGCGTGTGATGATCAGCACAGCAAGCCCCATCCCTGGCTCCCATGATTAGCTAGGCAACGGTATTGTCAGTACAAGGCGAAGTTTGGCACTCCCAGCAGCTGCCTGGATAGGAAAACAATAATTTCTAACGCCCTACTTCATAAATATTTAGCTTTCTGTGCAGGCAATGAACCACGTGCAGAGACAAATCCAAGTGAAAACTGGCTGCAGTGCAAACTGTATGGAACTAGCAAACAGGGTTTCTGGAGTGGCTCTGCTAGGCAGTAATTCCCTTTGACCAAGAAGAGGTGGCAGCTTCACTGACACCAGCCTATTTCAGAGCATAGCCTTGGAGTACAGCCCATGTGTAAGCAGCTAAGGGAAGAGCACAGGATGGAGTACAGGAATATACAGAACACAAGATCCACAGTTTACAATTAACATCCACAGACATTTAAGTGATGTATGAAATTATCCTATTCATCATCGTGTTCAGATGAATGGTCCATCTATCAGCAGATGCATTTTTACTCCCTCTACTGATACAGCCTGCTAATTTTCCAGAATCCTGCAAGCTTTGCCTGCATTGAAAACAACAACCATGCAGAAAAATATCCTGACGACTACTTGAATTGTCAAAGGTGCTGCAGAACCTGAACAGCAAGCAGCTTGGTGCAGCTGGTAGCTATGTGTCTGCTTCAGGAAAGACAGCAACTCAAGTCGGAATACTTGGCAAGATAACTGGCCCTGTTCATTTGATTGTGCAGTCCTACCTCCTAGGTTAAATACTGGGATTTTTGAAGATGCTGTACTCAAATTCACACCATTTATATGAGGTCAGTCTTATAAAGCTGGTGCCACCAGTAGCTATTTTGGTAGCTCTTCCATCTCATAAATGTGAATATGCACAAGCTTGTTCTGCTCACCAGTGGGCAACTAAAAATGGATACAATCCATGATCTTGTGGCCAGTGGATAAGCTTCAGATAGAAGGCACACCTTTAACAGCCAGCTTGCCTGAACAAAAGTGTGATAGCTAAGGAGAGAGTCGTCAGTCAGCTAATATGTTAAGATACCTCAAAGAGAGAGAGAAGAGAGAGTGAAAGAGAACAGAGATTAACACAGTAGGAAGAACCCAAACAAAGTAGTTTCTTCTGATCCACAGGGTCACTCCAGTAAAAACGGGAAATTAAGCACCAAGACAATGACAGGACAGAAAGAGAAGAGTTCAGTATGATACTGAGGATGCCTGACTCTCTTGGGACCCCAGTAAAAATATTGCAGTTGAGAGCGCTGCCCTTAAAGGACACAAAGCTACACAGCAAAACGTGTATTGAGAACAAGGACAAGCTAAGTCCCTCACAGCCAGCCTTCTTTTCTCTACTCAAATACTGCAACAGTTTTTAAAAGCATGATTTCCCAGAATTATTTTACTCTACTGTCATGCAAGCACACTGTGTTTACACAGAGCGTGACATAGGAAGTTATAACTTGCATCTGAGAGAACAAGGGGAACCTTCTTAGACTTGAACGTGACTCCAGTCCTACTGATGTTGTAAACAGACACCAGCTACTTTGATATTTATAGGAGCTATATCCCAATTTGAAGGGGGCACACTGAGCCATCATTAGATGCAAAATATTTGAAATAATGCAATTCTGAAAATAGATGGACAAAACACTGGCACAAGGAAGATCCAGAGTTAAGTTTATTTGTACAACACCAATAAGATTTTGTGTATCATAATACAGTGCACTATGTAGTAGTTGTAGCACCATTAAAAAAAACAAAACCAAAACAACAACAACAGCAAAAAAGCAAGTTTATGAGAAAAAAACCCCACATCATCCAGGCCAAATAGCCTGGAATAAACAAGGCAGAAATAGAAAAATAACAATTCCCTGAATTTTCACTGATTTTCTTCTCACTCAATCTTGTCCATATTCCATGGTATCCTTCACTATTTGGCTCCAACTACACCAAGCAGCAAGTAGGGACCATCTGGAAGGTAAATAACACATTCCAGAACATAGAGCTTAAAGGTCTTTAAACAAGAACAATTCAGCTTGGTATTACCATAACCCAAGCTCTAAAGATGGATAACTTGCTTAAGTCCCCTAAAAACCTAAAGGCCTGTTAATTGCTTAAAGTGATTACAGGCAGACTATACTCCAAATAAGCTTTGAACCCTCAGAATATCTTAAGCTGTTTGTGACCTATCAGGTCTTCCAATGGCTTATACAATTTAGGATGTCAGGAGTCTTTGGGGGACTGCAAATTGCTTGAGCCTTCTAAGGCTTTAAATATCTTAAACTGCACAAGTATTGGGAGCCAAAGTCACTCTTTAGTCATCTTTGAATTTTCATTAGTGTTTTAGCAGAAACTAATGTTGATGATCAACGTAGGCTTGTTTTGTAGATCTTATGCCAACAAACTAAACCAGGAAAATGCATTTAGAATGGGAGAAATCAACTTCAAAATAAATATTTAAAATTAGTTAAGCACAGCAAGTGCTTATTTTTAATAGAACATTGGAATGTGCACACACAAAGTCGCCAAGCTCCAGAACCAAGATTTTGGTTGTGTCTAATCTCAGTGAGACCCACAGGGAAAGCCAAGTTTTATATTTTTAATCTTCAGCAGCTTTGAAATTAGCCAACTAAAAAGTACTCTGTTTAGCACACGTGGGAAACCTGCTCCAAAAAAAAAAAAAAGGAGGGGAAAAAAAGAAAAAAATCATCAAGAAATCCAAATCCACAATTACTACTCTGATTACTGACAGTTTGTAGACATTAAGACCATTTACAGACCCAGATCAGATAGTTTGAGGATTTAAAAAGGGGAAAGAAAATGAAGAAAAAAAATGGTTCTTTTAGTTGCTAGTGGGATTCACTAGAGTCCTGCTGGAAAAAAAAACAGAAAGGAAAAAAAATAAAACTTCCTAAATAATATGGATCAAAGACTGGAAAATAAAGAAAATCTTACTGGAAAGCCAAGGAAGTAAACAAGGGAACAAGAAGGTCCAGTATAGACCTGTGGAGAAAAGAAAGGTTATAAAAAAGCAGGATGGACTGGTGTTGCCAAAGAAGGAAAAGACTTTCTAAAAATAAACATGAGGGAAATGGCATTAGAATGAAAAAAGGTCTGTTCATTAGTGGGGCTAAGGACAAAAATCAATGATGGTTCAAAGTGGACAAGATATCGTATTTTCTTCTCTGAAGTCTCCACTTATAAAATTTCTAAGGGTACTTATGCAATTAGAGAGTAAGAAATGAAGCCAGACATAACAGCTAGTTGCAGTCATTAAGAAAATTTTTAAAAAGTTAACTTTTTTGAGCCATTCACACTTGTTTTTTAATATGTTACAAAAATTGAGGAACTGACAAAAGGCCAGAAAAGTCAACTTAGCAGCATTCTTCAAAAAGAAAGTCATACTTAAATTGACAATTACTGTCTTCTAAGTGTAACTTTTATCCTTAAAGAGAGTAATATAACAAATAGAAAAAAGAAGATATATTAAAACAATGAAAGAGTGAGCCACATGAAGTAGGCAGTTAAGTCAAATAATTGCTTGCATGAAATTTAACTACTTTTGAAGATAGAATTAGAAAAAAGGAAGAAAAGGCAGCAGGTGTGACCTGAATAGATATAAGTGAAGCACTTGTTTTTACAGCACATGGCTGTGCTCTTAGAAAGACTGCTACCCAAACTAAGAACTATGAAGGACCTGCAGAAGCCCAGTGACAGAGCACATGAACCGGTAAGTTACAGGTTATATTTCTTTAACACAGAGCTCTGCATGAAGTTCCCTTTCTCATGGTGGAACATAAATGTCACTAAGTAGTCAGTGCCACAGCATATATTGAAGAACTGGGTGAGGGAAATGAACTTGCTAGTGACTGAAGACTTAAAGCATCTCTTAGAAATTTATCACTAGATTTCACAGACATATCAAGTGGAATTTTAAGAGGGCAACTTCCACCTAATACCGTCAGTCATCCTGGATATCAGATTCCCATACAGAAGTGGAAATAGAAATGGAATAAAAAATGGCATCAGAATTAAAACACTGTTTCAAGCCTCCATATTACCATTCTGCTTCTCTGGCATCTGCAATAGTCACCTAGGCTTCTCTGCACAATTTGGAAATAATTCACTTAATAGCAAAATCCAAATATAAGCTTTCAGGATGCATCTATAGTGCAAAAACTGGCCATCTTCCCTCCTTTTCAGTCATTTTATCAATCAAAACAATTTTTTACCCTCATTCAGAAAATTCAGTGTATCTTGTGGTTAACATGTGGCAGAAAGTCCAGGACATCCATTCATTTCTTCAGCCATGGTCAAAGGCTGCTGTGCAGACACTGCCTTTCAACAGGCCATTTGCAAGAAGGACTTGGACATAACCAGTATCTCGAGCCCCCCAGTTAACAGCTGTGAGAATATTCCCTATGCAGCGTTGCCAACATCCCTCGGTTGCACGTGAATTAAGACAGCTCCTCCTTCTGCCTCCTTGTTTACTCCATCCTCCAGAAGCTATTCTTAAGAGGGAAACGGTGTAGCAGGGATTATGCTGCTGGGGGCATCATGGCTAGAGGCTGAAGAGCCTGAGGAGCTGAGGCTGAGGAATGAAGCAAGCCAGCAGCGAGACATGATACGCCAGGCAGCTGGATAGATTACCATCTCCTTACCAATGCTGATAACTAGACACAGTCACATTGTCCCCATCAGTACATGGGAGGATATGCAAGTCTCAGAGAAAAAAAATAACAGATTGGCACAGACAGATAAATGCAATGATCCTCTACAAAGCATAGGAATTTATCATAAAGAGAATTTACCTGGAATAATTTCACGTTAGAGGCAGATCTCACTACAAAAAATTAAAATATGCACACTGAATCAGTATGAGACTTTCCAACCTACTTCCCAACAAGGGAACTCTAAGGGATGCTGCCTCTGAATCAGATGCATCTTCAGGGGCATTTGAATTCCATTACCAGAGGCTCTGACTGCTAAAGAAATCCTCTTGTGGAAGCCTGCATTACAAAGCTAGCCCTAGACAAGGTGCTTTGAGACCTTGGTTTTGAAACAGTCTTCTCAGAACAGTGAGGTTTCTGGATTTGTATTTTCAAAAGCATGTGAGCACTGAGCCCTCCCAGAATATGGTCCTGAGAATGGGGGAGGGAGCACTCAAGATGAAGCGACAGACAACTGATATTTGGACCCCCTGCCTTTCTCCCATGGCAGCTCTCCACAAGCGAAGACAGCAAAAGGCAATAAGCAGTCTGCTCCTCACCACTTTGGTCCCCTGTTTATGTTCTACAACACAATTACTGTTTGAGATGCCCTGCCAGGGGTGTTTCTGAATGGGAAAACTCTTGTTGCAATGTCAGAGGATAGGAAAGGTTATGAGTACTCAGAATCAAGTTCCTTTTTAATTCAGTAGAGGTGTTTCTACTGTGCAAGACACTGTGGATTTCATTCCATGCTGCAAAACCCAAAAATTCAAGAACTGAACCAAACCTTGAAGTATGCAGAATCAAGAAAGATGTACAAAACTTTAGCGAGCATTATTACTGGCCACAGTTACAAAGGCCATGAGGTACCATGCAATAAGGGAAAAGCAGCCCTGGGGAGACTAAAAAAAGCATTAGCAGCCATGCAAAAAAGTCAGTGTGCAGCAGGACCACAGAGGAGTGGGGGGAATTCACACTGCTCTGTGCTACCTCTTGAGACAGACCTTCAGGCCACAGCTGAGTAGTACATACATGGTAGTTCACTTGTAAGTGGATACACTACCTCAAGTGATGTGCCTAATGGGATTCCTGTTTTCACATGACATGTCTCTTCCAGGAAACACCAGTGTTATCAATTTAGCAACTTGATTTAGCTCAATGGTACCCACCTTTAAAACATGGCAGCCTCAGAGCTTTTCAACACCATGCTTCTGGACTGAACACACACTCATCTTACATTTAAAAAGCACAGACTACCACGTGGTAATGTGAAACCACGTGCAACCAGATGGCAGACTCGTGATCTAATATGTATGCAAGCCTACCAGTTAGCAATCATGCCAAGAGTGAGCTACAGGACCCTCTAAAAAGGAAAAGGTTGTCAGAACCTCATAAAGACTTCAATCTGTTTCCAGGCCACATCTGAGCCAAAACTCTTTATCAGCAGGACTCGCCTGTGAACTACAGACCTGAGTCCTCTTGCTCCAGCTTCAAGATCAGACCTGTGAAAAGTAAATTGTCCTGTTGGTCACTTGCAGAGGAAGTTGTTTTAAAAGCTGCAGGAACCTCATCCCCTGGATTCTTTCTTCAAAGACAGATTCAGCAGGAAAAGTACATACAGTTTTTAACAAGTCATAGATACCTGTTCTCAGATGGATAGTATTTTATTTGCAAGTAAGCGAAACCAGCAGCTAAACAAACAAAAACAAAATGAAAAGAACATACAAATGACAGGCAGACACTGAACATGAGCTCCACCACCTTTGCTATTTGCTATCAGTAGTCATAATAGTATTTATTCAGTGATAATCGGGATTTCTTGGGTTTCAATGCAAGTCTGTACCTAATACTGCATTTGAGAAATAACATACTAGTACACAATGTAAGTTGGCTAGCCTTTGAGTGTTTGGGAAAGGAGGAACATTCATGATGTTACATTAAAAGTTTCATCCAACTTAATCACATAAAAAGCAAAGTAAAAAAATTGCAATTTAGTGAGCTGGGTGTCACCCTGAAATCTAAGGAAGTGGGTACACAATGTCCTTTCTTTCCTTTACTGATGTAACCCTGGCAGAAGTTGTATCTTTGACTAATAAAACATTTATTCCACCCTCACAGCTACTGTACTGCACATGAATTCCAGTCTTTTTTACAGGCTTCTTTCAGGCCCATTAGGTGCATTTCCAAGTGCAGATTAACACTGCTGTCACCACCTCACCTCCCTACAGCACAACAGCTCTGAGAGCCAACTTGTCAACAGGTGTTTAGATGTGGACCTTCGTCTTAAAACACCAAAAACTGCTTCATGGCTTAGCAGTTCTGTCCCACCCTCAGTCACAAGTATTCAAGTCATACACTTGTCTCTGCAAGCTGAGCTGCATCGCCAAACAGTTGAGTCTCCTGCATCTGCCCAACCAACATGTGGGCTATTGCAGAAATTACCCAGTTGCCACTTTTCTCTAGTTTGCAGTTACAATCCTCATAGTCAATTTGTGCCTCTTTGTTCTCTAATTAAAAAAAAACCAAACTCTAGTTCCAAACTATCCCAGTATCAAAGCAGCTAGGTGGTAATGTGCTCATCTGCATCATGGTTGAAACATTTTCATATATATAGGGGACTAGGAATAGTCATCATGGATTCACCAAAGGGAAATCATGCTTAACCAACCTGACTGCCTTCTACAGTGGGACCACTGGTTCGATAGATGAGGAGAGAGCAGTGGATGTTATGTACCTGGACTTTAGCACAGCTTGTGACACTGTCTGCCACGATACCCTCACAGGCAAACTCAGAAAGTGTAGTCTGGATGCGTGGATGGTGAGGTGGATTGAGAAGTGACTGAATGGCAGGTCTCAGAGGGTTGTGATCAGTCGCACAGGGTCTAGTTGGAAGTCTGTACCTAGTGGTGACACCCCTAAGGGTTGATACTGGGCCCAATATTGTTTAAATTATTCATCAATGACTTGGATGAAGGGGCAGATGGCGCCTCATCAAGTTCACTGATGACACAAAGCTGGGAGGAGTGACCAATACCCGAGAGGGCTGTGCAGCCCTTCAGAAGGACCTCAACAGGTTGGACAGATTGGCAGAAATTCAACAAAGGCAAATGCAGCATCCTGCACCAGTACACGCTGGGGGCTGACAAGCTGCAGAGCAGCACTGTGGTAGGAAGGATGAGGGAGTCCTGGTTGACAACAAGCTGTCTGTGAGCCAGCAAGTGTGACCCTGTGGCCCAGAAGGCCAATGGTATCCTGGGGGACATTAGGGAGAGCATTGCCAGTAGGTTGGGGGAGGTGATCCTGCCCCTCTACTCAGCCCTGGTGAGGCCTTACATGGAGTGTTGTGTTCGGTTCTGGGCTCCTCAGTAGAAGAGACACATGGAGCTCCTGGAGTGAGTCCAGTGGAATGCTACAGAGATCATTAGGGGACTGAAGACAGGGTGTCAAGAGGATGGAGTCAGGCTCTCCATGACGGTGTTGAGCAACAGGCCTAGAAGCAATGGGAAGAAACTGGAGCATAGGAAGTTCCACCTGAACATGAGGAAGAACTTCTTTACTGTGCAGGTAACTGAGCACTGGAACAGGTTGCTCAGAGAGACTGTACAGTCTCCTTTCCTGGAGATATTAAAAAGCTATCTGGTCACAATCTTGAGTTATGTGCTCTAGGGGACTCTGCTTGAACAGGCAGATTGGACTAGATGACTTCCAACAGTCAACCTTACCCATTCTGTGATACACATTTAAACAGTTCTCTTTTCTTGGATATTTATGGGAGGCTATATAACCCCCTCCTTATCTCTCCTTTTTAGCCCTGAAAAAGACCTGAAGCTACAGGTTTTCTCAAATAAAATGCTCCCTTGACCCTTCTCTCAGCTGCTCTTAATTCCTGTGCAGGTTCACAAGCTTATATACCTAGTTCCTTCTACAGTGGTACTGATATTTTGCTGTCTCTGCTGTTAAGCATCTTGTGCCTCATCTTAGAACTAAATTTTTTCTTTTTACAGCCTCGTGCATTGATGGCTTAATTACCTACGATCAACTAAAACCTCAGGTCTTTCTCCTCCTCCGCCATTTTAACTACTGAGCTCAGATTCATTAGTCACTAAGTGCACTTTGTGCTATTAAGTTCTCATTTCTACAGTTCCAGTCACTTTCACGGCAATCCAATTCTTGTGCAATACTTTGATTTTTCTCTGCAATGACAAAAGTAATGTCACATTCTCAGAAAAAGTAATTCAGTGCACCCTTGTAGGCCACTAGCATAAATAGTATTAATTAACTAGTTCCAGAACAAGTTCTTTAAGGAAGTCCATCAACAACCTCTTTCATGGCAGATGTCAGATGTTGAAATTCTTTCCTTTAGCCAGGACTTCTGTGTACCGAGTTCACATTATGGACTGCCAACATAACCTGACCTTTCCCATTTCCATCTGCAAGAAAAACTGCCATCAGTGCTACCACAACTTAGCAATATAGCCCAAATAATTTAATTTTAACTAGTGTTTCTGTAGAACTCTGGAAGGACTGCTTGCATAGCCTGTCATCATGAGTCCATGGAGCTTCCAAGCTATGGGGTTTTATTCCCTTTTTTTTTTTCTGGTCAGCTTGTATTTCCAGTCTACTCATTTAAACCCTGTATTTGAGGAACAGCTGCTATTTCAATCTGTTTATGTGATTCCTGTAGTACTTAGTTTCAAACGCCTCCATTGTACATGGGAATAAAGACCCAGGGAATTATCATCATCTCCGTTGTTTGCTACTGACCATAGTTTTCTTTGCCAAATTAGAACAGTTGGGAGGTTTCAGCAGCACAGTGTTTTCTTGATCCCTGCTGTTTGCTAGGCTATCCTCCACATAGCACTCTATCAATTGCTGAATCCTTTATTTAGTATTTATCTTCCTCTCTATTACAGTGTATGGTAACTAACAAATATTTTTCCTCTTTTTCCCCTCACTCCTCAAGTTAAAGTCAACAGACATACCAATCTCAGACCAAGTTTATTCAGCCAAGAACTACTGAGATGGCATCCACATGTCAGGCATTTTCCCTTCTCTGAGGATCTCTCAAGTAGGTCTGGCACAGACACCACAGCTGTGAGGCACTTCTGCTCTGATAGAGTCTCACTCACTTGCGTGTTCTGATGTTAGTGCCTCAGTGCAAATTATACGGCTCGGTGAGTATCTTCACCTTCATGCTGAGGTTTACAAGTCGCTCTTGACTGTTGATGGTACAGCTGAGAAGATAACACATCAGGTGTTCTGCTCCAAAAAGAACCCACCAGTCCTTGTGACATTTACAATAATCACCAGAAGCATCAGTCACTCCAATCCACCAGCAGGAAATCTGTTGAAGCACTTCTGTCAAACCACCAATAAATCTCCCACCTATACAGCTACCTTGTTTCACATTCACATACAAAAAGTCTATTTTTGTTGAAATTGGGCATAATTATAATAAAGTTGCTGGGACAGAAGTAAGGAGATAGAAGAGTGCCCTAGAAACACGGTGAGCTAAAAAGATTCCACAGAGATGCTGCAGAAGGACTGGCAGTGCTCCCATAAAATACCATGAAAGTGTTCCTGTTGGGTCTTTAGTGAGGTGCCAAGAGACATGCCAGTCAGCTTTGGGGTACCACAAGCACTGGAATGGAAATCTAATGTCGGGTATGTGAAGCCAGGACAGTCAGACCAAGCTAGACTCTTCAGCATTCAATCAAAGAATCCACCCTCAGGGAGACTTCATTTCCCTGGGTTCTTATCACTTCTCTGTATTGAAAATAACTTAGAATAGCTCTCCAGTTCAAGAAGAAGAGAGCCATTATTCCCAAATAATTCTTCTGCTTAGGAAGTACAGCAACTGTTCTTAAAGAAAGCCACTTATCCTGGAAGAGAGTGATTATAGCTTATTCCATAACAATGTCTTGTAGAACTTGGTGTATAAATAAGGTCTTGATGAAAGATTATGTTCAAGAGAACAAGAGGGTTGTTTGAAAAGCGCTGGCATCCTGTACTACAAACTTGTCCAACCTGAATTCCAACTGCAGATTTCACCAGAAGGCTGCACTGAATTAGTCACTATTAACAGCTGTATATATTCATTCTGATTTAAGGTAGTGGTTCTATACTGATCATATGATTCTCCTCAAGCACCACATGCCTGATGTCGTGCACAACAGATGGGATTCCACATGTATGTGGTACGATCACCATCAGTGCTGCAAGTTTCTAGTTGCCAGCTTTTAAGTTACAAGGAACTTCAACATGTGAAGCATAACCAAAAAGAACACCAAGGTAGTTCAGTACCAGGAAATAACTGAAGCCGAGAAATCAGTGTTCTTGCAGCATAAAAGAAATGCAGCTCCAAAAGTGCACTTGACAACACAATGGAGAAAAGGGTCACAACAAAATATGCTGCACAGACTCCCTGAGAACACTGAAAGCAGTATGTTTTACTGCTCAATCAGTCATCATCTGTGTCACATCATATCTAAATTAGCTTGTGTTTAATTGCAAGCTTACAAAGGGACAGTTACACCCTTCACAGCTCTATATAAATAAAAGAGAACTGAAGTCTATATGTCACATCACTGGGCTTTTAGAGAGGACACCAAAATGATTCACCAGCTTGTTCATACTCATGACAAAAGCCTTTGCAGTTCGTAGAGTCTCATGCTTGAATACTGTAACAAGTAGTTGATAACTCTAGGTCAGCAGCTTTCAATCTGGTTGGTGAGCTTCAAGAGGTTCTTTAAAGCTGAGGAGACCAAGTATATTAGTTACAGCTCACATTTGGTATCATTGGAAACTGTTAGAAGTCCATAAATCCAGAGAGACTGAAAGACACTGCACTAGGCATATAAGAAATAAAGGATCCAAAAATCCTAGAAAGACACGGGAAATAAAATGAGCTAATGAGATACACTTCAAACAGCCTCAAAAGTTTATAATCAACAAAACAAACACTGATTGTAAGAGAGTCAGGTAAACACCATGACAGGCCAAAAGAAGTATTAGGAATTTGGGGTTTTGGGCCCCTCAAGCACAATGTCCCAGGCAGCAAAAAGCCATGTTATCCCCACTGCCCTGAGAACAGAAATGGCCCAAGCAGTTATAACTCCATGCAATATCTCCATGTAAAGCAAGCACTTACTCTGGTCGGCAAATCACCAGGTCCCCTTTGTTGGTGCCATATGCCAATCCTAGGCCTGGCTCAGGCAGCCAGCGAGCAGAGTTTATGCTGACATGTCTTCTCTGGTCGGCAGGCATTGGGTACAGCACGTTGAAAACTCTCTGAAACAATAACAGGTGATTACTTGACAGGACAAGACAAGGCAGGAGAGCCTGTAATGGTGGAGATGGCCATGGAGACATGTCACTTGTACACGATATTGCAAATCACTAATTCAGCAGTGAGAGTAAGCAGCTGCTAGAAATGCACATACAAGTGCCCTTAAATGTTTAATAGACCGACTGGCACACAGCTGGGGAGCAGAAGTAGTTCTGTCCCCAGGAGAACCTGCATGCCACTCCGTGGTCTGCACAGTCCTTCTACACAAACTAATTAAACAAAGTGATGGGGACAAGTGGTATAGTCACTATGAGAATAATACAAGTACATAAGTAACAAATTACTCAGTTCAGGTTGGCTTCCAACACCATCTATTTTACCGGCAGAAAGGTAAGAAGCTGAAGAGTTGCTAAGACTGCAGGTAGTTAGCATGGTTGCAAGCCAGTGCTTCCCAAATGCTGCATTAAGGCAGGTGAGTGAAAACCCTGTGCACAAAAAGGTCTGTGCTAGCTTGGTTTCTGAAGTGTACTCCTCCCACTACCCTAAGAAGCTAATGCCTTTTGTACAGCACAGTGCTTTCTTACACCCTGCCATCCAGCAACCAGAACTGAGTATATGACAACAGTCCATTCAGCCCAAAAATACGACACGTGGAAATCATAAAACCAAAGGCATGGGAAATAGAAAAATCAGTAATGAGTCAGTTTGGCTACCAGGAATAGACAGGGACAAGCTACTTCAGTATGCTGGGCTATCAGGGCTTCAGAATGGTAGGACTAAAGACTATCTTGACCTTTATAAGACCAAACTGCTAACACAATTTCTGCAGATATGTAGCTTGTATTTAAACCTGTAATCACTGCAAGTAACATAGACTTCAAATCTAGATTTTCAATGGGATAAGTCCAAGGTAAAAGATGTTTTCATTAGATTTTTCTGGTGGGCAAGCATCCCATCATCCCAAGACCTTTCTTTCAGACTCCCCAGAAAAAAGGATGGTGCTGGACCAGGAAGCAAGGGAAAGAAGGTGTCCTGGAACAACAGGATAAAAGTTGACAGGAATGCAGGTCAACCACTACTGCACTGCTGAGGTGGCCTGAAATAGTAATTAGAATCCACTAGGATAGGACTCATCAGCTAGCATAACAAACTGGGACTGTTTTCCTCTGTAGCTGTAGTGCCCACTACACATCTTGTCTGACAATTTAAGTTGAGAAACCTGAGTTGGAGACAACTGTGTGCCCTCCAGTACCAACCAGAACCTTCATCCTGACTGTTGGAATGCCAACAAAGTAAGTCAGAGCAAAACAATGCGCTACGTTATTTACCATCACCAGTAACACATTTAACTGCTCCTCTGAGGAGGCCACATTAGAGGAGGAAACATCCTTAAGGATTTCTCTGTATGACAGAAGCCGGTCACTCTTTGCCCTGGTTATCACTCAGCAGCAGTTAGAGTATTCAGAGAAGCTCAGGGCTTGGATGGAAGGTACAGGTCCTTAGGGGTTTATCTAGCTCTTGCCCATCTCTGCCATGTCTGTCCCATTAACAACGTCCACATACACACACACCTTGCTGGGGTGTCAGGGAGGGAAGGGCAAGGGCAGAAAAAGAAGGGAGGTGGGGGGAAACAATCAGATGTAAGACAGTAACACCTGTTACCATGGAGATTATGGTGCACTCTGAGATGGGAAGAATGGATTTGTAGGACGAGGAAGGAGGAGGGGAAAGGGAGGGGTCCACCAGAGCTAGGAGCATAAATTCGTAAAACAAGCGTTTTAAATCTCTCAAGAACTGCAAGGGTCTTCCATGATACCCTTCTTTGGCAAGTCAGAAACAAATGATTTCTCTCCTGAGTATAGCTTTGCAAGGTATCACAGTTCCAGAAGTCACCTTCCTGGGCTAGCTGTAAGCTCCACTCTACAGGCAGGTCAGCTTGTAAAGCCATTGTCCCACATGCCCTGTAACCAGCCACACCAAGGAGGGAGACTTGCTGGCCACAGCTGAACACCCAGGTGCTTTGCAGTAAACAGCACCCCATGGAAAGTGCTCCCTCAAGAACATGAGCCCAGTTCTGACAACTCCCAAGTCTTGGCTGAGGGCTGAATCTCAAAGACAAGATGGTTTTAACATTCTGTGTCAGAATAGTTGCTTCATCATTCCACTCCATTCCATTCAATTCTAAACAGCTTGTCATGCTGAAGAGCTCCCCTCCCCTGCTGCTTCCCACTCCCACGCTAATGGGACAACTCCATGCAGTGTTAAGGGTGATGACATCCGTGCGTGTAGTAATTAGTATATAAAAAGAGAAAGCAGCTGTACTGGCATAATCACCACTCGCAGCAGTAACCAGGACCCAGCTAATCAATCTGATGCAGTCATACAGACTGTCTGTTGCAATTGCATCCATTAGCAAGACCCCCTACTCTATCCACAGAGTGAAAAAAAGAAAAAAAAAGTAAAGTTCCTTCAACATCGGCAGGCCCCTCTCTTCAAAGAAGGTCAGAACTCTGCCAGGAAGCACTGTTCTCCACAGATCACTCCTTTTGGACTCTTTTTTTGTCTTTTTGTTTCCACTGCTAAATCTTAAAGAGTTAGAGATATTTCAACCAAAGTAGACAGCCTGAAACCATACCAGAGTGACCACACCTCTTTGCCAGTGGATTGTTCATGCTTTGTAACTATAATTTCTAAGAATAATAGTCAGGTTACTCAAGGAATCCTACACTAACACAATTCTCCAGCTTCTAGGTCAAGACATTGCTGCCAGTCCTCACCCACTCTTAAAATTAACATGACAAATGCATAAAGTTGATAATTCAACAGTTTCTTTTCATTAGGGCTAGCCCATAGATTAGTTGCAGGCCAACTGTAACAGCCATGTTGATGGCCAAGGGTTCAGGGATCAGTTTAGAAACACTGATGTAAAGGTCCACTAATCTTTAAGGTGCTCACCACACTGTACGCCATAGTTTTCAGAGCGCTTATTTTTAGTAGCATGGCAGTTTCATTTAGGAGAGATATCATATGGCATCCACTTTATCAGCCCATAATCACTATCAGCAGTCACAGCAAGCTTCCATGCTCTTTACCACAACCAATGTCAAACTTGTTCTTAGCATCACTGTCCTACCAATTCAGTAATACATAGGCCACACCTTTAGATGCAGTGATTCAGCATTTTACAAAGTTGGCAGCTGCCTTTATTTCCTGGTGCTGTTCTGAAATAAGAATTTTGAATGGTATGTTTCCCTAACTACAAACACTGTGAAGCCTGAGGAGTGGGAGCTTCAGAAGATCCCTGGGGTAGTTTAAGCCCAAAGAGGCAATGTATGAATAGCAAGCTGTTCTCTTCTTGGCAACAACATAAACATATAAATGTAATTTCAGGGCACATGACAGGTCCTGTTCCTTCCCTTTAGGGCCACATGACCCAGTCTGAATTACACAGAACAGCTGCTTGGCCTGTGCTTACGTTTGTAGAAAACCCTTTCTATGGTTGATGTCCTCACACTTCACAGGAGATTCCAGCAGTGTTCTGTCATTTCAGGGACTCCCATCTCTCTGAGTTCAAGGGATGTCAGCAAGATTAAAAAGTCTTCCTCTAGAAAAACCAAAACTGTCTAGCTAGCTAAGCTTCCATACAAAAGTAGACTCATACCAAGGGAAAGCAATGCTCACAAAGTAAACAGTTGCTTGGTTCCATTCTACACCCCTGTAATCATGAAGTGTGGGAAACGATTTGGTTGAGTAATTTATGTCTTTATTTTCAAAGACTGTGCTAGAAGCAACTACTTATCTTTTTAGTGTGCCTTTTTCATCCTCTCTGAACAGAAATGGGCATGTGCATCATGCACTGAACTCCCTAAAGCTCATTTCATCACTTTACAGCCACTTCTTCAGTGCTGATTTCAGTAGGGGAAAAGATGGCTCAGAGAAAGCAAGGCTGTAAGGCATGAAGAAAAGAAAAGAAAAAAAAAAGGCGCTGAAATTATTCAGCAATCAAGCTACATGTGGAGCGCAAAGGCCACCTCAGGCCCACTGCTTCTGCTTCCCCTCCAATTTGTCAGTGCTGTCACATCAGTACTGTAGCACCTGTCACAGCCACCAACTTAGGTATTTACTTATGGCAGAGTGCCAGGAGAGGCTGCATAACAATCAACAGCCTCAAGGAATCTTTCCTGTTGATCTCTTCCTTGCTGTCAAGCTGCTGTGTACTTAGGTGGGAAGAAGGGGGCCCAAAGCAAAACACATAAGCACAGAGCTAGACAGTTAATTTATATCTACCCTGGAGGGGTAAGAAAACTTTTTTCTAAAAGCTTCTGCTAAGTCCTAGTTATTGACCTGTTGGTTCTGAATTCCCCTCCCTCTCTGTCTCCAAGTCGCTGCAATTTAATAACAGTCTTCAATTTCTACCTCTCCCCTCCATTTCTGGAGAGTGACAACATTAAAAAGCTGGACAGGGCAACCGCCAGGATCCTGTCATCAAAGTAGCAGCAGGCTGCCCCAAGCCTGTGCTACTGCTGCCAGTTGGCAATGGTGCTGCACCGCTCGCCTGATCCAAGCAGCACCATGCCTGGCCAAAGCAGAGGCATCACATCATCTGCACAGCCACCTCTCTGCTCAAGGCTTTCCCACCTCTAAAGAGAGCAATGAAAAGCAGGGGAGTGCTAAACACTACTTGTTTGGCAGAGTGGGACCTTTCTTCTCTCTGACACTCAAGAAAGAAAAAAAGATGTTTTGAAGATGAAGGAGAAAAGAAATTCTGGCAAAAGCAGGCAAGAAAACTCAGCAGGAACTCTTGCTTTTTATCTTTTTAAATTCAATAGAGACACTCCTGCTCTCAACTAGATGCACTGCCTTTCAAGATGCCAATAAATTTCAAGCCATTACCTTTGCTTAGCCCAAGCAGTAGTTGGCTGTTAGATGAGCCTTGATAAAGACTACTTGGGGAGAGGGTGCAGCTGTTCCCTCATTTACATGGGGAGATCTTGTCATCCATGAAGCTCCATCCTGACAGGTAAAAGGAGAGGAAAGGCTGGAGCAGGTAAGGTAGGTTTATAAATCACCAGTCTAAAATATAATTATTAATTTTGAACTGAATCGACACAGTCACCAGAGGCTGTCAGACCATGAAAACACCCAGGAAAAGAAACATCCATTGGTTAAACCCAATAGAAACCTCTTACTGTGAGGACTGGTAAAATAGAGTTTCACAGCTAGTCTGACCTGAGTTGCAGAGAAAGGTCTTCAGAAAGGAGCATTGATCTCTGCTGGATGCATATAGCTGTACTGGCAGCCAACATCTGTATCTCACGCCTACAAAGACGCAAAGTTTATGCTGGTAAACAAAGTGCTCTTCATATGGATCCTGCTTATACCACCACAGTAATTGTAGAGGCTGCAGAGCTTTGCTAATATAACTGCAGCTATACCAAAGACTCTGGCCAGCACATGTACTTCGTATTTTAGCAAACTAAGCTACATGAAATATGTCAAAGATGCAGCCCTAAAAGCATGGCCAACCCACAACACTGTATTAAGTCACTGAAAGTTCACCTCCAAGCAAGGCCTCGGGACAGTTACTCAAACTACTCAAAGGGCATTAAAACAGAAAACTATGAACTGCAGCTGTATTTGCCAGAGGAGAAGATGAGGTGCAGTGACAGTATGAAGGCATAAGCAAAGCAAGTGTGACTTCATTATTTTTTATTACAAGCATCTTATCAAGACTGAACAGAATTTAAATCAATAATCTTTATTTTTTGCCTCCTCCAAGTCATGTGTTGCCACTGGTACACTTGTTTCTTTGTCAATGTGTTAACTAGTTCACCTCTGACATCAAGGTATCAGATAAGTTTCTATAAAGCATCTACCACTCCACTGAATACATTACATGTCCTTTGCTTAGCTGCCAGGAAACCACCTGCATAACTAACTTGTGTTATGTTGCCAATTAATTTAAACAAGTCTGTGGCTTTTTAAGGCCCAGAAGTATAATAAAAAACAAACATTCTAACATGATCTCCTTAATAAATAACAGTATACTTCTTTTGTTTAGATCACATTCTTTATTCTGCCTTCTGTTAACAAATTTCACAAAAGCTGACAAAATTCAGGCTTAAGACTTGCACTGCTACAAACCTCAGAACCTCTACAGCAGAATTCAAGTCTAGATGGTCTGAAGCAGAGGATCTTCAATGCAAAGCAAAGAAACACTCCTTGGGATAACACTGAGGCTCAACACATTTATTCATAAGACAACGTATACCATAATTTTGAAACATGGCAAGTCTCCCCTTTGATTGCAAGCAGTCTCCCTTCTGTACCTATATGTAGATACACAGAAAAAGCATGCATTTCCATAATCAGACAGGAGAAAAGATTTGCTTTTTTATTCCCAGTCTCCCCTTATTAGGCAGGTTGGTCTGTGCTGCTGAACCCCTCCCCCACAGCTGATTTCTGCTAACAACATACACATCCTTCCATTAGATCTTCTCTGTTAAAATGGAAGAAATGAAAAATAATGCGCTTATCTTTTTGGATTTGTCAGTCTTACCCTCAAATGCATTTTATCATCCAGTGCTCAGCACAAATAAAATTTCTTTCAAATCCATTTGTCTTCCCCAGATGCAATAGGATTATACATAAAATTTTTCTTCAGTCTTCTCCAATACAACAAACCTTTCTGCCTTTCTCTGCACCTGTTGACAGTGCAAAAAATCCTAGCTTTGCTTTCTGAGCCACAGTGAATTAAATGAGAATTAACTCTTAATTTTCAGCAACAACCAAAACCTTAACTGTGGATAGTTGATCCAATTCCTAAAATAGGTCAGCACCGGAAATTTCTGTTGGATGGACTGAGAAACTTTCTGCAAAGGTGAAATGCTGTTAGTTCTTCCTGATCATACTTGATCACCTAATTTATTGCTGATATTTCAAAGTCAAAGAAGTCTCATTGAAGCACACCTAATCCTTTCTTTCTTTAGGTGAGCTCTTCATATTAGCAGCTGGTACTTTATTTCACAAGCCTGCCATGCAACTACTACATTTAAAAATACGTAGTGGGAATCTTAAAAACATTAAAAAGAATGATGTCTTATAAAGAAATAGATCATCTCAAGTAACAAAGCTCTCATTCAGGAAAATAACACACTTGCAGTGAAGCGGCTCATTATTTTACTCTCTCCCAAAGGCTGCAAAATCAGGGCAATAGCTCCAAAAAACCCTTTGGGGGACTGGTCCAAATCTAGATCTGAACCCTAGGGCTGAGTAAGCAAGAAATTGCTAAACAAAACAACTATCCTTTCACTTGCACATGTGTGTGGTTCGAACCAAGGAAAGGAGAGAAACAGGAATGCCAAAGGGGGTGTTGGAGCGACAAAAGATAGACGTGTGTATATATATATATATATATATATATATATTCAGTGCAGATGCACAAGTGAACTGAACTGTGCAAACAGGACTGTGCCCCCAGCTACTGCTATCTCTTGCAAAAATCAACAACAGCTCTGAATGCTGGGTCAATCTAATAAAGATACAGTCACTTCTCTAGCAAACTTCTTCATTTTTGCCCTTAACTCAGACTGCAAACCAAAAGCAGTATCCATGAATTCCTCATTAAATGTCATGCTGAGACTGTAACAGCAACATCTACAATATGTTAAAAATCTAAAGACGAGCAAAGGCTTTGAGCACAGCTGCCATTCCACTCTGTTCTCCTTCTGCTGAGCCTCAACAGAATGGCATACCAGATCAAATGTCAACAATATGTTGATGACAGTGCTACATGCATCCTCATCCAGGTGAAGAGAGGCTGTCATCCAGCTGCCTACATGTCTGTAAGGAATAAATACTGGAGGGAAGAGTTGGCTTAAATTTAAGTCAAGGAAGATGGTAGGAAGATGTACTGAAAAAAGTCTTCATGACATTGCAAACGTCTTCTCAGCCCATGGACAGTTTATTGCAAATTGGTAATAATTCACTTTGGCTCCCTTATCCCTAACTTACTTGGGCAAGATGACCATATAAATAATCTCGCATGTGAAACTACCTTTGCTATAATTTCTTATATCTAGTTAGAACTATGTACCCAACTGCACCAAAGTTAACAGTACCTACTATGGGGCAAATGGGCTCAAGGCCTTACCTGAACTGCAAGAGCTCTGTTCTCCGAACTGGAGCTCATATTAAACAAAACATCCTGGCTCTCAGTTTCACATCCCACAAAATAAAAACATCCTGAAGGGATGTCATTTGCCTTTTCTTCACACTAGCTTGCTAAAACTGACACTGTTCCAATGTTTAACTATCTCATGAGATATTAGCACAATATTTTATGAAGGGATCCTAACAAGTTTTAACAGTTTCTTGTAAGTACTGTCCCAGCAGCTTTCATGCAGACACAGCTGATTTGGTCAAGATAGCAATTTAACCCTTACAATATATTATTCCTGCATCCATACTCAAATGTGCACCTCTGTAAAAATCTTCATGCGAACCACACCCCCAAGGCGGTGCTGCATTTTTCCAGTGATGTTGAACAGAGCTCTTTCTCACAGCAACCTACATAAGCAGTGCCTATCAACATGAATTTTGGATACTATCTGTTTTTCTAAAGATACTTGACAGAATCTGCTGACACACCAAGCATATAAACTGTTTGGTCTCAACCAGACAACTATGCTCTACTTTATATTAAAAGGAGGGATTTCCCACATCAGTTAGAAAAGGGTTCTGCCCCCATGTCTTCTTCCTAGTATCAACAAGTACATGCAGTCTGACTTTGCTTGGCCTTTTGGTAGTCTAAAAAACATTGACCTTATTTGACTTCTGCCAACAGTGAAATATTTCTTTGGGCAGTAATCAGATGTATTACTTGCAGTTCTACTCAAAGTCATCAGAAGCTGACCCTGCTGACCTGAAGATGTCAAATCTCTCTTAAAAGGAGACCCGAAGGACCACATCAACACGTGCCTCTTTGAGTATATTTTCTTTCTTGCAAACTACTCTTGTTTTCAGAAGTATGCCAGTTGACATGAGCTTTTCCACTGCAGGTAACACGCTGCAGTAAGCCATTGCCACATATTCTCCTAACCGATTTTCTTTTCCCATTACAAGGGTTCTGACAAAACTAACTTGTGATCCAGTGAAGTAAATGTGCAAGGCCATTTGCTTGCAAGGCTAAAGCCCTTTGGCTTATGGCTGCAGGAGTACGCATAGTTCACCCAGAGAGTTAATGAGTGACCTTTGCAGACCACGCTGGATACATTCTGCTGACACTTGCACTGAGCCCAGAATGCAACACCACTTGGTAAAATTGTGCAACCTTCTCACATGTTCTGTGTATTGTTTCCATTAAGAGTTAATATGCTGGAAAAAAAGCTTGGCTTTGCGCTAACGCTCTGTGAGTCTTTCTGCTTCGGGCCCTTCTTCCTGTGGTATTTGGAATTCTCCATCTGTTTACAATGGAAATGTACACATATTCTGTTCCATCCAGGCTACTGACCAACCACTTAATCGGGATGTTTCCAAAATAGCAGCAGTCTTGTCAAAAGCTAATTCTGGATCTCCACAGCCTGAATTTTCTTCCACATTCAAAGCACAATGCAGTATTTGAGATGGGGCTTGGTTAAGTCACCTTATCCTCACAAATTGTGTGATTTGCTCTTCAGCTTCATGTCAATCAAATTTTTCTATCGCCTACCTCACTTTTTGTATCCTCAACTTAAAAGCTCCTTTCCAAGTTTTATTTTAATTTGGATTACA
Organism: Acropternis orthonyx; assembly: GCA_035583155.1. Classification (NCBI taxonomy): domain Eukaryota; kingdom Metazoa; phylum Chordata; class Aves; order Passeriformes; family Rhinocryptidae; genus Acropternis; species Acropternis orthonyx. Next base: position 24,734,725 of record JAWWEU010000158.1, on the reverse strand, counting down.
GTAATCGTGTTTTTTTGATATTTCAGAGTTAGCTTCCTCTGGGTAAAATGAAAAACATTAAACATTGCAAGGGCATCAGATTCTGCGAATGCCAGAAATAAAACTACTTTCTGGCTGTCTCTCACTAATATCCACAGTTAACAGATCCAGAGCAATACGTTCCTTACCCTTCCACATTTTCAAGGACCTTCAGCTCTAAATAAGATTCTAATTTCATATTATTTTAAGTTCTTCAATGTCTGTATACACTTGAAAACATATGGAATTCAGAAACTGCCCTAGACACAAGCAGCTTGAAAACAGACACTCTTTTATTTAGAGACAAGCTCCATCTATGCTTAAAAATAGGCTACAAAACCTATCCTTACCCCATATTTGGAGTCCTGTCTCCAAGCTTCCCATCTCTGAAACTAAAATTGCAGACAGTTCCCACCACCACTGCTACCTGTACCACCACCAAGCTAGAGATATGCTAAAAGCAATTCCTTTCCTGTACTCTCCAGCATAAATTTCAAAGATGTTAGTATGTTTGCAAAAACCCAAACCACTAGCAACAAAAAAATGAATTTTATGCATACCACTCTTGTTAAAAGCCAACACTACTAAAGAGCTTTTGCTTTTTGGACTGAGGTTTAAAAACCATTCTTTAGCAAAGCAAGGGTTCCATCTGAAATGCAAAGCAGGCCAGTCTGAAGAGAGTGAACAGAAGGAGCATGAACCTCTAGCTCACTACTACCGTATTTGATGAAAATTCATGATTTTTACTCTACTTCTGAACAAAATTCACAACTGTCAAATCAGGACAGCCCTGACCTGTAGAATCCTACCCAATGTCTGAAATATTACCAGCAAGATGTATACAGACAATGCACACTTGTATAACCTTAATACAATCCCAAAGTCCTCAGAGAGAACATTCACCTCCAAAGAGTACACGAACAGCAAATGGATTTCTAGTACAACTAAATGCATTAGTTTCATGTAACAAAATTAATTAATTGCATCTTCAAAATCTCTATTTCAATAGCAAGATAGAGGAAACTGTCTGAGGAGGAGAAACCTGCACTCCAGACTGCTAGTCAAGGATGTGGAGGAAGGGCTAATTTGAAGCAGAAATAATCACTATATTTCACTCCTCAACAGGTTGCCACACTTTTGCAGTGACTTAAGAGGTCACACTGCCAGTCCTACTCTCCCAGTTTAATTGCAAATCGAAAGGCATCAGGGAAGGAAGAAGCAACTGTCAGCCAACTTACAAGAATTTTCATAGAATGTGATGCAGCATTTCTTTTGGGAGTTTTGGAGTAATGTATAATTAAAATATCCACAAAATACTGCTTCAAAACCAGCTCTGACTTATTTTTAATTAAGAAGTTGAGTAACAAGTGCTTTGTATTATGAGCTGTTGGCACAGAGGCAAAAAATGCTTTCTGATTCTTTCTAATGTGCATGTTAAATTAGAGATTGAAGAATACAGTTTCACCAGATTTTTCCTAAACCTTTTTCTACTGCATGCTGGCCAAGCTACAAACAGGTTTTTACTCAACTGAATATGAATTTGCCAGCCACTGTAAAGACAGTGTGCTAAGAATATGATAAAGCTTCCTACTTAAAACTATTTTCATTTTGCATATCTTGGAAAGTATTACAAACTTATGGAGCAGTCTTATTGCAAAACTCAAGACAGAAGAAATACCTGCAGTTGATGCACTAATTTTTACATCTAAATGAAGGAGTAATATTTACAAGATTAACAGTTGCATGCTTTCCAGGCTTGGTCCTATGAATTGATCAAAGACAACGACCAGCACACCAAAATGTGGAAACAATACTCAACATAATCCAACAGAAAGGTGCTTTAACCAAATCAATTCAAACTGATCTAGCTGTGACCCTGTCAAGTATGCAGAGAGCTCGAAGTCCAAAGCAGTCAGAAATGAGACATTTTTAACATCTTTAAACATGATGTGGGAAAGGGGAAAACAGTAAATTAGTTAGCAAATCCTGCTAGACTGAATAGATTTAAAAACGTGGGAGAAAGGTTTTTGGAAGCTATAAATACATGTGCCAGAAAGATGAAAAAAAGCAACCTTTAGAATACACGCAATCCATCTGGAGGAAAAAAAATCCAGAACTACAGCAGATGAGAAAGACAGGAGAGCAGTGATGTGGAGCAAGTCTGAAAAGCAAGAGTGGGAAAAAATTCTACAAAATTTTCAATGCATCAAAACAGCAAAAAACAAAGCCCAAGCTGAACCCCTCCTTGCTGATGGCTTTTGACTGCATAAGTAAAAGCTGTTGTCTAAAAGAAACAAAAAAAAATTACCCTCTGAGGGCTTCTGGTAAAACTATGCTTATCACATTACGTACATTTAAACATATCCCCGAATGAGGAGTTAAAAAAAAAAAAAGGGTTTCTTTTTGGAGAGAATTCAAAAGAGAAAAAAAAAGGAAGGCTGGAAGATCAAATTACAAGATTAAGGGAATACAAAGCATTACTTCACTAAATGGTGACTAAGAGCAAGTGTACAAGCATTTGAAGAAATATAAATGAAACATTTAGACAGAAGCTTGCTTATTTAGCTGGCTACAGAAAAATGTCTCCAAAAGTAAGGGCTAGGAGCCATAGCAACTGGAGTTTAGAGCAAATGTAAAGGACAGATGAGAGGAAAACGTGATTTTTGCTAATAAGACTTCTCCAACTTAACTTATTATGATATGGTAAAAAGACTGTGTGAAGGGATACTCCAGTTTCTGGCAGAAAAAAATGCATTCCACTAGGATCTTAAAATAACTGAAAAAGAAAGTATTAAGTAAAGCTATTTTTTAAAAGGATCTAACAGGATGTTGTATCCATGTACTTAGTGATCTTATATCCTCACAGGTTTCACCAGCTGTACATGTACACACAAAATTGTGTGTTTTTTTCATAAATACCTGTTAATTTCTGTCTCTTAAAGAGGCTTGTACCAGAATGGTAGCTGAGAACCAGGTCTGAAAAAGTGCTGACTAGTGCAGCAAAGAACACCATCACTGATCTTCCCTTGCCTTATAACATGGAGCAGATGATGAAAATAAACAAGAGTTTTATATCAGCTGATAAAGCAGCTCATATAATGATGCAGCTGCGGTGACCCTCTCTGAATCATGAGCTGTCTGCAGACCAACTACAGAATCTGAAGGTGGATGAAGGGACTTCTCCCAGAAACAAGTCTCTCCCCTGTGTCAACGCACTAGATGGATAGCTCACTGCAGCCCTTTAACACTGCGAAAGCTCTGCCAAAAGTAACAATAATCACAGAGGTCTTTTAAAAAAAGAACAAAAAAATTCAAAGAAACAAAAGAGGGAGGGAGAGAATAGAAAAAGGTTACTCATGGAATGAATTCCACTACAATCAAGTTATCCCCTAAAGTGAAAAGGTTTGAAGATTTACTTTTCGTCTCCTGCAACAAGTCACCTGAATGCATGGCCTAGAACTTGAATTCAACACAAATTTCAGCTTTAGAAATTACTCTTGAATTCTCAACTCTCTGTGCATTATAAACTTGACATGGCTTTTACTACATTAAACTGTAACTGAAGAGTTGTTGTGCTTCACTCATGAACAAAGCAAGACACACCTGTTCTCTTAACTCTGACAGCTAGCAAAAAGATGAAGGTTTTCCCTGAAGTACTAAAGGAGTCAGAGCGGGTCACGGTTCAGCTGTTCTACAAAGCAGAAGTACAGAAAGACAACTCCATTGCCAAAATATGCCTACATATACATGGAAACACAGCCTTGGGAAATGCACAGTAAGCCTCACCCTCAGTCTGGAAGTATGATATGAAGCTTGGCTCCTTCCCTTCCCCAACCTGCTGGTCATTGCTCTCCTACAGGTTAACTACTTTTAGGAGTGATAGAAAATGATCCTGAAGCCTCAGCTGATAAGCTGCATCAGCAAAGCCAGCTGTAGTACCACAAGCAATATGCAAATTACCAGAAAAAGTACAAAAGGTACTCTGTATGATACCTAGACCTAGCAATGTACTCCACAACATGGAATGTATTTGTCATCATACTTCAAACAAGAGCAAAGTTTCACAATTTGTTGTATTCCTGTATGTTTTCCTGCCACATTTGGATACCTCTGTAATAAAGTCCTTCACGTTTATTACTCAAGGGGTCTGGAGCACGGTACCTCTTTGTTATCAAAACCCAGCAACTATTTGGCGGGACCCAAAGGGACACAAAGCCCCTGATGAAAACACATAGAAACAGAATACACATATACTCACCCTCATAGAGGTTTCTCCACCGTGGGGCTGTTGCAGCCTGAAGACTTGAGCAACCATGTGTTCTGTGGAGGGGTGCAACAGGATACGTCGGGAAGCCAGTCCCACCATAACATATCTGCCCATTGGAGACAGGCTCACAGAAATTGCATTAGGGCCTGTGAAGAGAAGAGGGGTTATTTCTCTCACAAGTTGATATCCCTCCTTTGAGGATGCGCTTCATCCTCACAGCTTTTTCATTCCGTTCCAGCATTCCCATAATGTATGCCATACTGATCAAATTCTTACAAGGGGTAGAGAAGAATAAGGAGACCCGCAGAAGTTACAAATCTTGCAAGACATTTCCTTGCTTCCAGTGTTTTGCCACTAAGAAAATGAAGTCCTCTAGGGAATAAAAAAACCTACCCCTTAGCAGCTCCCCCATACCAGCACCTTACTTGTCAAGACCATACCCAGGAGTACCACGTCTGTGGCTGGCTGCAAGGCCAATGAAATATTTCCAGTTGCTAAAATTACTGATGTTCAGGCTATTGCATTTCCTACTGAAGGTTCTAAGGTAACTTCGTACACACATTCCCCCACGCTGACTTCTTGCTGCATGCTTACCAAATCGCTTTGTGTAAAGCATCTCGCCCAAGTTGTGGGGTGCCAGAGAATACACAGCCAGAATTCCTTCATCAGGGAAGCCTCTCTGACTGCTGGGAATGAAGGCTGCCAGCAGTTGCCCATCGGCAGAGATATCACAGCTAGCATCATTGTAAATCTTGCAGTTTTGGACAAGCACATTCACAGAGGCTGCAAAGAAAGAAACGAATAGTGATTAAACCACTAAGACTGAACAGAGAGTAAAGTAAGATCTAAACCTAATGCTGGAGAATGGACAGTACATGCAAAAGGCATTCAAGACATTTAGCTTCCTCCAAAAGTTTATGAAATGTTAATGTAAAACTTGCTTCAAAATGGAGATAAGATACTGCAATGAGCCCAGGAAATTAAATCTATTTACCTCCTGGAGTCTTCAGCCAAGAAATAGTAGCAATTGCACTTTATCAAACCTCTCCCTTTGCTGAGCATAATGCCATCCTTTGCAAAGGACAGCACAGTTTAAACAAGTCTCAGATCATGACGCTCTGACAAACTCCATCAGTGGTCTCATTAGAAACAGTACACCTTAATTCATTTACCCTTCTCTTGTGGAGCACATAGTTCCCACTCTCCTCATCATCAATGAACAAGAGATGAGTGACAAACTCTCTGCAGACACAGACATCAGTTCTGACAGCTGATTCTTACACCAATTTGGATAAAATAAGGGAGAAAGGGCAGAGACTTCTCCAGCCAGTCCTCCATTTAATTACTCCAGTACTTGAGACAGTCTTGCAAATCAGTGAGGTAACTGTTCAGCAGACAGCAGTGAGCAGCAATCCACAAAAGCAATAATCCACAAAACTTTAAAGAAGTTTTACTTTAATCCCTGCTGGTGTGTCGCTGGGTGACCTCATACAAATGCTTTCCTCTTTGTACCTTGCATATGCAGACTACAAGCTCTTTGGGCTACTGAATCTTACTATGCCTGTCTGCCATTCCTAAGTACAATGAGGTTCCAAGGCCTTTTAGCATCATCTTCACCAACAGTTCAGTGGTGCCTTGGTAAAACATGGCTGGAGTTATGTTCACTCCCTCAGCCTAACTTAAACAGACTCTAGTTTTTCACTAAAACAGGAGGTCTGAGGCTGAAACTGCATACACTATTTTTGGGATGAGAAAATTTCAGATTCTCGTATTTTCAGACTCAGGGGGATAGAAATATATTTAAAATAAAAAGTAATAAACCTCATATTTGCAATATAGAAAGCTTGCATGCTACAAGACTGAACACCCCACCTCCTGTGCTTGAAGCTATAACATCATGTAGAACACTGTCAATTTCTACAGTCCAGAAATTATCTTCTTAACCATCATACTATGCCTAGCCCAGAAGTGGCTTTGATATGTTCATCTGAAACTGCAAAAAAGGTTTGAAGGCACCTATTGGCCTAGATTCCTTATAAGTTTAACAAAATAACAGTGCCAAGAATGCTTCACACATATTTCTGCAAGTCCAAACGTCTAAATCAAATTAAGGCTGTAATTCAGTATTTCAACAAACTCTACCCTTTGTTTCCAACACATGCATGGAAGAAAGCTACATCAGGGAACCGTCATGACTGAGCAATTACTAACTGTTGTCTAGGTCACTTTTAAACCAGAACAGTTTCCTAATCCAGTATGCCACATGGCCACAGGGATGTCCGCAGCAGCAGCAAAGGTAGTCATGAGAGGGAAGCAGACAGGACTGCCCCTTATTCCAGCACTGCTGATTTAAAGCACCCACTGAACCACATCTTTAATTCTTCTGGGCTCAAAGACATTTTTCCTCGGAACTGCTTTCCTCTGTGGTTGAGTATCAAATTCTACTGTTTCATTTAAGAAACTGTGATGAAAAAGAAGACAAGGATAAAAAGTGGACTATGTAATTACATTCTGTACCAAACCACCTACACCTGTACTCTAAATTTATTAAACGAATTTTTCAGTCTCAAAGCTGCTAAAAACAGTAATTTTCAGCCTAGTATAAACAGAAAGGTGTTGAACAGAAAAAGGTAAATAATGGTAGTCACTATCAGTGTTGCAGTATCAGTATATAAAATACAAATGGCTCTTAAAGAACAGATGGTTCAAATGATGACAAAATTTCCGAGTGCTTACTCTGAAGCTAGTTGAACAGAAAGACAAGAGAATAAAGGCTATACTGCTTAATTAAAAAAAAAAAGAATTCAAATGTGCCCTTTTTCAAAATCTAGGCTTCATTTAAGTACTCATTATGTCATCACAAGAAAAGACAGCTATTAAGACAAGAACTGCAGTATATGCTGTGAACTAGCTAAAGGATGCATGACAACAGGTTGCACTGTTGTAATCCCAGTCAAACTGAGAGGATTCCTGCTGAGTTCTTCAGTGACTCATTTCAAAACCAGTCCTTTTTATTAGCTTTATCAATGGGCTAGACACACTGGAGTTGGTTGATGAATTCTATTGATAAAGTTTGGTAATTTCATTAACAGAGCATGATCAGACCCACACAGCGAACTGAAGTACACGGAGACATAACAGAAGTGAAATGAAAGAATTCTAGACTATGATGACATTTATAAATTTCTGCTTTACCTAGGAACTTCTAAGCCAAAAACAAGACAGAATCAAGTTTGGCAATCATAGTAAAGAGTGAGACATCCACCCAGCATAATATTGAAAGTTATTAATTGCAATCCTAAACTGCATTAGGGAGCTTTCAGTGCTGATACAAAACCATGTGCCTAAGACCACAGGATACCAGGTACAGTTTGGGCCAGCCATGTTCAAGAAAGACTAAACCCTAAATGGTAACATGTCCATCAAAGACGGTCACTGGGGAAAATGAAACATTTATTTTATGTTTAAACAAATGCACAAAACCCACAAACAAAATATGGAAATGGAATTCTGTATTTTATTTACAAAACATACCAAAAAGTAAGTGCCAGAAAAACATCAGTTTTCTTTACAAATAATGCTGACAGCAAGAGAGTAAAACCAGCCACTGACTTTGGAAATTAGGAGATTTCAACCAGAATACCAAGATTCTGGAATAGTCTTTCAACAGAAGTGAAAGAAGCAAAGAATTTAATCAATTATAAGACAGAATACTGGGAACTATAGGATGTGCTTGCCTAAGACAGCAGGGAGATAGACTACTTGGCTAAGGGGGTCCTTTCTCACCAGCTCCTTTGTAGTTGTACTGTAATCAGCAGTGATCTGAAAAGCTGGGGGGAAAAAGGGGGGAGAATGGGAACACATTGAAAAGGTGAGTACTGGGACTCTCCCAGCCACAACTGAGTTAACTGCTTAAAAGAGAGACAAGCAAGACAAGCAACAGAGGAAAACAACACACTACATATGGAGAACATTTGCCAGAGATACAACTGTGAAAAAAACTTTGATTATTAGAAAATACAGTCCAGTCCCTTTTCAGGGGTCTAAGAACTGTTTTCTCTTACTCCTATTCTTCAAGATACCTAAGTTTTTCCTGTATCTCTGGGCTGATGATGCAGTTCCATGGGGTAGCCACAGCTTCTCTATAAAATTAACTACTGTCAATTGCTTCTCAATATTAGAAACAACAAAACTGTATACTTGCTTCCTCAAACCAAAGGTATGGGTGTCATTTAATCACAGGATGGTTTGAGTTGGAATGAACCTTAAAGACCATCTAGTTCCAAACCCCCTGCCATGAGCAGGGCCACTTTCCACTAGATCAGGCGGCCATTCTACATGTCCTTCAATGCTTCTCTGGGCCTGTTTAAGCATCTCATCACCCTCTGAGTAAAGAATTTTCTTCTAACATCCAACCTAAATCTCTCTTTAGTTTAAAACCATTCCTTCTTGTCCTATCATTACCTGCTCATGTAAAAAGTCTCCTTTTTTTTTTTCCCCCCAAAGCTCCCTTCAAGTACTAAAAAGGTTCGCAGAGCCTTCTCTTCTCCAGGGTGAACAACCCCAGTCCTCTCAGCCTGTATTCATCGGAGAGGGGCTCCAGCCCTCTAATTGTCTTTGTCGCCCTCCTCTGGACTTGCTCCAACAGGTCTAGGGACAGGTCCCTAGATGAATGTACTGATGAATGGCCTGGTTGTCTTAGTTTAAAAGAAACTAAGATGTCTATCTGGACTAGTAAGGGGCCCTCTTCCCAAAAACCACCACAACCACTGAAATTAAGACATTTTAATCAGAAAATATATAAAAAAGGATAACAGTTCTTTACTACAAATACATATGCACATATAACCAAAATCAGAACAGAACAAACAGAAACACGGTTACCAAAACTTTCAAACAAATGAAGTCCTCTCTCTGCCCCTTTGGTGCAGTTCTATTCACAGGCAGAAGGAGGTGATGCGGTGCCTCGGGAGGCAGCGGCCGCGAGGAGTCATTCAGGGGGCTCAGCGGCACAGAGGGGACCAGGGAGAGGTGCTGGCTCCGAAACTCACATGGGAATGGCGGCCACAGGGACGGGATGAAACCTTTCCTGTGGGCAGTGCAAAGACCCTCTCCTACTGTCCTTTGTCCGAAAAGGCATTGCGGGAGGGTGGGGAAGGGGCAGCACCTCCTCTGCAGATAGTGTCGGCCCTGCGAGGAGTCTGCAGCAAATCCAGGCAGTGGAACTGTTTCCTCTGGAGAACGGCACAGGGTGCATGGCGTTGGGGGGCAAGCCAGAAAAAAAGATCACCTCCAAGTGTTTCCACCAGTCCAGCAACGGGCGGCAAACCAAGGGAAGAAGTGTGGCCAGCACCAGGAAAAACCATTCTCTCCCCACCTCCAGCTCCCGCAATCCTCCCCGAGCCATGACGTTGGAATGCCAAGCTATCAGCCATCCCTTTGTTTAGGCTTTAGACAGTTACCTCTTCAACTCCCAAACCATTGTGTTGGTAAGGGAGAGAAAAAATTCCATGAAAGATTTTGAAACTCTTAACACTGGTGCTTTCCAAAGGGGTTCACAGGCAATGTTTTTATCTTGTTTCTACAACTATTGAAAAATCACAGTCTACAGAACCCATGCCTCTTCTCAGCTTTTAAAGAATTTTTTTATCTTATGCAAAGCTGGATATTCCTAAGAGAAAAATCCTACATCTTCATTTTTGCAAGATAAATATTTCTATTTCTTCTGTACTATTTACAGATTCAGGGACATTACCATGCCTTGTATATATCCTCGCAGTCCCATAGCTAATTTTTTCATTTCCAGGTGTCTAATCCTCTTCCTCATCTAGCACTTACTTTATTATATGTCTTTGTCAAACAATATTGAGTTTGGATCACCAGTCACCAAGAGTCTCTTTATCATATAGCACAGATTTACTCACTTCTATTTACAGGACTTTTTTCTCTTTCTTCCCCCACCTGCCCCTCCTTCAGCACAGCACAGAGGTTTCTGCTGAGCAGTTCACAATGAAGACCAACATGACTGTGTATCATCTTGTCTTTAAAGTTTGTTGCATGTGGTGAATGTCTCTTAGCAAAACAATTTGTGAGCTCTCCTGCCACAAGTGATCTATCTTTTCCCCTTGATGTGTGCCTGGAACATAAACATCACAGACGCAAGTTGTGCTTTACAAGAAAGTGCCATTTATTTCAGTCTTTCCATATTTGATTCACACTGGCATTATGGTTCTTTGCTCTTTCCTCATTTACAAATGATGAGGGACTCGGGTAGCACTTACACTTCGAATCAACAGAGCCTACTGTGCCAACAGAAAGAGTCTAAATGTGAGAGGCGGAGATCTCAGCAAGGTTTCATTTTAAGGAACAGCATCTAAGAGATTTTCAAGACACGGGAAACATAAAGATACCCATGCATTTGACAAAGCCTGAGGCTATTTGATTTCTTTGAATCTGAGGCCTGATCTATGAAAATGAAGCCAATACATATTATTTTAGGGGGAAATAGTTGCTATTTTTGGAAAACCACTTACAACAAGGCTGCCCTTTCATCTTTTGTTTTCTTTTGTCATTAGTCCAGTCACAGAGCTAACAGAACAGATCAAAAGAAAAATCAGAGAACAAATTAGTCAAGCTATTGTGCCAACTTGGAGTGCTTACACCTACAGTATTAATTCAACTTGAAGCTGGGGAAGGGCCTGGAATGCCGGCAGCAAAAGCACTGTTTGCCAAAGGAAAATTGTGTTGGGTGCACCATCCACTCCTAAGCCACTGTTTTGGATGACACTTCCTTAACGGCTGTCCCTATTTTAAAAATTGTTTAGCACAGTTTTGGTTTTTTCCTTCTTCTAAGTTATTTTGAATTCCACTGTGGATCAGCAAGTATTGATCAAACCACCCTCCTCAAGTCCCAGACAGTGTTAGAACAGAACAAGTTCCTGATGCATGACTAAATATGGAATGAGACCAGTTCAGACACAGTGGCTAGAAACTGAAATAATGAGCAGTGAGTAGCATGAGAGAAACTATATTCAAAAGATATAAACAAGAGAGAAAACCTTTATATATTTCACCAACATTGAAGGTCACATTCTACGCTGTTTGCAATACTTAGCTTCAGGAATTTTGAGAATATGCAACATTTACTAGAAGAATATTAAATAAATGCAGAGATAGCACTGTCTCTGCTGTCAAATTACTTCTCCACCCTAATGCTGATCGGACTGACAATTACAGTTTAAGACCGGGTAATGTTTATTTCGAAGCTATTAAAAGCAAAACTGGCAAAAGGAGAGAAGAAATCTGAAGCCATCTTTTTCCATTTTGCAATTAATAGAGAAAGACAAGGAAGAGACTAAAATCCCACAAGTCCCTGCAAAGCCATTTTCCCAAGACTGCTGGGGCCCACTTTTGTGTTCTTGCTGGACTGAGCACCAGTGAGGTTGCTGCTGCACAGCCACATCCTGAGCTCAGAGCTCCCAAGAGTGCTGGGGCCCAGACACTGAGATCACAGGACAGCACTAATCACACTGCTGCCACTTACTCAGATATGTCCGCTTTAGTGGAAAACATCCACTTCCAAGCTATCTTTTCTTTAATTGTAACAGGGAGAAGAGCTGCTCAAAGACGGCCACAGAGTCATTTCTTTGATGGAGAGTGGAGCTGGCAGGCAGTCCCAAACTCCAGCTGCATCATTTAATCTGCCTGAATTCCCAAACCACTTGTGGCTTAAGTCAGTCCTAGTAGGTGCAACAGCCCCCCCTCTCTCTGTAAGCAGATTCTCTCACAGGACCACCTCTGATTTATAGGAAACAATGGAGGGGGGGGAGGAGGTGGAAAGGAGCTACTGAGGTCACAAGCTTTACTGGGAAAATAGTTTATTTCCAATATCATGATGAATCAGGAAAAAACTCCTCCAAATGCACCTCTCCACTAATATACATTTAGCTTCACGGTATCTCTAATTTGTGCACCTTGGCAAACTTGCAGCTTGACTTTGTTCTGTGTCTAGGCAAGCTTGGCAAATACCTGGTTTAGAATGAGCACAGCTGCTGCTACATCTTCATACATCCCTATCCAAACTTGGCAGAAGGAGATAAGGCTGACAGCCTAGAAATACCACAATTGGGCTCAGCATACAAAAAGGAAGAAGCAGAGTAAAACTGAGTGTTTCCAAAGGGTAATAAGACAAGATGGACAAGTCAAGTACTATGAAGCACAATGTGGGCAGTCAGAAGGGCTGGGGATGGACTTGTACCAGGAATGGAGCCTGCAAGAAGGGCACAACAACAACAGAAACCATACCCAATTTTCAGCTAATTGGAAGCTATTTCAGAATAAAAGCATCCTGGTAGGGGAGAGGGGAAAAGATTGAAATATTGATGTATTGAGAAGCAGATGGTTCTTAATTTCTCTGGGATTCTATAAATTATAAACAAACATCTTATGCTTTTTGGTTTTTTTTTTTAATTAGCAGCCGCCTCCTCAGCAGCCAGATGAGGCCAAAAAATAAGCTATGAGCAGCTGAAGCACTCTTCAGCCACTTTAGAACTTGCAGAGAAGTCCCAAAGGATTTAAGTTGCTTCCCCCTCTGACTTCATCTTTATTCTGTTCCAGAGTCTCACAGAGCCACCAAAAGTATTGCTGTGTGGCAGAACTTTGCCTTGAGCACTGATCCCCACAAGAAGCTGGGAGTGAGCATGGTCAGGACAGGTGACCCAAACTGGTGAAAAGGATCTTCCATACTATTGGACATCCTGCCCAGTGTATTAAACTGATGGAGTTGGCCAGGAGCGGCCAATTGCTGTTCGGGGATGGGCTGGGCATTGGGCAGCAGGTGGTGAGTAATTGTCCTGTTTATCACTCACTTCTCTTTGGTTTTATTCCTATGCCCATCCCCTCTGCCCCCTTTTCCTCTCTCTCCCCTCTCCCCCTCCTTTTCATTAATATTTTTGCTATTGTTATTATTAACTTTATTTCAATTATTAAACTGTTGTTATTTCAACCCATGAGTTTTACCTTATTCCGATTGTCCTCCCCATCCCAAAGGGGCAGGAAGCAGTGGACAACTGGCTGCATGGGGTTAAACCATGACAGCCAGACTGGATGGAGCTTTGAGTAACCTGATCTATTGAAAGATGTTCCTGCTCACAGCAGGGGAAGTGAACAAGGTGATTCCTAAAACTCCATTCCCGACCAAACCATTCCTTGATGCGTGATTTCAGTTCACTGCATCTCTGCCACTATGGTGTCACCACATGTGCTCCTTTTGTGAGTTCTTTAAGCAACAGGACACTAACTCACAGAAACCTCTATAGTCAGATATGTAATTTCTGGAAATGCAGAAGAGAGAGGGCTGGAACTGGGAGAGTTTTCTTAGTTCATTTTAATGGCTACCTGTGAAAGTAGATGTCTTTCTGAAAATAGAACCCCTGTTCTCCCTAGAAAAAGCAAAAACTAAAAAAAAAGGCCTCAAAGCAGAATCTAATCTGCTTTTGCTGAGAAGTCAATCAATGAATTTCACATATGCACAGAGCGAAAAAATCACTGTACAAAGAAACATTCATGAATATCTACCTCCCAGCTTCATCCCAGGCTGCCACAAACATTTCTGCAGCTGTGTAGCAAGCTATATCAGGATACCATTCTGGATTAAAAATAGTCTTTCTCATCAAGTTAGTTTTAGCTCTGAAAATGTCATTCTTTGATCAACTGACCACAACCATCAAATATGCTTGTGCCTATGTAAGGAAGTCTCTTCCAATGAGAGAGCTAGCTTATGCCATGGAACACATGTAGAACTATGGTCTAATTTTCACAAAGGGAAAGAGAAAATCAATAAAATCAGCAATATTGTTTATATTCCTGACTCAGGAGCTTTCACCTGAGAAATGGGATGAAATCACTGCTTTTGCAAATGACTAGAAGGTACATCTACTTCCCTGGGCTTGCAATACTATGGTAAGCAACAGACCATGGTCCTGATTCCCAAAATGTATTGCAGCACTTTAGTCCACACTAATGTCAATAACTTAAGAGAAATCAGACCCAGTTCATTAGCAGGTTATAATTTAAAGGTCTAAAGACCTTATTTCTCTAGAAACTTGTTAGTAAGAGAATGAGGAGATTGAACACAATTCGAAGAGAATGGTATATGCCCATGTAAATGCTCACAAAAAACTACCTCATTTATACATGGATTTGCTGAGAGCAAGCACACACAAGCTAGACAGACCAGGAACAGCTCTGCAAGCTTTTAATCAACTTTCTCAGAAGACTACGCATTTTAAAATTCCCAATGCAACATGACAATCAAGTAATCCAAGGCCTGCAACATACAGATGCCTTTGAAATACCCTAGAGCTTATGGAAACTGTGGTTGGTATAGACTTAAAATAAGGTACTGGTGTCCTTTCTAGCTTACCATTGCTGATTTCAGGCAGATCAAATTTAGTGAAGTCCCACCATTGGAGCCGGTAGGTGGTGTTGGCAATGTTGCTGGCCACAGCTGACTGTCCATCCCCAATCACAGCACCTACAGAAAAGGAGGAAATAATTAGCAATTTAACCTCTACAAGATTATCCAGAAAAAAAGCCATGGAGAGAAAACCATAGAAAACCTTTCAAAATCCAATACTCAAAACTCGAGATTCTTGAAGAAACCTTATTTGCAGAAATGGCAATATATTCCAAATAAGTCACAGAACACAGGAAATTAATAGGAAAGCATCTCCCTCCAACATATTTCTGAAAGAAAATTGGTAAGAGATAAGACTCGCCCGGACACACAAGGCAGAAATTCTAATCAATTCATTTGGTGCAAATGCATTCTTACTTATCAGTACTAGTGAAGCTGTATTTTCATAGACCCAAAACTGTCTAGTACAGCTGTGAAGGCAGATCAGAATACATACTGATGAAAAGTGTTGCCTTGGTAAATTACGCACATTTGTGGATATAATCACTGCTACTACTGTAAACTTCACTCAGAAGATACAGATTGTCTACAGTATTTGCCACACAGTATGGGTTGTAACAAAATATTCGCAAGGAAGATGTCTGAGCTGGCCCTGTGCTGCTCTGGGTAGTCCACCCTACAGCATGCAAGGGCCACTCTGACTCCAGGTAAATGACATGACCCTTGCTAACCACCCAAGGATTTAGACAAAAGTCCAAAGCAGAGGGCTAAGCAGAATACTTCAGAGACATCAAGAAGAACCTAATTTTCCAGGCAGAAAGGAACACCCACTGGTAACCCAAGTGAGCATGCATTTGAGAATGTTCAAATGCATTAAATGCGATTCCTAGGGAGACAAATGGTGAGAAGAAACAGTTCTTGATGACAGTACTAGAGTCAAAAAATCTCATGCTATCTGCAGTCTCTAGGGCGTTCCCACTTGCAGTCCTTGTACTACACACACATGCTGGCACCCAGAGAAACGCAACGTAATAGAATTTGATAAGGGAGAGCAAAACAAGATCAAGCACAAATGACTAAGAGCAAAGCTCTAGAGTCTATGCAGTCTGGATTTCAGCATCTCTGCACTCTCTCCAGCGATAAGCACACAAAAAAGGTCACTGCCTTCACTCTCCTAGAAGGGCTGGTTCAGGACCCTGTTGCCACAGCAGCAATTGTGAAAGAGACATCATTTTGACAACTTTGCCAGACGCCTGTGCAGAGAACTAAGAGCTTGGTAACTGCTAGTAATGGCAACTGGTATAGAGGAAGATGGGGAGAGTAAGGTGGCTAGATAGTTCTTTTCTTATCAGATCCCAGAAGAACATTCAGACTTGCGAAAAAAAAATCCAAAAAAACCCCCAAACAAAGAAACAGACAAAAAAAGAAAAAAAACCAACCAAACAAGAAAACCCCACACTCTGAAAACACAAACACACTAAGAGGTTTTATATTTTCTCTGCAAATTTAAGAAGACAACAGGTAGGGCAAAGTAATCAAGCAAACTGTAAACTGGTGCTGATAAATAAAGACAAAGCTGCTTGAGTCTTGATTTTTGGTTCTAGAGAAAGCTCAGAAATATGGCAAGAAGAAGACTACTGAGCAGACAGCTTTACTCTGTGTACTCAGCTCTGCCCGGTCTCCAGCATTCAACCAACCTCCACCATGTGTCTGCTCAGTCTCTGTACCTGCCTCTCTGTCAGACACACACATATCACTTGGAGAGCAGAGTTCAAAACATTTCCATGGCTCTAACATATGCGCAAGGCCTTTTTCTCTATATCCCTCAAAACAAAGAGCCCATCTGAACAGAAGATATGCACTGGAGAAAGCAGATTCAATACGTTAATGAAATTACACTTTGCAACCAGAAGTGGAAGACGGACAATTAAATTTTATGTTGCTGCATCTTTAAAAGTCTTCTCATTGCAAGCCCTGGTTTGGTACTCAAGGGCAGCTCTTCTGCTGTCTTGCCTCCAGCCCCAATGTGGAGAACAGATCAGGTTGTCTCCAAATTTCATGCAGTGGGACTTGCTGCAGGGAAACAGTAACTAACATCACCAAGAAGGTAGCAAGTGAGTCAGGCAAGGAACACACTCTGCAGACAGGCAACAGCAGTTCTATTTGGGGAACATAATTCCAGAATATTGATCTTATTACAGGTGACCGTTACAAAGTTACATCACCTCTTATGCAATGAGTATAACCTTTGTAGGTGTAACAAGCAGTATAAAAACTGGTGAAGAACATATTCGAGAATAATTGCGCTCTCTGCATCACAGAAGCCTTGCAACATCACTAACTGCTTCTCAAAGAGTAAGTTCATCTGGCTCATACAACTGCTGCACTTACTGGTACAAGTATCATAAAAAAAGGAGTTGGCAAATAGTTTTGGATTTTTTTTTTCTGTAAAATTGTGATCTTCTCAACCCTTTACCTGTAACCTTCAGGTTAATTACAGTGTTCATGTAAACCTCTTCATCTCCGAAGGCGGTCACATTATACATGGAGAAGCTTTACAAAGGAAAAAGGCAGTACTACCTCACCTACATGACACCCCCACACAAATTTCAGAGCCAGCAAAGGCTATCAACTAATGCTAGTGCTTCAGGAAACAGATACCTTTATCAAAGGGATTAGGACACAGGGAATGCATTTCTTAGAGTGAAAGGTGCACGTTCAGAAAGATTTAGCCCATTTCTCAAAGGCTTCTAACCAGTGTACCTAACACTAATCACAAATCCATGATCTACATGTTTTTATTAAGTAATTATCTCTACTTATACTAATTATGTAATTGAGCAGTGCAATTATTATGTCTATATACATATAACAAAGTGGAGTAATATTTGTATCACAAGTCCTGCCAGATGTCTCCCACATGCATGCATACACTGTCCTACAGTAATGATGATTAAAAACATGCAAACATTTCAGACAATCACTTTACAGAGAAAAATACCCCCCAGCACAGAACAATGCTATCCTAACCTGTGTTGTTCTCTTTGCTTGACAGGGAAGATTTGAGACCACAGGTGGAAAACAAGAAAGTTAAAATCCTCACTACAGAGCTTTTGTTCACCATGCAGCATGAGAACTCATTCTCAGCTGGCTTTGCCCAGCCCGGGTTTCAGCCTGGATGAGAACAGAAGGTGCTGTTTGCCTCTCAAGTTGCAGTGTATGTAACTTGGAGGAAAACAACACACTTCAGCTCCCTAAATGCGGGCAGCAACAGATCTGCTCTTACAAGCAGGTGTTCTCACCAAGCACCTGACAGCCTTGATTCCTTGGTCTTCCACTGTTTGATGGGATCACAAGTGACTGCAGTGGGTACCCAAGGGTCTCGGGCTTGTCATCCCCACGAACAGAACGACCTTTTACTGCCGAGATGATGTAGATTTCAAAATGCTGAAATCCAAAGCAAAGGCCAATTGAAATGCAGTGAACGTAGGTTTGATTGGCAGTTTTCCTGCGTCTGTCTATCACTGCGTAATAAACACTGGGTGATGGCAGAAATGAAGATAAATGCTTTCAGCAGCCCCCCTTCTCCCCCACCACCCCATCTCCATCCACTCCCACTCAGCACATGACAAAAGAGTTTAAGAAGTAGAGGGAGAAAAGTCTTGACAAAGACTTAAAAAAAAATTCCTAAAATCTTTTCTTATAGGCCACCTACACGTGACAGGTATTTATCCATCAGTCTCAATCTCCCCAGAGGATCCAACGTATCTTGGCATATGGAGAAATGAACCTTTGCCAGTCAACTATTGCTCATTTATGAATCAAGCCATGGAAGCCAATGTCTGAGTTTAAACTGAAAGGGAAATAAGAGGTGCAAAACCACTTTCCATAGCACTCCAGAACTCCTTCAGTGAAAAGCATGGTAACTCTGGACTACTACTATCAAACACTCCGAAGAACTAATACTCTAGAGCTACACACAGGCTTTAGGGTAGAAGTTTTGAGAACAGGAAATATCTACATATTATGGGCATTTCTTTCCCATGTATTCGTTCGTGAAGTCTGGCCATATAAACATACATACATTTAACAGAAACCAAAGCTCAATTTTTTTTTCTAGACTACATCCTTTACTCTTAAGTTTTTAGTGTCTGGCAGATTTCCTCATAGTAAGTGAAAAAATTATTAAGATGCTTACAGATAAGCTTGAGGAAGCTGGAGAATCCCCTTAGCTAATTTGTGACTCAGTCTGAGGCAGTGATTAGGCCCTGGTATAAAATTCCCCCTAGATTAGTACTTGCATCTCTAAGCACCAATACCTTTGAAAAGTAATTACCTTTTTATGAAACCAGTTGTAACTGCAGCTCATACTGAGGTTATCCTGTACTTGCAGAAAGGATCTATCACAGCTGAAAGTTTTACATGTATTAGTTCCAGATTTACTGTAATCCAGGCTCCAGGAAGTCCAAAACACAGAACAAATCTATTTGATAAACCAAGGATAAGGCTCTTTACTGCAAGAATACACCAGATTTTCCTCTATCAGTTCTGAAGAAATTTGAATTTAGCTGAAGTGATTGTTGATCTCTGAAGCCTAGTGGAGATGCAACAGGTTCTTACACATCTCCGACCCTGAAGTATTTTATAGGGCAGCCTGGTTTGGGGAACTGCCTTTGCTTACAGTAAATATACTAAATCTGAATTTGACAAGTCCCAGCAAATCTCTATTCCAGGCTACTACGAAGAGACCATGTGAGACTTGAAGTGGCCATGCTAGCTATTTAAAACTGGGCTAGTCCTGTAGAAACAGTATGCATAGCATTCTGGTATTTTCAATTATTTATTCTGCTTGTTCTTCAGTGCACTAGCAAGCTGTAAATAGGAAGTGGGCAAAATGATTTTCATGAATGGATGCACAAAATGCTACTAAGAGTAGTTCAGCATACACTAAGCACTGAAGGCATCTTAAGATTCAATGTTAACTGAGAAAGCCTCTAAGAGGTCTATGCTCTCTGAAGGCTGAACCCTCAAAAAGCTATTTTTTATTCTTTACCACAGATGTATAAAATAAGAAGAAATGTAATTTCCCATTCGTGTTCACTCCTACTGCAAAATTTCCTTTTAAAAGGAATAAGGAGTTCCAGAGTCCTGTCAGCTCTGGGAATCTGAGCAGGCCTCAGCTGCAGGTAAGTAAAGATGACCGTCCTAATAGGAGCTGAGAGTGAAGTGCCCAAGGGCTCCACTCACATTACAAACAATGCAAACATCATATAGAAAAGGGAATTTTTCAGCCACAAGTTTCAGACTTCAAAAGGAAATCAGTTTATTTGCAAGAAACACAAACAAAAACCGAACAGATGCCCTGCCCAGAGCCTCCATCGCCAGTAGTCACATGGCTCCTTGACATCTTATCTTCCTATATTTCTTTGTCTGACCATCTAACAATTAATACAGAAGTGCATCTAGTAAGCATTTGTCTTTGATGGGAGAATCCAGGTTTCCCTCAGGGAAACTAGAAATCATTACAGTCCTCTTCAAATGCATCCTCTCTTACCTCAATTGTTTGCACCACACCAAGCAAGCTGGGAATTTTTCTCCTTAACA
Source organism: Acropternis orthonyx (assembly GCA_035583155.1). Lineage (NCBI taxonomy): Eukaryota > Metazoa > Chordata > Aves > Passeriformes > Rhinocryptidae > Acropternis > Acropternis orthonyx. Next base: position 24,714,419 of record JAWWEU010000158.1, on the reverse strand, counting down.
GAGTTCAAGCTTCTCTGTTGCTATTCCCCCACCCCATAGAGATCCCCCTGCTCATGCCACCCTGCTGCACACAGAAGTTGGAAAATCAGATATGCAAAAGCATGGTGAGTTTCCAGAACCAGCAAGAGTTGAGCCAGTAATATTCACAGAGAACCTCTCAGATGAGGAAAACACTGTACCTGGTGAAAAAAAAAGTATCTTATCATAACCTTTGTATATACACATTGGGGCAAGCAAATACCACTGTTCATCCTACTCAGCGTGACCAATAGAGAACAAGACGTTTTAATTTCCTAGCTACATCAATCCTCTCAGCTTCTGTTAGCGACAGGTCATGGTCTAAGTCTCCAGCTTGCCAAGAGCTTTCTCCAACCATTCAGTATCAGGTATGCACTGCTAAACAGAAAAAAACCCAAGCAAATTAACTGTAAGGAATTCACAGAATCACAGAATTCCTTCCTTCTACCTCCCAAGTCACTACCAATCATCACATCAAGTACAGCCCAGCCACAATGAAAGTCTGACAGGATTTAAGATAATTTTTGCACACTATTTATTTGTAAGACTCATAATGTTTCATGCAATTTAAAAAAAAATGCCACAGTTAAAAAAACCCCAAAAACCAAATCACAACAGTACACAGAGAGAAATATCATCTGAACTATGGGCATGTCAGAGGGTTTTACTTAGGCCTTGCCTTAATAATGAGTTTAGAGAACAGAACTGCTAAACAACTGCTAGAAAGGGGATAGATGAATGGGAAGTGAGAGCTTGACTTTAGCAACTGAACACAAAGCTAACAGTCACATGTTATTAATGACACATAATTATTTAGCTCATGTAGAGCTTATAAGTTCATTCTTGCAGGGTCGTAAGTACAGACCATCAGAAAACTGGAAATCCTGCTTGCCAAAGAAGCAGAACTGCAAGCCTTAGTGGTGCTCTTACATTTGTACAACTCAAATGAAGCTGTTAAGTGCTATTTTCTTCTTTATCAGAAAATCTTTCTGAACAAGGACTGTTTAGGCTCAGATGTTTGTTTTCTCATTTGTCATTTATGATGCTCTTAGCTGCAGTGGATGAAAGATTCTGTGCGAAGGCTCCACTACACTTACTGTTTTACACTATGTAACAGCATGCATGCATACACATTTAAAAGAACAAAAACTCCACTTGTTTAGGGACGGTCATGAAACTCATGGTATTCTGATGCTGGGTACAGTACTGGAATGGCATGCAAAGACATTGAAAGTGTTCCATAAAGCACTTGGGTGGATATAAATGTAATCAGGCTAAACAGTCAAGGAAATCTGCATATTGAAATGCTATATCATTGAGAGAATTGGACAGGAAAAGGTTATGAAAACAGAAAGAAACATCTGTTACCGTTGATTGAAACAATGCAAGTTGTTTGAGAAGTGGGTGGTCAAACAAGCTTTCTCTTTTTTCATTTAGGCCCCTTGCTGGAAAGGGTAGTCAAGGTTGGAGTTTTTCTATCAGCTAACTGCTGGAGCTGTTGAAGGAAGTTTCTGCAGACATTATCACTTGTTTTGGGATTCTTTCTTTATTTCCATGTGATAGCGGCATGTGTTAAAAGCATGCCTCATACTACCATATGATCCAAGCAGTAAAACATGTTTCCTTCAGTATAGCCTTTTAGGGAAAATATTCAAGCACTAAAAATATATTCCAATCTGCATTTTATTTAACTAATGTTTTGGTTTGACCTTTTCTGCATATTTTCAGCTTTTTATATGATTCGTCTGTATGCATAAAGAAACCCTAACATAAAACAATGAGTAAATGGTTGGAGGAAGGGATTTACTCTTTCTTCCTGATTTCTGTTAGTCCATACACCAATCTTTCAATACTTATAAAATCAGGTATAAGAGCCATCAAGCTACTGTTCTGGCATGGGAGTCAGAAACCTATTTACTGGAAAAATAAAGACAACTTTATCTTGTCAGTGTGAGGAGAAATTGTAGTCTGGGTTACAGACATTTCTGTATCTGGAGGTCTCTATCAATCTACTAAAAAAAAATCAGTGAGACAATACATTTGAAATCAGCTCCCAAGCAAATGATGCTGCAAGAGAAAAGTGTTTTTGCAAATTAGTTAGGGGCTGAGGGGGGGAAAAGGGCAGTGAATGAGGCCAAGACACATTGCTCAGTGAAAAGGCAGAAAAGAGCTGAATTTTGCAGTCTCTAAAGAAACATCTATTCGTTTCCTTTATTTCTGAACCCACACAGGAGGGCACATTCACAGCCCTCCTCCCTAGTAAGGCTTCAGAAACAGTAGGTGACTTTCCAAATCAAAATGCCACATCTCCTGCCAGAATTTAAGTTTAACAAAATTCTGTGAATGTGAAGTAGGAAGGTCTCAATACCTAACCTGTGCGTGTGTCGCCCCGGATTTCTCCCTCTGCTAAGTCTGCCACTTGTGATGCCTCTGCTCTGCTGACACCAAGTGCAATGCCTCTGCTCTGCCCCATCACTAAGTCCCTTTCATGATTACTAAGCCCTTCATTAAATGCTAGTCGAAGTCTGCTTTTTGACCTCCACATCTCTGCACAAAACCAGAGTGAAATCTGTGCCTGGCAGGCATCTCCTTCCGTAAAACTCCTTCTTCTTTCCTTTTCTGACTTTTCAGAGCATGAAATGTGCCTGCTAATCCTAATTGCCTCAGATGGAGAGTCTTGCAGAGACTAGACAAAGGGGCATCCTTCCACCAAGCAGTTGCGAGCAGGCACCAGAGACTAAGCTCTTGAGTTTCCAGAGCTCTGACCTCACTTTGTTGTATTTATGAAGAACACGAGGACAACCTTTCACAAATAGCTACATGGGTAATGGGGATCTGCCTTCCCAGACCTGCCTTATCCTGCCTAAATGGCCTGTCCAGTCCAAGAGCACATCTGAGCTCATTGTGCAACCCAACGCAGGGTGGGCCATCCTCATATACTGCCACTGTATGTCAAAACAAAAAAAGCTAAATGTCTGGCTTTTCAGGGTCATTTGCCAGTCTGCATCCCAACATCAGCTCTCTTACCAAAGAAAAAGTTCGTAAGGTTCCCCTGGCAGGTCCACAGTTGGCTTTTCCATTAGCAGTGCCTTGGCCAGTAGCAAAGACACTGAGAAACTGAATCAGAATGGTATTAAGACATTTTTCCCTCCAACAAGCATTAAAACACATTAACTTTCTAGTCTAGCAGCATGTGTCTGGATTCAGAGGAATATTCCCACTGCAGCAACAAAAATCTCCTTCAGAGGGTTGCTGTCACTGTCTAACCAGAATATTCTTACCACTCAAGGTTTGTGTCCTCCACAGCTGACCTACCACACTGTATTCTAGGTCTACTGCAGTTCACTCATCTAACGCATCTGCTAACACAGTATCAGACTAATCCAGCCTTGCCAAAAACAGCTGTATATAGCTTTAGATAATTCAGAGGTCTTGTAATTTCTTGATATTTTGCTACAGAGACTGTTTGCCAAGACCCTTGCCAACTCTAGCCCATATTCCACACAGGTTATACTTTATCATCAACTCCACAGCTCGTAAGTTAGCATCGCCACAGTTTTAGTTCACACTAAGTGATTCCTCTCCTGAGAAGAGGCTCAGATAATGTTGTAACAGCACTCCCATCTAACCAATATAGCTACGCCAACAGACAGATGTAGAATAGGTGCAAAAATAACAAGTGAAACTGCTTTACACAGAAAAGCCTTTTCCATTGTGAGTGTGCATTTTAACTACATGAAATCCTATTAATCCAAACAAATCAGCAATCCAAATGCCTGTTACCGCCTCTGCAGCTCTTACTGCAAGAATGCGTGCTTAGCACAACTTGAAATGTGCGTGTCTTATGCCAAAATACCCATCTGCAGTGGAGAAAAAACCTCAGCAGTATCTTTGTAAAGCGCATGCATGCCTTATCAACCACCACATTGCAAAAATACAAACTTTCACTAATCCAAGAAGCAGTACGTTCCTTGGAAGGGTTTAACTGCGTATCAGTAAAACAAGTTTCCACACTGGAGCCACTTTTCATTGTGGAAATAGCAGTATGCAGTATTAATAAAAGAGCCAAGTACAGAAACACATTCAAAGGTTTGTACTTGCCAGTGAATGGAAGACTTACAAAAGTTATTACTATCCTTTAAACACACTTCAGGACTGCTGTATTACAGCATAAGCCTTGTGCATCCAAACTTACAATGAAAATGCTGAGCTACCACCACAATAGAGAGCACTAAGCTAAACAGCCTCAATGGTTGATTACATTCCACAGTCATAATATCCTGTGACCTGGACAGGTCAGTCGAGGAAATACTTATCTGTTCTGAATTTGTATTCATCTAGGGAGGTTAAGATGAAGTCATGTGCTCTCAGAGAAAAATGCACCTCCATTAATCTAGGGGGAGGTCCTGACAACTTAAATAAACTCTCTAAACTAAGAGAGTCTTAGGGCAAACCAAGAGTGGACAGGCAGAATTTATAAAATGTATTTTAATATGTATTCACTAAAAGCCTCTTGTCATACTCATGTGTCCTGCAGTCACTGTGTCTACAAAGAAAACAGACATTAATCTTGCATAGGGTTAACACCGGAATACAGCATTAACAATACAATACACTAATACAAAGCTGTAAAGACATCATGGAAAGAGAACAATTTACAAGGCCTCTCCAATCTAAAGAACAAGGAGAGAAGGCAGGACAGGAACTGCAAAGTAAGTAGCCATACTTGATGTTTTCTGGATAAAGTAGTGAACAGAGACACAGCCAAAAAAAGAAGAAAACAAGCAAGTTGAGAAAAGACAAAATTCAACAGTAGTTTAACTCATGTGAAGGCAGTTTAAATTTAAAGCATGGTGAGATGGAAAGGAGGAAGCCCAGGCTGGAAGAACATAATGGGGAGACTACTTTGTTCCAACTGAAAAAGAACACAGTAAAAGAAACATATAGCAAATAAAGTACTTGGCTCTCGCAATGTTCTGAACGCTTTGTCATGGAGGGAGTTTTGAGGGTGGTTTGGCATGATCCAGATGACAGCAATGCAAACCAGACTCATTCCTTATTGCCACTAGCTTTAATGCACAAAATGGGTTGCAGCACCTCAGCGAGTGCACAGGGATCTCTGTATGGAGCCAGTGCAGAGCTTCAGGCTCAAGGGGTGACCCAGATCCCAGAGTATGTAGAGCAGGACTGACAAAGCATGATGGTCAACACCTTGATGGACCACACGTAACAACAGGAAAGTAACCATGCAACATTTGGAACAGAGATGCAGTGTCCAAGTTCCCAAAAGTCAGCAGGACTCCACCAAGAATTTTGGCCAAACTCATAACCTTGAAAGGACTTCTGTAAATCAGTGCCACATATCAGTCCAACCCAGACAGGTCCAATCCACTGCAATTACAAAAGCAGCTACAAGATGAAAAGAGACTAACGCCTTATCCCATTATTTTAAGAAGTATTAGAAGTCAAACTCAAAGCCACATACAGAAAAACTAAGGCAGCAGAAGTACTTCTTAGCTACTCAGCATGCACTACACAATGGATGGGTACTTCAGGGGGGGTTTATTTATTTTTTAGGGCAGACTTGACCTTAATCCAGCTTGAATTAGCTCATAATGCTTCCAGAGGGCGCTAAGGAGACCTGTTCAAGAAGCTGCTGTACAAAATAACCACCACAGCTATTCCATACGGCATTTACAAGCAAGAGTGGAAGGAAATTCACATGTTGAAAATAGGGAAATCACAATTTACTGGTTTATGGTAAAATTTTAAATCATACACAACCAAGATTTGGAGCAGACCACGCTTTACTGGAGGTAGGGGGTTACAAACTAAAAAGGAACTGTGGTGAAAGGTTCCAAAATCTCATCCTCACAGCAGCAGAGACAGAGGTCCAGCTCCTACCAGATCAAAGAACCAGCAGTGGTACATTCTAGAAGATGATCAGCAGTCCCGACCAGCCTCTCAGTCTTAGGAGTCAGTGTAAAATTACAGTCCCAAATGACAATTTTATCAGGTCTCACAAGTTACAGGGCAACAGAAGTTAGGCAGTAGCTCACTAAAATCACAGGAGCCTGACATCCAATCACAGCTAGTTTCTTTGCAAGCAGAGAAGTTATGGCAGGACTTTGCCTTCAGATTTCACTGTTTCTTGTGTCAACAGACATGGATGCACCCACAAATGAGGGTTCTTCCATGGAATCTCATCAGCCAAGCTGGGCCAGATAAAAATAGAAACATACTCTCCATCTTCCACCACTTCCACACCTTCCAGATAGAGAATCCAATAAAGTCCTCAGCGAAATGCTTTCTCACCTTACCTTTCAAAATCTTTGCAAATCTGCTCATTCCATGTGAGCTATGAGCTGTTTCTCTAATTTTTATTATTGAATCCCTCCCCATGACAACTTAATGTCTTCCAGTGTTTACCATCAGCCCTTCTCTCTCACTTCATCTTGCTATGATTTCAAGTCTGTAAACAAATGTTAGTTACTTGTCTCCTCTCCACTCTCTTTTTCCTGTGTCTTCTTTCACTCTGGCAAAGTAGTTTTGGGTTTCCTTTACGCTTTTCAGTGTCCTCATAATGGGAGTGCAGGGGTGTATATGTACGTGTTGGGTATTTGCCTCCTTACCTCACTCATGCTCCCCAGCAGGTTTTGAGCCTGACCCATCTCCAATATTAATATCCATTCCATCATTTATTTTAAGACAACTCTAATGAAGACTGTTACCAGAACAATTTCCTCCACTAAACTTTTCTCTTCTACTATGGCATCTCAGAGAAGACTGAGATCGGAATCAGTTGGTCTGTCAGAAGCCAAAAGACAGATCCTCAAACAACTTCTGTGTGCAGCACACCAGGAGACGTCACATGGATGGGTGCATGCATGCCCACACCATGAATGCTAATACGAACAATTGTTTGAAAGGAGACAAAGTGTTTCTCCAGCTTAACTGAAACCCACGCCTGCAATCCCAGCTGCCTCATCACCACCTTTGACTCATTCCTCAAACCCTCCCCTCCTCCAGCCTCTATCTGTCTCTGCACAGAATCTCAGTTGCTTGTAAGAAAATTACCAAGTGACATTACTTCCTCTATCCTTTCAACCTTCCCTTCCCCTCCTGCAGTTCTTCCCATCATATATACAAGCATGTTCCCAACCCTTCGAAGCACTCCACCTGCCTCTATGATTTTATCATGTCAGTTTCTATCTCTTGACATTTGTCAGTAAACATTTGTATGCTCCTCCCACTCACCATACAAATTATGCATTAACATCTTGTACCTCTAAATTTCCCAGAGACTCTGGATCACAGTTTGGATGTCTAACCCCATATGTACTTTTCATCTCTAGCTCTCAACTGTACCATATGACCTCCTGACAGTCACTTTTCTTTTTCCCCTCCAGCATACCTTCTGTCTCTCAACTACTACTGAAGCTGCTCTACTTCTAGTGACCCCCTTCCTGGTCAAAGCTCAGAATGAGTAGTCTAACCTTCATCATTATCTCCTTCTTAGAAAAGGCGATAACATTTTTGATTCTTGGATTACTTTTCCTTGCCTTATGTGAATGAATGCCAACCCTACCATTACTACCCTAACCACCCCCAAAAACGCTGAGAGAGACAAACAAGCAATTATGACCATCACCACAGCTTACTGCACACTGATCTCTGTTGCCAGCCCTGAAGTTCTCTAATGGGTCATAAGCCACACCAAGCTACTCCTTCCCACCTGTTGTTGCAAAAACTGATGGGTTGAAGCAGCTTGATATAGTTGAAATTGTACACAGTTTCAGGCCGTGCTTGAAGCAAGGGAAAGAGATGTGAACTTGATTCCCGGATCAGCAAGAGTGCAACTGAGAAGCCAGACTACCAAGGAGCTCAGCAGGACCTTAGAGCCCAGAGCAATTATATTTGCAGAGGCAGGCTCACAGCTCCCGCTGATTTTGAACTCTCAGAAACATAATTCCTGCCTACCAGAGCTGCTGGATTACAGCCCACACTGAGCTCAACCGGAGAGTGTGCCAACTACTGCTCAGGAAAGCAAAATACAGCTTCCTTAAGTAGCACTGACTTGCAGCCACTGCTTAGTTCAAAACCAGCTCTGAGCTCCTGCAGACACTGGAGACCATTCCCTCTTCAGCTCCATTCCAGAGGTGGTGGGGTACACTAATTTAAAAAAAACAGGGCATGAAGGAAGACATATATGAGGTACACCCCCAGCTTTGGATCCTGTTTATTATTTGCTCATGTACAAAATCTCCTGCTGACTGCATTTACTTTTGATTGAGTTCTGAAGTAACAAGTTAAAAAGCTGGTACGAGTTTACCTAGTGTTCTCATGCTGCTAGGGCCTGTATTTGCTATTACACAAACACCATTTGCCTTCTTTGCTCAGTTTTCTTCAAGAATTTCTGTCTCAAGCAAAACACTTAACACCTTCTACATTTTTAACAACCCCAAACCACTGACAAATCCAGCCTTCACGTTTTGGGAAAAGTCCACAGCCTAAATTTATTTCCCTAGGCTCTGCTCTTGCCACAGGCATGTTCTAAAACTCCTGCAGCATCCACAAAGAGAGGGCAACTTCTCAGTGTGGCTCATGTTAAAGTAAAACACACAGATAAGGTAAACCCAGAAGTCAAAAGTAACTCTGAGAGGCAGGCAAGTTGTCACAACTTGAAATACCTCACCATACATCTTCCCCCACAATCAAGAAAAACTAACAGGCCAGAAGCCTAAAACCAACAGCACCAAGTGAGGTAACAATACTATGTGGAGGGAAAACTACCACTGCAGAACCTAATAGCTAACACAACCTTTGATTTGGATAACAGACTGATACATTAATGCTCAATTATAAAAAAAGCATCCAATGGTACAATCCTATCTACCTGTGAAACAGAGACAGAGATCAGCACACAGCCTTCTTATCAGATCCCTTATAGGACTGTGTTGCCACAGCAAGATCTTCCTCCATCTTTGTGCCAGGGTGGCTACAAAAATGTCTAGGAATATATTCTATATTGGGCATAGCAAATCTGGCTCAGGGTTTGCCTTGTGGTGTTGGGTTTTCTTCCCCCCATATAAAACACATCAGCAAAAATCATGACTAATCTCTTCAAAGATGACAGCCAAATGTGGCAGGCCACTGAGAATTCCTACCCCTCTGCACAGCAGATCACATTGATCCTTGCCTCCCCTGTGCTCTTGAGCATGGGTAATTTTTTAATTATTTTTCCCTCTTTTAAAAGGAGGCAGCAAGCTGCAGGAAAATACTTTTATGTCTAAGTGAGCTTTACCACCCACAAAGAGACAGGTCCCCAAGGGGCCTTCACCGCCCACAAAAAGATGAGCACTTCTGCGAAGCCTTACCCTTCTGATATAATGATATCTAGAAATTCATCACTTTAACAATGCACACAAAAGGAATCAGCCTGCACCCTTCACTTTTAAGAACATGATCATCTTTCTCCAATGCCTTTCTGAATCTCAAAGGCAGCTTTAGCTTCCCAGCCACCAGTACAAAGAAAGGTTTATTGGGACAGTTTGCATCAGCAAATACATTATACAAGCTTTCTCCAATTCAGTGCTTGCTTCCATCATGTGGCACTGGAACAGACAACAGCTTGTGACATTATGCAAACAGCAAGCAGAACCTCTCCTGCACTGGGACTGCTGCACACACCCTATGAAGACTGCTGTACATATACCAGGAACTTCGAGGCCAGTACTATGAACATAAATTTTCCCTTGAGACCAGGCAACAATTTTGCTACTTTAAACACTCTATGTACTGGAAAAAAAAACCTGTTTCAGCACCCAGCTACCACAAAGCAAATGGTAAACTTTATACAGCAGACCTTTAAAAAATAAAAAACCCCTAACACCACCACTCAAATACCTTAGTTTTTTCCCAGTCTAAATTGGTCTGACATCAGGTTCTGCATCTTCCCATGCCTTTTGTCTATTGAATTAAAGGGTGCTGTATCAGAAGTCTTTCCCCCACAGATATATCTAGATCAATCAAGTAACAACAACTACCTACTACTACTTTGATTAAGTAAGTACATTAAACTTATGTCATTCCATAGTGGAGGTTTTCCTCAGCTGATTCTTCCTTCAGCTATTTTGAGTCCTGAAGTGTAGACACGAAGAGTTGCACATGGATTTGAACATCACCTGGAATGGTATCAATAAGAGCATATAAAAAGATAACAGCAGTTTCATACTCCTTGATGTTGCCTGCCTACATAAGGTCTTAGAGTTATGTAATCACAACAAGAATTCATATTCCCTTGGTTTACTGGCAGGTCCTCAAAGACATTTTCAGACTCACTACGTTGGCCAAAACCAGCCTTCACAAACTGCAAATGGGATACACATCATTTGCCCCAAGGTACCTCATCTCACTCTGGGCTGTAATAATATTTGTTTAGGCACAACAGTACCATTGCTTGGATGACCACTGGGAACAAAGCCACTGCAGGAAAGATCAGCCCTTCAAGTAAACAGATTCGGAGTGCCACTGTCTCACTGCGTATTTTACTATCTACAAACGAAAGTGGATCGACCCAGACCCCAAACACCTGGTTCTTGGAAAGGCCAACATATATTGTTACAGCAATAGATTCTAACACAAAGTCTCGGCCCTTAAGAGTGCTTACAGCTAGTTAGTTTGACATACATCTTCCCTCTGGCCTAGAGTAATTCCATAAAACTTCTTTAACTGTCCAAAATCTTCCCTGTTGTTTCAGCTTAATTCAGCGCTTTGAATGCCACTGTTCCCATTTGAACAGTCTTCTATAAATGCATATGAAAGCCTGCTAAAAATGGTCGTAACAACAACCCTGCAATTGCACCATCTCACACACACACACACACACACACACACACACACACGGTTAAAGTGTAATTAGCACTTAAAGGTTGTGTACTTGGGACCTTTTAACCCTTTAATACACTTTCTCATGGGGAGGCCAGTCACATTGCTCTAACAACTTCTCTCATGGGGCAGCATAACCAAGGACAACATACAGCAAACATCTCCACAACTCCTGAAATGCAGCCAGTCACAGACTGCATCTGGCACACTTGAGTAAATGCAGATCTTTCCAACTACTGTTAATCTCTGTGCAGTTGCACTTCCAGATACTAGTCAAAAATCCCCTGATACCTCAGACCTCATCAAGCATATCCTGTAAAATGAAGCGGTCTGCACTCACTCTGACCAGAAGAGTTGTGCTCATTCTGATCTCACTCGCAAATAAAAATTGTAAATTATGCTCATAATGTACAGCCACTGATCCAGAACAAGTCTTTCTATGGACACATATGCTACAAAAGCAGGCAACTGAGGGGTTTTCAGCTTTCATTTACCAAAGGGAACAGAAAATGAACTCTGTACAAAATAAATATATACTCATGGAAAGTTAGCAACAAAGCACTCTCCAGTAACATCTGTACTCTCAGACAAACCTTGAAAGAGCCAGAAGTCCTCTGCAGTAACAGCCATTGCAAGGTTTTACAACAGGATTAGCAGACAATCCCAATACGTGCAACCAGAAGCAGCTGTACCTACTCCTGAAATACAGTGTTTAACACAGCTAGAACAAACTCTGTTCTCACCTACACTGAACCTCAACATCATTTCACTGTTCCTGTGCACTCAGTTCAGAGAATCACCAAAGACTAAGAGTAGAAAAGACCTCTGAGATGCTCTAGACCACTCACCTGCTCAGAGCAGGGGGAATTACAGCACGTTACGGGGGACTATCTCCAGTCAAACCTGGATATCTCTGAAGACAGACTCCACAACCTTCTCAGGCAAACTGTTCCCCCACTCTCACAATAAGAAAAAGTTTTCTTAAGTTCAAATGGAATTTCAATTTGTGTCCATTGCCTTCTGCCCTTTCACGAGGCATCCCTGAAAAGAGCGTGTGTCTCTTCTCTTCATTCCCTTATAAACATTGACAAGATCCAGTCTGAGCCCTCTCTTCTCCAGGCTGAAGAGTCCTAGGTTGAGTTTCTCTCAACTTCTCAAGTCAGTCTCTAAACCTTTACTCATCTTTGTGGCCCTTCACTGCACTTAATCCAGTATGTCTATGCCTTTCTTGCTCTGGAGGTCCAGAACTGGACAAGGCACTGCAAATGTGGCCTTACCAGGCCTGAATAGAAGGATCACAACCCTCAGTCTGCTGGCAATGCTCTTCCAAATTCAACACAGTATACTGTTGGCTTTGTTTTCTGCAAGGACACATCTGCTGGCTCATGCTCAGCTTGCTGTTTGCAGAACCCACAGGTCATTTATTGCAAAGTCGTTTTCTAGACAGTAGGCCCGCAGCCTGTACTGTGGATGGGGTCACTCTTCCCCAGGTGCAGGACTTGGCATCTCTCTTCACTGAACTTAATGAGATTTGTTGGTGCCTTTCCCGGTCTATGAAAGTCACTCTGAATACCAGCATAACTTTCTGGTTCATCACTTCTCCCAGTTTTGCTGTGGGTGCACTCTCACTCATCATCCAAATGATGAATGAAGATCTTCTCTTCTAGATATCCTTTTTGCACTCAGTCATCAGAGCAGGATGTAGCCCCTCTAAGGCATCTAAGGTATCCACAGCAGCACTTTGAAACTTCCTATATAATCAGTGTTAAATACACTGGCAGCTCCACAGAAGATTCAGAGTACATCTTCAGCTCACTTCAGGCGTCAAATCAGAGCAGAAGCTTTATTTTCTCTGCTAACTATACAGAAAGCTTAGCCTCCCAAGTCAGATGCCCCAAAAATTAGTGTAAATATCCCCCACAGTGCACATAGCTGTAAATCTTATTTCCAGTTGACTCCCATCCCTCTCAATAAACACATTCCCAGACTTAGCGGATTGAGATGAACTATGGTCTGAGTTACAAAAGCTTAAAGAAAAGACAAGAACAAAAAGGACTGAGTAACAGCAGGCTTTAAAGTGCTAATAGCGTGATTTTGACTCTTCAGCTCACCTTTATTGTGCAAGGTTAAGAGACTGATAGAAAATCTCCAGCTCTCAGGTGTGAAGAGGAGCTCTTTCCATACAGGCATTGATACACAAAATTTATTCCAGAAATTAAACTGGGTTTGGAATGACTCAAGCCTTGAGAGTACTCTAGTCTCTGGAATCAAATAGGGGATAGCGTCTTACAAGGGTTCTGATGCAAATTCATTCCATCTGCCCTGCAATCTTTAGTGCTTTGCACTCTTAATGTCCCAACCACAGAATTCAAACTGTACCTGTTCACAGATGTAAACTGAGAAGTGTTTGTGCCTACAGAGCATCTTTGTTGCTAAGTGGAAGATGCAAGTGAAGAGAGACATAGAGCAAGCAGAGCATTATAAGCAGACAGCCAGATTAAAGTTATTCCATTGCAGCACAGAAAGTACCCTGATGCTTTCTGGCTGTTTATGCTTTTTGTATATGACAGTGTACAGCAGGAGCAGACATCAAAATGAGGATGAGTAACGGCTCAGACTCTCACTGCAGAATTTGATATTTAGGATGTTAGGGAAAGGCTAACTGGAAACAACACACAAAATCTCTTCCATCACACAGGTGGGTATGTTAATGGCTTTCTCTTAATGCTACCTATACTCCACTTTCAGGAGACATCTAGATAGAACTAAACCCCATTTATCTCAGAGGAGCATTTATCTGCGTGAAAATCCATGCCACCAATTTAGGAACTTCTGTGGGGAACTTTGCACGGGACTAGTATTTCAGAAGAGATTGCCAGTGGGTCACTACAATGCTAATTGCATCAACTACCTATCAGTCTTCATTGTGCCAAGGTACAACGACACAGGATAACACAGACTACAGTGTCAGAAAAGAGGCAGTTGGATTGCCAACTAAAGCACAGAGCTGGAAAAAACAAACTCACTGCTGTCTTTCAATAAAGGGAAAAATTACCAAAGTACTATAAAGATGAATCTGCTAGGAAGAATGTAGCATTTCTGGATCAGCTATCTGATCCCAGTGTCACCACAAAAAGTTGTGTATTATGAGATGTTTTCTAGGCTTGTTTTTTTTAAGCATTAACAAACTGACTTCTACCTTCCAGGAGAGAGATTTCATTTGAAGAATGTGTGCTAAGAAGATCACCTTCTGAGCATAATCATGACGTAGTATAACCCTATAGCCACAGCTGTGGAATTCATGAAGTGGAAGTCAACAACTGATCTAATACTATGAAAAAGTTAACTCACAGTATGTGACTTTATTCTGCACCTATGAGACCAAACTATCACGATATTTTACTTATGAGATACCCCACTGTGATCGAGCAACAGTATTAAAAACTTCCATAGCTGAAAGTTGCTCTAAGAAACCAGCAGCTGGAGAGAGACACAGGCAGGCAGGTAAGAGCTGAAGTACAGCACCCAACTTTAATGAAAGCTCATGGGCTGCAAGTGTATTATTGGAACACATGAAGCAAAAAGTGAACACTTAAATAGGAGGATGTAACACAATTAAAGTCTTCTCCACACTTCCAAAATCCGACTGCATTCAGAAGCTTAAGTACCATGTCGAGGAAATCAACAACTCTGAGGATACCTCTCACCAGTCCCATAAAGGGACGCTTTCCACCACTCTATACTCATACTCCACTGTAATGAGTTTGTGCATTTGCAATTCAGCAGTACAGTCTCTTTTTCCTTCCATTTCTGCATGAAAAGCTGCACTTCCACAGAAATTATGAACCGTTATCAAGTCTGTGATGAAGGTGACATATCTACAGCTCTCAAGTCACAGAAGAATCTGAGGCATATTTTAAGCCTCTTATGTCATTTAGTGCCCACTGACGTAGATCACAGAAAGACCACAAAAAAATAAAGTTACTCAAAGGATCACATCTTTCACAGTTAGCAGCACCAGACTTATAATAGAAACACACAACAAAGAAAGTCACATGGCTATGTTCATTGATTCTATTATTCTACAGAACTGCCTGTAGTGAAAAGCAGGATTAGATCAGGATTCTACTTCAAATTCACGTACTTGTCATGGATGAAAAAGCAGAACTCAAATCTCAGGTAACTGTAGAGAAAATATATAACTACTAATACTGAGAAAAATTTCAGAGTACAGGGTACATCAGAGACAACTGCAATGTGTTTTCCCATCAACTTTTGCTGGCATTCTGAAGCTCTCAAGTCATCTTTGTCCTATCCTGTACAGCTGTGCACCACTGCAAGCACATTTGAAGGATGGGAGCTTCTCAGAACAGAATTAAGAGCGCATTGACATTGTACATGACAGAACAGGATTAGGTCAAGAAGACTTGATGGGACGTAATCATGCCTGAAATGCCAGAGGAGCTGCAATATGGTTTTGAAGGCAACCAAAGAAGCCCCTTATGATCACTTCCATCATTAGAGCAGAAATGAAAGGTTACTGGGCTAATTCTAGTTACAACAGCAACCAATACTCTATCCAACTGCATGTATCACAGGCTCATTGATATCCACTTTAACTGGCTTTATGTTACAGCCATTCACTTGTATGTGAACATTAGCCCTAAACACAGCTAGAGTGATTAGGAGTGGGTTGGAAACATGCACCAGGAAGCACTTAGCTAGTCAGGTTGGCTGGTGAGAGGCCATTACCCTAATCCTTATTAGAACTATCACGTGCTTAAATAAATCATCCTGTCCCAGAAGGATGACAACATTTATACATCATCTTAGCTAATTTTCATCCTGATGAAACTTTATATACTCTAACAATGGTGTGTTAGCAGTTGCTGGCTGAAGTACAGAAATTCCCTTGAAGACACAGGACTTTGAATTCTCCCAGGGAGTCAAGCTGTAAAGAATGGGATAGCTTATGTGATTTTTGGGAAAACAGCAGCTGAACATTACACTTTAAAATCCTAAATCCATATTAAATGGATCAACTGATTCTTAGCTTCATCAATAGCCTCAGCCATACCCCAGTGTAACAAGGCTACAGATGGCTTCCTTTGGAACTCCAGCAGAGATAGCCAAAGATGAACCATTACTGCTTTTGTAGAAGAGATCAGGCACTCTGATTAGGTGTAGGCTATGGAAAAGTCTGCAAAATCAAGCTCATTCTTCAACTACATGTAAGTGCTCAGTCTCTGGTCTGAATCTATTACCTTAAGATAACAATGAAATCACTCAGAAACTGTAAATGTAGAGTGTTGTATCACTCAAGTCTTAAGCCCTGCTGAGTCTGGATCTCCCCATGAGGTGAAAGGCTCAGGGCAACTGTGTGGGATTTCATTTAAACAGATAAAGTCTGTTGGCAAAGTCAGAACCAACACACTTGACCTGTGACCACGCAAGGAAAAATACTTTGTTGGCTGAGATACACATAACTGAACAGAAACCTATTAAAACAAAGAGGTGAGACAGAAGCATTCCACAAAGCTAGGTAACTCCACCATAAGCTTTCACCTGCAGGTCTCCTAATGAGCAACAGACGTCAACAAAATAGCATCTGTGTCAGTTTTTAAAACCTCCTACAATGTTCCTTGGCAGACACTGATTCTCTTCTTCCTCCAAGCTTCCACTGAACTGAAACTAAAGCCTTCTTTGTTTCACTATACCATTAGCATGTCTCTGTCCATCCCAAAGCAGTCAATTACACTAAGGCCTGAAGCAAAAGTTCACAGAGGTGAACAAGAGGTCACAAGCACTTCAGGAGCAATGACGTGGATTTTTTTTTTAAATCTATTTACTGATTTTTAAAAATATGTTAAAATGTATATCCTGGTCTGTGTTATCAGATGTTAAAAATACCCAGAACTTGCCCATCACATTACTTAGTAGTATCCTACTCACAATGCGATTTAGGACAAAAAGAATTTATTACCAAAAAAAAACCTCCAACCCAACAACGAAAAGACCAAACCAAAACCAACCAAAAAATCAACCG
Organism: Acropternis orthonyx; assembly: GCA_035583155.1. Classification (NCBI taxonomy): domain Eukaryota; kingdom Metazoa; phylum Chordata; class Aves; order Passeriformes; family Rhinocryptidae; genus Acropternis; species Acropternis orthonyx. Next base: position 24,697,468 of record JAWWEU010000158.1, on the reverse strand, counting down.
AACAAACAAACGCACAAAAATCCCCAAACAAAATAGTGGGCAGAAATATTCAGCTTAAAGAAACATTTTTAAAAAGCAGTAAGAGGTGGTAAATACACTACTGAACTGTGTGTTCCTTGGACAGGTTAACACTGCCGAGCTTTATAGCAGTACTAACTCCCTTTATAAAAGGTGTAACCTCATCCCACAGAACATCTCTTTAGCCTCTTCTAGGAATCACAGGGAAAGAAAAAAAAAAAACCAAACCCTCACTCTGTTGGCCTGCAAATGGCAGAGAAGCCAAGACACTGGAAGACTGAAATAGCCCCAAGATGCGATATTCCACCTGTATTGCCACATGCAGTCAGTCAGTCCTAAGAAGTGAGAAGCCAAAATGTAATTACTGTTTCCATCATCACTTTAGCAAACAACCACTTCAACTAGTTTCAGTCTATAGATGCTTCCTTGAGGACCACAATCCCATCCCTTCGGGCAGTTCACCAAGAAGAGGAGACTGCAGAGGGTGGCTTACAGCCCACACTACCAAGAGCCTTAGAAGAGCTGCCAAATGAACTCTCAGATTTTTTTATGAATCTTGAAAGAAAGGAGAATATGGAAGGCTGAAAGATATGCTAGTGTTATACCAGTATTTTAAAAGGTAGAAATAGGATGAGACTGTCAGTCTTGTCAACCTGACATTGATTCCAGACAAAATAATGAAAAAGCTGATATAAGACTCAGTTAATAAAGGATTAAAGGAGGACAGTGTAATTACTGCCAATCAACATAGACTTTATAGGAAAATATAACTTGTCAAACTACCAACACTTTTTGGTGTGATTACAAGTTTGAATGCTAAAGGTAACAATGTTGATGTAATGTATTTTCACATGGTGTTTTACTTGGTGCCAAAAAGCACAGTGATGCAGCATGTTGTACCAGCTGATAGGTCTAAACTCCACCAGTAGATAGGAGGCAGGCAGGAAGGTGCTACTGGGGTGCATTGCTGTTCCAGTGCTCCATGCAAATTAGGTGCTGGCATGGAGATATCTCTGTCTGTCATGTTGACTAGTATTGCTTCGTTCTCCCCCTAAGCTCCCACCTACTCTATCCATCTGTTGCCATCTTTCCTATGCTTCGCCTGGAAGTGCCTTGGCAATGGGATGGCCACCAGTCCCCTGACTAGCACAAAGGACTCCCATCCTGGCCTAAGCCCTGCCTGGCATGTCAATCTTTCTCCCCAAGCTACTGTGTTGCTGGACTAGCCTGTCTGCTTAGATAACCTGTAATTTTTAGTGGTTCATTAAACTAGACAGCTCTAAGAATTTATTCACAAGGCAGTCTTCCCTAATGTGGAGCTATTGTGTCTGTGTTAACAGTTGCATGAGAACGACACTTAAACAGAAAGCTGTTCACATAAAGCAGAGAGCTGAAAGTAAAGTGGACAGAACCTGACAGCAAGAGCTTTGACATTAAGAAATTTAGTCAGCACACCAGAGTAATTCACACACCAAGATCTCCATCTGTTGCTTTGATTTCCTCTCCGCATACAGCAGTAAGTGGGGCAGGGGACAGGAGAAGTGCAATTGGCTGTAATTTCCCGAACTGCAGCTCTCACTCATATTGGACCACAGAAGTCTACTGTCAGTTTTTAGAAAGCTGTCAGGTTAGGAACACAGGGCTTTTTGGTATGTCTCCTCAAATGCTGTAGAGGTTACATAAGAAATACATTTGGCATTTTTGCATTTAAACATAACTCAGGAATGACAGTGTGGATACATGGTAGGATGAAGCCATTTAAGGCATTCAAGCTTAGATTAGCCTATGTTAATAGGAAAAGAGATGACTGATTTTTAACTCAGCCAATGCTGGCAACCTCACATGTAACTACCAGGCCAGGGTTAAAGTATTTTTGAGCCTGAGTAGAGGTTTTTCCACCATGACACTGAAGAAAGAACTTGCACAAAACTTGGCACAGGCTAACTAAAAAGTAAAGCATGCTACCAGCACTGTAACTTTCAATGGCTCTTAAGGATAAGAGCTGAAAATGACAATGCTGCTGCCCAACGTAACAACTACAAGAAATTATCTGGCTATTCCACAATAGCAACATCACTTTCTACTTCTTGCCATTCATGCCTCCTCCTAACACTTACAATTTCACCTCTGCTGGTTTCTGCAACACATGAACAAGTTTTTCAGCACAAATGTAAAAAAGATATTTTGAAAACTGAAAGTATAGGTAAAACGAACAGAATATTACAGCAACAAAACACAAGCAGCTACTGCATTAGAAGAATTAATTTTATACTCAAGCCAATAAATGCCTTTACTGTGAAGTCCCAGCCATTCCACTGTGAGGTTCCACAACACTGTAGAAGCCAATAAACTCAGCCTTAAGTAGGCTCAGCACAATATCACACAGAAAGATTGATCTTGCTTTTTGAAACTCCCACAATTACAATTTCTGCCTTCTTTTGTTATTCAGCAAGCATTTGTGTTTTGGGGCTCAAATTCCCCAAGAAGTGAGAGATGAAAACACTTGGCTATTTCCCAGCTGCTAAGGAATAGGCAAACTGCAAAGAGGAGAAGGGTTGAAGGCAGGTGTCTACAGCAAAGCAGGACCACACACGAGTTCTGCAGTGTTGCCTGGCAGCAAGTAATTATCCTCCAGTGTGCTGTTTCCATGTGCCAACAGCCAAAACCCACACAGGCAGCAAGCACAGGAAAGTACATGCATCAGCTAGAACTACAGGCTATCTCCACTGCTTCCTAAGAAAAAAAAGCAGAGGTGCTTTGGAGGCTAGACTTTGGCTGAGCTCTTACTGTTACTGCAACAGCAAGGTCTAGGAACAATGCACTCAAATCAAAATGCCCAGGGAGACAAAAGTCTGAAAGATACCAGAAATCTATTACCAAAGGCAAGACCACTGTCATACTTTATCAACCATGCAAAACCAGCAACAGTTCCACTCCAAAATGGTTGGAAAATTCCAATGAAGACTCTTAAGAACAGTTAGAAAAATCCTGTGAAAAATTACTTAGGCATAGTTGATTGTGACTTAGGATAAGGAAAAGGGTCACACAGTCTCTTGAGAAACTTTTCCACACTCCTTTCAGGGGTGGTCCTGTGATTATCTACCTACAGGAAGAGAATCACATCCCAACCTACTTGTCCACACATCATCTCTTGTTCTCTCCCATTCTCCAAAATTACTCCCCCACACTGGGGTTAATTACAGAGCAACTCAGACCCAGCCAAAAAAGACTCACACTCATGGTATGTGTCATCTATAACCATCTCATTCATGAACTGCCAGACTGCCATACTCCTCCTCTTCACCCCAGCTCCCTTCCCACCTCCACTTGCCCTGTAAGGTTCCCAAATGCCTGTGTGCTGTACATGGTGGCAGCTGAGTCTTTTAATATGCACTTATTAAGATCCTAATTGAATCCTGCATTGCCTTGTGAGCATTTTCCTAGCCGGAACATGAACAAGGCACCCTATAATTCAATTAGAAGGACCTGCAGCAAGCTGATCATTAGTCTGTCAGGTTTTTGTAAAAAAAGACATGTAGGAATAGGGGAAGAAGTTAAATAAAGGGAGAATTGTTAACAGCACCCCTCTCCAGTTCATGCAGACACTCCCATACACATACTTGAAGTATGCAATCTGCAATGCTCAAGTACTTGAATGACAGCTCACCACATCACTCCAACAGTCATTTCTCGTGCTTCAGACAACTTAAATAGAACCTCAAAAGCTGGAATTGCTTTTCCTTATCAATCCTCCTCTGCTCAGATTCATGAAAAAAACACCACTAATATACATGACTACTGCAAAGAAGAAAATCTCATTACCTGCCAAAACCCTGTTGACAGAGGAATGGGTGGCCAAGCCAGGCTGTCCCCGTTCATGGAAAATCCCAGCATAAGGCAAGTATTCTGGCAGCAAAAAGCGTCTGCAAAACAAAGAGAGTAAGCTTACATGGAGAAAGACATCCCAGTGTACACAGCCCTGGAGAGCAACTGCAATTACTTTGAGGAAATATGACTACATTCCAGCAGACTACAGTGGAGGGAAGGCTGGAATCCTCTGCTTAGTCAACCTCATCACTGCTTCAAACAAAAAACAAACTACAGATTAGATCCTCCTCTGATCAGTGTGGCTGCAAAAAGCAGCATTATCCAAATTCTCTACCTCCCACAATGACTTCCTAATCTCAAAACAGCATATTGTGGTGAGAATCTCTGATCAGATTCTTTCCTCCTCCTATCCAGCCTTTACACCACGGCCCCAACCTGCAGGTAAGAAGTACTAAGATCATGCTATCCCTTCAAATGACACAGGATGAGCTGCTCATACTAACATGCCATCTCGGGAGTCCCAGAAATTGAAAACCAAGGATAAAGAAGGCCTGTGGAAGAAAAGGAATCCATCTGAAAGCACCAGAGAGCTGTATTGCAACTGGTACCTTCAGGATTTCCACACTCTTTTACTCTTATGTGTAGATGCCTTACCTCGGGACAAAGCGCCCCAGCGATGGTGCAGACATGCGGGCATTCCGGGGAGCTCGGTGCCTGGATCGGTCTCCATTGTCCCTTCAGTAAAAGAAAGAAAATTACTGTACATTAAAAATACCATGTAATAAAGTATTTTCCAAGAAAACAAAAACCCATCAACATCACCTAGTCATCCTGAGCATGCTACAGAGATTTAATGGTTTTCATACTTCTAATGTTCCAAATTCATACCCCTGCACATACCAACCAAATCCTTTTGGCAATTTTACATATGGGTAGCCCTAAAGTCCACTTTCTACATTGTTTGACAACATCTCAAAAGTATCAACAAAACCACAGAGAGTCAATGAATCAATGTCAGCACCTCAGCAAATGAAAGGCAAACCTCAGAATTTTGACTCAAAGAGCAAAAAGCAAGCTCACCACAGTCCTGAGGAGAACTTTCAGTTTGTCAAAAGAGATCTACTAAGTTTCACATTTTCATTCCCAGAAGTATAGGCAAAAGAGCATAATCTGCAGACTATTATTTTGTGTTCCTTCCCTCAAGGTCCAGTTCAAGTGGATTATAAGATAATCTCACCTTTCAAAAGCTTTTCCAGTTAAATCAGAAACATCAGGTGGTATCAGACAAAACTGCACCTCCTTAGCAACATCTCGTTCAATTTAACGATAAATGTCTGGGCCTTGGGGAATGAGAGGAAAAGGTCTAGCATCTGTTGTCCTACAGCATACACTGGAAGGTCTTCCCCAGGACAGCAGTGCAACACTGAAGAGGTTACACAGAGAGGTTGCAGAGCTACCATCCTTGCAAGTCTCAAGACAGAGGCCAGACAAAGCCATGGCTGACTCAGTCTGATTATGGCAGTAAGAACTGTACAACTAGCACGAGGTCAAACTGGAGGACCTTCAAGAATCCCCAGCAAACAAAATTTCTGAGATCACGTTCACAGGCCATATGAGGACCTGTAATTATCCAGCACTAAAACTGCAAGGAAAATAATGAAACTCCATTAGTGGCTCTAGAGTTCTGAAACAGACCTCCGCAGTGCTTTCTTCTCTGCTCAGAATTTACTCTCTGTATGACTTTGCACAAGCAACAGGTCTGTTCTCCCTGGATTTGAGATCTCCATCTGTAATTGCAATCCTCCTTCTCAAGCAGTTGTGGGGAAAATATTACTTGCAGAGCCTTGAAATCACTAAGAAACTAAATATTCCTTATGCAACACACTAGCAGCACATTTCTAACCCACTCCAGCAAGCTGCACATTTTATAATCTTTTTTCGTTTTGCTTTTTCAAAGTCAGTGAGCAAGAAACGTAGGCTGAGAAGAAAGTCCATTACGTGGCTGTTTCCCACACACTTGAGGAACCCAGGAACACAAAAGCAGAGGTTGTTCTGCAAAGGTCGTTAGCATTTCAAGCTATTTCACCAAAACCAAATCTGAATCCAAGCTCAAAACTTCCATTTCTCCTCCCACTGCAGACACAGCATTTGCGGTTCACAGCCAAAGCCACACCTCATCCTCAGGTTTCTGTGTAACCAGCAGGGTTCCTGAAATCAGAAATGTAAAAGCTGCTGCTGTTCTTTTATCAGAGGCCTCCAGCCTATTAAGATGTGGATCAATAACAGAAGGAATCTTGCAAACTCAAGTGCTGACATATCAACTTTTGCTGCTAAAGAGAAAAGGCCAAAGAGAAAAAGAAGTGTCATGTTCCAGTTCTCAACACACACAGTAAGAGCTGGCAGAAGACAAGAAATACACTTTTTTAAAACCCTATGTAGCAGTTTTTGAAACAACACTGATATGCAAGCCTGGGAGAAAAGCAATAAAACAGTTTTCAGGGTTTGCATTTCCTTTGGACGTTTACTAGATGCCCTTGAAATGGACAAGTATCAAGAGGAACAATAGCAGGACTACACCCTGCAGAACTCTCCAGTTGAAAAGAATCTCTGCAGCAGATTTCAAAAGGAACGATGAATTAGCTCTAGCAAATAAAAGAAGATAAAAGTGTAAAGTCTACAGTCCAAATCAAGAGACCCAAAGCAAGTAATTTTTTCCAGGGTTTTTAAATGCCACTAGGCAATGCATTTAGTATCCACAAAAACACTTTTTGGACACAATTCCGAAGAGACTTTCTGATGTAAGAAGTCCATCCTGTACTGCCCTATTCACTGTGCATACAACCTTCCCCCAATACAAAAAAAAGCCTAAAAGGGAAAAATTATAGACTAGGCTTTTCTTCAGTTTTCACCATGACAGAGACAGTCTACTGATTCAAAAGACAGCCATCTATTTTTAACATCTCCTAAAATATATAAATCAAAAACCACACCCCAATGGCCATTGCCCTATAACTCAAAATGTACAGAATAAGGAGGAGTGGCTATCCTTCAAGAATGCTAGAATTCCTATTTACTGTAAATGGAAGTGTAAGATACGCTTCCCTGAGGTAAAGAATAATATTACTAATTATTACTCTGAATTACTAATTTACAGAGCCATTTATATCTAAACTCCCATGCTCAACAACTACATGCAAGAGTGTCTAGTCTAGTGTTGAAAAGCTAGAACAGGAGATATTACCCTGGTGCCAGCTGAAGATTATTTCTGCAGCCTCTAAAAAGGAAAATAAAAAAACCCCTACAGATCAGTGAAGATGCGTGGCACTTGTGTTATTTCTGTATCACGCACAGCCTGCTGACAGAGGGAGGAGAGCAGATGTTAGCACACTGCAGTGCCAGCGTGAAGCACTCCAGCAAGAAATGAGAACTTTTCAAAGTTCTCTAATGCTCTACTTTCTATTTAGGGTCAACTACCTATAGACTCATTAGCTAATGACTCACAGTGGATAGTTTAATTAACATTATCTGCAAAAGTGGCAAGCAAATTCCTCAGAGTGTGTGTTTGTCTACATAAAAAAGGCCTCTTCTGTAAAGCAACTCAATAACCTTGGAAAAGTAAATGATACAAAAATGTATCACAGTAAGGTGACATGGGAAACTTAATTCTCTCATTATTAACAGACTAGTTTATCTCAGCTGGAAATCTGCAAGAACCAATATATGGTGAAAACAACTTTAAGGGTCTGGCTCAAAATTCAGGTTATTCATCATTTGTTCAGATACCATTGTGGGACAAATCAAAAGAGTGATGTGGAGAATAAGAGTTGGCAAGGGAAAAGTAGTATTAACACTAATACAACTGAGCATGAAAATAAAGCAATTCCCAAACATTCAAGAGATTTATGGACATTCAATAGGGTATAAGAAGGATAAAAGTTTATCCTAGACTGGGCAAGATAGCCAAATCCTCTTGGATTCTTCCGCTATTGTCTTGTTTGCTTGTTGAAATAAAAGTTGAACAATGTAAATTTAATGGAGTGGTAATGTCAGCTCTGAACACAGCTGAAAACAAAATTTTGTGTCCTAAAGACTGGAGAAAAAAGACATTCTTTTTCATCTGGTAACTTGGCTACTGCATTAATAACAGTGGATACAGAAGACAGTAAAGACAAAGAAAGCCACATTCTGCTTTTCTGTCTTGGCAAGAATTCACTTTAATATTTAGTGATTGTTATATCAGGAAGTGAAATTAAACACACAGCATGGAATTTCTAATGCAATCTGTTGGTCTAACTGTTCCCATTGTAGTCAATATTAAAACTCCCACTGACTACACTGCCAATAGAATTAGGTCAACAATGACCGTTTTGAAAAGCCATTTAATCACAGCCAGCACCAGCAAGCCATGCAAGTTCAGAAGACTCAAATTATATCAGACCAAGCCAATTGTTCCACATTTTCAGCATTTTATCGTGTTTCATGCGATCAAATTTAAAATGCTAAAACAATTTCTATTGCAGAGGTTAGGCACTTAGATACAATAGAAATGCTAAATAATTGCTTGAGTGGCATGTACTAATACTCTTAAAGGTTGACACTGGATTCAGTTGTACCACCTTCATGTAGCAGAAAAAAACCCCAATGCCTGAAGTGCCAAGAAAATGCTAAGTACCTGTATTTATTGGTTGTTTTTTTCTTAATTGCAGGAAGTTCCTTCAGAGATAGTGCAAAGGGAAGGAGTATGCCAAAGATCCTATTGGGAAATCAGAGGAGGTTCCAGCGGTGGGTCAAGTCTGACTGTGGGTCCTCTAAAGAGGCTACCTGGAAGATGTCATATTAAACTGTCCAGACTAAAGCAGAAACAGATCCTGAAATCCTGCAATTCACTTCACAGGATTCACTGCTGATTTGGATGAAACAGAGGATCTGATCTATACCCTCAGAGGGGTGTACTAACAAGAATTGCATAGAACTACAAGACAAAATGTGTGCTATGTTTACAAAGGGTACAGAAGTAGGGAAAAGGTGATGAAGGGAGCATTGTATTTGCTGGTGGTTCTAAGAACATGCCAATTGCTTTCCAGAACCATCTTGAAGGGTAAGGAAACACACAGTGGTGGGAACACTATGACAGAAAGCTAGCTACTAGCTTTACCAGTGAGAGGAGCAGTAAATACCAGATGTTAACTTTGTTTTTTCCCCTCTGTCTGATTCTACAAGATCCTGAGCATCTTGTAGAAATTAATTTAGGGAAAAAAATGGGAGCATTTATAGGAAATAAGCCTTAAAATAGCGAGGTAAACACAAAATAAATAAACCCTTGACATTCTGAGTCTTTCAGTGAGATACATGTATCCTAGAAGACAAGAAGAAAATCCACACTGCAAGTTGGTTGTAATTCTGTAGAGACATAGTAGCTGAAATAACATCTCCTGGATCAGGAAGACTAGTCTCTTATTCAAAAACAAAGCTTTCATCCAGTATATGCAACTTTACTCACAGCCCTCAAGAAGAGGAGAAGTAAACTCAACCCAGGAAAAAGGGACTACCCTACTTATGGCTCTGAGAACAATGGTATCTCTCCTAAAAACAGGATTATGTTAAAGACAAAACATTCAAGAGCACTGACTTATCTAAGCAGAGATTTCTTTTCACAAGTAGATACAAATAAGCAAGTCAGGAGCACTGGTCCTATCAAAAAAAGGTACAAATATTGACATCCATAGACATAAAAATGACTATTATATAATTCTTTTAAATTAGATTTAAAAGTATATCCATAATCTGGTAAAAATAAAAGCTATAAATATAAATGTATATACCCATCTTTGAAGGATATGACCATTACTGAAGGAGAAGTACTTAAGGCAGAATTGAAAGGGTCAACAAGAAAAAAGAAAGTTGAAGCAAAAGGAAGCAACTGCTACACCAAAAGCCTTTCTTGGTGCTAAATATATTACGACTGTGGAGCAAAGTCCCAAGTACAACACAGGAAACAAAACAAAGATTGAAGAACAAAAATATTAGAGAAACTGCAAAGAGCAATACTGGCCAGCTGGAGAGACAAAAACTAGAAGAATAGATTTTTAACACAGTAATTGATAAAGAAGTTAGGCAAATCACCCAAGACACGGTGCCTGCCTGAAGACTGAAATGTCAGTCTTTCCTGAAGAGCTTTTTCGAAAGAACACCAAGGAACACACGTATCTACTTATCAGCCAAAACATCCTACAAAACAGCAGACTGCTGAGTTACTAATGGCTCTGCTGACCAGAGGGAAACAAAGACCCAGCCTTCATTACCTCTCAGAGGGCTGTTCGGGGAAAATGTATTTACAAGATTAAAAATGACACTTCAGAAGATCAAGTGTTTCAGAGAAGCATCACATATGAGACGATTTATCATGTGGCCAAGAGAAACAGCAGCTTTTGCCTGGTAAATGCCAAGGATTAACTGCTTCAGGGAAAGACTGGTATGGAACTAGAATGAAGGACTCACTCTCTTTCTTCTAGGTGCAAGATCCAGTTGTCTCTATGTTAACAATCTCACTGTGTGGTGGTTTCACAAATTGATGATGATGTTTCAGGATAGGAGTGATACACTTCATAGCTACAGCGATTCATCAGAAAACAGAAACAACAGCGGCCAGACAAAGGTAGAGAATCCCTACTCCCCAAACTAGACCTGGTACATGAGCATTAAGGACAGCACTGTATGCAGTGTTTTGTAAAAAATACACTAGGGCACCCAGCACTACAACTACTCTTCCTTTGAGACCCCTTAATTAGCCATTTTCAAACATTCATCCAAACATGAGTATAACTGGGGGAAACACCACTTTGGCTAATTCTAAGCACTTGGAAACTTCACAACTGATGCTCATTGAACACAGTTTGTAGCACAAACATAGAATCAGCTGCCCCATCATCAGGCTTCAATACCAGAATAAAGTGCCAAAAGTAAGCACCAACTTTTTATTTTCCAAGGGAAACAGAAATAAAAACTTAACTTCACAAACAATACCGATCTGTTAGCCTACAGGCCTCAAGAATGCTGCCCACTACCTGCTCTGCATAGACAGCAACAGACCAGTAACAGCTTGCTTCCTAATCATTCTCATTAACACCAGACCTCACCTACTAGGTGACCTAGTTTGTATTTCTGAGTTGCACTGAATAAAAGGAAAACAGTGAACACAGTTTCCAAGTAGCAAAAACCCCTCAGATGTACCATCTTGACAAGCAAAGTGTTTATACAGGCCCAGGCAACCAACAGTGTGGAATATGATGTGAGCTTTCCTGGCAACTGCCATCTTTCAAAAGGCACTCACTCTTTCACTGCCCTGCTATGAAGACACTTGCCTTGCTGGAATGTGACTTAATGGTGAAACAGCATTATGCTGGAGAGGTTAGCAATACCCTGCAGTACTGCTGCAAGGAAACACTCATTGCCTGTTCACTGCATCCAGGCAGTATTACTAGACATTAAGACCAAGATAAGGGTAATATAAAAGACTTTCACAAAAGATGAAGATAAAAAGAATATGGAAAATGAAGCTGCAGGGTACTGTGAGTAGATCACAAGCCGAGGTAAGACACTAACTAACCCCTGAAAAATAAGGTTGAATGAGTAGATTCCCATTCATCCAGGATTTGTAACTTTTCTAGGCTGAAACTGTGTTTAAGATTATGAATATAATTAAAATAATCAACATCCCAGTGCTAACTGCTTCAGAAACCTGTAACAAAGAACAAAAAAAACAGAAAGGGACCACAATATTCATGTCTGACTTGAAAGCCAGCTTTGAGAAGGCCCACCTTCTTCAAAAACAAGGATGCAGAGCCGTATGAGCCAAGAAAGAGAGGCAAAGGAAAAAAACATCAAAAAAAGTATAAGGGAGCTCTGGGAAGAAAGCAACAAAGGCCAGTGTGTATAACAAACAGCGATTCTGTTTTTAATATCTTTATCTGAACTCAAACAACAAACTGCTAACAAGAATATTATTTGTAGCTGCTCAAATAAGAAACACAGATAAGAAACTGTCCCATCTATGACTTCCAGAAACAAACTGCTGCTTTTTCTGCAGTATACTGATGAGTCATGGATCCTAAAAATCCATTTTCAACAGCATTTAATTGATGTGAAGAGTCCATATAGATTCTCACATCTCCTCTATGTCCTTCATTAACGTCAAGTATAAACATCAGGACAGAAAGGAGAAAAATGGAAAAACACAGCCTAATTGCTTTTAGAAACCTTGTGGTTTGGATGCCAAAAGGCTACCATTGATCAAGTCTTCTCTTATCCCTCCTATTAGAGCTTAACACCTGGCATCTCATTCATCCTGAGGTGTCACCTTAACCTACAGTCTCCTTACATAGTAAACCCCTTTACCTCTGGGATTCCTTATGCTTCTCTCTTCGCAATGACAGAGCTTGTCTTACTGTTCTGGAGCTGCAGATCAAAAGCTCCATACTTAAAGCATCACAAAAAAAATTTAGCCATTCCAATCTCTCCTTTTTCCTGTCAAGAAAACCTGGCTCCTACTTGAAGGAGTTTCTTTTGCAGAAATTGAAGGTTGTCACAGAAAGGAGAAAACCCGCTCTGAAATACATGAGTGCACAGTGGACAGCTGTGAAGAAGAGCAGTAAAAAACCAGATTGGCTGTACAAAGAGTACAAGTTCTACTCATGTGCTCTTAGTAGCTGGCATGCTAAGGGAAATCAGCAGGTGCACTATGAATTGATTGCATTTCTGCAGATTAGTGCTCCCATTGTGCTGTGTCTCTAGTAAACAATGATATAGTCAGACTGAAAAGGCAGAGGCTAGATTTGACCATGAGCATGGACTTCCTTCACAAGGATAAGGAGGAAGTTCTTTCAATAACTGGCGATATCCAACCTCTTTCTCCCCTCACTCAAACTTTCCAAAAAATCTTTCTGTCTCAGCCATTACGCAAACCACATGATTATTCTCACCATGACACACAACCCACTCGTCAAAACTCACTTCTACCATTCCACTTGAGGAGCAATATGAAGAACAGAATTCAAACCCAAACCTACTACCCAAGCACACACTACTGAGTAACCACATTGCCACAGCCATTGTCTCCCCTTCTCTCTCTCACTTCATAATGTTAGTTCAGACACAATTGCAGGCAACCAGTTCCTAACTAATATTGTCAGATATCAATGCACCAGTCAAGGTTCTTAAGGAAGCTACCAACAAAATGCACTTTAAATTTAGACTTTTCAAAAGAAGGGTGCCTGCCTGGATATGTCTCATCAATGTCTAATCAGACATGCACTTTTCTCCTTAATATGTAAAAAAGTTAAATCAGAATGTCAGCTTGAAGGGGAGTACTATGACACAAAACAGACTCACAAAGCAAACACTTCACCTATAAAAGAGGCCAAAAACAATCTACCATACTACACTCCAAAATTAATGAAATTACACACAAGAAACCGGAAGTGAGACTCACAGCTTTAATGCAGTGACAGTCAGCTGTCAAGTTGTGATCTTAAAACCTTTCATGACAAGAGGCTATTGGAAGAACTTAGATTTGGCAGTTCTTGCCATGACAGTGTCAATAAAGCAACCAATAGTGGCAGAAGGTAGGTATGGCAGATACTCATGAATCTTACACACTTGTGAGAAGACCCTTGCAAGATGCCCACCTGAGAAACCACAACCCTTGGTCCAGAACAAGCCTTAAACAAAAGGACTTTAAGGTGACAAATAAAGCCAAATAATGCCACCCTGAATCTTGTAAGCTTTCCCAAAGTGATTAATCATCCCTACAAAGCAAGAGCCTGCTTCTGCAAACCTACAACGTCCATTACAGGCTCAGTAAAACAGTGCCTACAGTACTCGTATTCTCTGCCTGGATGCTCAATGGTGTCTCAAAAGAAATTAGAAAGATAAAGCACCAAAACAAGACTTCAGGCCTGTGAGGTAAAACCCTTCTTATTGTCAAGAGACAATAAAGTCCTTCCTAGCCTGTGACAATAGCACAACTGAATGGATCCACTCGAGGAAGGAAGGAAAAAGGAAAGAATAAAATGCAGGAAAGTTGCAGACATCAAAAGAGTGTAATCTCCAAGCTCCTTCCTATCTATATTCTACCAGGCAGCCCACTCTCAAAAGCAGGCAGAGGAGTCAGCCACAGTCACACCTTTAGTCTTAGCTTGAAAGCCTTTACAGAACTGTAGTGAAGGATTTGAGACAGGCTTTCAGACAGTGAGCTGGTGCACTGTCCTATATATCTGCTTTTCAGTCTGACAGATGAAACAAACCTGTATTTCTGTATTTGCTCCCACACTTACTGTAGATAGAAAGGGACATAGACGGCCAAAATTCATCTACAGAAGGACCTTCGCATTCTGATTATGGTGGCAAATTTAAAATTACAAATGAAAAAAGTTAGATTGCACTATCCAAGGAGCCCTAGAAGCATCACCAACAGTCTTGAGCACCAAAAAGCTGTTCTAGACTAAAGGAAGTGTCTAGAAGCAACCCGGACAAAAATGTTGAAAAAGTCAAAAGAAAATAATTTAGCTCTAAAAATCTAAATTTACCATGTGATCCAAACATAAGAGACTCAGCTAAGAACTTAAAATTAGAAAGTTCAACATGCATGACTTGTCTACAAAGAATCTATTTTTAGCAGTTATGCTGGAAGACTAAAGTCATGTCATTCTCCATTCAGAGATTCTTATTCCAGAATTCAGGAAGCCTTTTCATTTTAGCTTAGGATTCTGCTAAAGCTAACCTTAAAACCCACTCATATCAATCTATCTGTTAATAACCTAATATTGCAATCTGTATATATATTACAAACTGTATTAAATGCTTTCATGCAGACATGACTAAGTTTACAGTTAACAGTCACACTCAATAAGCAGTAAGATGACAACAGTGACAGGTTAAACACAGGCAGAGTGTATAGAAAGAGAACATCTTATTAAACCAAAAACCACAAGTACAGTGTGTCTCCCTTCTCTCGTGTCCACAAAAGTTGATGTAAAATTAGTGTATTATTGATAACTACTCCACATTTTTATACCAACACTACTGCTATCACTAAGTATATTCATGAACAAATTCACCATTAGACTAAGAAAAAGGAGAGACTTTAACTTAAATTTAGAGGCCATATGTACACAAACAGGACATATCTTTCATGCCCATTACTAGGTCATTAGCCAAATAAAACTGAAAAGATATTAATCTCTAAGGAGATAAAGACCCTCAGAATCCCACAAAAGATGAGAGCAAAGGAATGCTCGTCTGCCAGGCACTCTGCACAAGCACAGGGCTCACTCCTTGCCCTAAAACATATGTATAGTAAAACCAACTGGTGTTTAATGTCCCTTATATCTTTCTCCTAACCCCTGGGAAAAGAAAAGACATTATTTACCAATTACGTTAAACAGATTAAAAAGATAAAACATCAAGGCAATTTGCTAAGGCTTTCATGTATTAAAAAAAAAAATCACTGGATTCCAGGAAAAAAGCAAGAGCTGCAGACAGCTACAGTAGCAGCTCCATGTCCTTTATCAGATCTGGAAAAGCAGGGAAGTGAGAGCATCTAAAAAACAGGGCAAGAAATACATAAGTGAAGAAATACATGACTGTGCAGGTGAGCATGCAAGGAAGGATACAGGAGCCAAAAGGAGAAGCAAGATCTCTCTGTAAGAGATTTAATTGTGAAGTCTCAGCAGAAAAAATCAAATAAGTCACGAGCAAGTTCCAGCTCTAAAGACCCCTGCACAGCAGCTCTCTCTAATCAGTGAGGAGAAATAATGAAGCAGAGAAGGAAAAAGACAGCAGGTCTTGAATGCATAGACCAGAATTCAGTATCAAATATTCAACTAACAAATTCAGCCAGTGCACATTAAGGAATAAACACTTCTTTTTGCTCAGTATGAAAACCTTAGCACAGCTGATTGAATTGCATCCCTGACTGGGTGCTCTTACTGTGTGAACATTATCTGCAGGAGAGCACACTTCTCTGCAGGCATTTGCCTGGCTCTGTGAATGAAGAACTTACCAAATTTTATTCTTCCAGCAGAACAAGGCACTATAGATAGATGCAATGGAATAATGGAAATAGTAAGGTCTATGCTTGCAACACACCCACCTCACAAAAGAGGCCGAGCAGCCACCATATTTCTGCTCTGCCAGACCACAAAGCTGCTTGAGAAAAGCTACTGGGCGGTGCCTCTTCTGCATTATCTCCCCTCATTTACTTTTTACACAAACAAGGCCACAATGACAGGGAAAGACATTCACTCACCCTGCACTTCAGAATATTTAATTGCTGGAGCATGAAATGACAGCTTCACAGAACAACTTCCTAAGGAAAAAAGAGTCTACTACCACTTAAAAAGTTAAAGAGACTGATATCTTGCTTTTGGGAATAGAATAGCTAGTGTTACTAGTGTCCATCATAATGGGACTTCACCCTGACACAAAGGACAGGGAGCTTTAACAACATGCTGTCTCAAGCATATGCCACTGCAGCAAGTGACCATGCAAGTTAAGATAGCACGTAAGTTGACAGCATCCTTTGCTTCCAACTGCAACATAACAGCCCAGATTTTTGTGCAGTTCACCACTCCCATCAAACACACCTCCCTACTACAATACCATCAGAGACTACTTCTATGACCATTCTCAGAATGATCCTATGTTTTAATTGCAATACTCACAAAGGCGGGGGGGGGGGGGGAGGCAGAAATCAGTGAAATACTTAGAGTACTTAGAAAATCCCATATTTAAAAGGAAATTACTGAAGACAGACTAGAAACGTCATATTCTCTTTTCTGCATTGGATTAAAAATGGATTTTAATTTAAATTCCTGAGCTTTTAGTATCAATACCACCTAAAGAATACACTACTATACTCTTCCATTTATTGGAAGGGGTTTGCAATAGATCTGTTTGCTGGGATTACACTGGATATCATTAGAAGTCCAAAAGCAGATGCTGGAGAACAGACTTTAAAAGTTTGCCAGCAGAACCACTCAGAAGGAAATACAGTGGCTAACAGGAATGCTCTTTTAAGGTTTGGATGCAGAGTCATTCCTCAATTTGACACAAGATGCCTTTTTATCTCCTTACAGGAATTAAGCCTTAACACAGATTCACAACCCAACCAAACTGCCCCCCAAAATATCCCAAAAAAATAAACCAAACAAAAAAACCCCAAACCAAGCAAAGCAGAAAAACCAAACACCAAAAAAATCCAAACAAAAAAAAGGGGGGAGAAACCAAAACAAACAAACAAACAAACAAAAACCACAAACCAAACAAAAAACCAAACCAAAAACTCCCACCCAAAAGAATCCCAAGAACTTCAGTTAATTTGACAAAGTTCTAAAGACAGAGCAAGTAAAAGCAACAGGACATGTTTGGCTGTCTCCTACAGCCTTAGACCAAAGAATTAAGTCCTGCAAAGCCTTTTAGTGGTTCCTGTTCTGTCTCAGCATTTGACAGCTCTAGTAAACTCCTGTTGCCCCATCTGTTCCATGGGAGAAAAAGATTCTCCTTTTCTTTATTTAACCAGTCTTCTAAATGTGGTAGAAATAGTCCAATGTGTTGAAGGTAGTCTACAGCATCCTTAATTTTCATAACAGAAATGACAAGACTTATTTGTAGCAACCACTACTCTAATTATTAATTGAATGACTTAACCTGTTCCTACAAGAAGCCTAAGCTGTCTTTGATTGGTAAACAGTAGAAAACCAGAAAGTAGTCTTGTGCTGACAACAGACGCAAGCAGGAAGGCAAGGTAGCATGCACACTTACTCAAAATCTTCAAATTCCAGGTCATTTCCCTCCACAGATGGGCTTGAGTTCTCTGAAGTGGAAGCAGAGGAGGAGGAAGAACGGAGACGATTTTGCTGATATCGCATAGAGCGTTGTCGAATACTGTCCCTCCGGGAAAGATACTGGATCATCCTCTGAGCATAATATGCAGCAGGAGACAATCTGGGAAAGACAAAGATATGCAGATACTTGTTACACAAGTCCAGAATGACAGCCAGTCCTAATTTTCCTTTCGAACTCCAAGTGCCAGGACAGTAACAGCATATCACAAAACTGACTGCTTGCATTTCATCCCTGAGTAAGACAGAGTAAATAAACAAAGCAAGTCAAAGTAATTTTCCAGTAATATGCTACACTCCCACGTGATTCCCTTTTGTTGTGCAAACAGAAGCACTACACAGTACCTATAGACAAAAAGCTCATCCACAGCACAGGGAAATTTGCTTCTCAGGACTTCTTGGAGTTCATAGAGTCATTTATTGCCAGTTCATTCAACTAAGCCCAGCAAGCATTACTTTGAAGAACCAAGCCCAGTCCCAATGCGAACTCTGTTTGCAATGCCAAACAGCAGCAGTGTTCATATAAACATTGAAGGAAGGTGGTGTTGTTTTGAGGGTACTTATGTAGCATCATGAAGTATCAAGCAGGAGAAAAAAAGGTTTCACAGCTTTGTTCAAATACTTTGCAACCTAAATGGTAGGGATTTCATACAGCGGCAATTCCATCAGATCCCCTAGATATATGTTAAGTGGAGTTTCAAAAGCCTTGTATCCCAACCGATAGGAAAACTTTCCTCTGCAATTAACTCTTAACTCTCTCTCATTCATAACCTTGCCTTTGTTTGTATCAGTTGTCACACACCAGTATTACTTTCTTGATGCTAGACAGGTAAAAACACACTCTTCCTACCCAGCGTATATCCACAGCTCCTTGCACATGCTTTCTGTGACACAGTTACTCCATATTAAAATCCAGGCACCTCAGATGCTTGATTTATCATTTTATAAGCCTTATTTGGATTAGGCTTGAATTTTAATTTGGAGGGAGAAGGGAAGATGACAACAACACAACTCCCCCTTCTCCCCACCCTGGAAATTAGGTATAAGATATCTATTCCTTTAACTTCTAGCTTCCTTCTCGCCTCTTCCCATTTCACACACGTTTGATTTTCTTCTCTTTTATTCAAGTTACCAGCCTGGTACTTCCCAGAGTAATGAAAATACAATCTCATTTCCTGCAAAGGCACCACAATCAAGAGACTGATAATGGAGAGAGTAGCCCTAATTTTAAATCTATGAATGAAAGTGCGAATGGCTTTAAAGAAAGAAAAACAAAACCCCTCAAACAGTGAATTCCAGGGGATAATCATATATATATATACACACATATACACACACACACTCATTTGCAAACACAGAGGTGGCCTGTCTGCCCTATATGAATGTTACCCATCTTCAGAACAGTTTCAAACTACATTCATTTTACAGTGGACCTCACCTTCAGCCAGGAAGACTTTTAAAGCTACATTTAACTTTATAGTTACTAATATCACACAGTTTCAATGCTTTACACTATAACCAGTGACAAAAATTCAACTCCATAATCATCTCTGATAATACAATTGATAAAAGACTTTTTATTTTTAATTCCTTCCAAAGCTGTGCTGATTCTATGGAAACATACTGGAAATAAGATTTTGCTTATACATAGATACGTTTCACATCCACAATAGCAGGGGCAGCAAATAATCACACCAGGCTGATAAAATGCTCTGCTACTATCCCTAAAATCATATTTCAATAGAAAACTACATTTAATATCATCTCTAGAGACTACTCTCTATAGCAGCATGAAAAAAAAAAGGGCACTAATAGCTCAAAGGATAGATTGTATTAATGTTGCTTTGGCTGCAGACACCCATCGAGGACATTCCACCTCTGATTCCACCATACATTCTGGGCGTGCAAGCAAACGAAGAAGGTGGCAAGAAGGAATGAATTAAAGTCATGTAGACACAAAGAGAGAGCAATTTCCCCAAGGTAAGGTCCCTGTACCTTACTAGACTGCCATCTTGGGAGATGCAAGTTCAGCAGACAGACTACAGGTTCAGAACTACGAACACCTAAGCCAATAAGCAGCAAAAGGGTAAGGGGAACCACATACTCAGGTTGATTTTAATTCTTCCTGAATCTTTTATTCACCGTTTAAGGAGTTAAATCTCTTCACGTTTACATCAAGTAGAAAGCATCGATGTACAAACACAGCACTTCTCTCTACCCCCCACAAGATTTAATAGGCCAAATATAAAAAGCAAGGCATTACAGAAGCGCACTCATAAATGAGGAGCTGTTCTCTTCCTTGGCCTTTTCCATACGCCAAAGCCTTTGTGCATGCCTAAAAAGAAGGCTACAATATAATATATGCACATAGAGAAAGAAAAGAAAAAAGGGAACACTGGAAAACATCAACAGTGGTCTCAGCAGTCCAGCAGCATAGCCACTGAAACTCTTCTTTTTGCTAATATCACAGCAAGGGAGAGTTTTACAGAAGGATATGAAGAATGAATTTTGCGCACACCAGAAGAAAAAAACACAAAGATGCTTGTTAGAAGAACAAGAAAGGGTAGGCAATGAAAACTGGACACAATGGATGATGATCTGACAAGATGCCAGATTCAGCTTTCTGACAGCAACAGTATGCACACTGTGAAAAAGATTTCCAAACACAACACAAGAAGCTTAAGTCTGATACACAGAGAGAAAGGTGTGAGAGATAAAATACTTTCTAGCAGCTCAGATTTTTTTTTCTAGAGACACTTCTACCAAAAACCCCTGTGATGTTTTATGTATCAGTGTGGGAGCATCTTATTGAGTATTTCTATTTTAAAAAAATGAACACAAGTGTTCTTTGATGACAGCCTCATTTGATTCCTCTGCAGATTGTTTTTCGAGCTCCATATGTATGGAAAATGTAGAGAATGACAGAAAAGCCAAGCTGACCTTAGAGAAGTTCAACAAGGCCACTGAAAAATACTGCTGTAGTTTACATTAGAATACTCTAAATCTGAGGAAACTTCAAAAAAATGTTCTCCCCACCTCACTGCTGACCTAGGTTATTCAAATATAGCACAATACAGACAGTATATGCAGAAATAAAACTAACACACACACACTCAAAAATAAATTTTTCAAAATGTTTTAAAAAAAAGACTCCATTGGAGACAGCTTGGTCTTAAGGAGCTATATTTTTAATACATATTTAAAACACATGTGCACATGTAGACATATGTAGCTGTTTACTTACAGATAAAGACGTATTTTACTTCACCTTTGTTTCACTTTTCCACTTTGCTATCTACCAGCTCAAAGACATTTCAAACTTACGATCACAGAATCAGCTAAGTTGGAAAACACCTCTGAGACCATCAAGTCCAATCTATAACTAAACATCACCATGTCAGTTAGACCACAGCCACAAGTGCCACATCCAGTCTTAAACACCTCCAGGGATGGTGACTCCCGCAGCTACTTGTCCAACCCATTCCAACATCTAATCACCTTTTCTGTGAAGAAATTCCTCCTAATGTCCAACCTGAATCTCCTCTGGCGCAGCTTAAGACTACATCCTCTCCTCCTGTCATTTGTTGCCTGAGAGAAAAGACTGACTCCCACCTGGCTACAACCTCCTTTCAGGTAGTTGTAGAGAGTGGTAAGGTCTCCACTGAGTGTCCTCTGCTCCAGGCTAAACAACCCCAGCCCCCTCAGTCACTCCTCACAGGACTTGCGCTATAAAAAAAACCCTCAAAATTCAATAACACTCCTCTTAATTCCAAATTCCCCAATTTCTAACAAGTTCAAGGGACAGTTAAAAATATCCTGCTAGCTTAGCATACCAGTAAGGTTTATGTAGAAAGACTCTAATCCTACCTCACTCAAAATTCCAGCTTGTACAGATTATGCTTCTGTGAATCTCATCCTCTGAAAAGAATAGTGATATTTACTGGAACAAAGTAACTCTCTCAGAAGACATTTCAACACTGGACTTTTCTTCCAAAGCTCCTTATAAACTCTAACCACTATAGCATCCACCACAATCTAAAAATCACTTGAATTGTCACATGAAGAGCATCATATCAGTTAAAAAATGGCTTCAAGTAGAAAAATATTTTTGACAATTCCCCTTATGTTAGGAAATGTCGCAGGCACTGATCTCTTTTCATACACTTTATTGAGTTTCATCACAGCAGACATTTGACAGAAGAGAAAAAAAATTCAGTAACCTAGGCAGGCTGTCCTTTTCTCTTCCAGAGAGCCAGAATCAATTCTTAAAATCTCTGCTCTACCAATCTGCCTGCTTTGGACTACACAATTCAGAAATAAGGAATGGTGAACTTGCAGCAATTTAGCATCTCTTGGAATTCATAAATTGACCTGAATATAATAATAACTTTTAATTAACATTTGTAAAATACTATTTGCATCTTTCCAAAATCAAAATCAAACTTTCCAAACCAATCCCTTTACCTGTCATTTAATCAACTGCCATTTAGAAGCTTTTACATTTATCAGCATCATTCTTGCATGCAGTTGCAGAGGCCTTCAGCAGTCATTTAAGTTGGTTTCCCAATGACTTTACATATAGGAAGCACATTCCACATTACTTCCACTGATGTTTTGTTTACATCATTCCTAAGCCTTTGAATTATCTTTACAAAGCAAGTTTCTTCACTACAAATGGGGAAAAAAAAGCCTGATGTAAGATTTCACCTCCACAAGGCGTTATCTATAGAGATAGTTAGCAAGGAGTTATTTACCAGCACAGTTTTACCATCTGGCCAGTTTGCAACACAGTCTTTTATTCAAAGCTTGTACCTAGAGCACTATCAGTATAAAAATGCAAATTTTGTTGTTAATGATGAAAAAAACGAGATTAAAAAAACCCACCAAAACCCACAAAACAACAAACCTCCCTCAGCAACTTAAGATTTAATCTTCATGCAGTGGCATTCCTGTACTCTGCTTTCTGATAAATCCTAGTAGCTTTCAATTCATGCAGCTATGCCAGAGGTTCCCTAAAGGCTAAATCAGATGTATTTTACACTTACTGACTTTTCCTCATTCATAGCTTTGTTAAATCCATCTAAAGAAACCTTATTTGTCACGATCTATTCTTTGAAAGCTTCCAAAGCTGCTTGCTGTTCACGATTCTATCATTTCTTCTGACACAGTCTGTGGGTCACATTATCCCATCTGTTGCTTTCTTAATATCTTAAGTAGAAACTGCAAAGATCACTCCTTTTCATTTTTGATAACTCTTCCACATTTGCTTTTTCTAGTCCTCTGAAACACTCCCACCTCTTTTGAAGATTAAGCAGCACTACAGGTGTTTCTATGTCTAATGTCAATGATTCATGACTCTTCAGAAATATCTGTCAGTATTTTGTTCTTAGTTAAGTATACATAACCTCCTGGTTATGCTCTCTGTCACATGGATACATTTATGGAGACAATTCATTCTTCCAAGCATGTTGTCTACCGACAGCAGTTCCTAACTGCCTTTCCAGCATTCCCTCTTTCTCCTGAATAGACTATTTGTGTTTTCTTCACAAGAGATTTTGAATATATTGATACATCTCATTTACTGTTGGACCTGCTTGCCACCTAGTGTTCTCCATCCCAAATGATTCCAGGAATCCTTATGTGCTTACTTGAACAGTAAATCCTTCCTCTTTTCCTCATTCTCCCCCAGACTTAACAGCATCTTCTCCCTTATTTTGCACTCTGTCCCCACGGCAAGTCATTAAGGAGGAGATGGGCCCAAAAGGAGAACCATTCCCAGAGGATTCAGTGAGTTGTACTGAAGTTATGCTTTTGTGTATAAAACTTAAATGCATCTAGACTGCATTTAACTTTTACCTGGCTGGATCTGGGTAGATCGGATGTTCCCGGGATCCTGCTCCATCGTAGCGAGATAATGAAATGAGGGAAGACTCCAGCAACCTCCTAGAAAGGAAAAACAAACTATCAAATCAAAGACCATTCAGGAACATCCCTCCTATTTATGCCCTTCTTTCTGAAACCTCTTAAAGACTATTTTTATCACCACTGTAGAGAATTCTGCAACATACTGAACCACTCACTGATGGCACAAGTGTTTTCACCATATAGTTATTCAAAGTGTAATATTCTCACTGCACAGGAGAAGAACATGCCAAGTAACGAAGAAGAGTGGTACCAAACCTTCTTCCAAGTTCCAAGAGAAAGATGCAGATGTCACTTCTCCTTTGGAGACAAGCCATCCAAATTTGCCAAGTTCATAAACACTACCACTGCACTGGCATCTGTCAAATTCTTACCTACTGGAAGGTGGCTACACATGGAATGTGCCATGGAGCTCGTGACAAAGAACACACTTCAGCATCTGGAATTTAAGGGCACCACTGGTGTTTATTTACAGTAAGATATTAAATCTTAGCCTCAAGGCTTTGAAAGAGAGGTTTTCAGTTACAAAAAAAAAAGTTCTATTCCTCTGCATTTTTATCAGCCACAGGGAGAGATACCAAATATTCACTCAAGAATTAAATGTATGCAAATGCAGCAGAAAGCCAGAATATGCGAGAAGTGAGTCTGAGTCATGAAGACAGCAGAATCAAAAGTATATAGCAGGAACACGTCCTCCTCCCTGGCTTCTACAAGCACCTCTATCTAGTTTCTGTCATAAAGTAGAGGACAGTATTGTTTCAAGACTGACTCATGGCCTGTTGCAGCCATTAGATTAACACAAGATAGATGATTTGGGACAGGTATGGAAAGTGGAATAACCAACTGCGGAAGTTTATAAGACTGCTGAGTTCCCTTTCAAGTCTTTCTGCCCAGAACTGCTAGATTTTGTTTTCCAAACTGTAACTTAATGCAAACTGTTGTGGTTTGAAAGTCAAAGAGGTCCAACACCACATCTGTTCTATTCACCCACACACACAACTGTCGAGAAAGATTGAATCTCTTCTTAGCCCCACACTCCCAATGCACAGTAAGCATTTGCAGTGACAGCAAGCATCAACACAGGAAGCAGGAAGAAGAGATAAAATCCACACCCAACTTCCCATTTCTAGCTACATGAAGACAGTAGGATTGAAATGAGACATTTTTTTTTCAGCATCAGCCCAGCCATCAGGACCTCAATACAAATTTTCACTGCCTTCTGGCAATTAAAGTGGTTTTACATTATAGTTCTACAATGCAGAAAACAGTGAGAGATTGCTCCAGTTTTCCAGTTGGGAAGGAATGTGTCAGCTTAAGAAACTCAGCACTTGCTACAAAGCATTGGGACTCTAAAGAAGGCAAGAAATCCTGTCCTCTCTGGCACAAAGTCACTTGGCAACCCTTTGTCTTATTCAAGA
The DNA here is from genome assembly GCA_035583155.1 of Acropternis orthonyx. Classification (NCBI taxonomy): domain Eukaryota; kingdom Metazoa; phylum Chordata; class Aves; order Passeriformes; family Rhinocryptidae; genus Acropternis; species Acropternis orthonyx. Next base: position 24,672,384 of record JAWWEU010000158.1, on the reverse strand, counting down.
ACAGTTATTAAATCTCTTAAATTTTGGGATGAATTAATACCCCAGGTTCCCAGGTTACTGAATCAAAAGCTCTAACCTTCAACGCTCATAGATATTGCTAATCCCCTGGCTCCCCAGAAAGTTGTTATACTTCAATCCTGTCTTACCAAGCCCTCTCTTCTGCTTCAAATGTATGTTAATATGTGCAAAAGCAGCTAATCCAGAACAAACAGTACTACAGCTTTAGGTATACCTGAAGTCCTGTACTTATAAGGCATACCTATCACCTGCATCATATATAAGCTGCTTTAATTCCTTCTGGGGGGAAGGTAGGCAGATTGAAATTAGCAGAAAGGATATTTTACCTACTCAGTCAGCCAGCCCTTTCTGAACCACTGGCTCAGAGTTCAGAGACTAGGTTACTGCCACTGCAACACCAACATGCTTTTCAAAATTTGCTCTTCAGAGCTGCCTGTGCAGAGCAGTCCAAAAATAGCAGTTTGCAAGCAACCTGGATTTACCAAGGCTGCCACCCTACTGGAACATCCTGCCTGATCACGGGACCTAATCATGGAGAAAGAGCTCCCACAGTATGCAGATTCTGGCAGGGCCACAATCCTAGAAACAGCAGCTGCCTCCTGATGTGAGCAACCTACACATAATGCAACAGATTTGTTTGATGCCATCTCCCTGCAATGCCTATGGTGTTCTGATAATGTGCACACACCAATAATCATCGAACTCATCCCTATCAAAAGTCTTGATCCCTAGACACTATACATCCCACCCTCTTTTCGAGCCTTACAGCATCTGTCCACTGACGCAGTAAAATCACAGCCACAAGGGAAGATGACCAGTACATGCTGCACAGCCAGCAGACTCTGCTAGAATGAAGTCTCCTGGTATTCTCCAGCCATATTTGTCTTCTCATCTTGGGAAAGGCTGGCAGATGCCTAAGATCATTGACTTTGAGGGATCACCTTCAGAAAGCAGCACCAGCAGCTGTGCTGAAGGAAATCAAAACCTGTACCAACCAGAGGACACCACAAGGGTGCAGAAGTAGAAGCAGGGTACACGTCACTGTAACTTGCTGTGAGTCTGTTAGGAGACCCTCTGCTTGGCTTGAGAACGGCACTTTGGGGAATCTATAGTTCTCGCCTCAACATGCCATCCAATCATTGAAATAGAGTTGAATAATCTTGCTCTAGCAGGTACCTGGCACCTCAGATAAGAACTGGTATATATTACTTTAGTAAAACACAAACTAACATTTGCCGGAGCCACAGGATGGCCAAGTGTCCAGGTAAAAAGACTTCTTATAGACTTCAACAGCCCTGTCATGTTACCTGAACAGCCTGCAACTCCATCCCAACAGGAGCTGCTGCTGCTGCAGGAGCATCTCCTTTACCAGAAGGGCTCCCCTAAGACCAGGAGTTACAGGGTCTTGAGGAGCAGTATGACACTCTGTTACACACATTTCCCAGGACCCTTTCTGAGGCTGTACAGTCTGAGTGGAATGGTGTCAGTTAATATGGCCTGTCCAGCAGAGCTTTCCAAGCTTGCCAAGACCAAACTCAGCTCCTGCACTACCTCACACTGAGGCACACAAGCCACATACTAGGGCCCCATTCAGATCAGGTGGACAAAGATAATTCAGTTAACAGTAGCTGCTAAAAGCTGTAGCTGATTTTAAGGTTGATTGGTAGATCTTAATTAATTAACTGTGCCCTCTCAGATCACAAAGCAGTGAATTGGGGGATATAAATACACACAGTAGGAAAAACTCAAAACAAGGCAACATGCAATCTCATGAGATCCAGATGGACCATCTCTGTGCTTAATGCTCCAGAGAATAACAATATCTGTACTGAAGCAGCATACTAAGCACAAATAAAATCTATTATTTAACTAACTCATTCTAAACTGAGCCCCTGAGACCCAAAGTTACAGATCCAAATGCATTTGGTACTGACAAACAGGTTCAATAATAGATACACCACTATATCATCAATAAAGTGTCCCATCTGCGACACTGGTAGTGTAACCTACTGTCCCCCAGGAAGGCACAGATAAATAATTTTTAAGTAAGCCATGCACTCTACCAAGTCTTAGGTGTCACCACCCAAAGTCCCAGAAGAGACAAAAACTGCTTTCAGTAAGCCCAAAGTGTAAGGTAGCCCAATATCCTATCATGGTAAATGCTAAGGTTTAGCATTTCTGTTAAGGAAGATAAACATAATCCATGTATGAATAAAAGCAGCTTTGTTATAGAAAACTGCTAGCCACTAAACATCTAAGTTTCCAACAGAGAAGTGTGCAAAGAGAGAACAGAATTGCATATTGCTTGTACCTTCTTTTGAAACATTACAGTAGACCATGTTGACTCCCGAATCCTTTTTGCAACTTACAGCAACCTCCTCCTCTCCCACATCCTCCATTTTTGCTACCCAGATATATAACAGGCTAACACTAAGCTCTGTGGAAGCAATTGCTCCACTATCTCTGTCTAGACAATATGAAATTGTCACAAATGACATCTAAAGTACAATTAGCAGAGAAACTGCAATTTCCACTCTCCTCCCCCGCTCACCAGGAAAAAAAAATAAAAATCACATATTATCATCCTCCAGGTTGTCAGTTAATGCTGCAGTGCTGACGATTAACTCTGCTCACCCTGAGAGATGCTTCTGCCCCAGCTTGCTAAAATAGGAGGAGGGGGATTGTAGATTTTTTGTTGGTTTATTTTTTTTATTAAAACTACTACAAGATATAAATTGCCTCTGTGCAGCAGCATTGAGATCTCAGCATACTCCTTTTCTGTCAGGCATTAGTGTTATGGAATTGCCGCTCTACACTTGCTCTGCTACCCCAGGTCTGTAGGAATTGCTAGCAAGGGGGGAAAGGAAGCAAAGACCAAGTTACAGGATACCTCTAATCAAAGGAGAGAGAAAGAGAATGCAGGCATACAGGACACTACAAGCATAAAATGGAAATTTCTCAGGAATGAAGCAGCTGAATGTTAGAAGCTGCAGCTCAAGAGGGAAAAAAAGTCATGAAGAAACGTCCTCAGAGCACATCAGCCATTGGACTATACCCACATTCTCCCCATGGAGGTGAAGATCACCACCAAAGCCTTTTGGGACAGAGTGACTCATCTTGGCAGGCTTTGAGAAGACACTTCACTGCAGCAAATTTAACTTTTCAGTAACAGTTTCTAAGGATATGCAATCCCTACACTACATCTTAGATTTGCTGTCAGAACACACACTACTGAGTAGCACTACTCCAAGCCACCCTGAGGGAAGGGTTTTTCTCCCCATCCAAAAGGAAGGCATTAACAAACATGATTAAGGCTTAGTTTCATTAAAATCAAAAGGCTGTTCAGTCAGCTACCATCCTCCTAAGATGCTGCACACCAACAACCAGAGCAAACCAGTAAAATGAAGCACTCTAAGGACCGCAATCACATCTACCTCTCCCAACAGACTCAGCCTTCAGCTATGAAGAGACTTTAGAACAGAGCAATTCCTAGTTATCCTTTGAAGCAAAGTACACTGAACAACTCTGGCAGCTTCTGTGACTTTCCTCCCGTGGTTCTGCACCTGCACTGAAAAGACTTTTGTATTTCCTACTGTCCATTTGGAGGTGAAATTTATCACACTACTTTGTATCACGTTCCTTTTTCAGCCCTTCAATTTACAGCCAGCACTCAGTTCTCCTGAGCATTTGTCCCTGTGGATGTGCTCCTGAGATTCCTCATAAGAAGGTAAAGAGTAGCAACAGTTTAAAACTAGATTCCCTTCAGTCATCTTCCTCTTGCAGCCAGGCAATGTATAACCTAAAGATGCCAAGAAAGCTGAACCATGTGAAAACAGCTGAATGTTCTCCAGCTGCCCAACAACACCACTACCCTCTCCCAAATCCTAAACTCAATTTTTAACCATTAACAAGCTAAATTAATTCTTGGAGATAAATTACAGCCTCAATAGAACACTAGAAAACTATTCCAAATATAAATCTCAAACAATCCAATCCACTGGCTTGGGTATTTTTCCCTTCCCTTTTCTCAGAAGACTAGGAAAAAATTATTTCAGACATCTGTATTTGTGTTGCCTACTTTCAAAGAGCAAACTGAAATCACATAAGCAGAAACCATCATGCATTTTGTTCCAGAGCTTCATTTTCCATACAAGTTTTGTAGTTCTTGTCAAACAGAAAAACACTATTGCTATTCACCAGTTTCATAGTCAAGCTTAAAATAAAAAAAGCAATCAGTATGCAGTTCTAAAGATTGCCTGAAAAAATTATTTCTAAAATTAAGTTCTTAACATAATCTGCTCTGATACTTCTAAGCTAACATTTCTAGACAGTTTCAGCTTTCATATGGTTATGGTTAGACATATTTAGCCTGGCAGCACGACTGGATTAAGACAGGTCAAAACCAGTCAAACAAAAGGATCAAACCTTTCTTAAGATAGTTGTAATCACCTACAAGTGACAAATAACCTGAAAATTTCACCACTTGTTAAAACCTCCGCACTCGCTTTTGCAGTTCTGAGTTAGTTCCTCCATTCCCTTGATCACATCTGTGCCAAACAACTCGTCCTTGGTGAGGAATGAGAGTTGGTGGCTTCCTTTCTTATAAGTATCCAAACCCTGTTAGGCATCCTTTTCATCACCTTTTTTCTTTTGTTACTCCACATAATAAGCAACCTTTACAAGAAAATTTCCTTTCTTTAGGGAAAGGAAACATACAATACGTGATCATAGACACATTCCAAACACTTTGGCCTCTTTGTGGGAAAGAACTTGTGCTAACTCTGAAGGGCAGTCAGGGACAGAGAAGACACTCTTCCCAGCTGGAGGTATGGAGCTGTCAGGGAAGAAGGTTTGAGATGTAAGGCAGAAGTTATCACTGAAAAAAATCTTCCCCCTTCACTGATTCTGGGCAAGAATCCTATTGAAAAGAAGCTGTAAGGATTTCTCAGTCAGAAAACAGCATGTAAGGTCTTCAGCCAAGACGGGAAGGAGTACAAAGAAAAAGAGTACAATTACATGAAACAAAGAACTGTAGGTAAGAGTTTGAACAGCAGAAATGAGCACTGAGATTTGAGTTCTTTTAATCACGAGGTAGGGAGCAGAATGTGAAGAAGAACATGTTTAACTCTTTAAAGTTTACTTGCTTCAATTTAACTAGAAATTAATACCACGTGATGAACTGTGCTACTGCACCTCTGTTCTCTGACTAGGAACTTCAACTTCCATTTACCACCTGATGCCACAGGAGCACCTCTGGAGCTCATCATAGGGAAGGTGGGCGGCTCTGAGGAAAGTGACAGATTCTTTTAAGAAGACCCAAGACCGCACTGTTAATCTATTACTTCACCTACTGAAAAAGGCCACACATCAGAACAAAAGATTAATGAGCGTTATGCAGAGGTCCTCATCATACAGCACCCAGGGAATGATTAATGTGTTATTTCAACAGGCAAGAGGAAGCACACATCCATGAGAGACATTAAAAGGGTCAAGACCAGCTATAGCAGGACTGATCAGTTTGCCAATAACTCCAACATGAAAAGAGAAAGATCTTGCATTTTCATTTTGTAGAGGACAAAGCTTGAGGAACAGGGAGGGACAAAGAAATTTAAATCAGCTCAAGCTACCACATTTGCTATTTTGCTCTACAGTGGCAGTTTCATATCAGTGCTCAGAACAGGGCAGGCACCTCAGCCAACGTGAAGACAGACGTCGCATTCCTCCACCTAGACCCTTAACAACATGCCATTATATCAGAAATTTAGCTAGAGGATATGGGTTTCTAGTTATGGTAACAGGCTTGAAAGCATGGCCAGAACACAGCCAACACACTGAACTCCTGCAGCCTGCAGCCAGCTTAGCTCTTCTGAGGGCTCTTCTACCTACCTTCATCTGTATAATGTCTGCTGCAAATTCTCCTTGTTCTGGGAGTTCCCAACACTACAGATTGTGTGGACAGCAGAAATCTCTGCTTACCCACACAAGCAGATCTGCGTCAGCTTCTGGGATAATTACATAGGACTCATGTTTCTCTACAGGGAATTGCAGAGGAGGTGTTGGAGGTGTCTTTCCTGAGGGGCTAAGAAGCCACATCGTTATCTCCACAGGCTTCTAAGGCTATGAAAACAGAGGTCTCACCACAAATCAATCCATTCCTTTAAAATGCTCTTGTTCAGGCTGGAGTAATGAAGAAAGCCGGGTCAACAGACAACTGGTAGGGTGGGTAGCTCAGGCACTTAGTCCACCCTTCCCACTTCAGGAAGACAGGGGAAAGATTTGATACTAATGCATTTCAAGAAGAAAAATGAGTCAGTTTCCTGGCAGATAATGAACCTTGTTTATTTACAGCTTTCAGTGCCAGCAGGTGCTTTCTCAAGAAGAGCAAGGGAGGGGGTCAGTTACATCATCACACAAACAGCCATTTGGTGCAATCAGTTAAATATGTATGTGGAAAATCTTTAAAATGCATGTTAGCTATTCAACAGACCAGAACGGTTCAACTGGAGAAATCTAGAGTTATCACTATTTTGGTTACAGTCAGATCATAGGTCCCCCTCTCCTCTTGCTCCTAGCCCAGAGAGTAGATGCATGCTGCCCTACTGCAGGTTCTCCCTTTCAGATTCTGTAATAAGGAAGAAGAACTGGACGAGGGCACTTTGTCCCCGGGCACACCATGCTGTGTGCATTTCTAAAGAGCATAAAGAATGAGTGAAAACATGCAATATATGTAAAGTGACTGCACATCTAAAGATTTAGGGCTTGTATTAACATAAAAAAGGCACACTATACTGTCAACATCTCCTGCTTCTCCCCACACTGAAGAAAGCTACAGAGAGCTTTTAGATTAGCAAGCTGGTCTGAAACAGAAGGTCTGAGAGCCTGCCCATAACTTATTTCTTGGCAAAAAATAAAACCAAATCGAAATTTAAAGATTGTTTTATGTGACTTATCTGAAGCTACATAACAAGCTCTAGAAATCACAACTCCATAGTTTAAGCATGTCACAGACCACCATTAACTATAAGTTGAGCATCATCCCCCAGACAGAATACTAAAATTACGTGAACTCAGGGCACTCAGGTAAAAAACAGGAACAGCAGCAACTGTACCTCGTCAAGTGAGCTTGCCTGGACATGCTGCCCACCCTGCAGCAGCTGGAGCAGGTGGCTGCAAGGAAACTGTGCAGACAGCAGAGGAGACAGCCTAAGGATGGCTTTCAAGAGAGTGAAGCTGTTCACACTTCTTTCCTGTCTGTAGGAAAGCTGAGAATGGGTATGTTTTATGGTGTCCTCAAATAGCTATCTGTTTGAAGTCAGCTGTCTTTAAACTTCTAAGCAATCTGTGTTTATTCAAGACCTTTGTTCTATGGCCACCTCACAGGCCTTCCTCAAAACAAACAAACGAACAAAAACCCGACAAAAAACACACTATGCACATTAAAAAAAAAATTCTAAACCAAAATCAAAGCCAACCCTCCCAACATGTAGAGACCCCAGTACTCCTCAGCAGAAGCAAACATGTAAACTAGTTTGGAAGCACATACCTCTTCCATCCTAACTAAGAGTCATCACTGGCATCCCATTTCAATAAATTCCCTTGCTGCCACACAGCAACAGGTGAAATCAAAGAACAGGCCCCTGTTTCCTGGAGACTGCAAAGGAACAAACTTTACCTGCTTCTTTTATATGTGAACTCATCACTAGACCTAGACTACAAAAAAAAAACCACCACAACAACAAAAAAAGGCAGAAGGGCAATGGTTCAAAAGGGGAAACACCATGAAGGTATCTAAGAAAGCAGAATTATTTCTACACTTGCTTAGTTTGCAAGTCAAGCTGCTGCTAGAGTAACATGGGGGAATGAATCTCTTTTGGTGTGCTACAATCATTGCTGTAAATTTACATTCAGGTCAGGAAAAAGACAAGGTGGGTTAGGCCTCTCTGCAAGTTTGGCGAAGACTGTGTATACATGCCCAGCTTTCCAAAGCACTAGAGGAAACTCTGCAGCAGGGAGTGAGACCTTTACTAGTCACTACAAGAGGGAAAGCACAAGGCATCGTTTTTTCCCCCATCAACTCTCAGTAAGTAAAAAGCCTCTAGCAACCTCATATTTTTCTTAAATCAGGAAACCAGCAAAGGCAGGGGGAGGAATATTTGTGCAAGAAAATAGGCACTTCTTTCATTTGTTCTTCTACATAACTAGTGGCACATTCAAGAGCTCAAACTTCTATGATGTCAGTAAAACAAAGTCTTTCCTGCCCACACAGGGACAAGTAGGCTTGGTCTGGAAAAAAAAGAAACCACAATGCTGGAAGGATGGCAGCAATAACCTCAGAGTTCACATAGGCATTAAGTGACCGTTTAGATATCAGGGCAGCCTCTCCTATAGTTCAGGCTATGGTTACAGTCTCATGATAAAACTAATTGGCATTTTCCATTTTTAGAAAAGGCCAAACAATACTTGCCAGGTTTGTCCCCAGGCTGCACATCTCACCCATAAACACTGCTAATTATCATGTCTAAATGCTCGTGTCACCCTCAGACTGGGACTTCATTTTATGTTTGCAACTGACAAATTAGGTCTTTGTTCACACCTATGTGCCCAGGCTATAATTTTGAGAAGTAATTCCCTTATTCCACAATTTTGGCCATCTCCCCTCGAGCACCTCTCCCCAGGGAGAAACCCAAACCTTTTGTCTCTGCTTGCAAATTCACTCCTAACTTCTGTTTGCTCCACTGTTCCTTACTAACTGCTGAGGTATTACTTTATCATCACAATTTTCAAGAATTGTAACAGGCATATTTGGAATTATTTCTTAACCAGCCTGAAAACAGCACAGCAAAAACTTTTCCAAAACTAACACATTACACATGGAGGCTACAAGGTTTGTCAGAAAATTTTTCTTTCTACAGCACAGGTAAGGTCTACACACCATTATCTTACACAAAATGTTGAGCCCGAACTACGAATGTCAGGACACAAGGCTAGTAAGGTTTCCAAAAGTAATGGGCCTGAACATAAGGAATGAGAAAAATGATGTTGGGTAGGTCTGTTTAGATTAGGCAGAAGCCACATTGCCACTGATGTGCAGTCTGAGCAGCCAGCATTGGATATTGCTGCCTCTCTTCACAGCTCAGGCATGCCCTTCTCCGGGCTGAAGTCTTCCTTTCTCAGTGAACTAAACATCACTGCCAGAATATATATTAAATACTTGAATAAGCAAGATCTAACTGCTGTAAGCAATTAAGAAAACAGTCGTAACAACACAGATTTTGTGAAATAAGGAATGGAACAAAAGACAAAATACACTGGCTATTTGTTCTGTCCCTACCACAAACCATGTTTTGTAGATTTAGATAAGGTAATTCCCTTCTGCTTCAGTTCTCTCTCCCCAAAGAGTAAAGTGAGTAACACCACCCTCCTCTCTTACTTTGATGGTAAATTTCAGCCACAGAGCTGTGTCTTCCTAGGCAATTCTGTACTGGGGGCAGGGGGCGAGGAAGCGTTCTGCTTGCTTCATTTTTAAAAAGAAAGGATTATGAGTGACATACACCCTTTCATTCAGTGCTTTGCACAGCTAGAAAACTACCAGAAGTCAATACGTGCAGAGATCTGATCAGCTTGGTCATTTACATCTGCACATCAGACCTGCACATCAGAAGCTCTGGCTCCACCAGCACGAGCTCAGAATTAAGCTGCAAAAGTGACAGCACTCTTTTCCTTTCATATACAGCACTCCCTATTGCTAGCAGGAATGGGGGTGTTTCTACCCTGTCGATCTACTTGAACCACAGGCTAGTTCCAGTTCGATCACAAATCAGCACTGCATCTAAAATTTATAACCAGAAGAGGCATCCCCTTAAGGCCATGGAAAAGCCATACATATTTGCATTAAGGGAAGGGAAAAAAAAAAAAAAAAAGAAAACCCAGCAAAAAACCACCACCTCCAAACATATTTATTGCCTTCTTACAGAAAAGCCCCAAAATTTAGGTAATAGCTTGAAGACAACAATAAACACAGCCCCGTGGAAAAGGTGACTGCCCAGATCTCAGCCAACATCTGCCAAGCATTTCTCCAGAAAACAAGTTCCATATTATGGAAGTCTTCTGAGGATGAGCAAGCATTTAAATGAAAACAAAACCTTTGAGAAGGTAGACTACAAAGAAACATTTGTTCCAGGCTTGGTAGGCAATAAGCAAGAAGTCCAGACGAATTCCACAAAGTTGCCAAGATCTTTTACAGCTCTAACTCATGAGCATTTGCATATCAGAAAGACAAAATACCTGTCTCACCTCAAATCCGTATCTCTCTCTTTCAAACCCTTACAAAAGCCAAAAGGATTAAGTTCCTCCCTTGCTTGCATTCTGTACCAGAGCCACTTCCCCTCTGGATCCCCACATTCACGCCTTTCCCCAAAGACTGAAGAACTTGCAAATGTATGCTAACAAAGGAGATAAGCTGCAGTTCAGGAGTGGGGAGGGTCCTAAATCTACCCTGTTTTCTTTAAACAAGAACTTCGAAACTTTCTGGTTCTGAAAGGAGACAGGAGCAGAAGCAACATTACCCCCTAGTGGCAGCAAAGCAATATGGAAATAAGTTTTGAAAAATTCAAAGTGGAAGAGAGACTAGATGTTTCTTTTCATACATGCTCTAAGTATCGAGAGCTCTGTGCTGTCAGAAAGGCCATCAAGACCAACGAGAGATGTGGTATGAACTGGAGTCACTGCACTACCCGGGCAGGTGAGAACAGCACCACCGTGCCCACCCTCCTGCACCCGGTGTTATGCCAGGCCTCTACCTGCCTGGCAAGAGCAGGGCACAAAGGCCCATGTTCGACTAACAGGTGAAACCAGTTAGAGCATCTAAAACTTTCTAAGGGAAACACAACACAGATAAATTCACTTGAAATGTACAGCACTGACACCTGGATCACATTTACAATCCTATACATAGATTTCTCATCCAGGTTGAGTGCAACACGGTCTTCGCTCAGGAAAGAAGACCGGCTCCACATCTCATAGCAAGAACACAGGTAGGAGGAAGAGTCCTCAGACAAGAGCTGACAAAACAAAAGAGAGAAATTTGATCCTAGACCCTGTTAAATGGTTTCAGAGAATCTGGTCTTCACTTCTCACTTGTGCAGTACATCCAACATACTAAAACACATTAAAAAGCAATGCCTTTGGTAAGCCGTGCAACTTCAGCAGGTCAATTATTTGCACAGCACTGTGTACTCCACCTTTCATATACTTACAAACAAAACAAAGTTTATACAAGTGTTCCCAGACAAAAACTCCCCCACCTCACACACACTCACTCCTTTCTACCTGTATGCATGGCAAAATCATCACCCAGGACAGTTCAAAAGACTTCTCAGATGTTCAGATAACTTGAGTAATGTATCCTGTCTGTCAGACTAAATAGGTAAAGCAAGGTGAAAATATTAGATGCAGGCACAGAAGTTACTGGTACCACAACTACAGAATTTGACCACTGCAATGAGTGCAGTGGAGCGGTTAGAGAAGTTTAACATAATTGCCAGACAATGCTTCTTGATGGAAAAATAAGGATAATAAGCGTTTCCTTGTGAAATGTGGGTTTATACAAATCTGCCTGGCAATAGGACAGGGCATACCTTTCATCTGCAGTAATGCATTCAAACCTCTAGACAATCTAAACAGGTAAACAATGTCAAAATTGTCCCCTTCATATAGTAAAAACAGTTAAATCTTATATCTATGGAGGACAATTTTCCTCTTCCTTCTTTTTCCCATTTATAGGTATTGTTTCAAAGAATAAGGTTTGAAATATGCCAATGGGTACATACATGTCACTACTTGCTCCTTGCATCCATTCCAAAAATACTGTGGCCCGGGGTGCTGTGCCATTGCCAGAAACAAAAATAGATTTAAACGCACATTATTTTTTTCTGAAAAAAACACACTAGTTCTGTAGATGTCACTTATGCGATACTAAAATAACCGAAGATAAAAAATCTGGATCCATTTTATTAGCCAGCGTTGCACTGTACCTATCACTAACTGATGATCTGAAATCTATTTCAGTGGAGACCACTAGGATTCTATACATCATCTTCTTAAGAAGGTGGCACTAGCTTCTCTCAAACAAGCAGCTGACAGAATCCTCTTTCATTCCCTGTTCAACTTTTCATTGTCAACCGGAATTGGCCCACAAAGCAAAAACAGCTTAAGGTACTTGAAGAATCTTTTCCCTCACTGAGACTACAGTATTAACACAATGCTTCTCAACACATTTTTTAATTAACAGAAAGTTATAGAAAAATTAAGCTAGCTATCATCTGTTGCTCAGTTATCTTTCCTTCATCCACATCTTTCCAACAGTTTCTATCATCAATTTTATGCAGCACATTTCATATGGCAACTCAGGGACTTCTGAGGTTCTTTTAACTTTGATGTTAGAAGTGAGGCAAGGACATCCACAGGGAAAAACCCCCTACATTTGAATTAATAAGATCGGGCTGCAGAACCTCAGAGAAGATGAAGCTCAGTCTCACCAACTTCTGCTTAATGTAGACCACACACCTTCCCCAAATTCATACCCCACTGGCACAACTTCAAGAAGGACATAGCTCAATGTCCATGCTGCTTTTAGGTCAAGCTGAATGTGATAGGACTGCTCATACTGCCAAGGCTCCCAGTGACATGCTCCTCCTAACTGAGGTGCGAGAACTGTTAATCATGAATAGTACCACTACATGCTTATTAATACCTTTGTGATTAGCAAAAATAATTAGCCCAATACCACCAGAAAGAGCAGAATTCTCTCCCTACCCAGCTGACATAGTTATATCAACAGAATTCAAAGAACAGCCTTCATTAAACTACCCCATTAAATTAATTGACCCTCAATAGTAATGTCTTCCCAGCAAGCTACTTCTCAGACAGACAGACCAGGTCAGGGAATGAATCCTGCCCACGGTCAGAGAATGAGAATATGCACAATTTCGAGATACAATTTTTATCTTAAGTTTTTCAGCTGACCTTTTAATATAGAGCTCAATTGCCCAATGAGGACATCTAATGGAGAGACAAAGAAGAACAGAATTATAAACAGGTTACAAGCAAATCTTGGATTCTAACACTAAGAATTAACCTGAGGTCCGCAGGCACAAAATTACCTGGATTGAAAGTGTGTATGCAGTTATCACTTGTACTCTCAGGTCTGAAGGATTATCCTCCCTGTTCTATTTCCCCAGCACTTCCAGCATTACATAGCTTACATCTAATGACTCTTTACCATCTTTGCATGCTTCTTCAGCTGGAAAGGTTAACAGACATTGTGGACTCTGCTGTGCAGGAATGATCCCAGCACCTCCCATTGTGAAAGCACACCCTAGGTCTGGGAGACATGAAGGCTTGGTGTGAGGATGTTCACAGTCTGCAAAAATTAGGTAACTGGGTGCTTGCTGACTTGTTATTGTTCTATAAGTAAAAGCATAAACAGCTAATTTGAGAATGGCAGAAAATTACACCAGCAGGATATAGCTATCCCCCATGCAGAACAACTTCGAAGGGAAGAGATTTCATAGTGCCCCCAAGTCCACCCAATGTGTTTAACAAGAAAGGAAACAAAGTTTTACTTCAAGGAAATTGCCATGAGCATTTAATACTAGACTGCCCACTGCTTCCTTACCTCAGTACTCTAGCTACCCTGACTTCAGTTAGAAGGGAAGCAGGCCCTGCCATGCCTGCTCTTGAGAAAGGTCTGATAACAGAGGCAGGACACTGAGAAAACAAACAAATAAACAAACAAACAAACAAAAAGAGTCCCTATGAGCTTCTCAGCAACCTCTTCCAGAAGGGTTTCACCAAAGGTTTCATCTTATATGAATTCCCCTGGAACTAAGTTCACACATCAAACTACCCACTCCATATTAAAGACTCAGCAGAAAGTACCTGTTTGTTTGCTCAGGTGACCAGGCAGCCAAGTAATCCCCTACAGATGCTACAGCCACTGAGGCAGGCAGCAGCAACTACAGTGGATGACAGCCGAAGTGATGCAGAGATTTAGTCATGGGGCTCTAGTTGCTAGACAGTAACCCATCCAGCTCCTGCAGGCTGGGGTGGACTGAATTATATGCCTCAGGGCATTTTTAAATTACACAGTTACTTCAGAAAACATCTACAGATCTATGAAAACATCACATCTACAGATCCCACTACATCTCACTAAGTATGTGCCAACTGCCTGATTAACAAAAAGGTTATTTGCCCCTGTTTTTTCTGACACTACAATGACTCATCCCAGAAAATAAGAGACACAGCGGAGATTATATGAATACGTACCACTGTTTCAAAAGAAAGATAATGCAAGACTTATTCAAGTGCCATTTCAAAGCTAACTTTTGTCGGCTCCTTTTCACTTCTCTGCCCTTTAATAGGGAACAAGAGGATATCTGACTTCAATTAACAGCAGGCAAGTTCAGGTCCAAGAAAGAAGTAGCTATCATGTAATCAGCTAGAGACTCTCATTATTGTAGGCTGTAAAAAAAAAAACTGGGGCAAGGATTTAGAAGCAGATGAATAATTTTATGACCACCACCACTTACTTGCTATTCAACTACAGCAACAAGAAAGGCAGCCACTGTTCCAACCTGAGTATAATCAGCTTGTCTGCAGGAAGAAGGAACGAATTCCCTTTCCTCAAGCACTCCAGTGCACAAAGCCTCCTTAGTCAGTTGGATCTGCATTCAACCTGGAAATTTTGCTTTCCTACAGCTTAAAGCTGTTACTTTTTCCAAGAAACAGCAAGGTTGGACCTTTCCTCTGATGACAGCACAAATCATTTGATAGAGAAGATGTGAAACTGAAACCCAGTAGGGAAATCCTATCCAAAGTACCAATGTAGCCGAATCATCCACACAAGCCAATGAAGACACTTTCACACAAAGTACAGCTCCTTTCCGATGCAAGTTCAATTTAACTTGTCCTGTTTCTTCTAACACATCTGAAGTACAAGAAAAATATCCTTCCAAAAAAAGAATCACTTTCTTAAAAAAAAAGAATACAGCAAAGCCTAAAACTTTCAGTGATCAGCACATCCCCCACCAGTTCAGATCAACAGCAGCCACTTTCAAAACTCACCTCTTTTACCAAGGGTAAACAATCTGTAGAGGTTTGACCAAACACTTACATTTGGGTATACCCAAACCACTGACACACACAGCTTTGACCCGTTCAACTTAACAACTGCAACCTCAACAAGACAAAGCACTGAAGAAAGCAGTTCTCCTACTCATGTCCAGTTTTCCATGCCAACCCTAGGCAGATTTGCCATGTGCAGCATATGTGTGATGTGGGGCACAACAGACAGTGTAACATATCCTGTCTTCCCATCCTTCTGCAGTGTCTGGCAAACACTAGCAGCACAGTTCACCCCAGAGATCTGCTGCAAGAGCCCATCCTTCTGCCTGTCTGCACTACCATTTTAAGGTCCAGTCTCTGTCCTCACAAGCTTCAGAACCCACCTGCAGCATAACAACAGCAGCTATAAAAGACGTAAACGATGATGTCTCTGTTTTCCTCTATGTGAATAGCACATAGCCACATGAGCAAAGGTTTTTAACTCTGAAAATACCGAAAAACCTCAAACTACATGGGAAAGGTTTAAGAAAAAAATAGAGGAGGAAGGGCAAGCACGTATCTTACCTCCTGAGTGAATCCTCCTCTGAGCTTTCCTCAGGCATTTCCTGGTTTAAGGCCTCCTGTGATACATTCCCAGGTCTGCTTGAAGCCGACTGGCTGTAAACTCTTTCCCAGTGCCCCGTCTCCTGGTTAAAGACCACTCCCACGGTCCTCTCCTCCTGCGGGGTGGAAGAGCTGCCCAGCTGCAGTCTGCTAGAGGCAGGAGCTCTGCCCTCGGTTCTCTCTGCAGGCTGCACCTGGCTGGTATTTGGAGGCACACCCTCAAACGTGCTTTGGACCTGCCCTGGTGTGTAGCTAGCCGTGCTTCTTTCCCAGCGCAGTGTGTCATTGTTAAAGGTCAGCAGGTTATGACAAGCACGACAGCGGTTCAGGTGACCCCGGGACAAACTGGAATTGTTTTCACTGCTGTGTGGAGTCTGCTGATGGGAGGGACCTGGTCGATCAGGCTCAATGTTGTTGTTGAGCATTTCTTGAGCCTGTTGTGACTGGCTGGGCTCCCCACCAATCCCCTGATCTAACTCCTGAAGCCGGTCATATTCCAGGAAGAATCGCCTCAAATCACACTGGAGCTCATTACGGATACTGGACGGATTGCTTGGGCCAGCACTACTACCACTGTTCACCTCAGCCCCTGGGGCCAGAAAGCCCCTCCCTTCTGTTGCAGAGGTATAGACTGATGTCTGGGAACCTCCCTCCTGCTGTCTGAGCACAGACAGCAAGCTCACGGAGGAGGCACTGGTCCTAGGGGGAGGCATGGCTTCCAGCTCAGACCGAGAGCTCATGTTCAGCACTGTCCTGGACCAGTCAGACCCACTTAAGCCTGAAGCCATCTCTCTTGCAGACTGTTGGTATCGGGACTGGTGGCCTGCCAAGGGCCCGCTGAGGGACCGCCGTGTGGGGCCCAGGCTAAGGTTGCGCAGGGTGTTGCCAGCAGTGCTGCTCTGAACTGTGCTGAAAGCAGAGGGTCTGTTAAGTATCCCCTGCTCCTCCTGCGCTACAGATGCCTGCTCTGGGGGTTGATAAGGCTCTGTCTGCACAGAGGAGAAGGAAGTGCCAGTGGCCCCAGAAGACGTGGAGGGTGCATTTTCCTGGTGTGGGAAGAGAGAAGAAGGAAGTCTTGCACTAGAGCATCGGCTGCAAAGGCACAACATCCCCAGGTGCTGGCAGCACTCTGCTGTGGGATAGCTGACTCGCTCCCGGAGCCTGTTATAGACAGATGCCCTTGTGTTCTCACTGGCTGGAGGCGGAGGTGGTGGTGGTGGAGGCGGTGGAGGGGATGGGGTAGCAGAGTCTTGAACACTGTTTTGCTCTCCCACCTGTATGCCAGAGGAGCGGGAGGACAACATATGCAGGAAGTTGTGAAGGAGGGGTGTGCGCCTCACAGGCTGAGATGGAAGGATAGCACGCTGACGGTAATGAGGCATCTCTGTGCTGTCCACGGAGATTTCCACTTCCTCATCGCTCTGCAGAAGGAAACAATCAAACTTCAGTCACCTCAAGGCAAAATCCTGTACCTCCAAATAAACAGTCAAAAGTCAGCTGCCACCCCAGATAGATGAAAGAATGTTATAAGCCCCTTTCTAAAGGCCTTGATTTGCAGGAAACCAGTTGAGACTACTTCCAAGTTCATTTTATGGATCCAGACAACCTAATGAGCCCAGTGAGCTTCAACAATACACTATTCATACAAACAGAAGAATCAGCAGCTGAGGGGAGGATTATTAATACTTCAAACAGCTTCAAATTCACAAGAATGCCACAACAGAACTGAAAGAGAAGGACCATTGGAAGATCTGTTCTACCATTAATCAGTGAGGGCAAAAGAAACACATTTTGGAAAGCACTTTACTGGCCCTGCACATAGCACAAGAACATTCATGTGACCAACTAAGGTGAGACAGAACTCAGTTTAGGAGGACTTCAGGTTTTCAGAAAAGCACAAGGCTGCTTAGACTAAGGGTAAAGTAGAGCATCTTGTAATTAGCCAGTCAATACAGATACTGATGTTCCCCTTACCTGCTGGTTGGAAGGGTTAACAATTGCTGTAAGCAAGTAGTGTCCCAAGGGATCAAACCGTACCAGCCTAAAACAAAAGCAATGCCAGAGTATCAGTTCACATTCCACACTCACACAGAAAGCTGGACACATCAGGGAAGAAAAACCCACAGGAAATACTTGCAATGAGAACATTACTACACTATCATCATCTTCTTAGGAAGGATGTAAAAAAGTTTAGGCATTAAAAAGAACAAAATGTACTTATGTAGCTGAAGATTTCAGCTATTTTATAGCCCACAGCAACATTATACCAAAGTTAAAAGTTGGAAGTAAGTACTGCTGTATCAACTGGTATAACAAAAAAATTTAAAGAAATATGCATGTTTCTATTACAAAGAGAGAGATTAACTTGCCTTGAATGTCACATCATTGTCTTACTTTAAGTGGCTCAAAAGAAGACATCAAGTCTCCAGCAATGCAGTTTCCTCTACAAGTTCACCACATTAATAACTCAGAACTCTGTTCCAGCAGCTTCTGGGTTCTCTCATCCTTATGGCTGACAAGTTTAATTACTAAGCTTACAAATCAACATGAAGTAGATTCTGGGCATTTACTGGATGCATGTCCTATTACAAATACGAACAACCAAGTTGATCTATTACTTTCAGCTGCTTTTCTTCCTGCCTATAACACTGGTTTTCTACCAGCTGAGTTAAGAAGCTGCAAGTAACACTTTCTTCCACTGCTTCAGTGCAGAGGGCGCAGCATCCCAGAGGAACGCCCTGAATTCTCCAGATCTGACCACTTTTCACACACAAGTGTTCTCTTCACCCAGAAACAGGAACTCACCTGACCCGCTCCATTTCACTAGCTGTTTTCACCACTGCAAAAGGCTCACGACGACTCCAGTCCCAGAAATGTATCTCATTGGCAGTAGCAATCAGCAAGAGCTGAGCCGTGGGATGAAAAGCAAGCGATGCAATGGCATTGTTGCTATCTGTGAACCAGCTCTCACTTCCACCCTAGATGAGGAGTCAAGAACCACAAGAAGTTTATTACAGAGTTTGCAGTCATTGTTTCCATGTACGTGCCATGTCTGTAGGACTACCTAGAGCACTGGAAGTGACATCTTTTCTTGGCAATAACAACAGCTGTTCCCATACATGGTCACATGCCATGTCTAGAATGTAATGCTACTTGCATCAATGACCACAGATGTATTTTTGTAGGTGTGTCTCAAGCAGCCTGCAAAAATGCTTCATTTTACAGCAACCAGATAAGTACGTGTATTTTGCCTCTGTACCAACCACCAGACTAGGTAGAACTGGCAGAGCAGAAGCTTCTGTACTGAACAGTTCAGATATGCTCAGTGGAATGACAGATGGCATGTCTTTCACATAAGCTTAACCAGGCAACTTGCACAAAGTTCTCAAGCACTACCTGTACCACCCTAATAAATTAAACACACACAGTTAAAAGCATGACCTACCTGGAAGGATCTGTCATCTCCTCTCCAGACAGAAGAGGATGGCTATGGTCTGTTCTATGCTTTTAGAGACAGGTCCCATCAAAGCTTCCAAACCAGCTCTCTTACCAGGTAACATTTAGAAAACAAACTCAGACAAAAAAAAGTCACCACCCACCAAATATTAAAGGAACATACACTTCAGGAAAGACTTACATGTAAATCCCAAATTCTAACCTCCCCATCTAGGCATCCTGAAGCAATGAGGCCTGGGATGGTGGGATGGAAGGTGACACACCAAGGAGTGCGGCGATGTCCAACCAAGGAATGAACACACTTGCCCGTTTTCACCTCTGTGATGTAGATGTTGTGGTTCACATGTGTGGAAGCCATTAGGGTCCTAGGAATGCAGAAGGCAGGACAAACATTAGCGTGAAGAAAGTAGAGCAAAATCAGACCATGGTTAGCTTCATCTCAACCGGGTCTGTTCATACCTAACCCAGCAGCTCTCTCCCACAGAGCTCAAAGGGTAAAGGGCTGTTTCACCAATGGCCACAAGGCTTTCTGTAGCCAGATTTCAGATTTTCATGCAAATACGAGCTCATCTGAATCTGCAAGCACAAACCTGACCTTGAATGTCAGAGTGAACATGCAGCTCAGAACAAACTCCTGAGTGACAATTTGGGGCAAATAAATACTCCCAATTCTCCACACCATCTCAACCACTGTCAAATCAGGTGACGTTATGAGAGATCCCACCTCCACTTCTGCTTTCAATACACACATCCTTTACTCCCTCTAGTTCCTTATGAAATCCCATGGTGGCTGCACAGATTTTTTTCCCCTTAGAACTTCGTATCACCTGGGTTCCTCAGAAATTTAACACCAACTAGGCTCGAAGCTGTGAGATTAGGAAGGTGCACACATTCCATCCATGCGTGTCAGGAACCAGAAGTTTCACTCAGCTGTTCAGGACAGGACAACTCAATGGGCACAAACCTCCATCACTTGTGCACTAAGTGCAGGGAGACTGCTGAAACAGGGAACGAACTAGGAGTTAATTACCTGTCTGGACTAAACGCCAGCAAGAAGGTGGAGCGTGGACTGTCTGGTAACTCAACTTTCTGAAAAAGCCAACAAAGCAGGAAGTGTTGCAAGAGTCATATGATCATACTTTAACTGTAAGCCACAAAGACAACAAGGGGAACCCACTGCAGCAACATATCTAGTATCACATCACTGCAGGAACTGGACAGAGCCAGAGAGCATATCAAGTGTAACACATCAAATGTACAATCACAAGACAATTTATTTCAAATCCCTGCCTCCCTTCCCCCACTTCAAGATCAAGTTGTGCAGCTCTATCCCACAACCTTACCTTGCCCTCCCATTTCATCCATCGAGTTTTATCCTCCACCAACTCCTGCAGAAGCCGCTGAGCACCCAAGGCTTGGGTACCCCGTTCCCTACCCCACAGGATGCGGACAGCATTCTTCTCTGGGACAACCTTCATGGCTCTCAGCCACCAACACTATGTCAGCTGCTCAGAGGAGACACCAGTAGGTTCCAGATGACAACCACCACCAAGCTACAAATAGGCTATCCACATTTCAGTTGTTTATCTTCATGGAAACCTAGAAAGATAAGACACAGGTAAGGAAAGCAGCTTTTACCTTGATCACCTAGATGAAATAAGAGCTTTAAATCGTAAAGTACTAGATTTAAGAGAAAAATCTGTTCTCTTCCGCAGCCTTTGCTAACTGCTTCCACAACAGAGGCCCAACTTTGACATTTCTGCAGCCAAAGATTACTTGGAAAGTATCCATCTCTTTACTTGTACACATGCCCTAGGCACATCGCACCTAAAGAAAATTAAAAATTGGCCTTGAAGTTCTTTCCCTTCCCTTCATCTCTTGCTGTACATAATAAAGAAGAGAAGATTCATGAAGATAGAGTTTTTACACCTTGAAGATTTAGGTCTTATCTGGGAAGTGTGACTGATAGCTAGAGGAATAGTATAACAAAATTGACAATATGACAGAGGAGTCTCCAGGGAATTATTCAAATTTCAGAAACAGCAATTATTATCACTGCAAAGGTCAAATGATTGATAGATCTCAAGTCCAAATTACTTCCAACTCCATCACAATAGCATACAACGTATGAAAACAACCATGTATTGAATCAAAACCTTGCACTGCAGTGGCATCTTGGCCAAGTCCATCAAGATTACGCATTTCACCTGTCAGCACATCATCTTTGTATCTACATTCCTCTTAGAACAACAGTTCACCCAAGTAATGCACTATGGCAAAGATTAATGCTTTTGGTATACTTTGAGCTGCAAAGAAAAGCATTAATACCTATGGTCTAGAAGAAAAAAAAAATCATTCTTTGAAAGAACTAAATAGTCACTCTAATAGCTACAAAGTTACACAGCTTTTGAGTGGTGTCCCACATTGGAGTTTGCCACAAAAGCTCTCCAGAAAAGTTTCTTTGAATAGATAAACTAAGAAACTCTGCCACAATGCTATTACCTTTTGATCCCAGCAGAGCGCACGTACTATTCTGTCATCTCTTTTGAACATAAAGATCTGAAGATAAATCCTCCTCAGCTCATGTTACACTGAACAAAACAATCAATATTCAACAGAGAAGCAAAAGAAAGCAGCAAATTAAAAAAGCAAAAAACACACAGCAAGAAAAGGTTCATACAACCAAGAGATGAATTGTTAAATGACGGAACTCCAAATGGTCATTAGCAAACCTTTCTTTACTCCCACTCTTCCAAAAAAAAAAAAAAAAAAAACAAAAAAAAAAAAAAAAAAACCACCACCAAAACCCTGAACCGATGATTTAAAACAGCTGCTGCTTACAGGGACAAGCTGTCTGAAGAGATAACCCAGGAAAATGAGTCCTAATAAAGCAGTCCAGTTTTTATTCATAAAAGTACAATAAAGGGTACAAAATGATGAACAAGTAAAGGCATCCATTTTCCTAGAAAAGAAACTCTCCACAATGAAATTCAAGCTAGCTGAAAATTCCCTGATGCTTAATGTAAACAGCATGGGGATCATGTATTTTAGAGATGCTGAACTCCACAGTGTAAAATAAGCCTTCTTTTGAGAATCTGTGGAAGTCAGCCAAACATTAGGTAGGAACTATTCTACAAAATAAAAGTCTTCCTGGAAAGCAACACAAAAACTCAAGATGTCATGCTACAAGCAAATTCTTAAAAACAACTGTACCGATTAAAAAAGCCCAGACCCAAAAAAGCTAGAACAAGAATAGCTGGAATAGATACATCCAAAAGCACAATATAACACAGAAATCCCTAACCCAAAAATCCTTTTTCACCAACTGCTAATAAATCCTGGTCCAGATTCTGCAAACAGCCCCAGTCACCCTGTTCAGAAATTACTGGATTCAGACAGTAAGCAGTATGGAGGACAGCTCATAACAATAAAGGCAACAAAAAGCCTATTCTACAGGAGGAAGCTGTAAGTCTAGTTTTGTCTAGTAAAATTAAGAAAACAGTATGGGTGTATTCAAGGAATAAGGACTACAATAACCCAAGAATAAACATACAAACAGGACACCATTGGAAGACAAAACCTGCAGCTGGGATAAGCTGGAATTTTGAAGAGATCTAAACCACTCAGCTTTGGAACAGTCTTTCAATAGCTCTAAGGGCAAAAAAACCTAAACTTCAGAGATCCTGATAATTTACAAGCAGAATAACCCAATTACTCTTGAAAAAGAACAAGCTCTGACAACCTAGCAACATTTCAGCCCTTTTAGAACTAATGTTCCCTCAAGTACACTAGCAACAAGGAAATCTAGGGGTTTATCAAACAACTTTATGTTTGGTCATGCCATGGGCAAGTTTACCTATTGTAAAATAAAGGGACAGATAACATCTACAACTGCAGTCAGTGAACCTCTAGTTTCACCTTAGCAAAAGACCAAGTCATCTTCACTATATAAAATCAAGTACATACCCTTAGACAGTTTATCTAAGTCTCTGTGTGTGTGTATCCTAATTTATTCAACTAATTTGATTATAACAAACACTTCATATGTGAGCTTCCTGAGAGTTTAAACTTGATGTTTTTTCCCTCAGGGACTGTTCCTTGTTTTTTCAGTTTCTTCTGACTCATAACTTTATCCCATTTGAAAAGTAAACAAAAGAAAACTCAGAGTTGAAATGCCTTCACAGTACCCTGCTAACCTGCTCAACATTTTCGAAAGCTGTGATCTCTTCAGAAAACATTGAATGTATCCTTTTTGAATGATGCTGGGACTCCAGTGTTACCCTGGACTCGTTTGGGGGCCAGGCATTATTCTTTGTCTGCATTAGCCTGAACCACCTCCAAACATTTTCCTCAAATATAAGTCAAACAATGACAGCATGTTATTAAATACCATTAGCAGATAAACCATTGAAGTACCAACCATATTTATAGCTACTCATTAGCCATCTGACTAACAAAGTTTAAATTAAATGCAGTGGGTTTGAAAATAGTTCTTGGCCTCAGCATAAAGAAAACTTGAAGCTCACTGGATCAAACCTGTTCAGGCAAGCGGTGAACTAAATCAGTAACAGCTTTATTACAAATACCCATGCTATCATAACTGATTAACAGCTGACCATGTAAACAGGGATTGGTATTGTTCTGTTTTCTCCTTGTTGTTGGGGTTTTTGGGGTTGGTTTTTGGGTTTGTTTGGGGTTTTGTTTGGGTTTTTTTGGGGGGAGGGGACAGGAGGCACAGGGCAGTTTTGGTTGGTTTAATTAGGATGACCAAAAGTGGAGTTCAGCAACTGGATGATTAACTGATGTCCTGGATGTGGACCAGGGCACCGCAGAAATTCTGAAAGTGAAGAGTCAATAAATTTTTATATAATTGGAAGCTTTCTTTCTTTAACAGTTTTGTCCCTCCAGGGCATTTCAGGACAACATGCTGGGCTGTTTGCAGTTTTGGAAAGAGCATTACAGGGCCCAACCCCAAGCCTTTTACTTGCTCTGTACCAGCTGTCCTCAAAGAAGCCTGAAGAATTCCCAGCATTAGAGTGATATAAGCTCACTTGTAATTGCCACTTTTACAGACACTGAACCTCTAGAAAACCAAATTGAAGCAGCAAATTGGTAATACTTCATGGTAGTACAGGACCCCCTGAAAACACTGACAAAAAGGTAGGGAGAGAAGAGGAATAAAGAAGCACATTCAAACAGCCACACAGAAAGGATGTCAAGATATTTTATGCATTATGCTATGGTTTACCATTCCAGTTAGAAACTTTAGCACTTTACAGAGATGATGGTCCCATCTCTTAATATGCCCCTTCCCCATATCTGGTGCTACTAATTTTGTGGTGATTCTGCTACCACCATGCTGGGAGCACAACTGGCTTTGATACAAAGAAGACTAGCTGAATACTATCTATTTCATGTTATTCAATTCTCCATTGGCAAAAAAAGTTATACCATGTGGCCTTCAGCTTTCAGACTACAAACCTAATACCACTCCAAAGGATACTCTGGTAGCATTCTGAGCCCAACCCTAAAAGCCTTTGCTAATGTGTGTATACAGAATCAGGGTAAGCAGCCCTATCAGTGTTAAACTATCAGTGTTAAACCACCAAAGCTGCAATCAGTAAATGCTACTTATAATGGGAAATCTATCCAGAAGATACAAATGTCCAAGTAATTTCAGACAATTTTGCTGCCGAAAGAGAGCTCAAGTGACTGATGAAGAAAGAGGCAACATTAAGTGAAATATAAAAGTTGTCACTGACTTTGCAATCTGAGATCCATAGAGAGAACATGTGTATAAGCCTCCCTAGAAAAGACAGTCCAAAGAAAGCATTTGCTTGTAGTTTCTGTCTCAAAGTCCTTTTCTTGAGTTTTAAGACTTTCAGAATGCATTGACTGTAAAATGGATATGATCCACATAGCTTATGGGCCAGGGCAAGCTGTATACTTTGTATTAAAAAAAAAACACATAGAGGGAAAAGAATCCCAACAAAACAAAACAGAACAAAAAAAAAAAAACCCTGTTGTGAACAATTAGGCATGTCACTGTCCTGCAAAACCACAGGTAAACTTGTCTCTAGAAAAGAAGAGGAAACAGATTATTAGTACTGTGAACTATCCTCACTCTGGCCAAGGGCCTCCCTGTCCTGTAAGGCAGTTACTTCTGTTCTCAAAATGTCTGTTCTTAAGGGAAGCATCCAGCACTAACAATACAGTGTGTCATTGCAGTTATTCCAAATTATAAACTGCAGCACCTCAGGCTTGGAACACCAGCAATATATTCAAGAGAATAGTTCATTGTATTTAATAATTTTTTTTTGCAATAAATATTAGCAATAATTTAGCATTCCTGCTATTGTACATGTGGGTGGGTTCTCCAAGAATGATCAGGAGGTCATGAGACAGGCATGAAAACAGTGTATGCAGCACTAAGCCCAAATGTTTTATCTTCACAGTGAACGAAGGCTGCAGTCACAAGACATGCTCTTTCCTCAAAGGATTTTCTGTAAGTCAGTTTCCCTTGTATTTTACACAGTTTAATTTTGAGGCAAACTGCCTTATCAAGAACTCTTATGTTTTTCAGAAGCTCAAAAGAGCAAAGAAGAAATCCCTGTGCACCCTGAAA
The DNA here is from genome assembly GCA_035583155.1 of Acropternis orthonyx. Classification (NCBI taxonomy): domain Eukaryota; kingdom Metazoa; phylum Chordata; class Aves; order Passeriformes; family Rhinocryptidae; genus Acropternis; species Acropternis orthonyx. The sequence goes on along the minus strand of JAWWEU010000158.1, from coordinate 24,646,556 downwards.
ACAGTCAAAAATCATCTTGCCAAGGACTCTGACTACACAGCCCCTCCTTCTTTTACAAGCACTTCATTGATAAAGCAATAAAACCTGGTTCCAAGACCCCCAGACAGGAGACCTCCAAAAACACACCAGATGCCTAAAACATAGTTTGAAATTACACAGCTCCAGTGACTTTCCAGTTTCCTTTCTTGTTTACAATCTATGTTTCCCTCCCTTCTGGAATATGGAGATTATGATGCCATCATTCTCCTAAATTGCACAAGACAATACCACGTAAGAAGCCCCAGAAATGCTATCCCAGATAGAAGACCTGAATTATACTTGCAGTTTTATGAAAAATACGGATTCAATTCATACCAAATGTCATGCCATTCTCACTAACCCTTTTCGTTTTTCTACTTGAAAGCCTGAACAAAATTTAAAAAAAAGTTTATGTAAAACCAAAATTAAAAAAGCTGATTTGCCCTCTTTGCACTGCATCAACTCAGCTAAACAAACAAGACAACTAAAGGAGTCCTAGTTTGGTAAGTAATTGACCTATGTAGCACTGGAATTTGAACAAAGCTGTAACAACAACAAAATCAGTAAAAAAGTAGGTGTCATGACTCATATCCATAATAGTTGCATGGGTCAAAACTTGAGAAAAGTGTTGGAAGAACAGGACTACATCCATTATTAAGTGACAGGGTAATATGAATTTCTGGCAATGTACCTGATCAGCTACATATTCAAATAAACTTCGAACAACATGATTTGTCTGTCCTTAGCTTCATTTGTGGTACTTCCACCTGAGCTTTGTGTCCATTTGCAGAGGTATTAGCTCTTCTTATGTTAAAAACAAAAAACTAAACACAAAAGAAAAAACCCACAACGAAACAAAAACGCAACCAACCAAAAAAAACCCACAACCAGAAAACATTTTGCATCAAGTGAACTTCAAGATACCTTGCAGTAATATCTAAATGAATAGAAAACTGAAAAAAACCCCTACATTGCACTAGAATCTTTAAACAAGTCTAACCCACAAACAAAAACAGTCTACAGAGGGGTAACAATTATCTTAAGCATGATTAATCAAAACAATGAAAAAAGCAAAACTAGAATCCATTCTTTTGTTCAGTTTCTACTTATGTGTCCTTGATTATGCTTCAAAAAAAAAAAAAAAAAGGCAGCTTAATTTAAGAATTTAATTAGAGAAAGAGCCAGTTTTCAACTAAGTGTCACTAAATACGGAGAATTAAAAAACTACTACTAAAAAAGCTTAGGAGGAGAGAAAACAACTTTATGATGCAACTATGCAACAGAGTCCAAAACTAATACCATGAAGGCACTTTCATTACACGGCCCTGGTTTTACTCTTCGAAGTTTTTAAATATTCCCCGAAATACAATTCTGTAAGCTGAAGCTTTTCCTTGATTAAAGCTGGGGAGAGGTGGGAAAGTAATTCAAAAGCACATCTTCTGCAGATGCACTAGACACACTGCTCTAAATGGTATCCACTTCAGCAAATGCTTCCACATAAATCAGAACAAGATTCCTAAAGAAAAATAGCTTGTATTAGTGCTTCATGATTGAAAAATTCAATGCCATGTTTTACATTGAAACGACAAACAGCTCAGGAAATTCAATTACACTACAAAGATGTCAATAGTACCCTGTCATTTCAAGATCCTGTACTACAGCATCAAGGAGCTGATTGCCATTAGAATCTTAATTTGTTTTCCTAGTCTGGATTAAATGAGCTAAATACTCCTAAGTGAACTTTTCAGTCAAAAGAAATACACTAAATTGCTAGCTATTTACTGCAAAATGATGACTAAGTGAAGAACAACTTTCAGGTATCGGCTCCGAGAAGTCAGAAAATTAATGGTAAATACAAAAAGAGAAGTAATAAAAATATATGTAAGTGATCAGCTGAGTCTGGAGTCTGACAATTTCAGTTACCAATGAGAATATGGAGCGCTTTCTTGACTATTACTACAATTTCCACATAAACTCAATGAATTCTTGAGAAGAGCGATATTAGTTTCAGTTCAGAAGACAGGAAGAGAATAAATATAACTTCCCAGAGCTGTAAGATAAGTCAAACAGCAGAACTGCTATCCAGAAGATTAAGAGCTGGTTTCCACAATTCCATCCTCTGGTCATGGCATCTTTTATTAAGTATCACACACAACAAGACATGAGAGATGAAGAGAGCCAGAACAACAGTGACAGACACAAACAGCGCAACACAGAATTCAGATTAACTCCCTAAATGAATTATTCTCATTTAGATAGAAAGGTAAAGAAATTTTCAATTCAGAATCCCAGTATTTACATTCAAAGTCACATCAAGGTTCCTCAAGCTCAAGGGCCACAGCAGGTGCCCCCAAGTGACATCAAGCACAGAAGTAGCATCAGGTACCCACAAGATGAAGACAAAGTGTTTTATGCACTTGAAGCATATGCTCCTTACCCAAGTAATAAAGAGGAAGCAACTGGAAACAAGAACACATTTTAAAAAACACAGGTCATGTAATTTGCTGCTCACATGGAATTAATTTAAAAAGGCAAAAAGCAAGAAGTATGCACACAGAAGCTGAAGTCTTCACATAAAGATGTATCAGAACTAAAGACGAGGTAAGGAGACAAAGAAGATTTAGACTCTGAACAAAGAAACACAGTCAATTCTTAACACCCTTGCCCTTCTTGGCCTTGGACTGAGATTGTGCAAAAATAAAAAGGGAGGGGAGAAAGTGTCTACAACACAGGTCAGAGATTCCTCTCAGCAACTCGATGGAACTCAGGGTGGAGAATTAGTACTACACACCAGGAAGAAGGAAGCAGGAATCACTCTGCCAACAACAGCCCGAAATACCTCACTGAGAACACCTGAAGTGGAGCTGTGCAAGCACACAGATTAGGATGACACTTTCCATGCTCAAGCCTTCCACCTCATCATCCTGAGCGCCTTCAACAGTTTACAAAAACTGGAGACAACAGTTACTAGACAACAATCCCAATCAGAGTTCTTAACAACCAGTGCTAACTCCTAAAAGGCAGACAAGTACATCTCTTGTTTCAAGCAACCCAATCCATGGGACTTTCATTAGGTGACTACTATATCATTTAATAACTTTCCATTAAAATATTTCTAATATTAATCCCCTTCCACTGTATACCCCATTGCCATTCACTTTTGTAAACCAAAATTCTCTTGTCCTTTCCTTATTAATATTTTAATAATATTTTGTTTCTGTGACCCTCCTTGCTAGGTTAGCACAGAGATACTAACACAAAACATGTAAAGTAACTATTACCATGCATTATGCCCTTTATTGGGTCCCCGATAATACAAACTCAGTAGGGGGAAAAAAAAGTACCTTAATGCTGTTTCCATTAGTAGTACTAACAAGTATTAACACTAACCTTGCAAGAGCCGTGAGTTCAGTTAGCTTGCTAACCACGGCATAAAGCATACCAGAGTATCTTTCCAGAAGTTTCTTAAAAAAAATAAGTATTCAAATGCCAAACTTCTGGCAGAGGGATAGCAGCAGACAGCATCATTGCCTGCCTTCTTTAGAACTGGTTGTTACAGCTGCATAAAAGTTAGAAATGCTGCATGGAAAATGGAAAAGTAGGAAACAACCAAACAAGAATCCAGAGGGTCAGTTATGACTCAGAAAAGGGCAGAAAAAAACCCTGAGAAGCAGCTGTCAGCAAAGTAAACACTCAGCATAAACTGCCCAGCAACTCAATCTGAAAAGGCAAGTCCAGATATTTGGATTCAAATATAATCTTCATTCCAAGCACTAGGAAAAATAAAAATGCTAGTGAACTGCCCTACTCATTAATAGCCACACTGCCACAAATCAACAGATGAGTACAACACACTTAGTTGTCACTGTTGAAACATAAGTGGCCCAGATTTAAAAAGAAATTATCTACAGAAGCAACAATAGTAGACTCCAGAACTGACATGCAAAGCTACACTGAACAGGTCTGAATGGTAAAAAAATGCATTACAGCAGCCTTTCAGAACCCAAAAGGATTTTAAATTTAGCAGAGAATGTCAGGTCCTGTTGCCCACCTCACCCACAAGGCATTCAAATCTGCATAGATTTAACCTGTACCACATTCTCAAAACTGACCCAACAACAAAATTAAACAGTCCAGTAATGGACTGACAGTAAGTGCACATTACCACCAGGTCATTCTTAGGTCCCTTTTTAACATTCCCATTAGCAATTTGAAAGAGGATAGGAGTGGCAAAGGCAAAGAAGCCAGATGACACTTGCAGAGGACACCAAACTGGGTGGAGCAGTAAACAAGGACAAATATAGAGGAACACACTGGGTTTTTAAATAGAGACCAAAGAACACTTCATATAGAGAAGAAAATGAAGCAGCACTGAGCACTGACCATATTTACACAGGCTTCATATTCGTACTTCTGCTCTTCCTGAGGAGCAGTTTGCATCTAGATAACAGCATTTTTTGATCAGTCTGTTACAACAGAACAATACTGAAAAGTGTGTAGTGGGAAAAACTCCGTGTAACCATCGACAGCATCTCTTGCAGATGAAACGCTCCCTTAGTGCAGAAAGTTGCTTTCCAAAGGCAGCAGAAGGCACGGTACTGGCAGGATCACAAGTAATCTCAAAAGACTAAACGCACACTATAGAAAATTCTGTGTTGTCTGGGGGAACGTTGTGGATGAAAACAAAAAATGTTCCCGCAGCCGGTGAATTCGCGGGGTTCGGTCCCTCACAACACAAGAGACACACCTGAACGCATGCTATGCCAAACACCATTTTCACAAGCAAGTGTTCTGCAACACACGGTGGAAAGCAGAAGAGACGGAGCAAACAACACTTCCTGCACATCCTGTTTGGGCAAGGCCGGAAAACAACAACAGCAAGGACAAGAAGCGTGGTCCCAAGGCAGCAGCCCGGGCCGCCGGCGGGCCGAGCCCGGTTCCCCGGGGCAGCGGAGCGGGGGCGGCGGGGGCGCAGGGCACCCCAACTCGGGCACAAAGCCCGCTCTAAGCAACTCGCGGGCGGGCGGCGGGGCAGGGGCCGCGCCCGGCCTGCCAACACCTCCCCCCCCCGCCCCCCGCAGCAGTGCCCGGCCCGGCCCGGCCCCCTCGCTGCTCCCCTGCCCTCCAAGGCCGCGGCCCCGGGGCTCCCTCGCAACGGCCCCGACCCCCCCCCTCGGCCGCGCTCCGCCCGCCGCGGCCCGGCCCGGTCCCTCCGCCTTCCGGGGCGCCCCCGCGGG
>JAWWEU010000158.1:24559438-24641249 GCA_035583155.1 Acropternis orthonyx | reverse complement strand
GTCCCTCCGCCTTCCGGGGCGCCCCCGCGGGGCCGGCCGCGCCCGCCCGCCCTCCTGCCTGCCCGTGAGCGGCGGCGCGACCTGCGGCGGGGCCGGCCGTGCGCGTAGTCCCGGGGGCGTACCTGCGGCGGCGGGGCCGGGCGGGCTGGAGCGCGGCGGGCCCGGGGCGTACCTGCGGTGGCGGGGCCGGCGGGCCCGGGGCTCCTGTCCGTGTCCGTGTCCGTGTCCGTGTCCGTGTCGCCGCCACCGCGCCGAGCCCCGGCCAGGCGGGACAGTCGAGCGCCGAGCGGGCCCGAACGGCGGCGGCGCCGAGCGCGGCAGCAAGGCCCGAGCAGCCGAGGGTAGAACGGCGCCAGGCAGCAGCTGCCGAGCGCCGAGGGCGTCCACCGCCGCCCGTGGCGAGGGAGGGCAGGCGAGAGCAGTCGAGCCCCGAGAGCGGCCGCGGGAGCTGCGGGTACCCACAGCAAGGCCTCACCAGAGTGGGTGCAAACTAACACATCCGAAAGAGACTGGAAGTTCTGTTGTGGGCTTCCAGGGCATGGATTGTCTGAACAGCATCACAAATCTCAAAGCAATTCGCAGGAAACAGGTTTTTTTTCAGTTTGGAAAAAAGAAGGCTTTGGGGTGGCCTAATTGCGGGGTTCCAGTAGCTGAAGGGAACTTAACAAGGAAGATGGGACGAGATTATTTCCAAGAGCATAGGACTGAACAAGGGGGAACGGGTTCGAACTGAAAGGGAGTAGGATTGGGTTGGAAATTAGGAAACAATTCTTTCCTGTGAGGGTGGTGAAGCACTGGAGCGGGTTGTCCAGGGATGGTGTGGGTGTCCCACCCCTGGAGGTGCTCAAGGGGCAGGCTGGATGGAACTCTGAGCAACCCGGTCTGCGGGAAGGTGTCACTGCCCGTGGCAGGGCGTTGGAGCTTGATGGTCTTCCAGGTCCCTTCCAACCCGAACCCTTGGGTGACTCCCTGAAAAGCCGGCCCAGGGTGTGAGATGCGGGACTGGCAGGAGCAAAGGCAGCCCGCAGTGCAGCCAGCCAGCCTTGGAGCGAGTATCTTCTGGGAACTTTGGGGTTTCACAGGGAATTTAGTCGAGTAGTGAAAACTGCAACACCTTGAACAGCCAGTCACTGTCATCCTTCAACAGATGATTGAGAATTCTCAGGTATTACACAGCCAGGGCAGACTTTACATCTCAAGTTCTGACAGTGCACCAGCCTGTAAGTAGCCTGGAATGCAGTCAGCAAGATGAGCTGAGAGGACAGAGAAGCCAGAAAACAGCGATAGGACATGAATTGAGGCTGTCACACACCTAGACACGAGGGGAAAGAAAAAGGTCTAGCTGAATGGTTTTAAAGGAAGCTGCTGAGGAGCATGTGGGGCAAACTGCTCCCTACAGTTCCTGAGGGAACAGAAGTGCTGACATCTGACTTTGGAAAGAACAGTTGCGTTTAGTGGATTGTTTCGGTCTGGTGTGGCCTGATGCAGTTTCTGACCAAACTGGCAAGCAGTGAAATCTGTTCTGAAATTAAACGCCACCCAAAGTGACAGTGGCCAAAAGAACACAAACTGAGCAGCAAGTGTTTCCAGGAAGTGCCTCCCCGCCGAGCTCACTCTGGCCTTGGCACATGCAGGGAAGAGCTATTCCTAGCGTAAATTGAGAAACTCCAGCTTGTTATTATGTGACAGTGTTTGTACCTACACAAGACTCACTTGACCTCAGCATCACCCACACAGCTCATTCAGCATCTGCTGGTGTTTTGGTCTGGTGATCAGTATTTTTAGCACAGACCATCAGATGTGATTGTGAGCCATCAGGCACCTTATACAGCAACAACTCTTACCTTAAAAATGCTTTTTTTTTTCTTTAGAAAACAATGCTTGTCTGCTTCTTCCTAGCTAAAAGGTGGAGTTTTGCCACAGTGACCAGTAGTAGTTCCTACAAGACATGTCATGGGAAGATGCGTAAAGAAAATAGACTTACATCTCATACTGTTGTACATTACATTTTACAGCTCTCACAGAGGCTTCTGAAAACATCTTGCTTACACATCATAAAGCATGCTTGGTTTTCTGTAAGACAGTAAGTGCTTATTGCCATTGCAAACCTGGCAGACGTCCTGTATCTCCATCCTGCACTGTGAAACGTGTCCCACACTCTCATATTCTTCATGACCCAGGCTCATTTCCTCTAAAAGGACAGAGCTGTTGGGCCAGGTGATTGCACTCTATGTTAAGTAGCTACAATTTTGTAGCATTCTGCATTACCTATAATTTTGTTTCATTTACTGCCCAGCAAACAATAAACTCTAAGAAACAAAATCTTCTCAGACTGCTGTCACAAGATCCTTGGAAACACTTGGGTCTTTTAGAAAGAGAACATTGCCAGGAAACTGCCTAGCCTTGTGCCAGCAACAACTGTGTGCATCAGTCATCTTGTTCCACTGAAGAGGTGGATTGCCAGCAGTGCCAGAGCAGCCTTTCTGTACCTCAGCCTGATCTAAATGGAGAACTTTTGCAATCAGTTCAATTTTTGTGACCCAGTCAGTCCTTGCCATTTCTTTTACAGCAGCCAACAGGACGACTAGTCTCCTGTTGCAGCAGACATACCTAGTGAAAACCAGACTTAACATTCACCAGCCTATTTCCTCATATCTCGTAAGTACCTGACAGAGTCAACCATAGGTTAACATCTTCTCCAGCCTATTTGGGAAAGAAAAAACACTCAAGCCTTCTTGATTCTCTAGACATGTGCAAGCACTGTGTGTAACCAGCAAAAAGCCAGACTCCTCTCAGAACACAGTACAGCTTTCAGAGAAATTACTGGGCTTTGTGAGATCTGAAAAACATCAAAATAGTATTTAGCAAGAATTTATACCTGCAAACAAAAAGATAAATGCTTGCTTTCCTGCTCATGAATTCATGGGGACAGGAGCTCATGTGAATTTTAATTTGTGTTAAATACTGTTTAAAAATCAATCGTAAGTGTTTTGGGTTACATAGTAGCATAGAATTGTTGCTTTGTACAACAGTGCAAGGTTTACAGATTCTTCATCATTATCAAAGGCAATTTCCCAAATTTCTCCACTGATGTCATGTTAGTCACTGTTCTTTAAGTCGGGTGAAAGGGGAGTCTCTAAGCACCACAACAGTAAAACTTTAACAATTAAATTTCATCTCTGGAGAGATTGAGAAAAGTTAAGAAATTCGCCCAAAATGAAGAGTGTAAAATTTCTCTTTGTATCCCATCTGTTTAGTCTTTACTGACTTAAAGAAGAGGAAGGGGCATATCTGCTGTGGACCACTTCCCAGATGAACCATTAGAAGCCTCTCCTCTGTCACAGCATTAGCTAAAATGAGTCAGTAGAAGTTCCTGCCGAATACGACAGGCTTCTGAGTCCACTGATTCCATTTGCTCGTACTCTTCTTCCGGTTGTTCCATGGGTCCTGTGGCTGGCAAGGACCACACATCCAGCCCGTGTTCCAGGGAGATGTTGTGAAGCACGCAACAGGCCAGAATGATGTGGCTGGATTTCTCTGGAGAATACTGCAGGGTGCCTTTGGACCCATCCAGGCAGCGGAAGCGCGACCGAATGGTCCTGAACGTCCGCTCGATGACATTGTGAGTGGCAGAATGTGCCATGTTGTACCGGTATTCCGCAGGCGTCTCGGGGATGTGCAGAGGGGTCATCAACCACGTCCGTAGTAGGAAGGAGCTGTCACCTGTTATCAGTGAAAAGAGAAGGTTACACACATCCACAGTTAGCCACAGATTTCAGCTCCTCGCCTGGTCTTCTGGTACAGCCGATACAGTATAACTTATTTCTCTGGCTAAAACAGAAGGCATTGAAAGGGCAACAATAACTCCATTTACAAATGTGACAAAGGAAAGGGATTCAGTTTTATGCAAGAAAATCCTGGAAGAACACAGAAAAGTTTTACAAGAATTCATTTATTGCATAAAACAGTGAAAGACAGTTGGACGGGGACCCTATCTAGAATTAAAAATTTCGTAATTCAGCTTAGAAAGGTGTAGGATACTGAAAACAAGCTCTCAATAGAATAAACATAAACTAATACATACAATAACCAGACACTATAAAAGGCAGATTGGAAGTTACTCCTCTAAACTTCTAATATAAGGATTGTCTAAACTGAATCTCATATCTCAAAGCAATTTGCAGGAATGCAATCAAAACTAAACATACAATTTGTGCCCAGAGGCTCTTGACTCAATAAGGAGACAATCTATAGTAGACTTTCCACTGAAAAAATTGACTTACCAAGTAGCCAGCCATCTTTATGTAGCTCCGTTTCAAAGTGGCTTGTGAGGGCTGCCTGCTCTAACACCGTGCAGTCGGGCAGGCTGCCCGGCCAGTGCGTTTCTGCGCTCAGGAGGGCTCCTCTGGCATCACACACCATCAGGCAGTTCAGGGAATGGAGACCCTTTCGGTTCACGTAAGACAGGTCCTCAGCATTTGGTGCTTTGATTGCCACATGGGTGCAGTCAACCACCCCCAGCACTCCCGGCATGCCTGCCAGCCCATAAAAGTTGTCCTTCAGGCTCTGCACAGTAGCTTCATCCTCAGGAAAGTGAATAAACTGTGGGGCTCTTTCCACCAGTGCCTCGGTTACATTGGCAACGCAACGGCTCATGGAGGCTTGACTAATGCCAATGGCATCGCCCATGCGAGTCTGGAAGGAGCCAGAGGTATAGAAACCCAGCGCTGCAAGTATCTGCGTCTCCGGACTGATGGCCCTGGACCGCTGCGTAGGGCGTGAGAGAGTGGCTCCCAGAAGATCCACTAGATAGTAAATGAACTGTCGAGGAAAGCCGTATGTGGATACCAGATACTCGTCCGTGACATCCTCCAGCTTGAAGCGGTCCAGAGTCCTGTGTCCGCGGCCGTAGAGCAGGAGGTCGCAGTCGAGAACCGCGATAGGCACGGCCATGGCTGGCGACCAGGGGGCTCCGCTGGGGCTCCTCCGCGAGGGGGCTTCCCCTGGGGCTTCACCTGCATAAAGCACAGGGCAAGGACACTCAGAACGGTTGTCACCGGTGAGCCCCGTTACCATCTTCCTTTTACTCTGACCATCCAGCAAACCTTTTCACGTCTTTGTACCTGCTTTCGGTAGCGCGGGGGCCGCAGCGGGCGGGCTCACCGCGGAGCCGACAGCTCTGCCCGGCGCTGGCAGGAGTAATTTAACTCCGGTGGCGGGGAGGGGGGCTGAGAGCCGCCTCCGCCGCCCGGGCAGGGCAGGGCAGGGCAGCCACGGCCCGCGGGCGGCCCGGCGGGCGCTCTCACGGCCCGACCCCCGCGGCCGCGGCCCGGCCCGGCCCTCACGCGCCCCTCCGGCCCGGCCTCGCGTCCGCCGCGGCAGATTCGCCACAGCCGGGGCTCCCGGCGGGAGCGGCGCAGGGCCCGCCCCGCCTGCCGCGGCCCCGGTGACCCCCTCCCCTGCCGGCCCGGGTCCGGGCGCGGAGCCGCGGCTCCGAGCGGAAAGTGCCGCCGCGGACACCGCGGCACCTCCCTCCCTCCGTCCCTCCCTTCCTCCTTCCTTCCTCCCTCGCGCCCGCAGCGGATGAAAACAAACAGCGGCGATGGCGGTGTCGGCGCTGCGCGGCCCGCGGTTCTGAGGCAGCGGCAGCCCCGGCCCGGCACCCGCCGGCGCTGACACTCGCGGGGAGACCGAGCGCCGGCATCGAGGAGGAGCAGGGGCGCCGGCCGGAGCCCCGGGGCTTGGCGGGGAGCGGAGCCCGGCGCGGGATGAGCCGCCGCGCCGCCAGCACTGCCGGCCCCGAGCAGGTACCGCGGGACGGGGGCTGCAGATGGCCTCGGGCCGCGGTCGGGACGGGGGCCGTAAGGCTTTGGCTGCGGCTTCGCGTCTCGGCTCCAGTCTGGCCGCGCTGCTCGCGGAGCTCGGTCCCGACAGCCGCGTGTCGGCCCGGCAGCGTTTGCTTAACGGCGGGGGGGCTGTCGGCGGAGACCGGGAAGGATATGGCCCGCTGGGACCGCTGCGAGGAGGGTCTTGTAAAATCGAGATGCTTCAGAGTCTGTTGGAATTAGTGGAACGTGTGAAACTGCATGCTCCGTTTTACAGTTCTCCTGTAAATGCGAGTTTGCTGTATGTTAGGAAAGATCAGAGGTTTACAGGTCATTGTATCATGCTTTCCTGTTGGAGCTGTGGCTCCCAGTGCACCGCTAGAGTCATTCCTCTGGATTCGGTGGGAGTAGAGGCACCTTCCATGTCAGTGAACAGGCAGAAAAGGGACGCTTTGGACTAAGCCTACAAACTGCCTACTTACGTATGTCAAGAGCAGTATGACTAGGCGCATAGCAAAGGGGAAAAACATGGTAAATTACCACCTTAGCTGAAAATTAACTTGCTATGCAAATGATATTTAAAGCATCTCCAAATTATTGCAGGAGTGGCCTGACCTGGTGGACCCCTCCTTCTTGTGGCAAGGAATAAGCCATACAGATGAGCCAGGCTGTGTGTAGGTGTCCAGAAGGATCATACAAGATCGCTTTATTTTGCTTAAATGTTATTGTATAATCTTAACTGTTTTGAACATGTGTCTGTACAGAAGTTGAGAGATGGTGATTATGTTGGTAACTATAGTACAGGGTATGTAGAAACAGATCCTGGTTTTGCCTGTATACTTTGGCTTGACAAACAAATGAGATGGACCTTTGAACTGATACCATTTTTAGACCTTAGGGAAGTACAGAATGTAACTGCTGGTCAACAGGAATTACCTAATTTTCTTTCTAAGTCAGTGGAGCTGGCAATGCTGGCTTTAATAAGATATTTACTAAGCTGGGGAGTAATTTATTGGTTACGAAGTAAATCTGTCTCCTGATCAGGAGGAGAAATTACCTCTTTATCAGTCAAAACTTAGGCATGCTACAGAGCCTTTGATTTCATAAGGATGTTTGTATTATGTGAACTAGTTTTTTTTGCTAGAGTCTGCTCTAATCTCTTTCAAAAAATCCATAAACTTTAAAGAATGAGAATGTCACACCTTAAAATTTAGAACTGTTCACTCCCTCTCCCCAGATTTCTAACTACTAAGAAGGCAAAATGGAGATTAATTTTAAGTAATTGTAGGATAATGGAATTTGACTTGTAGACCCAGCCTTGAAAAAGAGTGCTGTCTTTATGGAGATCTTTTCATAGTTACTTATTAATGTGCTCAAAATACCTGCTTGCAGTGAAGCTTCTTGGTTGTTGAAGGGGATGATTCTAGGAAAGCTTTCTTGGCAGTCAAGCCTATTTATCAAAGGCACTTTATTAAAAGCTTCAAAAATTTCCATGTGGGTCTTGTTTACCTGCATGATTCAACAAGGTTTTCTGAGCTTCTCATAGGACATCTTTGGAGATTGGATTTGGGTCCTATAGTAACAAAGTTGTGGAAGAGTGGCAGGGACAAGGAGCCTAGTCTGGGAGGCACAGTCAGGTAACCAGGAACAAGCATATGGTATAAGAGCTGTCCACAGCCCTCTCCTTAGAGTGACACCCACTCTGGTTTCTTCCCTCTGGTCTTTTTAATTTCACTCTGAGATAGGAACCATGAGTAATTATTTTGCATTGGTAAATATCTGTTTGCAAAGAAAGCAGGATGACTTTAAGTTGTAGCAGACATGGCTCAGAGTGAAACGCAGAAGATGATGGAAGCAGCCTGTGTATGCTTTCCCCAGCAGCATGAATAATGCCTGGGATGTGTCAGGTGCTTCTGCTCCTTTCCTGTTTATGTACACGTCAGACAGATGTACACGCTCAATTCCTGTGTATGGAAAAAGCACTGCAATGGCACAGTGTTCACAGGTGTCCTGTGCACCTGTTGTGTGCAGGGTTACAGGTATCTGCCCGCAGCGGGGCTGCTCCGGCTTGGAGCATGGCATGCCGGTCACTGTAGTTCCTCTGGGACGTACCAAGGCATGAAGGGGAGGGCTCTTGCAGTTGGTTGCATCATGCAAACAGCACCGTCAGCTTATGCTGATGTGTCCTTCTGCTTAGAGAAGGAGATCATAAATAGCAGTAGAGTATATAAGGCACAGTGCTTAGATTTTCAACTGTTGAATAAACTCTGCCTCAGCCTTGTGAGAAAGAATAAGGCTTTAGGCAAAAGAGCCACACAGAGCAGTTCTCCTTTAAACATCCATCTCTGACATTTCTGTTCACAGCAAAGTGAAGACAGAGGCATATAAATAAAAGCAAAAGTATAAAAATGGGTGTTGCAGGAAGAGGGAGACAAAGCAAAAAGCCACGTGGACAAGACGCTTCTTTGTACCTGTGAATACATAGGTTTACTTAAGGGACTACTTTGGTGATGGGAAATCAGTCATCTGTAGGTTTCTAACCTAAAGTTTATTTCATTCTAGTTGTTATTCAGTGTAAAATTAGCCAGCATTTTCCCTGAGCTAAGCATATGCCTGAGTAGTGGCACTTAACAAGGAGCCGTGCTGGCAATGCAACCTGCAGGACCTGAGAGGCTGAATGAGTTTGGTGGAACTGAGTTTATAGAATTTCATTCCTGTTCTGGTCAGCTGTGGCAGCTAACCTGAGAGTACCAAAGAATTCTGGTAAATAAAAGGCTGTAATTCTGGCTCCATCTTGACCCTTATCAAGAATGATTCTAAAGGTGAACACTGTCCTAAGCCTTAGCAGGTCTCAGGCAATCATCAGAGGCCCTTCTACAAAAATGAGGAGATGGTGGTCATCAGATGACAGCCCTTACCTTACACATTTCAGGAGCTGAGTTCCAAAGTCCCATTTTTCCCCTGAAATTACAGATTCCTGACAGGAAACCTTGGCTCATACTTTCTGCTCTACTTCAGGCTCTGGTGAGTCAACTGTTGCTGGCATTTGGAGTTTCAGAGGTAACAGTGTACATTTCCAAATGTTTCATGAAGTAGTTTGAGATCTTACAGGAAGAATCCAAATTCTGCTGCCGTGGGGCACAACCGTGAGGCTCGTTCTTTGAAACCTCAATTTAAGACATGCGTCTGGTGGCTCTTTCTCTCGTCTGGAGATATTTGGGTGTGTGGTCATCAGAACTAATTCCTGTACTGCACAGACAACCATGCAGATGATCATCTTTGTTTCCTTTCCTAACAGACCAGTGAGCCTAACACCTTCCATTAGTTCCCAAATGTTCTGCCGTAGTCAATATCAAAATTTTTTTCCAGCTCCATAAGACAAATGTGTGTGATTCATTTGGCAACTCTCCCACACCATCAGGATATACACATTCTTGCCTCTTTCTCCAGGGGTAGCATAGAAATGCCCTCTTACTTCTTTTCACATTAAAAGCTAGTTTGATTTCTCTTGCTATTTAAATGTCAGCATTCTCTTTACTAAGAAAAAAAGTATTTTTTAATGCAGTATTTTATCACACATATCAGCCAGGTTTTGTTGTAGATATCAGACCTCCTTAACCCTTACGGTGCTTTACTTAATGAGTGAAAAGAATAATAACAGGTCATTCTTGCCTGGTTTTTTGATTGGGTGGAGGGTTTTTTCTGTAGTGGGATGTGTCTATGCTAAAGGGTAATTTTTTTTTAATTTAGAGTGCTGCAGCAATAAAATACCTAGCACTTCAAGTGCTGACTTCCTTTTGCAGCCCCCTAAAGTAGAAGAGGTCTGTAATCTCAGTCTACTGGAGGTAAAGAAAAGGAAAGAAAGTGTAATAGTTTTGGTGAGGAGGTTAAAATATCCAAAGGATAATTCGATAATGCATATGATGTTGAACGGCTTCGGTTGTTAGTTCTCAATTTAATTTATAATTTGTAATGAGAACAGCACAGCACTAGGAAATGAAGTATGAATGTAACCTAGGAACATTCAACCATATTATATGTCCAGCTTTATTTTTATAGAGTCATTCAAAAAGCAGCACTGTTCTTTATAAAATGCTCTATAAATTGTGATACTCTCATCTAGCAGCCCATCTTGGATGATGCTCCTAAAGCATTAGGCCTTTACTGCTATTAAGTGAGATATTTTGAATAGAAGTCCTGCACGTGCATGTGTGTGGTCATTAAAGATAATGTATCTTCTATGTGAATAAGGCAATTAGCCCCTTCCCCCTGCTAGGTTTTAGTTTGTATAAATACCTTGCTGCAAGTTCGGATTTTGGTTAACAATTGAACACTGAGTAACGTTGTGTACAGCAGCTGCTCGTGCTCACTGACCTTACATTGCCAACGTTTCTGTGATGAGCAGCACGTTCTGTAAATACCTGATGTTTGACAAGCTGCTTCAGGCTGATTAGCTGTCTCAAAACAGCAACAGGAGTTAACAGTGAATTAATATTTTGAAGGCTTATGAGCAAATAGTGCAATTAATGCTGCTAATTAAGGCATTCCTCCCCATGATCTCTATATGATTATTAACTTACATGTGAAGAAACTGAGAGACAAAAAAATTGTGATTTATTCCAGGCCATGTGACCTGATGGTGGCAGAAATCAGATTAGTGCCTTGCCCTGCCTGACTTCAAATGCTGTGCAAGTTCACTGTGTTGCTAGAAACAATCATATTTTGAAAAACAAGTCAGTGTAAATGTGAAGGCTAAGTATTTGTTATCAGAGCTTTCAAGAGAAATGAACAGAGGACTTTGGTCTATTCCTTGGAAAAACTGTGTCTTTTTGATTGATTGTAGGTAAATTTGTAGCTGTACAGTTTTACTACAAGCACTATTTGTTAGAAGTGAAGAAGCGACATAGCCCATTCCAGCAGTGGTTTATTATATAGATTTCAGTATCTGCTGAAATACCACTGAAATACTGTTTTTAGAATTTCAGACTCAAAACAATTGAGCTTTGCTTTGACCAGTGATGATAGCTGAAGATACATAATGTCTGAGGCGGAGACTGCCATGTCTGCTGGATAGCTTGGTACAGCATTCAGTCAGTGTAGAAGTGTTTTGGTGGGGGTTTTTCTAGGTTTGTTTTTTGTTGGGGTTTTTTGTTTTGTTTTGGTTGGTTAGGGGTTTTGTTAGTGGTGGGTTTGCTTTTTTTAATTAAGGTAGCAAAATTGGAGAACTTGTAGTGAGTTTTAATTCTGAACTTCCTTTGTGTTTTTTTTCGTTATTTTTATCTTTGCACTGGCTGGATAAACTATTAGCATGTGCTTATACCTCATGCTCACACTTCAAAGTGCTTAGCAGGTTAGGATTTTTACAGGTGGAGGGTTTTGGTGCTTATCATTTCCTTTAAGGTGGCCTCTAATGGCAAAAATATTTTGAAATCTAAACAGAAAGCTCAAGGAAGACTTCATTCTCAGACCTGTGCTATATTTCAGATTGTCATATGCAATGGACACTGATCTCAGTTCCCAGGACAGGAAGGACCTGGACAAGTTCATCAAATTTTTTGCTTTAAAGGTAACTTCTCTCCTTTGGACAAATGGCTCTTCTTTCTTGTTTGAGAAAAAAAGCCATACTTGCTGTGGCTAGAATAACAAGGTTGGGGTTTGGGTTTCTTCTTTTGTTTTGCTGAAGACCAAAACAAGGAAAGGTGATACCAAATTTAAGAGATTCCTGAGAGTGACTATCAAAACATCTTTCCCCCTCTTTTCTACCTTCAGATCCTCTTTCATCCCCCAGAAGTGTCCTGCTTTAGAATGGGTTGTAGGCACTTCACACCTCTGTCAACTTTGGGTTTCTATCAACACAACAAACCATCCAGCTGTTGGGTGGTATCTTCTGGTGGACTACACTGGGTTTTTTTCAGTGTATTTCAATTTCTACATGGCATCCAAAAGCAATAATACCAGAACAGTCTTTTGAATTATGTTGATAAGTATCTATAAAATTTGGCCTCACTTGGTTCATAGATGCAAGTAAATACTCTGACAATGGCTTTGGTATAAACGTACAGATTCACTTGACTTTTGTTTAGTTGTCTGGGTTCAGGATGTAGTTGTAAATTTTGGTTCAGTGTTACTAAAAATGCAACTCTTGATTGCAAAATTGGCTTGGTCACCTCATGTTATTACAGAGAAAGGTCAGCCTAAAATTGTTTTTCTCTCTGAAATACATTTGTTTGTTATATGTAATAATTTAAATTGATTAGACCTGAGGATCAGTGTAGCAAACTCTACTTCTCTACATCCTGGTCAGCTCTTTCATTTTTTTCACTTGAAACTTGTCTAGCTTAGGTTCTGAACTGAGGGCTCTGCTGAGCCCAAAACATGAGTGTGTATCTTTTCTATTCCAGACAGTACAAGTAATTGTCCAGGCCCGACTTGGAGAGAAAATCTGCACCCGATCATCGTCCTCCCCAACAGGTTCTGACTGGGTAAAGCCATGTTTTCTAAAGCAACTCCATAACTGTTTGTGTGTGTGTGGTGAGAACACCATGTGATTGTTACAGTCTTGTGCAGACTATAATAACTATTCATACAATAGCTGCTATATTCAATCATGTTCATTGGTGGAGGTTTTTTGGTTGTTATTGTACATGTGCAGTGAATCACTCTGGACTCCTTAGGGCTGATTAGAGGAGAGACAAATTATGCCTCTGAGCATCTCCTGACACCTAAGTTGTGTTTCCAAGATCTGCTGGGGGTGGGGAAATGACTTATTTTCTGTCAGTTGTTTTCAACTCTGCAATTCAGGACTTTGTAGTAATGGGCTTTATTAAAATTGAAAAAACTCAAGATACTTTGTGGGTGAAGATAGGACTCAAGTGAGGGGAAAGGAGTATGTTGTTATGGCAGGATCAAGAAAACCACTTGAATTAACAGCCAAGGAAATATTTCCAAATATGAAAAGCCTGAGCCCAGCTGGGAATTTCCTCTTTCATAAATATTTCAGTGGACACTGACCTAGTATGTTATATATGGGTCTATGAGCCTGTCTGCAGTGTACCATTAGGCAGTTTTTCAAAGAAATAAAAAAACTGTATAATCTCTTTCATCCTGCAGTTCAATTTGGCAATCAAAGATATACCAGAGGTTACTCATGAAGCAAAGAAAGCCCTGGCAGGACAGCTGCCTGCTGTTGGACGGTCTATGTGTGTGGAGATTTCTCTCAAAACCTCAGAGGTGAGAATTGAGTCAAAATAGATGCCATTTTTTGTTTGTGGGTTTTGGGTGTTTTTTTTTTTTACTTGAATTTTAAATCACCCACCAGGGCACCTTTAATCCAAGACAATGTGAAAATATCTTAATTTTATTAAGTTAGGTAGTATGCTAATGAAAAGAAACATATTGTTTAGCAGAAGCAATTCACTGCAAATATCTGAGGCCAAACACATGAATGACAGAGCAGCAACCTTCAGTTTCTTAGACTGTGAAGAACTTAGATATTCTGAGGAAGGTATTCCCTCAGGTGATGTAACTGTGCAGTGAGACTTCCAGTGCACCTTTTCTATCATTGCATTACAAGAAATTGGGAGACAAGAGATAAGTCTTCATTGAGAGGTGTGGCTGTTGCTGATCATTAATGAGATACGAAAACATTGTGTTCTAAGTGAGCCTTTGTTTACCATCCTTTCTCTGATCCAGGGGGACTCCATGGAGCTGGAAATTTGGTGTCTAGAAATGAATGAAAAGTAAGTACATTCTTCACACATGTGTTTGTAGTTTTTAGCTGATGAAAACAGGAAACATGGCTAATCCGTGGTGATCAATGTGGACTGGTTGTCTGGCCAGAGACACTTCAGAGGGAACTCTCTTTTGTCTAATGCAGCAGTCAAACCATTTAATATTGGTGTCAAGAAAGTAAACTAGTCATTTTATTCCTTTCTCATTCTTCCATTGCAACTAATATGCTTCCTCACGTACAAGAACTCCTATACTCAGTAATGACAAGTGCTTTTAATACTGAAAAGACATTTTTGTTTAGTAGAAGGCATTTTTCAGCAATTGCTTCTATAACAGGTGACTAGGTTGAAGTAGGACTCTTATCTGGTTCGTCAATACAGATAGCCACACTGGGCCTTTATTTTATCATTTTGGCAATATAACTGACATTAAGCAACTGGCCCAGACTAATTTAAAATAAAATAAAACCCAACCACAAATCAAAACAAACAAACAAAAACCCAAAGCAAACAAAACCAAGCAACATAATTGGGAACAAAAGACTAATTTTGTCCTTTATGTTCTGTAGGTGTGACAAAGAAATCAAGGTTTCATACACTGTATACAACAGGCTCTCTCTACTGCTGAAGTCTTTGCTTGCTATAACCAGAGTAACTCCAGCCTACAGACTCTCAAGGAAACAAGGCCATGAATATGTAATATTGTACAGGTAAATCAGAAATTGCCCATTTGAAATACAAACAGCAAAAACTCTAGACTTGAACTATGTAGCTGCAAATGTGATTAAAAAGGGACAAGTAATAATAAAATGAAATGATTTTGATTTAGCTACTACTGATGAGTGACAGAAGAAAACTTTGGGCTATGTATCACCTTATAGCCTCCATTGGAGCCATTGAAAGAAAAACTTCTGTGCAGGCTGTGAAGTGTTGTTTCGATGTCATGTTGGGAAGAGTGAAAATAATTCTACATTCAAGCACTGGTTAAAGTGCTAATTAGTGTCCAGTTGTTGGGTGACTGGTTTGTACCTGATAAGTGCCTGGTGACATTGCACATACCCCAGTGTGTACTTCTGCCCTGCTACTCCATTTTAAAGATTCATCTTCAGCTCCACTTCTGTAGTTCTTCAAGTTTACTCATCCAAATACTGGTGTCAACTCTGTTTAGCCTCTGAAGTCTGACTGGCTTGTGGTTCATGGTTGTTATTTTCCAGACATTGTTTTTGGCTGTGAGAAAAGTCTTTGACACGTTTTCACACCTAATTCAGATGATTCTAAATCTCTTTACAATGCAGTTAATCATTTATGCTGTGTGATGAACATCAGCTTTTAGACTCAGACCTTTGTGAAATTTATATCACTTCACATTTCTGCTCTGAACTGTAGACTTAGCACAGAAACTTAAAAAACTTGAAGAGAAATTTCTGATTAGACTACCATTTTCTCTTCCTTCTTTTTTTATATGATATGTCTTCCTCTGAAGTAGCTGGAAGACTTTTTTGAGATGGGCATTCTAGCTATTTCTTTGGGTTTTTTTTTCCTGAAGAGGAAAAGTAGTTCCAGCCTTTCAAATCATCAGATTAAATAAAGATATGTATAGCATTATGTCCCAAATGGACCTAATAGCTTTTCTTTTTCTTTTTCCTTTAGGATATATTTTGGTGAAGTGCAATTGAGTGGCTTGGGAGAAGGTATGATTGGACAACACATAAACCAGAGCAGAACTGGTTTTCATACTGACTAGCCTCTTATTACTATTCCTAAGTGCCACAAGGGAAGTGTGAGGTTTACATATGCTTTTTATCTGGATCTGCCAGTGAAGGCTTGTGTTACAAGGTAACAAGTATAATGGTGGTAATTGGACAAAGTCTAGGGTGATTGCCATTTTGACTTTAGTGATCCAGAACTGAAATAAGAATATGGAAGTATGTTGAAAAGGGGCCGGACTGGTAAAGGAGATCATGATCTGCTAAGAACAAGAAGCACTTCAGAGCAATATTTTAGACCAAGATAGGAAACAACATCAGGAGTCTTGCAGGTGAAGCCTACCAGCAAGGCAGCCTAGTGCTGCTGCTTTGTTATGAGTTTTATGTGTATCCTTGGAGTTCAGATTGCAGGGGATAAAGGAAACACTCTAGAAATAAGATAATGTAACCTCAGAATAGAAAAGTGTGGCACATAAATTACCAGTGAAACTGATAGTCATCCCTTAACATTATAGGTTTCCAGACAGTCCGTGTTGGGACAGTGGGTACCCCAGTGGGCACCATCACTTTGTCATGTGCCTACAGAATCAACCTTGCTTTCATGTCAACCAGGTAAGAAAATATGATCATGCCAGAAATTGTTTTACAATAATGTGCTATCAAACCCCTCATATTTGGAGCCCCTAAATCTTTCCCTCCCATTTACCCTTTTCTGCTGAGATTCTCCTTCACGGAGAATACTCTGTCTCATGCTTAAGTTTTGCAGCAAGGGGAGTATTTGGGTAGCCCAGAGCCAGGCTTTAGAACTCCAAATTTTGATGCATGCCTGGAGTCGCAAGACTGAATTGTAAAGATGCTCTGGTCCCATTAATAGACAGAAGGGTTTTCTGTGAGGGCACCATGAATTGAGAAGAGAGTAGAGAGAAAAAGCCAATAACACCATTGCTTGTTACCTTGCAGGCAGTTTGAGAGGACCCCTCCTATCATGGGCATTATAATTGATCACTTTGTGGACCGTCCCTATCCCAGCTCTTCACCCATGCATCCCTGCAATTACAGGTGAGGAAATACTGAGCTGAAGCTGTGGGCCATGGTGAAGGCATCAATTATGCCCAAATACAGAGCCTTTTCCAGTATTTGCTGACTGCATGGGAAGGGACACTGGAGGATTAGTGTCAGTCATGTTGACATTGTTGAACACGTGATGAAAGGTGACCATTTCCTCCTCATATCTAGAAGACTGAGTGCAGCAAGCCCCAGTATTTTCCCAAAGTCCTTACAGAAGCACTTGGACACAAAGGATGTTTAATCTTGATTGCCTTCAGGAATTTGAAAGTGTAATGGTTAATAGTGCTGTAAAACTACATGTCCAGATGCATGGATCTCCAGATATTTCCACTGGGAGAAGATCAGAGTTTAGTTTCTCTTTGTAGATGAGAGATTTGTCTTCTCTAAAATGCATGTGAGGGCATTCAGATTGGGACCAGTGGTGTTGTTTGACAATGGTTGTGTAAACACCAAAGCCAGTAGCATTAGCTGGTATAACATAAACATTAGTTAGAAACACCTCTGGTTTTTTGTGTGAGGGTAAAAGAGGAACGCTTGAGGAAAACTAAAGTTTTCGTACCTTGTTTTCCTCAGTTTTCCCAAGTAGATGAGGATCTTTCATAATTCTCCTTTCAACTTCACCCAAATACTCTCAACTTCCCTGCAGTGTTTGTCCCAGTGTGTTTTACTGTTTGTTTGTTTGTTTGTTTCAAGGGATATTTCCAGTTAGAAAACTTTTCTTTCCTTGCTGCTTTAGAGCCGGTGAGGACAGTGGTGCAGTATACCCCTCAGTAGAAGATTCCCAAGAAGTGTGTACCACATCTTTTTCCACCTCTCCTCCATCTCAGGTAAGAGAAATCGGACTCCTTTTAATTCTAGATAGAACAATTGCTGTTAGGATAGTGTGCATATTCCCAGATCAGCTATTGTGCAAGCAGGCAGCCTCATGCTGTTAATTAAAATTTACACTCTGAGTAAAACCTAGTTAGGTACTAATTTCAACAAAATTTTAGGAGACTAGAAAGACTGAGCTAATGAGAAAGCCCAGCTACAGGTGTAGGATCTTTTAATCTATGTGCTTGAAGAGCATAGCAATGTACTTACACATTTACATAATGATACTGCAGGAAAGAATTCAAGACATTGATGCCTAACTGGGAGTAACAGACTGACATTGAGAAAGAAACACTGAAATACCAGGAAAAGGCTGGAGAAAGACAGAAAAAAAGACAAAAGCTGTATTTGTTGGACCATCTGAAACTAGTTGGGGCAACAGGAATAAGTATCTGCAAGATAAAATTGGGTCATAGCATTGAACTGTGGACTTAATACTCTGTAATTCCACCTACCCATGCAGATCTCAAATTCAAGTTTCAATTTCAAAATAAATTGATAGTGGTTTCCTTTTGAATGTCAAAAACCAGAAACTCCCAAGTTCTTTTACTGTCCTATGTATCTGACTCCACAGTTCTGTATTTTTAAGACTTGGCCAGAGTTGCAGTTGTTCTATCACTTTAAATATTCAGGAATGCCCTGCCTTGTCCAGCCAAGCAGATGGCTCTACTGATCTTTAAAGAAAATCTAAAGACTCTAAATCTTGTTTGCTGTCTATGTGAAGCATAGAATAAAGTATAATTGGAATGCTGTTCCACACTGAAAGAATTTTGCTATGGGTATTTCTGCTGCTTCAGAGGAATTAGTGTGCCTGGTTTAGCAGAATGTATTCTGCTGTATGAATGAGCTAGAAATGAGCCTTTCTTAGGAAGTGTTTTTGTGCCAAGTGGATTTCAGGTGACAGGGCATCAGGCAATATTGAACTAATTAGCCAGCACTCATGGTAAGTGTGATGGAATAAAGCTTCTCTTATTCTACAATACATAGTTCAGGAAACAAGTGTGTGGCTGAACTGTGTCCCACATTTTCATAAAATGTGTTAAATACAGAAGGTTTCATAAGGAAAATTTCCACTGGCTTGCTTGTGCCAGTGCTGCTTAGCAGTAATAGTGTATATAACTACACTGAAGTTGACATTTCTCCAGGGATGATGAGCTTTGCTGTCACTGAGCAGGAAAAGCTTTATGAAACCACATGGACTTTGAGAATTCACATTAAGTATGAGCCTACATTCTTTCTTTTCCTGTGGCTCACAGTTGCTGTATGCTGTGCCCTTATTTCTAAAACAACTGCCAGTCCTTGTTACCACAGTTAGAATTTTAAGGCTGTCTTGGCAGAGTGGACTTTAAAGTAAATCAGAAGGGAAAAAAGAAGTTAATTTCTTTCTCCAGCTTTCTATACACACTTAATGTGTAGGAGAATACTGGGAACTGTGTGGTATTCTAGCCAAATTTTTCAAATCTCTACCTGCTTTCTCAGTAAAAGTGAGTCCTAACTTGCATGATAGAAGGGAAGGTGTTGCTTCCTTCTCCCTGTGAGCTTGCGTAGCGTGTGTGTGTGTGTGTGTGTTTTGTGAAGTAGCCCAAATTTCAGGAGAGAGAATGGCCATGAGTAATACCCGGGAATGAGACTGAAGCTTTCCTAAAAGTGAAAACTGTCAGTAGGAAAATGACTGGGAGGGGATATGGGACTGAACGGGGCTTGAATTGCCCTTTTTACATTGGTAGGCTCTGTGAGACTGTTTACTTCTGCAGCTTTGCTCCTGTTGATGGATTTTTCTCTTCACATCAGTGTGTTTGAATTACACCATAGGCTGGGTCCCCTTTATGGATGCAGTACAGACCTGCCAAGATATGACCCTCGGAAAGCTGGAGGATAAGGAGTGTGAATGGATGGAGAGTATTGAAATACATGTAATTTGTAAATTTAAAAAAAATAAACCACTTTCCTGGCATCCGCTCAGCCTTCTCCTTGCTAATTGGCTTATACCAATTATAATTAGCTGTGGAACAGAGTCTCTGGCAGTTAGTTGCTGTCAGGGTTCACTAAAATATTACCTGTGTTCAGTGTTCTCTCAGATTGGAAATCAGTCAATTCTTTACAAAATGAATGTGCTTCTGGCAATACTGAGACTTCTGCTCTATGTGTAGGTGTGGCTGCTGCAGCCAAAACCTCTTCACTAGCATTCAGTTCATCCAACTCTTCATAGTTCTTCTCTGAAGTCCTTCTCTCTCTCTTTCTCTCTCCCCCCTCTCACTCTGTCTTTTCCTTGTTTCCTCTGTTTGTCTGTCTGTGCACAGTGTGTTTTTACTGTCACAAAGGCACATTTTCAGACCCCTCCTCCTGTGGTGACGGACACCTTGAAGGTCCCAGTGATGGGACCGGCCTTTTCACATCAAGTGAGTTGTCAATAGAATATGATATAGATGGCCAGAACAGAGTTCTAGCATGACAAAACAAGTACAGGAAAGTACAAATTTGCCAGTGTAGAATGTTGTTGTGTGTGGGAAAGACTGGTGAAGCCACAAGGGGCCAGGCACATTATTGAGACTGGCTTCTTAAATGCAGATGAAGGTCTCCCAAAGACAGGATAAGCACCCCTAAAAACACAACAGCTGTCAAGGATTGTTAGTGAAAGACACAAGTAATAAGGCACAGTTATGAGTGTTTTCTGTTAACAGCCAGTGTTCCTTAAAGCTGTACAGACATTAGAGCTTCACTCAGCTTAACTAGCCTCATGCGAATAAAAGTACTGTTCCTCATTCTGACCGCTGTAAATGATGTCAGCCTTGACCCTGCTGGAGCTCACTTTACTCTGGAAGAAGTCCTCCTCTTGAGGTCAAGCAAGCCAGAACAGGAAAGCTTTATTTAACCTGACTGGATAGATTTCTACCTGGGGTGCATAAGGAATTTCTCCTGGGTTTCACTGGTTCCTGTACTTCATTCCTAAAGCAATCTCACAAGGGTTAACTTCCCAGTTCTCCTTACACTGCACATTTATGTGACTCTGCATTCTTTCACTGAAGCTATTTAACACGCCTGGAAGATCAGCTGTTTTAATGTGCACTGGGATAGGTTCAAACAGTTGATAATGTAGTTGCTTTGGGATGAAAAAGTATTAAATACTAGCTGTTGTGTAAGTTGATGGTGGCATTCATGCTTTTTCCAGTATTTGAAACAGGTCTGTATGAGCATAGCTTCCCTGGGACTGGATGTCAGTCGTACCTTCCACAGCCTTCTCCTATGTGTGTAGGAAGACAGTGTTTTTTTGGGGGTTTTTTTTGGTGTGTTTTTTTTTTTTTTTTTTTTTTCTCCTTTTGTCAAGGCCCAGACTTAGTCCCCTGGACTGCTATCAAGTAGTCCTCTTAGCAATAAGAATGTTTTAGAGCAATAGCCTTCATTATTGATTCCATTGAAAATCTAACATCCTTCTGCCAGTCTGAAATGCTGTGCCTCTGACTCTTCTGTTACTGCAGTGACTGGTGATTATTCAGACTGTGGGGCATTCCCCTTCCCCTTCCTCTCTCCTCTCCCTTTGCCCTTCTTGGTTTTTCTCTTCTTTCTTAGCTTTCCAGCTCTCGTCTTTCCTATCAGCCTGCTGCCCTGGGAGTTGGATCAGCTGACATGGGGTATCCTGTACTCTTTGCTGGTGGCTTCAATGCTGCACACCCTCACCAGGTACTTGTAGAGAGTAGAAACAGCGTGGCTGGTATTGCAGCCATTTGTGTCACTTGTACACCTGAGAGAGGCATTGAAACTAGTGCATGCATTAGTATCCTGTCTGTCAGGAATGAAAAGAATGTAGGGTAAATATAGAGAAAGCACAACTTCCACAAGAGCTGGGAATTGGCTCCTCAGCAAACCAAGTTCACTGGTGTAAGGGGTCATGTGGAAAAACTGCACTGAGAGAGCAGGCACTAGACCTGTTGGCCTGCACCAGCAAGTCACTGATTCTAAACTTTGCCTGTCATACAGAGCTGCTGCCCCTGTAGCTGTCCAAGCACAGTTCTGTAGTCTAGACATAGGATACTCTGACAGTCCATACTGGCATGTTTACATTCATTCATCAGACAAATAAGCAAAGTTGACAGAAATCTTTTTCTGCATGTGACATTGCTCCTACACCAGAGTTGTGCTGACACATTGATAATAGAAGAGTTCACTTGGAATGGTCCTACAATGAGCATCCAGTCGAACTGCCTGACTAGTTCAAGGCTGACCAACTTAGAGCGTGTTATTAAGGGCATTGTCCAAATGCCTCTTAAGCACTGACAGCTTGAAGAATCAACCACCTCTTTAGGAAGCCTGTTCCAATGTTTGACCACCCTCTTGGCAAAGAAATGCTTCCTAGTTCCAGTCTAAACCTCCCCTGGTGCAGCTTCAAACCATTCCCATGTGTCCTGTCACTGGATCCCTGGAAAAAGAGATCAGCACCTCCCGCTCCACTTCCCCTTCTCAAGAAGCTGTAGGGAGCCATGGGCTTGTAGCAAGAGGATAAAATTCTTTTCCCCCACTCCTCTCCTTGAAGCAGAGGACCTACAGCCAGAAGGCTCTGCAGTGTAAAACAGGCCTGAAGTGGAGAGGAGTAGAGTACGAAGGCAATAAAAAAAGAGTTCGTATTGTGGTGATCACCCTCTACTTGACACCTCTCTCAGCCTTACAGGGTCTAGGGCCCAGTCACATGCCAAAAACCCCACAACTTAGGCCCACTGTGACGGAATCTGCTTTGTATTGAACTGTGATGTTGGTTTGATTCTGAGATCTCTAACTCAACTGCTGCTCTCCATCTCAGTTGATAGCTCCAGGCAAGGAGGGAGGAGTTCCCCCAATTCCTAGCCAGCCAGCACATGGCACTCAAGCTGACCAAGAGAGGATGTGCACCCCACTGGATGGAGTTCACTACTCAGCAGCTACTCCTTCTAGTAGGTAAGTTGGTTTGAGATGATCCACCACTCATGCTAGCCCACTTACAATCCTATGAAGATAAAACTTTCTGTTTTCCCTTTTTTATCTATTGTTTGTAGCATAACTACTATCTTTTCATCCCCCAAAACAACTTACAGCTTTCTCTGACTGAGGCTTTTTCAGCCTTTCTCCAAACAGTGATCTTGCCCATCTATTTAAACCTGTTATTCAATGTTACATCCTTCTATTATGTCAACTTTATTATTTCTTTAATCTCTCTGCTGGTTTAGCTGATTGTAAAACAAGATGAAGGGAGTTCATAAATGAGTCTTAAATGCTATCTAAGTAATCCTCTTTTCACAAGACTAAACCACATTTTTGTTTTAAAGTTGCAATGTATGAGACTACTGCGCTCCTACACTGAGTAACGGATACAGTTCTGGTTCTTGCCCTCACCTCTTGAGAGACCTGCAACTACTGTTGTACTGAAAAACTAAGTGGTGAACAGGATTGCTGTGAACATGCACATCCTGAAGTTAAAAGTCCACCTCCAAAATGTAAAGCCCATCTCAGCTGCCAGCAACTTTTCATTCAACTAAATAGTTTTTGTCCAGCTTTAAACAAAAATATGATTCCACAAGTGTCCACTTCTCCTTTTGTGCTCACGACTGAGGAGGAAGGTGTGGTACAATGGTAGAGATTTCTTTTGTCCTTCTAATATTAGGAGTAAATCAAGAAAAATGAAGGAGTCTCATAAAGTATGTGATTTGTCTGTATTGTTTGTGCCATGAGTCACTAGTTATCTATTTTCCTCCACCAGTGAGGACACAGAAACAGTATCAAACAGCAGTGAAGGAAAGTGTGGCTCCCCAAATGACCTTTTGGAGACCATCTTTGTCCGGAAGGTGGGAGCTTTTGTCAACAAACCCAACCAGGTAACAAGCAGTAGATCTTCTCACAGGGCACCATAATACCCTTCTTCTCCCATCTTTCTCTATGCAGAGGAGCAAAAAGAACCCCAGTGCCAGCACAACCCCAAAGACAGAGTGCATATTCCTTCCTGCTGCATTTCCCTACAAGGTTTTGCCATAGGCTTGTTTTTCATAAAATGCTTTTGGGATGTGGCAGACATTGAATTTGCCCAACTTTGCCAACATCCTATTTGAGAATAGAAGACTTGATACTCCACTGAGTTCTTGCAATGATCCGCCACTACCATTTGTTCATAAACTGGGAAAGCTGGTAGCAAGCCTCCCTTCCTTGAAGGCACAAGCAGTAGACCAGTTCATCATTAGTAAGTAAGCATTCAAGTTCAGCTAGGGCACCTTAGAGATCTGCCCAGTTTCTAGGGCTGTTGTTCTAGGCCTTTTGGATGGATGAAGAATTGTTTGAATTTGTAGTAGTTTGTTAATCCTTGCCTATATTATACAAGATGTATATAACCAATCCCACCTCAGGGTATGTACCTGCATTAGGTCAGCTGAGTATCATCTCTCTCTGTTATGCCTTTAAATGAGATTGTCAGCCTCCTGCCTAACTGCTGATGTGATCTTGGGACATTTTTAGCTGGCCTGACAAAGATATTCAGTATTCTGTTCTGTGCTAAGTAAGCAGAACATCTTAGTGAAATTCTGTTTGCTGAATCTCCTCAGGTGACCATGGCCAACTTAGACATTCCTTTTGCCATGTTTGCTCCCAAGAATGTTGAGCTGGAAGATAACGACCCCATGGTAAGCCTCTTCCAGAGGTATATGTGCCTTCCCAGCAACCCTTATGCAAACATACGTGCTATTCTCTGCCTTGAATACACTTCGGTTTTTTGAGAAAATAACTAGTTATTCAGATTTGTTTGGTTTCAAGAAGTCTCCTGTGGGGGTTCTCTAGACATGCAAATAACAGCCATGTGTTTGCTGCCCCTGCTGTAGTATGCTTATTGTCCAACCTCCTAACTGCCCCCACACTGTAAAAATAGACAGACATGATCATAAAATCAGTACTCACCGTCTTTGCTTTCTTGGGCAGGTCAATCCTCCTGACTCCCCAGAAACTGAATCTCCTCTACAAGGCAGCTTACACTCGGAGGGCTCCAGTGGCAGCAGCACAGGGAACACCCATGATGACTTTGTTATGATCGACTTTGTAAGTGCTCTTATGTACACCTGCATCTTAGGTGGGCTTCAGGTGCTGGTATGATGGCAAGTGATGTAAGAGTAGTTTTCAATGGGAGTGGAAAAGACCCATGATTCACAGTTCCAAACTAGAACTCCGCAGTGTCAGAACTGCAAAGACACTGATACTTGGAATCAACAGCTACAAATTAAATACCTAGGCTTGGCATCCTCTCTCTAATGCCCAAAGGAGTCAGATTCCAAAAAATGCTCTTTTCCAACTGCTCAAGTAATCACAGATCTTGGCTGTTCTTCAGTTATTTAATATGCATTATTGCAGCAACACTTGTAATGCCAAGATATTTAATGATAGCAAGTAATGACTTTACCTGAGATTATAGCAAAAGGGAAGTCAATGTCTCTGGGAATTAACACCAGTATCTTTGATTCTAGAAACCAGCATTTTCAAAAGATGACATTCTTCCAATGGACCTGGGGACGTTTTACCGTGAGTTTCAGAACCCGCCTCAACTCAGCAGCCTCTCCATTGACATTGGAGCACAGTCCATGGCAGAGGATTTGGTATGGAGTCCTGAAATTTCTTTTTGTGGCAATCATACGTACTTTATAATGCTTTCCCCTAGTTTAAAAAAGTGTCTTCATTGAATCATAGAATAGCTTGGGTTGGAAGGGACATTTAAAGGTCATCTAGTCCAGTGTCCCTGCAATAAGCAGGGACAGCTTCAACTAGATCAAGTTGCTCAGAGCCCCATCCAATCTGATCTCAAATGTGCTCAGGGATGGAGCATCCACGACCTCTCTGGGCAACCTGGTACAGAGTTTCATCACCTTCATAACAATTTTCTTAATATCTAGTCTGAATCTACCATCTTTTAATTTAAAACTATTGCCCCTTGTCCTGTTGCAACAGCCCCTACTAAAAAGTCTGTGCCCATCTTTCTTAAAGGTCCCCTTTTAGTACTGAAAAGTCACAATAAGATCTCCCCGATAAGATCTCACCAGAGCCTTCTCATCTCCAGGCTGAATGACCCAAACTCTCTCAGCCTGTCTTCACTCACAGGAGATATGCTCCAGCCCTTGAATCATTTTTGTGTCTCCTCTCTGGAACCGCTCCAACAGCCCCTATAGCTTTCCTGTACTTCTCAGAAGAGAGGCCCTGTCCAAAGTCGATCCCTCATTAATATGTTCCAGACAAATGAAGTTTTGTTTGTGGCACACCTCAGCCTCTGAAACTGGTGTATTTGTCTTGAAGCCGAAAGCTGCTTCTGCAAGCTTGCTCTGGCTGTTATTGAAACCCTCCAAACTAGTCCTACTTCTGGGGTGTTAAACCTGTGGCAAATCAGGCCTGATCTTGCAGCCTGAGCAGAGGTAAAGTCCTGGTGTGGCTGGTGAAAGTGATCTCTGGGTGAGTGCTCTTTTGGGGTCTCCAGCATTGTAACACTGCAGAGAAAAATGAATACCAAAGGCTGAGAGCTGCAAGTGACTTGATGAAGCCAGTGACACGAGCAGGTTATTGTGCTGCCACTGGTAGTGGGGATTGCACAAGGCAAGGCCTCAGTGCACCTCCTGTTCCTGCAGAGCAAACCGACACTGGGCAGTGCGCCCTTCTCAGGGTCACTTGCTGGATTCTGCCAAAGGATTCCTGGTTTTGTGCACATGGAAAGGAGAGCTCAGAGCAGTGGAGAGGGGTTGCAGGACTTGGAAACAGAATTTGTATCCTGGAGTGTATGTTTAAAGCTTCCTACTGTCTGCTGTGAATGAGCCCTGACCTACACCTTTCTTTACCCTTCCAGGACTCATTACCAGAGAAGCTGGCAGTCCACGAGAAAAACGTCAAAGAATTTGATGCTTTTGTAGAAACCTTGCAGTGAAGCTGTTTCCTGGTTTTGCTGCAGCAGTTCTTCCTCCTCAAGGCATCCTGGAGATGACATCAACAAATCTCTATTGCCCCTGCTCTGCCTTTTGTCTCACGCTGACTAGTTCCTTCCATCAAGTGAGCTTTCTTTGATTGCTCTCTTCAATGGCAGATACAGTTTATCTGCTGATTTTCCTCAACTTTTCCACCCCATAATTCTGGACTGCTTTTCCTGCTCAGTCAGTTTTGAATTTAAGACTTCAGTAGGGACACAGGAAGTCAAACTCCAGTGTATGAAAATTATTTTTCCTCAGTCTGTGTTCTGTGTGGAGGGGCTTTGTGAAATGTTGCCATATGCTTCCTTCAGGGGTCCTCTGGTGTAAGTTCCCTAGGTAGAGCTTCTTGCTAACAGTCTTTTTCCTACAGTCTCTGATCTTGTTAGAGCATAGAAAGCTTTGGCTCATTTCCAGGGTCTGTGAGTTCAGCAGATTCAACAGCTTTAAGTCCAGGACATCCATTCCACAGAACAGGGCATTTC
Source organism: Acropternis orthonyx (assembly GCA_035583155.1). Taxonomy (NCBI): domain Eukaryota; kingdom Metazoa; phylum Chordata; class Aves; order Passeriformes; family Rhinocryptidae; genus Acropternis; species Acropternis orthonyx. The sequence continues at coordinate 24,614,620 of JAWWEU010000158.1, read as the reverse complement.
ATCCAGACTTCAGTGTGTGTGCCTGGAGCCCAGGGAGAGACGTCAGCTTTGGGACCTGCGTAACACAAGTTCCCTTTGTTTTCCTGCTTCCAAGGAACTGGGTCTTGACAGAGTGGTTTTGTTAAGTGGCTGATGAGCAGGAGTGAAACTACAGAAGTGCTTTCCACATTTCCTTCCCACGTGCACAGACACTCAGCCATGCTGAGTTTAACAGTGTTGACTGTTGGCAAACCTGCACGTAGCAGCTGTGATGATGCTGAATTCATAGTCTCTGCTTCTGAAACATAACTGTAAATACTAGGAATCCTGTTTCTTTAGGGTTACGTAACTAGGAGTCTTTAGTCCAAGATTTTTTCCTCTAATCCTTGCAAACCTTCCTGCTTTATGGTTAATAGAAGAATTTAAGAATCAAAAATATTTATTGCTTTTAAATAAACCTATATTTAAAAGATGTTCTGTTTTCACGTAGTAGTGCAGGTCATTCTGCCCTGGATCACTACAGACAGCAAATGTGCCATGGAACCCTGGCCAGTGAGACTGGTTTCTCTTTGCAGGAAAATATCCGAGATACTTATTTTCTAAGACAGACTTGATTAATACTATACTCTGGTTTGGGGACTGTGTGCCCATTACATCAACCAGGGCCCACTGATAGAATGAAATGCACACATCAGTGGAGTGGAATGGCAGGGACTTGGTAAAAAGCTGTTTTCTGATAGGCATGGATGAATTAGCAGTGTTCTTCAGCTATTCAGAAAGCAGCTTCTCTAAAGAAGCACATTTTTTGGGAAGCTTATGGTACTTTTTAATAAGCTGGCTTTGGAGTAGCTGAAATTTTATTTTTGTAATGATCTGGCCATCAACAGTGTGACTGGCTGGCAGTGCTCTATGGCTGTTTCGGCTGTTGTGTGTCTTTTGCCTAATGTAAGGATGGGAGGAGAAACAGTGACACTAAACAGAAGCTTGGATAAGGTGGATTTTCTTGTGGTTCTCTCTCCTCCCATGTACAACTACAGTGAGCAACTGCAAGATCCCCTACTGTCCTAAAACACTTTTTTTTTTTTCCCCTCCAGAAGTGGGGTTGTGTTGCCTCAGTACTGAGGAACCATCCTTATTTCCTCAGAGTAGCCAAGCAACCAGCCTTCTAGTTAGTGCAGTGTGGCAGCTTCTTCAGTTTAGCTCCATTCATAGTTGAAAGATACTGCCTGCAGCTGACAGGGGAACCCCAGCTCTGCTCCAGAAAACTATTTCTGTGCCACTGCTAGAGCAAGGAGCCAAGTTCAGAATACAGCTTATTGTAAGGTCAGAGCAATGCAATGCTTTGAGTTTTCCCAGATTTTTTGTTGAGTGATGTGTTTGGTGGGTGGCCATGTGAGCTCTGAAACTCCAGGTGAGAGCTTTATTGAAGGAAAGTTAGCCACGAGAACCTTTTTAGCTTACTCCACCAACACAACTTTTCAGCAACCTCACCTTGAAAATTGCTTTGTCCTTGCAAAGTAAGCTGCACAAACATGTAAGAAAGCTTCCAAGATACAGTTTAAAAGAGGCCTTAAGTTACATGGGCTTTAACAAATACTTGATCCCCGCCTCCAGAGCCACCTTGTTTCACAGGTGGAAAGGGTTGCAGAAGGATGCATTAACACAAGGAATTAATGGATCAGCTGGCTCTCACGTTTGCTCAGGAAGTTAGTCTGCCAACTTGTAGGAAGTAGCTCAGGCAGGTGGTTGTCACCTTTCTCTAGTGATACTATAGGCTGCAGAGCAGCAGAGATGAGGCAAAGGCCAGCACTCCTGCTGTGTTCTTCTCCCACTGACAAGCCGTGGAGCTCACAGAGAGCATGCCATTCTTGCTAATCCCATCTAGAAGGTCAGTGCTCATACCTGTGCGCATTTGTTGATGCAGTTCTTAACGTGGCTACAGCTCCCGCATCTCATAAGGCAGAATTATTGGTGTGGCATGTTTATTTTCTACTTCAAAAGGCTGGAAAATTGCCTATATAAGCTGCTAGTGTTGAGCTGGATGGCCATAGCAATAAGAGATTCTCCAGGGCTTAGTTAGGTGCCTCTTCTCTGGACATTCCTCGTTTCAACACATAGTTGTTTCATCTAGGCTCCAAGTTCCCTCTGCTTCAGGAAAGATCTAGCTGCTGCTGTGGCCTGCCACAGGTTCTGTTATGAAGGCTGTTTATTTTAGCAGCTGTCTGCTCCATTTGATACTAAGGACAGTATGTAGCTGCTGATTTACAGATACTTTGGGTGGAGGGGAAGGCTCCTCACTTGTATTGTTTTGGAAAGTCTCCAGTGTACTTCAAGTATTCAAAGAATTTCCAATAAAACTTTTACATAAGCAACACTCTGCTTTTCTCCATGTGTACCAACAGGTCTGGGACAGTCCCAGCCTCATGCTGCTCTTTGTCCTCCAGGAAACAGAATGGTCAGAGAGCTGCCTATCAGTGAGTGCAGGATGGAGCACGTTCCTGCCTCCATCAGAGAGGGTAAAATGGCCTCTTGCATTAGAGCTGGAGCAGTGAGATCCTAGTGAGGCCAACCTACTGGAAGGATAGCAAGGGACAGACAGAAAAGGTGCCTGGCTGGTTCCAAACAAAGGTGGGGGGAACAGTCACAACAGTGTTTGACCTCGGTGACCTCCCCAGTGAATTAGAAAATGGAATTATCTGGATGTCCTGCCCCTGCTGAAATACTAACTTCTCCCTGAAAGTAAGGGGTGGGAAAAGGGAGGGGGCAAAAAGCACCAGCAGAATTTGCATTGTACTTGGTTGCTACTACATGCTTAAAGCGTGGCAATATTTTGAGCTGATAGGAGAGTTAGAGGAGACTAGTAAAATGTGAAAAGAATAACCAAACTTAATAGCTGTATTCTAGTGTTGCTTAAAGTTAGCCTTATATAACACATGATGCCATGTAGGGTGCCAGCACCTTCCCTTTAAAGGAAAGACAAGATGGTAAAAATCAGTGTAAATATAACAGCTGCTGATTTAAGCTGCAGTGTAAAGGGGGTCTGGTTATAATAAAAAAGGCACAGTGGATAAAATGGCAGGAATATTAAAAAAGACTACATATATTGGAAACTTCCATGACAGGAAATATTCCAGTTTAGGGTACAAGGGTAACTGTTAAAAGCAATCTTTTCTTCCATCTTCACGATGTTACACAGTAACCTTGAGTATCCCACTGCAACCTCATATTGATCTGTCTACACTACATGTGTGTACATCTGTGTGTATTTATGAGTGTCATTTCATGCACTTACCAAAGACACTGTAGAGTGAGAGGGAGATGAATTGCGGGCAAACTCACAAACCATCCTGTGGGATCTGAGTTTTACTAGGGGGCTTCCAGTACCTACCCTTTTCAACAAGTCACCAGTAAGACAAGGGACTGGAAAAACCATCAGCAAATACGTGAAAAAGCAAACAGTCACAGAAGTCTGATTAATCACCAAACTCAGGAACAAGTAACTGCTCTCCCCTTATGAGCCCATTGTATGTATTTATAAAAAGAAGAATGTTCTCAGAATAATATCCCTAAGGCCACAGAGCAGCTACGCACGACAACACATCCAGTTGCAATGGTGTTTACGCTGTGTTCAGTACTGTCAATGTGGTCGCACTTAGCATAGGTCCTACCACTGCCAGATCCATCAGGGACAGATGCACCTGCTCTTCAGCTCCCCTGAGGCCAGAGCAGGTGTTGCTCCAGCACAGTGACAGGCAGGTCACTGTGACCAAGCCCACAGACAGGACCAACTGCTGCATTCACAGGACGCTTGGGATCTCGCCCTGTAGTCGGCAGATTAACCACAATGGCCCTGTTTACAGGGGCCAGTGTCAACATGTGGAAGAACTGGCACCACTGGGAAGCCCTTAATTGGATGGTTTATCAGCAATAAAAACTGAAAAGCAGCACAGTTTTAGAAATGCAAGTGTTGACACCAGCATTAACACATCATCCTGACAACAAAGCCAGTAGCCAGGGCTACTGCCAATATTGATGCTTTTAGCTCTATCACTCTCCATTCTGCTCCTAATTCTTGGATTCTAACCAAAAAGCTTACTGATATAACCAGCAAATTACAGAGTCTTTAGGAAAAGATAAGTTAATTGTATTTGGTCAAGGGGTGGAGTGCAGTAGTTCTAACCAGACTATTGTACCTTGAGGAGTTAGTGATCCACGTACATTAAGATGAGAAAGTGCAGACCTCTGCTGCACATATTACCTGGCCACAGGATAAACTTGGCCAGCTAATCCTAACTGCAGGTGGCTCCCATTTGGCACCTGGTGATACAACAACTTGTGGAGCTGCTGGGTCTGCCTCTTGGAAAGGGCAGTCCAAGGCAGATTGCTCATCATGACAGGGAGACCATAACATGGAAGTGCAGCCCTGTTCCAGAAAGAGACAAGTTTCCAAGAATTCATTTTGTTTGAACTCTGTTTCCAGCCTGAGGCTGCAAATTAGTATTTCTTCCCCGAGTTACTTACATAGGAGGCATTTCATACTCTCTTTCCTCTCTCTCAGCATGGTTGTGGCTGGCAGCATAGCCAGCCTTCCTTCTATTTCTTGTAGATGTGTCACAGCTGCTGCCACTTGATAGACACACCTGGATCTGGGACTGCATTTTGATTTTTATTGAAATACAAAAAGTGCAAACTGTGAAATATAAGATTGGTGCAGATTAGAAGAAAATAAACAGTGTGAACCATGAAAACCCCAGGCCTGCACCTGATGAACATCAACAGAAAAGAAGGCAGGGAACATCAGCAACAAAAGCAAAGCCAAAAATTTTGCACAGGAGCCCCTATGCATTAAAGAGGAAACTGGGACCAAACTGGCCCTTAGCTCTCTCTCAAGTTAGCAAACATTGCCACAAGGCATCAAGATGGCCCGACCCCCTGTACCACCAAAAAGCTCTGGTGTCCGTACACAGTTTGGGCCAGGGAGTGATCAGAGGCCATTAAGACAGCAGGAGGCTCAGCAAAAGGGGACTGTTGTAGGTGCTAAAACCAGAAGGCTGATGCAAGCAGAAGGCTGCACGTACCCCCACACAGAGAAATGGCTAACAAGGGCAGCTCTACAGCACGGAGAAAATCTACACAGACCAGCACCCTAATGGGCTACTGCCTCCCACCTATACAAGGCAGAGAAACCCCCCCCCAGCCAGCGTCCTGCCTGTGTGAGGAGGCTGACCAGGTGGGGAGGCAATTTAATCCCTGGCCTTGGCAGGTGCAGGCTCTGGTGACCACCCCCCCAGCGCCGCCTGTAGGCAGGCCAGTTCTTTGCTCAAGTCACAGGAGGGATATTTCAATACAAGGCATTCAGGAGAACAGACAGCAGAAGCAAAAGCAACTCTGGTTACTGTGCCTGCTCCAGGGCCCTCAGCAACTCCAGCATGAGGAGCAGCAGAGGAAAGGGGGTATTTACACTGTGTCCCTTCCAGGATTTGCAAGCACTTTCCCACCATGAGCAGTAGCAGTTCCCTGAACACTTGCCAAATCTGCTCCCTGCAGGCACTGGATTGGAGCAGGCTTTTCTCCCTGCCTGCAGAGGATGCACCAGTCTCTATTTTGCTAAAAAAGGAAATGTTATTTCAAGAATTCACTAAAAAAAAGGAAAAAAATCTCCCAGAAAACCCAAAATAAACCACCAAACTGCAGCCAGAACTCAGACACTTGCCTCTGAGCAGGAGCTACTCCAGGACTGCTCCCCTGGCTACTAGGCAGGGAAGAGTCCTGGCTGCTCTGCAGGGCTGTAAGGTGCCACCTTTCCCAGAGATTGCATAGGGTCAAGGCCTCATACCCCAGCACACAGGCACTTTGATTCCAAGTTGCCAAGCTTGGACTTGTTGGTTGCAGGGAAAATTACTTGGGTTTGTCTTTCTCATAGGGAGATGTAGGTAAGGCCAGTGACACTTGAAGTCAGCAGCCTTGTAGCATCCATAGGGCAAAATCTCCCAGTATCCAGAATAGATCAGATCCAGCTCTATCCTAGAACATCTCTTGCTCCAGTCTTAGTAATGCTCAGTTTCTTGCTAGCTGTCCCCACCCACACATTGGGGTGCCTCCTCCAAGCCAGCTGGCTGGACCTGTGCTGCCTTGCAAAGCTGTCTATGTTTGCACCCATTCCCATTCCAGAGCTTAGCAAAAAGATCAATTTCCTTAATTCCTATAGCAGATGTCACTTATTTTGATTACAACGGGCACCAACCTTTGGTCAGTGTTTAAAAGCAGGGTAAAATATTATGAAAAAGCAAATTCTATTTAGCATTTAGTAGCTTTTTAAAAACCAGTTCTGCTTGGTCCAAAAGATTTGTCCCTGAGGCCAGATGCAACAGGGAGGGCTGGCCCAGGCATACAGGGCACAATATACAAAGATACATCACACCTGTGAAGTAAGGCTAGAAGGTCCCTCCTAAAACTCTGACAGACACAGGCTAAGGAGAGGGATCTCTTTTCACTCAGATAACAGCAGTGCTGCAACCCAAAACCAACAGCAATGCCCTAACAGTATTGCAGCTGCTCTGGGAGGCTGCCAGGATCACCCCACTCTGAGCCTGCCCTGTGGGCTACCCCATCTCTCCAGCTGTGCCCAGGGCATAAAAGATGCATCTGACCAGACTTTCATGGTAGGATGGAAGGTATGAACCAAGACAGGGCAAAGGCCCTTGGCATGGAATAGCTGTTCCCTCACAGTTTTGGCATGTAAGTGCTCAGCACCTGGGTAGAAATTCATAATCCAGGCCTGGTGCACTCCGGCGTGAGGGTTGGCCACAGTCCCCAGACCTTCCCTCAAGGCTATGCTCTCTGTTACACTGTGCTGAGAAAAGTTCTGCTAAAAAAGATGGTCCATCTCAAGGCAGTCTGTGCCAGTCAGCACAGATACACAAGCCAGAGGGAGAAGAGGCCTTGTGCTGCTGCCGGGACAGGCAGTGATCCTCATGGTGTTCCGCAGGTCAGTGCCACCAGGGCACTTGCATCCTACCATTCAGAATCATTAGCTGTCAAAGGGCCCCAGCCAGCATCCCTACACAGCCAGGCCTGGCATGAGTCTTCCTAGCCAGGCTGGAATTGCTGCTGGAGGAACAAACACGCCTGAACTGGGTAACTATGGGAGGCACATCACCCACTGGACTGCAAACACTAAATAGTATCTCAAGTAGGTGACCCCAGAGAGGATGGGCTTTGGGCTAAATTCACCTTCATTGTTTTGGAGACTGATAGGTAAAACAGTCCATTGCCATGAGCCTGTCCTTCACTTGCCTGCCAAAAGCAGGGCATCTGGAGTGCTGTTTGCAAGTGCAGGACATGCTGCTACCTGAACCACAAGGGCTGCCGGCTCACTTCCCTGCTTTAGATGCCTCTGGGGAAAGGCAGGATGCACATTCAGTGCTGAGAGATGGCACTCGCAGGAAGAATGTCTGTCACAAAACCCAGCAAGCCTGCCCTAGCCCAGACAGCCCAGCTGAGGTAAGGAGGTGTGAGCTGGGGCAATTGGGAGCTTGAACAAAAAAAGACCTTTGCTGAGGAAGGGACCAGGAGGGCAGAAAAACTGCATGTAAGGGAAGGAGGAAAGGAAGGCAGGTCATCTGATAGGGCAGCAGAGTGGTGATGAGCCCTGGAGGAGCTGCACAGGTAGGTTAGGACTCCACTCTCAGCAGCTGGGAGACCAGCTCCCCTGCCCGTCAGAGCTGCAGGTCTCCTGCTCGCTTACTTGCACACTTGCACCACCATCTCCACAGCCCTCACTCTGCTCATCACCCAGAGGATCAATGGTCCCTTTGTACTGGAGACAGCTTGGTCACAGCTCCAAGACAAAGAAGGGGGAAGTGGGCACAGTGTGCTGGTGTGGGTTGGCCTGGATTCAGGCCTCCGCATCCTCAAACAGCTCCTTCTGGTGGTCCAGCAGGAATTTGGTAAAGGTATTGATGGGGTTGATGGCTTTTAGAGTGATGGCTGCATCTTTGGCCCACAGCAGATTTGGGCCAAACACAACTGCCAGGTTGGCGTTTGTCATCTTGTTTCTGTCACTGTGAGCAGAGACCTAAGTGGGAAGGAAAGAGACTGTTGTGAATCCTACAGAACAGCACAGCAGCTGCCCTTTACTCTCCCCAAAGCCAGAGCTGACAAACTCCCAGGGCAAATGAGAGGAGAAAAGCTGACCAGAACATGTAACAACAGGACCGAAAGTACTGTCAGTCAGTATCTCTACAAGTCCAGATCACCACCCATGATCTTCCCTCTTGCTATAATAGCCTTCAGTGCCTCCCTTGGCAGCAGAAAGTTCTGTAGCACAGATCTGAGGTCCCTTTTCTACTCTGGTATTTTGCAGTTCTACCTCCACTCTGGGGAGCTTTCAGCCTTCCTGCTACAGACCACACAGGCTGTATGTCTGCACCTCTTAGGCTTAAGGCTCAGCAGCAACAGCTTAGGCTAGTTCATCAGGATCATTCTTGATCTTTGTACATGAAGAACATAGGTAAGGAGAGACAATTCCCTAGCTTTTCCTCTCGAAGGAAAAGAGAGAGCAGGCAGTCAATAAGCTCATGCAAGGCACTGGCAACTGAACTAGTATACAATGGCTCACTTTTGGAACAGCTCACCTGCACAAGAAAGGCTGTCAGTAAACGGAGCACTTGGTAGTTTTCTTCTGGCAAAGTCTGGAGTGTTTTGCGAACAACATCCACACGATTCACTTCCTCCACACCTAAAAATCAAGAGAGACAGGACAAGCAGGTCCCTGAGGAATCCTCAGCACTCATCCTGATGAAAACTCTGTTTGCAGCCACAGGGTATCCCAAGCATGGCCCCCTCAAAGATATCTTTCCCCTTAACCCAGTGCAACATTCAGGGAGCAGCACGCTGGTTACAACTCACTCTGGAAGCTGACAACATGGCTGTAGAGGCCGAAAGTGAGAAGGGGCTCAGGTAGCTCCCTCAAGAAGGTCTTCAGAATCACAGCAGGGAGATGGACATCTTCATACTGCTGGAAATCTACAGGCACACCTGAGAAAGTAGAGCAGAGACTCAGTGCTCACTGGACAAAGCAGGACCTCCTTCAAGGATGGGACATGGTGGTCAGAGCCCAGAACTACGGAAGGAGTATTTTAAAGAACACACAAACCTGAAGTACCACATCTTCCAGCAGAGTGGAAAAACGTGTCCCAGAATCATATGCAAAGCAATGCTGAATCCAGCACTACATCTTTAGAAGTCATCAAATGAAACATGACCAAGTTTCTTCCTGGTCTTCTTCAGTCCCCCCAGTATAATCAGACTAAGATGGTATAACCCACCCCAAGAAACAGGGAAACGTTCATGAAAAAAAAAAAAGGACAGTAAGGGGAACATGAATAGGAAGGAATATGCTTTCCAAGCAGCAGAAGTATCAGATGCTTCTCCCTTGCAACTCAGGTCACACCCTGAGATGAGGCCTTACCTACAGACCTATCAGAGAAGGAGAGGATCCACGATGGACTAGTTCCAACACAGTTCCAGTTGGACAGTAGTAGTTAGGGAATGAGAGAGGCTCTGATGTGTTTCTGTACTTACCCATGTTATAGTTTTGCTGGACCTCCTTGACAACCTGTGTATTTGCTGACCTCCGGAAAATTCCCTCTGTAGCAAGAGCTGTGAAGTGAGAAAGATGAGCCAAGTGAAAGTCTCAAAAATGCTGGCCTTAACAATTATACATCCATGCTGTGGGGCATTCAGACAGATGTCAACATGTCCCTTTCTTAGATTACGGCGATTCTTTCTGCTTCCACTACTAGACAAAGGATACAAGGAGCACTTTGCTACTCTTAAACAAGTAGGAGTATGGACTCCTGGAAGAAAGAGGTCTCCTAAGCCCCACACAATCTCTCTTGAAGGCTAACTCACCTAGTTCAGGCTTTACAATTTATTCTGGACTGCTGTTCTTCTTTATCTTACCACACTCTTGATGGGAGCTTGGATGGAGAAGTCACTGACATGGAATAAGAGGGGCTGCAGTTTTCCCCAAACACTTACCATGCTCCTGCAAATGAGCGATAGTGTCTCTGACGACCAGAGGAACAGGAGACTGATCAGGGCTCTTCTCCCTGAGACTGTGGCAAGAGACAAAAGGTTACATATCACTGGTTCTCCCTGCTCTGCATGCAGCCCTCAAGTCTTGAAGTTGCCAACACAAGCTGTACCACATAGGATCTTGCTATCACAGTCCCTGGTTCAGCCATTATCCTCTTCACCCATCATGTTACATCATTCACTGGAGGAAGTATGAGCTCATTACTAGACCACAGGAACATTTTTCTATCTTCTGTAAAAATCCTAGCCTGTAGATGTCAGGGCAAAGGGTTTTCCAGAAGGCAAGGCTGCTAGTTATGAATCAAGTGAAAAGGGTTAAGCTTCCTTTTTTCCTTCCCCAGAGGAGCAAGGATAGAAAGCAGGTGACATGAGAAAAATAATTTTAGCCACCACACTCCTGTGACAGAAGATGTATCAACATGATAGCTGTCAGGGAAAAACCTAGTGATGCCAAAGTGTTCACTGCCACCCTAACATTTGATTGTCCAGACCACTTGATAGCATGGAGCTGTTCCCCCCTCTCAGGCTAGCAAGCTCAGGCACACAGCACCACAGGAAACACCATTTGGAAATGTACTGAAGCTGGGGAATGTGTTCCCAGATTGCCTCAGAGGATCTGTCTGGCTACACAGTACTGGCTACTCCTCATTCCTCAGGGAGGCAAAAATCACACTCAAAGTTAAAAATATCTTCACCACTTATTCAGTATAACTAGCCCTTGCCAGTGTCTGTGTTTGCCTGTGTCACTGTGCAGGAATGGGGAGTGGGATTCAGTACAAGGTAAATAGAAATACTTTTAAAATAGAAATTATTATTTGGAAAAAAAATAAGAAACAGATCTGCAGCACTCCTCAATCAAAATAGCATAGCCCTAAACACCTCCATCAGCCTTCTACAGACTTGCTTTGCCTAAAAGGAAGTTTCTAGTGCCATAAAGCTGTCCCCATGGCCCTTATGTTGCTCTTCCGTCAGTGACCTTTAGCTGCAGAAACAACCTAACCTGGGGATCAAGAGGGTTGAGCTGAACTGAGTCAGTCAGAATCTGGAAATGAGCACAGAGTTTCTCAAGGAAAATTATTTAAGTTTTGTAGGAAGTCTGAACTGTAAGAAATTTCAGTCATTTTTGCTGCTGTTCAGTTATAAATACAGCGACCTCTTATCAAGCAAGTCAGGGCAAAAGCAACACAGTCCAGAGATACTCACTGCTGGAGCGAGACTCCAAACTGCTGGTTTGGCAGCGGTGGCCGTGGGGGTGTTGGCTTCTGGGGCACTTGTATAGGTTTCTGCAGGGATCTCAGGTATTCATCATATCTGTAGCAAAAGACAGACTAGTAAAAAGTCACTCCACCTCCCAGAAAGTGCATGAAATCAGCACTGCACACCCACTGGTAAAAGTACTGGCCCTAGTGTGCTTGATTCCACCTATACAAAAACAGGACGGACATTTCTGGAGCACAAGAACAAACATCCGGTTGCGAGAAAAAAAGCAGGGAGAAAGGAGTATCTATCCTGAATCAAGAGTTGGAGTAGCTGAGGATGACAGCATGGGCAGGAGGCCAGGACAGCACTGCTTGTGATGAGACAGATGTTTATGTTTTGTGGGATAGGGAATCAATCCGGTAGGACCGAGATAATGGAAACTTTGAGAAGCCCCAAAGACAAGCTGAACTGTGCAGACTGAGCTAAGCAGGTTCCCAGACACAGCAGATGCACACCATGAGCTCCAGGTCAGTGTTCCAGTCAGCATCTTGCAGAAAGTCCCTAAGGGGTGAGTGGAAGGGGCAGGATTAGTGCTCCACTAGAGGAGGATTTTTAACTCAGAACTGGGCACTGGGGCCAAGGACACACAGGAATAAGTACGGAGAGAAACAAGTCTTTAAAGCAATTTGTCACTACTCCCTCCAAAACCACTGTCTGAGTGGAACAATCTCTTCTTCTTCTTGCCATTCCCCCAGGAAAGTTCCCTCTCACAGAGCCCTAAGCAAGTGGGAGACAGGAAGTATTCTCACTTCTGCACTTGGCTTGGAATCCCCAACTGTTCCAGCTTCACATACTCCTCCAGCTCACTAAGGTAATTCACATAAAAAATCTTCCGTCCAAATTTAAAACTGAAAAACAAAAGAAAGGTATGAATGTGAGGAATCAGGAAATCCAGTAGCAGAACTGACTTCTTACACAAAAAGAGAGCAGGGGTCTTCAAGGGACATCACTGGGGCAAAGGGGGAGGTATGGCTGAGCAGCAGAAATATTACCCACATAGCTCTCCAACTCCATCTGTATGTATGGCCAGACTTAGCGAACAAAGATTTTGGTTACAAAGTTACAACTCCATCTATTTTACCAGGAGATGCCAAGACTTTCCAAGTCACATTAGAGCCTAGCAGCAGCATGCTCCTTAAAACTCTGGATGTCTTCTTTATATGTTCAGAAGAGTAGGCTTGGGAAAGTTTTGCTTTCAGTTATTTTACAGAGTTACAAATTCAGCAACACGATGAATTAAAAGTAATTTGGACTGATGCTCTCATTTCCTTTTTCATTATTGGCAGAGCCTGACCTTTTACTTCTACTTGGCTGGATAGCAAAGGAGCAGCACAGAGCTGCAAACTCTGCAGGTTCACCAAGTGATACTTCTGGGGTCGAAATATTTGTGAGCTCAGAAACAGGAGACAGCATAAGGTGACTCCAGGGTAGGCTTGGCAGCCTAGGCTCATCTTGTGCCCCACTGAGAATGCCCCATTGTTCCCCCCCAGAGTGAGGACGTGGGTGAGCCTCCTATAGTGCTTCCTACCTGATCAGAGGCTTAAAGAGAATCAGCAGGGTCTTGATGAACATTGTTGGGTGCACAATATACAAGGCTTTGATGTTCTTCTTGTACCTGCCAAGAGAAGCCCAGTCACAATGAGATGCACTCTAAGCAGAGAAATCAACCTTTCCACAAGATTAAGGCACCCTGGCTGCTCCATTCCTTTTGCACTGAGCCTCACCACTTCCCAGCACCCATGGCCTCTGCTCCCCCATGCTTTGTAACTGTGTCAGGGCACTCAGCAGCCTAAGGGCATGCTCTACAGTATTCCAAGATTCACCAGCAAGCAGTGAGCAGCCTCACCAGGAAGCAACAATTATATCATGGAGCTGACACACTCGCACCAGGTCCTGGTTTTGCTGCTTGCCTGTTGGCCTGAAGGATGTAATTACAAAACAACTTTTTATCCCATGGTTCAGTCTGCATTGAACCACAATTCAGCTCCATAAGCAGGAGAATAAGTGATAGTAAATTATGATCACCAAGCTACACAGGGGACCTGGGGAAGATCAACTATATTAGGCTACAGAACAGCACATTATATCCTTGCTTGCTGCAGCCTTACTCACTTGCGATCAAATTCCCTGTAGGCATCCCGCAGCCAGCTCAGGGATGGCTTGTTCTCACTGGTCAGGCCATGGTGCAGATACACCAATGTGTAATCACTCTCCACATACTGGTCCAGTGTGAATTTCAGGTACCTGAGAAGAGACAACTGCTGAACTCACTCTGTGCTCTGCTACAGAGACGCTCTTCTTTGGGACTCATTTTTGTGTGCCATAACAGAGGATTTGCATCTCCAGCAATGGAGGTAAGCACTTGGGAGAACGTGTCCAGCTAAAGAAGCTACAGCATATAGATCTGACCTCAGGAATTCAGCACTTAAGAATTAGGTCAGGTTTAAGAAGTTAACAGCAGCCTACTAAGACACTACTCACCCCAGCAGTTTCACATGATCTAGTTGATGACTTGGGGGCATCCGGCAGGCACTGAACAAAATTACTTTTCTTCCATATTTGTCATCACCTGCAGATGAAATGCCAGACATTACATGGTGTTTAAGGACTGCATTGTGGTCTTGGCAGCAACGGGCAAAGAAAGAATGAGAAACCACCTTAACAAGGCAGAAATCTGGTTTTTCACAGCTGCCAGCAAAGCTAAACCTGATTTTCAGCAGTTACATGGGCCTAGTATGGAAGCAGAAACCTGAATACCAAGGGCCTGGCAAGTCAACAATGAGAATGGAGAACAGAATCCCTGCTCCAGCCCTAAAAGCAGAGAAAGGACTGGAAGCAAGGATGTCTCAGGGCACCTAGGGATGGAGGCAAGTACAGAGCAGAGTGCTCAGAGCATTAATCCTGCAAAACTGTCACTGGGCCCCTCAGAGGCACAATAACCACTCCTTCCATCCTGCACACAGTCCCAGATTAACTGCTTAGAGTCCAGTGCATCTGTTTCTTGCTTCACCTGAAGCTTAGTCCTGCACACAGAACACAGGCCATTCCATACCCTGGAAACCAAAACATTCCTAGAAAAAGAGCAGTCCCATAGCATCCTAGAGATGAGAAGCAAGCATCATCATAAGCCTCTTCTACAGATGGACCAAGCAGGACTGCTGGATTCTCCAGGGGCATTATAGAGTAAGAACTTCACTGCTTCCTAGATTTTTCCATTCACAGAGATATTTTCCCAGCCTGAGCTGGAAGGAGCTGCAAAGTGCAGCACAACAAAGCATTCTTTGTAAAAACCAAGCAGAAAACAATCCCCATCACACTGGAGCAAAATAACCCATAAAGCACTCGCAGTCACCACTTGAGGCTTCAGACAACAAGCCAAGTTTTCCCCAAGGCAAGTCTTCAACATCAGTGAACTTCTACCAGTAAAATCTCGGCCCCGCAAACAAAACCCAAGCAGATGTGCATGGCCAAGCTTAGCATACATGCTAGGGGAATTAGAGATTTAGACAAGTAACAACCAGGACATACAGAGTTTGAGGGAAAGTCTGATTCTCTCCCAGACACAACACCCAATCCATTTCCCCATGGATGACTTGCTTTTCAGTAGCAGTGGAGATTAAATTGTTCCTTTAGAGTGAAGGGTTAAAGTCTAAAGTCTTATCTTCTTAGCTACTCACCCTGCTCTGAAAGCTGCGTTTTCTTTTCAAACAGAGAGTGGAACAGTGAAAGGCACTATTAAGATTATACTCAACAACATGCTCTTTCCTCCCCTTCAGCACAACTATCTCATACAGACCATAGCACAGAAAAGCAGAAAGGATCAATACTTATGCAGGACAGACCTTCAATTCATCATTCCTCTTGAAATAAATTCCCACATGGAGTGACAATATTCAGAGCATGCCATGCAGCCATTTTCTCACCTTTGCACGGGTTCTGGCCCTCAACTACTGCTTGACTACACTTGCCATTGAGCAACAGATCTTGGAACAGCAAACCTGATGTTTCTGGGAACACTGCCTGTTAGTAACAGATGAGCATTTGGTGCTGCAAATTGCAGACAGAGAACTCACACATACTGTTGCCGTAAGCCTTAATGTAGCTACATTAAGGCTTACGGCAACAATACCAGCCATGACATTAAGATGCTGCTAACCCTCTTTACCCCCATCTCAGTCAGAAGAACAGACTCTCTTGCTACTTGTTCACTTTTATTTCCTCTTCCATGTTCTAGTCACTCACCAGACAACACAAGGGACAGAATTTACCAATGCACAAAGCCAGAAATTCTACAAAAGCTAAGGACATTGAGGCAGCACTAGGTACAGACCAGGAAAGGGGTGGCATAGGCCATCACATTGACATAGACATGCGGAGATAAGGAGCAGTTAGGGAGGATGCACGACCCGAATGCAGGACTAGGAGAGAGTGATGCAAGGCTCATCTGGAACAACCAGATACAGTCACAGCCAGGCCACAAGACCAACATCACATTGCATATCCCATGGTAGCCCACTCTCTGCCTAGCCCAGAGTTTCTTGTTAGCTTGCTATGAGCTTTAGGGGCAGGTCTAATGTACTTAAGTTGTCTATAAAACTAAGTGCAGGATACAAAGTCCTGGGCAAGGAATATGGCATGTTGTGACTCTTCCCACTGGTCTTGAGTAACTTGTACGTCTCTATCTGGAGGACAAAGGGTTCTGCCTGCACAGAGCACCAAGAAGATGGTAGCATTTGAGAATCTAGTGATGAAAGAGAACAGTCAGAAAGAAAACAGACCTTTACAGATTATAGCTCTATGCTAAATTCAGAACAGGTGCTATCTTCAGTTAACTGAGAGGCTGTATTTTACACCATAGTGGATGGTCTAGGGGCCAGAAGCAGACTGCAAGCTTGACCAAGGCAGGCCTTTGTGGCATTCAGCACAGCATCATGTTCATGCCATGTGGGTGACCACACACTCATCTCAGGCTCCTGGGCACTGATTTCCAGACCAGACAAGTCACAAGTCAGGAACCACATAGTTCAAACAGCTTTATCTGGAATGACAAAAAAGCTTATGGCAGAGCCTATGCAAAGTCAAGAATCTTGTTCCTTATATAGTCTTGGTGAAAAGGCCTGAGATTGCTGGTAAAGAATAAACAGACAATCCATGATTCTGCCAAAGGAGAGATGGCGTGTTTCCCCTGGACAATTTCCAGGATCAAGTACATCAAAAGATAATCTACAGTCCTCTGGATGACTGAAAAAGGAGTGGCCTGTTTTGCCTTCCAAATCAGAATGAATTAAGGAATGAGACCTACAAAGGAACGAGCATGTCCACTACTGAGTTCTGGGGTTTGCTCCAGTTTCATCACACTGAGCTCAGCGTGTCAACACAGAAACTTTCAAAACAGCCAACTGCCAATCTTGTTTTCACTTGACATATATCTGATCAGTCTGGTTCCTCCAGACATGACAAAATTCAAATTTCAGCATTAAAGCTGAACAATCCAGTTTATAAACAAGAATCTAAAGCATTCCATGCATTCTTGGCTGTCGAAGGAAACTGCCTGCAGGTGACCTCTCTGCCTCCTAAAGAACAGGCTCTTATTGCATTTGATCTTTCCCAGATGCTCCATCCCTTGTACTACTTTCCTGTTTGCAATATTAATCTTAGGTATCTAGGTTTTCACCCCTTGTTTGCAATTGCAAATAGCTGAAGTTTCCATTAAACACAACTACAGAGCATGAAGTAATCACTCAGCTTCTCAGGCTCCTACCTCCTACCTCTCCCAGATAAGGAATGCTCAATAGTTAATGACAAAACAACAGAGAAACAATTATATACAACCAGTACTTCCAGAGCATCCCAACTTTGCAACATTTTCAATCTACAGTGAAATTAGACTACCTTCCTGGAGGATGCAATGCAGATTATTTTTTTTTAACAACAAAGAGCAAGAAAGTAGCCAATACGAAAAGCCTCTCCAGACAAGACAGCTGCTCATCTAAATAGATATTAACTTGTAGCACTGATGGACATGCTAATTCTCCTGAACATTTTTATGGTGTTTTTAAGGCTCCAAATCAGTTTTTCCCTCTTGTCTGAAAAGCAGCATTTCCAGGGCACTTCTGAGACAAGGGATAAGGAAAATCACTGCTTTTTCCAAGCCATTAGTGCAGGGCCAAACTTCTAAAAAGCTTAAATACTGAGGCTAATGTTTCAGACTGATACCTGCAGCAATACAAACATGTCCAGCAGAAATTTAAATCAAGATAGCAAGTACTGGCCTGAGACAGGACCTTATTAGATGAATCTGCACAGCCAACACAGAAAATACATGCTCGGCTTGCAAATCCTGTTATGTATTTCTAGGTAAATAGAAATACATCTGTGGCATATCCTGACATATATGTTAGCCTTTACGCCATGATTGGCAGCACCCTAACTGCAGCACAGAGACCCTGCTCACTCCAATCTTCATCAGGTAACCTGAGCTGAGTGCCCACCTTGATGACAGATTCAAATGGGGCTAGCCTGATACTTTAACGCTGAGAGAATGGAGATGGATAAACCTGCCACCAAAAGCTTGTGTTACTGGTAAAACGGCAAAGTTAACAGAGTTCAGGGTCAAGGAGAGGGCACCACTACAGAATACTGAAACTTTACTACACAAGTTTCACAAAGCTGAGGATGTTTATCAGAGTCACTGTCAGTAAAAAAACCTGTCTAATGTAATTTCATGTTCCTGCCAAGCTGATGGTACAGCTGCAAAGTGTTTAAGTATAGTAGACTTTAGTTGCCTATTGAATTCCAGAGTGGATTTAGCCCTGCAGGAAAAGCAGGTAAAGGAGCTCAAAGTAGAAGTATTTTAACACATGACATCTTCCACCTAGATAGGCCAAGATACAAATTCACTGGTAGAATCAGGAAGCCTTACCAAGTGAATACAGCTTTAACTGATACAAAGTATACTAGAGGATCAGATCAAAGAATGCAAAATGGGAGAACCTTTGCGAGCATAGAATGTGGGGGGGAAGAGTCCACATAACAAGGAAGTGAGAATCAGCATTTCCATGGATTGTGTGAAGGTCTTAGCAGAAAGAATTTCACACCAAAATAAGTTTTTATGTACACTGAGAAGCATGAAGGCACCGGCACCCAAATTATTAAGGCTTAGAACTGAAATCTGGAGAGTGTTAACAAATGCTCAGCAAGCACAGGGCAGCCCAGCACAGCTTTGGGTGAACAAGGTACCAAAACACAACATCTCTGCAGCCAAATGGAGAAGAAATAGGTAACAGTTGCTGTCAGATGGAGAATCCAGTTTAAGTGCCAGCTGCTTAGCACATGAGTGCAGCAGCAGATCATGTGAAGGAACAAGAAACAATCCTGTGATGAACTTCCAAAGCACACATGATAACAAGGCAAACTGGAGTTCAAACTGAACTGGTCCAAGTAGGCCACCACCATGACAGGAGAGGAACAGGATTTACACTGAGACCCATGAGCCCCAGAGTGCCCAAAGTAAAGCCCACATGCCAAATTTGTTTCAGACGGTTCTGCCATGCCCAAGGCAGAGGTGCAGCCATCAGATGACAATTTTGTGCAGCCTTTGGACTCCTGAAAAGTTGCCAGTGCAGCCTAAGGCTGAGCAAAGTTTGGGCTCCCTTGAGACAGTCCAGCTACAGGCCATGGTCATGCTAAAGGAATAATACCATGATCTACAGAACCAAATGTTAATGCCACAAAAAATCTACCTACCTGGTTGGGCCCCATCAAGTGCACCCTGGTCTGGAGGAACAGAAAAAAAGTTATAGCAAGCCAAGCTTCACACCCTTTCCCAGAAAGTAATCCTGAGTGTAAAGTCTCAAAGTCTAGCCAGATTGCCACTGGGATGCATTTAGCTGCTATCTTGCAGCAGACAACCTCCTTCCATTTCATCTTTCCCTGATGCTCCTCTCCAAAGCAGCATAACCTAACAGTTAGAAGCAGTAACAGCAATCCCTGATTCCCAAATCTTTTTCTTGAAATTCTAATTCTTACAACCACAGTCAAATTACTGTTACACTTCCCCTGACAACAAAATGGCAACTGCTGTACTGCCACTTTTAAAAGGGTTAATTGCAATTAATTCTGAATGTCAATCCTCTGAACAACTTCAGAAGCATACAGAGAACATCATACCATATGAATACCACATCCCACAGACTCTTTCGCAAGAAGCTAAATTTCACTAATAACCTGAAGATAGGACAATTTAAATCTTAACAAACCCATAGCGCTTTTTTATATTAAAAAAAATTAGTAGATTCTGAATAAAAAAATGAACTGCCAATTATAAAAAAAGGGGCGGGGGGAAAGTCTCTCTGGGTAGGAAGGAGTCGACAAAGGCATTTATTGTCACACCCAGCCCCTTTCCATCTCTCACAGCTACATACTCAACTGACCCACATGGGTCAGGAGCCTGAGCAGAGCAGGGCTCTAGGAAAAAACTCTCAATTCCCTTGGTGTCCCTTAGAAACTTAAAATTCCTTAGATACTTTTCTTTTCCTTGATCTTGCACATTAAAATGTGGTGCACAAGCTGGGCTTGCTTTGGATGGGTTCAGTTCTACAGAGGCAACTCATCATTTCGTATCATACAAATATTCTTAAACAAACAAACAAAAAAAAACCCAAAACCCACACACCACACCACCAACCGAAAAAACAAAACCTAAAAAATGTCAAAGCCAGAAACTGCATCCAAAGCCAGCAGAAATGCAGGCAGCCTGTATTAACTGAGCCAATAATCATGTACTGTACTGTAAAGGAAAAGAACCCTTGTTA
The DNA here is from genome assembly GCA_035583155.1 of Acropternis orthonyx. Lineage (NCBI taxonomy): Eukaryota > Metazoa > Chordata > Aves > Passeriformes > Rhinocryptidae > Acropternis > Acropternis orthonyx. Next base: position 24,594,467 of record JAWWEU010000158.1, on the reverse strand, counting down.
TCCTTTGCTACTGGGCCTTTGCTCAGTCCATTAGCCACCAAAGACACATTGCACTACACCTTCAACACAAGTTCTGTCTGCCACTTCCACCTTTGCCTGCCTGGAGAAACAACACCTACTGGTGCACCAAGGTTGATTTTTACCTCGCCATGTCAGTCACCAACAGCAACAGCAAATCATCAGCACTAGTTACAGCTTTGGCACCTGCAGCCAGCAGCCAGCCACAATGTTTTTTTGGGTAGGTTTGGTACCAGATTCACCATTTAAAAGAGATTCACTGCTGAAATTGCAGTTTCAATCTAGTAACATAAGGAAGGTACACTCCCAGCTCTCTACCTTGTCTTCCCACTACAGTCACAGGTCTTACACACTCAAGCATCACGTGTTATCTGCAAGGGCAGCCCTGGAGACTGGCAATTAATTGTGTGAGGCACCAGATTTCCCACAAAAAGCAGCAGAAACATGCTCTGAGCTTCAGCAAAAGCTTTGAAATCACTGTGCAGGGATTACACAGATGGAGTAAATGGTTATGGCCTTGTTCCTGAACACTCATACACCAAATTCATATGCCATTCACATGTTAAGCCCCAGCTTACTTCTCCCAAAAGAAAGCAATCCAGTTATTGTGTAGGGAATGCTGATGTACCTCATAGCCATAGCTCTGTATATTGACCACAAAGAAGAGACCAGTATTTCGGACTGGGCAGTAGAATGAGGCAGGAACACACTGCCAGAGCTGTCAAGAGCCCTGCTCTTTCCACACAGCCCCAGGTTTTCAGTATGAACTGCCATCTCCGGAGACCTCCTCAGACTGTTATTAACTATCTGCCATATTTTTGCAATTCAACCACTGCTAAAATTCAAGGCCAAGATTATGTCACACTTAGTCTGCCTCAACCACCAAGAAGATCGAAGCAGCACCTCTGCCATATAAGAACTGGCAGGAGGACACAGAAACTCTTAAATGTAACAGAAATTTGGGATAGTTCCTCAACAGCCTTCAACCAGAAGGCTGTGTTTCCTCCAAATGCTGTGATGTCAGCAAGGAAAAAAAGAAAAATCATACTTTGCAGAAGTGGTTTGTGCAGTGAAATCAAACCTCCTCTGTTCCAGCCATGTGTAAAGATGAATTTCACTGCTACAATGCTCACAAAAAGAGGCACTCAGAGTCAAGAAGAACAAAAAAACACTCCTGAAACACACACCTTAAGGCAAGTCTGAAAGGATCAGCAGAGCACCATCTTTTTCCTTCCGGAAAGCACTGAATCCCAGAACCAAAGAAGGTTTCCTAAAACTAAAATATTCTGATTCCCAACAATACTCCAGTTCTGAGTACTCCCTCAGAACTGTGGCCTGGATGCCTTTCGCTGTCACCTTCCTGTAACACAACACCACATGGGACTGCAACGACATGCCTGCTCTCTCCCCACGGACAGCCTCTTCCTGCAAGATCCCAGTCCTGAGAAGAGACAGGAACATAGGGCACAAAGGAGAGTCTCCATGAAACTGCTGCACTCTTTTTAAGTGAAAAACAAAATCAAAAACTTATTTCCTAACACAGTCTGCAAAACGTTTTTCTGTACTCTTTCCCCTCTTTAGGCCAGAGAGCCAGGGTATTCAAATCCAGCCTGCCTTGAACTGAATCAGAAATTAAGCTCAGCTAGAAAACGAATGCACTAGCTTTTTGTCATCAAAACTGGACTTTTATTAAGTTACTAACACTATGCAGCCATCCCACAAGAAGCACTTACTTTTCTGACCACAGAGGATAACCCTGGGATCATGGAATTCAGTCCAAGGATGGGAACCAGCCTTTTGCTTTTGTCCTAAAATAGCATCATCATCCCAGAATATATTTCAGGGCAGGCAGGAACAGAGTTAGCCATATGCTTTCTGCTTTGAAGTGCAGAACAGGGAAGGACATGGGACAGAAAACTAATAAATCAGTAGAATGGATAAAATTACCCTTGATCTGCTGCCATTTGCTAATATTTACAAAAGAACCAGGGTGGAGCTATTTTGTTTCAGGCCCAGTATGGCCAGCATTCATTGTACCTGAAGGTGGTGACCACCACAACTTGTCAGCAGAACCAGATCCAACAGTTTCATATCAATCATTCCGTGAGACTTTTATTCTCCAGGCTACTTTTAACAGGATTTTTCCAGATTTTCCCAGATTGTTTGCCTCCAACAACAGCCCAGAGAACACTACCCTGTCTGATTCTCTTAAAATTATTAATTATTGATCAAAAAAACTGAACAGTTTTACCCCAGACCCCAGATTACAACTCGGGCCCCTTTGATCAACTTCATAAGTCCTCCTTCCAGGAGACAAGACATCAGCAAATCTCAAAACGGCATGACAGCAAATCCTCTTCTGGAGCTGTGCTCCTTGCTCTCCCAGTACCAAGAAAGGAATGACACCACACCCCATGTGTGGGACCATCACATGCTTTCAGATCCATCAGCTACTGGTAAAAATTGGCCAGCAACTGCAAAGAACATAAGCTTCTCTGAGCTGCTTCTGCAATATACAGAGACACTGAAGCGACAAAGAGCTTACTAGAAACACAAATTTAAACCATGGCAGGCAAGAGATTCCTTTCAGAATGCAGGCACAGCTCTCAGTCAGCCACCATACCACCCGGAAATCTTTACAGGAAGCGAGGTAATTCTTCATTTGCTATTCTAGACAGTGTCAAATGGCTACTTTCCAACAGCCACTGAGACACACCTCCACTCTACATTCAGAGAGCTTGTGGGGGGAAAAAAAAAGTTACCTTGGAACAGAAAGAGTGGTGCTTATGTCAGGAGGCAGCATTCAAAGTATATCCTTGGCTTGGGCTGACATTCCAGCTTGATCAATGTCTCTGATCTAAACTCCCTGCTAAGCACTTTGTCTGAAGCAAACATCAGTATCATTCAACTCACCCATTCCCAGAGTCCTGAAACACCGGTTACCTCTGCCATTCCCATTTCAAATATTCTAGCTACTATCACTGAAATGGTGGAGTCCACACATCTGTCCCTTCCCAGTTTCAGTAGCAGGGAGACCAGGGTGCAAACTCCTATAAACCGCAGCCCTGGAACTCCAGCCCCAAGGAAAAGATTAGTAACACATTTGCAAATGAAAGCACTTCTGGGGAATCTCTAAGACATAATGGCCCAAATGTTAAACATCTGGCCTGTCAACCTGAGCAGGAGACAAAAGGTTTGAGTTTGCCATTATAATTTTGTTCCGCAAAAGATGGAACATGAGAGATTAGGAGAAAGCAAGTTCATTCTAGAAAACTGCCCAGAAAAGAATGATGTCAGGACAACTCTTACCAAAGTAAGTGCATGAGACTCTTCCTTTTGTGGTCAAACCTGCTGCAGAACAACCCTAAACCAGGAGGACTCCAGCTTATGCCTCTGCTTCACTGCAAACTCACATGTGGGGCAGGGACCAAGGTACAGAGAAATGCCAATAGGAAGGGTAGGAAGTGGCAGTAGGAGAGATAGGAGGTGGCTACAGATAGTCAAGGAGAAAGTATGAATCAAGTCACAGTAGGTTCAAAAGGTACTTTTTCCTTATTTTTTTAAACAAGGAACACAAGATAAACTGAGCTTACCCTTCCCTCAGGCCTACCACAGCAATTCAACCTAATAAACACCCCAAAACTCTTTCTTATGCAGGTCCCAGTATGTCACCAAGGGCCAATGTAAATAAAATAATATGGACAAGACAACAACATGGAGAAAATCCAAATGCTTGTGACCTTGAATGGCATTCCCTTGCAGTGGAACAAGGGTCTACTCTCCCTATTTCAGATTTCTGTACATGCTGTTTCTGAACAGGATGGTAAGCTCTGGCCATTCGGATGTGAGAGCTGCCACCTACTGTGGATTACTCAGTCAGCTGAGGATCTCACAGCTGTATTGCTTAACAAGGTAATTTCTGTGGCATTATCATGCAAAAATCACATCTGTGCTCAGAATATAGTCAAGGGCCAGATCTAAAATAATTCAGCAAAAACAACTGACTCCTGCTAATAAAATAATTAAGACAGCAAAAGCCAAAAAGGAATGCAAGTTTAACTGAGGTCAATAGAAAATTACACATATCACAAACATTCAAGAAATTTGGTGCTCCTTCTCTTTATGGTGCCATCTGTCATTGCCACTTGGGCCTGGCAAACAGCAGATACCCTCAGAGCCCACTAGAAAGGCCCTTCCTCAGCCAGGGTGCAAACAGGTTTCCAAAGGAGAAAACAGAAAGACCCCTACCTGCTACTTCCACAATGTGGTGCCTGGCAATATCGTAGTAGGGATCATCCCACTGCAGGTGAGTGACGGGCTCAGGGGAGCCTTTGGAGTCCTCTGCACAAAACACAAGGAACAAGCAGTTAGAAGGATCTGGAGCACCTTAGCAAGGCGTACAAAAGGGATAAGAGGTATGAGAGAAAATGGCAGTTCTACATGGGAGGGATGAATGTTTGCACCTGTACACCTTGAAAACCTACTTTTGAAATTCCGAGTGGACAAGAGCAGCAATGACTCCAGAAGAGTCCTGTCAGTCCTATGAGGTCCATGTGTGTCCCTCACACTCCCTCAAATGACTGTTCAGATAGCTCACAAATGTTCACAAAGACAAAACTCAAGGACACCATCATGCCTTTTTAGAGAAGAAAGATCTTAACATCAGTCTCTTGATGAATGCCCTTGAGCTAATTCCCCTGACCTCTTTGGGCAGCAGTTCATAGCACAGGACTTCAGAGCAACAACTCAGATCTCCAGGCCCACCTCCCACATGGAAGTTCGAGACCCTTCCAGTCCAGAAGGCCAAATTATCCTGCAAGAGACCATAACAAAGGACACTCAAGGATTTACAGCACATCTGTACTGTCAGCACCAAAATGGAGTCAGGCACAGACTGAGAAGAATGTATTTACATCAGCCGGCTCTGCACTTTTTGAGTGCTGTTCAATACCACAGTTGATGCACTTGGGTGTGGTGCAAGTTTAATGTGTCTATAAAGCTTTTAAAGGGAGCTGGGGCTCTCTGTATATGTAGATATGACCACAATGCTGCAGAACAAATAATTGCTTTTTGGCCAAAACCCAGCTCCCAAACAAGCAGGATACTTACCCAATTTGGGAAAAGCTGGGGTTTCATCTGCTGGCCAGTTCTTATCATCTATGGGGGCCAGTTTGAGCTGGCTGAGGGTCTGGTTGGTATCATCCAAGTTTGGGTCATCCTGAAGCTCTGAGAGTAGGTCTGTAGCCATGGTCCCCAAATACCACGCTTTATTTTGCAGTGTCTAGAACAAGGACTACAGAGATTGTTAGGTGAGAGACAGAGATCGCAAATTTACCTCTCCACAGAGGTTTTTCATCTTCTCATTGATTTTCACCAAATACTTCCTTATCTCACATCCAGGAACTCCTCCTCCTCCTCAAAGCCAGGACCACTGACATATGTCAGATTCTTTCATGACAATCGCTAATAAAAGGCCACCAGGAGCTCTACCAACCCTCTCAGTGAGTCTCCGTTTGAACAGAGCCCTGTACAGAGTAGTTTCTCTCCTGAAACAGAAGCAGCACTAAGACACTCAGGAAGGCAACAGGCTATTCCATCCCTTGTCTGACACACTCACTGTACCAGCTCTGAGCTCCCACTTCCTTCGAAGGGCTGGCAAAAAGCCCAGCTGTTTCCACAGTTGGCCCAGTCCTGGAATCTTTCCCAGGAATCACCCCCCCTCCTTCTCCCCATAAGGGAGGGCCAGAGCTCTCAACAACATTGAAGTAGGTGCTTCAGTGTGCTGGGATCTGAACACAGAAGTGAACAGCTTCTTAAAACAGGATTTTGTAGGCTGAGCTAGTAAGACATGGAGAACAATACATACACAACCCTCACCTCCTTTCAGCATCACCCAGTAAATCCTTTCTCCTACTAATAGCAAGCAGCTCATTCATTTAAAGCCATACAGCCAGAATGAGTATTTTTCACTAAGCATGCCATAATACTGAGGAGACCAAATAATTAAGAGAGTCCTAGAAACAGAAAAGTCAGTGTATTTGCTATTTGCAAATATTTCTCACTCCCACATGGAGCAGAAGATGCATCAAAGCCAGGACTGAGCTAGTACGGCAATATAGTATCTCCTAAGGATACCAATTCTTCAGGACAACCCTGGGGAAACAGCTGTTATCCACTGAAGTCAGTGTCCCGGAAGTAAGGGAACACTGGAAAGGACAACTACGAAGACCTGGATTGCTCACACAGACCACACAGATGGTAATTCAGTGGTCAACAGGTACCAAGCCAAGAGGAACTGTAGAAAAACAAAATGACACCTTGCACCCACAAGAATCTCTGTAACAGTTTCACAGAAAGGCTCACTTCTCACAGACTGGCTTGTGTGTATTTTGCATTATGAGGAGACCAAAGGGTTCAAAGATGATCTAAGGAGGCAATACCTTTGTGTGAAAAGTATATTCTAAGTAAAATTATTTCCTTTAGCAGAACTGAGAGGGGACAATGATGTTTTGCATCCTCCATTTCCAGAGCTTGAATGTGTATCTTTATCCAAAGAAAACAAGGAAACAGTTACTCAGATGTGAGCACAGAGGACAAAACCTGTGAGAGGCTGAGCACTGGAAGGTGTCACATCCATGCTCAGTTCTATACTTGTGATCAAGCTTGAGAATGTGTTTTGAGAGCACAGGAAATTGGATATTCAGTGTTTGCCCTCTCCCTCTAGATCACTCCAAGCTTATTCCTTCCCGTCTTCCCCTCTCTCCTACTCACCAGCTTGCAACCAGTTTTCACCTCTCTGGGGCTCCCAAAGTGCTGGGGACACAAGCAAAGACCCAAGCAAAATTATTCCCTGACCTCTAGCGAGGGCTGCAAAAGTTGCCTGACCTTCTCTGATCTCAACGGGACAAAGAGTAAGAAATCAGGTTCTCTTGCACCGTGAGCTCATGTTGGAACCACGCAGCAGTGGAGCCAAGGGACAAGAACTTCCCACCCATGGCAGCTGATCCGATTTCTATGGTAACAGCAAGCACTGACTTCTATGACTCAGCGAGCTTAAAGTGTTTCTCACAGCAGCTCAGCAGCCCCAAAAGCCAGCACTCCACTCAGAGGAAGCATCCATGTCCCGCCAAGGCAGCCTCTTAGCATTCTTAGCTCCCAGGGACTTCCCACCCCTCCTGGGGACTGAAGACCAACCTTGCTTGGTCTTCTGATGCCTTTCCTGTGAGATTCTTGGGGATGCCCAGTAGCAACCTCATCCCAAAGCAAGGTCCTGAAACGCTTAGGGACTAAATCCAAACCCTCCCACAGAGCAGTGATGGTGCTGTCATAGGGCCAGCAAGACTCCAAGTGTCCTCACTTTTACCTACATGGATCACCACTTGGCTTCACAATCAACTTGCAGCACTTGATCAGAGGCAGAAGAGCTGGTTATTAAACAGTGCTAGAGGATTTCGCCTGAGGCAAAAAATTAACCTTAGTGTGGCACCATGTGGAAGAAGGAAGTCATTTGTAGGATCTACACTGGAAAAAGGGCCCAGTGGAGAGTGCTCTTGCCAAAACCTTCCTTACTCCTTGGAAAGACACAGCATTTCACCAGGTTTAACTCAGTGTAAGAACTGCACTTTTTTACATAAATGTCATGACAAGATGCAAGTGGTACATCCTGTATAGCAAATCCTAAGGTAAGAAAAAATACACAACTTGCTTTAAAAATTAAAAAGTCTAGTCAAACATTTAAAAACTAAAGAATCACACTGATATGAGAACGATTTACTTACTGCCAGGCTCTAAAGAGCCAACTGTTTCCTTTTTCCAAGCATTTAAGCATGTTTTCTGCACCTGCACTGCACATGAACACTTGCTATCTAATAAAGATTAACTTTCTTGGTAACAGAGACATGCTGGAGAACAGTACATTCCACTAAAGGAAAGAAAATTCAGCCTGTTAAAATACAATTTTCACACGAATTCTGATCTGGAGATTCCTTATACAGGATCCCACCATAATTCACCCAGGTAAGACAGTTCACTTATAACTAGAAAGTCTTGGGAGCTGTTCATGCAAACTACTTTCTCCTGCAATTTCAGGTTCCCTACTTTTCCACCACTTATTCCTAAGCTGCACTTGCTTGGCAGTTTCCTTTTCCTGTTTTTCTTCCAGATGTACTATCAATTCAGAAGGAAATCTACACTTCAAAATATGTCCACGTATACATTACCACACCCAGGACCTGTACTTACAATAAAGAATTACAAAAGCCACGTGGCCTCTTCTTCTATGCCAGATGAACAAGCAATTGTCAGGTCCAGAGCAAACCCAGTTCTGGAGGTATTTTTCTGACTCTGCTGCCATCCACACCTCCTCCCAGTTTTGGTTCATTTGCACAAATGTCTGTTTTTCTATACACATCAATCAAGTTCCTTGCACTTTGCTATAGTGTTAAAATCAAGCACGTTGCAGGAAAGGGAGCAGTTACTCAGCAGCCAACTTTTTGAGTACTTACTTGCACGAATGAGCTCCAGAATCAAGACTCACATAGAAAGTCCAGTGCAAGCCTCCCCTCACATCAAGACTGATGATACCACGGAGAGCATCACTACCCTGGTACTACCCTGGAAAAACCTAAGGGTCAGGAGCCAGCCCAGCTTTGTCTGGCTCACCGTGACCAGATAACTCAGGACAGACACGCTATTGCTCAGGGAAACTCTTTCATCCTGCATTACTGTAACAGCTCTTTAGCTGAGCAGCCTCCCGTCCCCAGTCATCTCAACCCGTGTGCTGAAGGCCACCTCCATCCCAGCTAAGCAGCCAACCTCCCCTTAGTGGGTCTCTGCGGGGTCTGAGAGCAAGAGCGCGGAGCTCTCCCGAGTGTCCTCTCTGGAGCTGCAGCACGAAGTACAGAGGCTGCTCTCGGTGCCGTGCGGGACCCACCCATCGCAGAGGGTGCGTGAGAGTCTGAGGCGGCGGGGCCCGCACCGCCCAGCGGGGCCCGCACCTCTCCCCCTAATCACCACCCGCTCCGCCGCACGTCTGTCTCTCCCACTCCCTTCGGCTGAGCCCCTGCGAGAGCCCAGAGCCACCCCCAAGGCTCACCTATTGACACTGTTAAAACAAAGACCCAAGCTCCCGTCGTACACGGCAGCTGCCCGGGGGCGGGACAGGTAGCAGCCCGGACACGGCGGGGCACAGCAGCCCCCCCAGGGCCGCCGGGACGGGCTCGGGCAGCGGCGGGGCCCATCGGTGCCCATCGGTGCCCATCAGTGCCCAGCGCCCGCGGCCTGCCGGCCCTGCCCGCCCGGGGCCCGCGGCGCTTTGCCGGCCGCGCTCTTCGCGCAGGGCGAACCGAACCGAACCGAGCCGAACCGAACCGCCCGGCCCGGCCCCGGTCAGGGCGAGCCCAGCAGCGCCCGGGCTGAAGGCTCGGGGCTCGGGCCCAGCCGCGGCCGCTCCGCCTCAGCCCCGTCGCCGGGCCCCTCCCCCGCCCCGCCAGCCCCGGCCGGGCCCCGCCGCGGACCGCAGGGCCCGGCCGCGCCCCCGGGCACATCTCCCTCTCTCCGGTGGCGGTGCCGGTACCTGCAGCCGCCGCCGCTGGCTCCGCCGCCCGCCGGAAGCGCGGCCCGGCCCCGCCCCGGCCCGCGGGGTTCCGCCGGCGCCGGGCGGCCCCCGCGATCCCGCCGCCCGGCCCCGCGCCGCTTCCGAGAGCCGGCAGCCGGGAAATACTGCCTGTGAAACACTAGGAACCCTGCACGGCTGCTGGCTGCAGGGAGAGGTCAGGCATTCCCCCCTCTTCACCGGTTTAAAAGAAAAGAAAGGTCGTAGAAGTACTGGTTCTCGTGGCAGAGCCTCACGATTACTGCACGTCAGAGTATCCGTCTCCAGTGTTCATGTTGCTCTTATCCAGCAGCAATCGTGCCATATAACAACAGCCAGCCAGCGTTAGTTCACACACCACGCTTTTGTGTTTGCGCAGGGACCCTGATGTCTCCAAGGTGGCAGCTGGTGAAACCACAGTCTTCAGTGTCCCTGTTAGCAGGCCATCCACCTAACATTTCCACAGGCTGCAAGAAGAGGAAAGCACAGCTTCCAAGCATGAGCCACGGCAAACTGAGGTGCTGGGGACTGACAATGAGCACCTTGAGCCCATCTCAACCATTAAGGCCAAAGGAAGGTGATGCTGATGCCAGACATTACAGTAATCTTGTAATATGAAGAGCATTTTTCACAATTAGCAGAAGCAAAGTCCTGTCTTGGAGCTAGGACTGAGTGTTCCTTCTCCATGGTCACCTGGTTTGCTTGTTGTTGCCAGCTTCCTTGCCCTACAATGGTTGGAGTCTGTCTGAGGACATGGAAAGGGTAGTTTTGCCTCGCTATGCAAATAGCATTTTACAGTGCAATTTTCACTGTCCCCAGCTGAAAGATTTTCCCTTTCCTCTCTGTGTTCAGGTTGGGTTCATTAGTCTGTTTCCCCTGTTTCTATTCTCACATTCTTGCTTCCTCTCCTCCACTTCTTTCCTTCTCCTGCACCAAAAAGCTAAAAGACAGCACCACCGCAACTACACCCCAATATTCCATCTGCTCCATCTTCTCCAGTGCCTGTTTGCCAGCTGAGACATGTTGATGGAAACGGGTAGCATTTCAGGAAGGAAGTGCACAGTTCCCAATGCCATGTGAACTTGACCTCAAAGAAAGAGACTGACAATACCAAATCTCACAAGTCTTTTAGACTTGCCCACTCTGCATTCTCTTTTCATGTGTCATAGAAACACCACTTTAATTTGCTGCATCCTCAGTTTTAGCTATTATTTCTCTCTGTCTTGTTCTTCTCTAATATCTGTATTTCACAAAAATTTTTTGTTTCATTTTGCTTAGGGGCTTTAAATTCTCTGGGCTTCTTATGCCCACTGCACAAGAGGAAAGTATAGGGGAAACATCAGTATCACAGTTTCTTTTGGGGTGCTATGAATGCAGTCATGTGACACTCTGAAAAGCTGCTCTTTGCAGTTTTCTATGTTAAACTTCTTTTTTTCCATAAACTTTTTCGACTGGTTTGCAGGCAAGGTGCTAGAGTCAGATCCATGACACTTTGATGTTAGCTGAGGGTGGAAGGTGAATTCAGCTGATAAACCTTTGTGTGTCCTTATTTTTAATTACTTTCTTTAAAGTCAGAGGGTACATGAGCTGAGTCTTTGCCCTGAGTGCTCGGAGCACAGCCATATGTGGGGGGCTCATATTTGAAGCCTCAGTGCTTCCTAGTGTTCACTTTTTAGTGCCTATTCAAACTCAAATATTGACACAGCTGCAGAGTGTTCTTACTGGGGCTGCGTTTGCGTGCTGTGTTTGAAGCACTTGCCCTGTGTCACTCCAGAACTGGGAGAGAAGGGGGAGCAATGGGAGGAAGGGAAGGGGAGAACCCAAAGCCCTATTTCCTAAACAGCTGACCTGCTTCTTTATTCTGAGGTAAGGGTGACAAATGGTACAAGCAATTATGAATCAGGAGGTCTTCACAGAAACATTGTTAACCTCTCAGTTGTGCTGATGAGGTGGGGGCGGGTCTGTGCTGTGCTGCACGTATCACTTGGCTGCAAGATAAACTGTGCTGGCTAATCCTGACTGAGGACCTCGTAGGTGACTCCCACTGGGCACTTGGTGATGATGCCACCACTGTGTCTTTGTCTTTACGTTAGAAACATCATGTCCTTATGTGAACAACCTTTTCTTGACAGTATAATGACAAATAAAGTTGATTACTCCTAAGAAAATCCTATAAAAGCCCTGAAGACCACTATGCTAGTGAACCTCAGCATGGATGGGATCTGTACAGGGTGCCATGGCCTGACTAGATACTGTCTGATGCTGTATAGCTTGGTGTTTGCAGCATCTGAAGGGGTGTAGGATTATCTAATGCTCTACCCTTTCTTGTATTATGTCCAGTGAATGTTATTTTAATTACTACATTGTGGGCTCTGAATGCCTTTTTTAATGGGATCTGTATCAAAAACTTGCACCAGTGCCTTACATTTGGTGTAGGTGGCAGCATCCTGGTGAGAAATGCCCTACTGGAAGAAAGATAGCAAGGGAAAGGATTGGTACTTGCTTGGTCCTGTATGCCAGCATGGGGCACAGTCACACAGTGTGCTGCCTTACAGTGCCATTGGTCATGATGCTTCGGGGCAGTAGACACATGGACCACCCACCTGCCTACAGATCTTGTGCTCCTGTTACCATTACAGGTTCAGGCAGCAAGCACACAGCTCCCCTGGCTGGTGGGTCCACCCTGCTGGCAGGGCTCCTCCAAGGCTTTGGGATGCTGCTGGAGCACTCTGGGGTGATGAATGTGCAGGTCTGTGGGATGACCAGGGGCCTTCATACTGGCAGGGCCGCACCAGCTATCAGGCACACATGTGAACTTCAGCATTACACCTAAACTTCACACCACAGTCAGGGCTCAGCCCTTGGCCAACTTGTAAACTGGCTTAAACCTGAGCAAGGTGTTGGAATGAAAAGGCAGCAGCAGGCTGCAAGGGAAGAGGACGATTCTTTGGGTCCTAAGGTCGTCACCACTCAGCAGCTCCCCTGTCCTCAGGGGAGGGGATGGGGATTTCATCTTTGTGATTGTATCCAAAATGTTGATCAAACTGTGTAACTCACTTCAGAAACATATTGGTAAATACCCCAAGTATTGAACCAGCAAACTCACTGTCACAGAGCAGATGAAGGCCCAGAAGAATGACCCAATGCCAAACTTTCTATATTCTGCTCCCTGAAAGTTGGAAAATTAGTTACATAGGAAAAGAATAATTGTCAAAGGCTTTGTTCACTTAAAAAGAACAGCCAACACATAGAGGGAAAGAGATCAAAACTCCCAGCTATGTTAAAAGCCAGAACTCTGGGATGGTAAAAGATATGAATCTTAAGTCTCTTGTCCTAAGAAGGAAAATAGCATCCATCATTCATGGGTGGCTGAAGGCAGAAAGAAAATGAAATTATAAGAAGTTGCTTACAGGAATGGTGAACAGGTGGAAGAATTAAATGTTGGAGCAGTGGAAGTCAAAGCCCCTAGAGAGGTGATAGCTTATGCATGCTGTGCTGCTGCAGAGGCTACCCACAGCAATGGGAGAAACAGAGAGGAACCCCAGAAACACATTACAGAATGAGAAAAGGCCACAATGTGAAGAGCCAGCATCTTGAGTTACTAACATTGTTGTAAGATAAAAGGAAGGGCTGGAAAGTGCTCCAGGATGCAGTGAAAATCTCCAATTACAATGCAAAACCAATGCAAAGAATTAATAGAAACTTAAGTCATGGATGTAACCTTGAGTAATCAAGAGAGAGAAGGTTTCAGCAGTTACAGTCAACAACCTAGTTTCCCTGATAGGTAGGTTTGTCCTATATGACAGAGGGAAAGAAGAACAGCAACTGGAAAAGAAGTGGCCAGACATAGTGACAGAACCATCAGTCTCAGTAAGGGTTTCATAAACAAGTGCTTAAGCAACAAAATAAATGTAGGAACCAGAACAGAAATAATACTAAAGGAAGGTGGCATAGATAAGTACTGGAAGATATTCATACCTGTCTGATAATCCAGCTTAAACTGCTGTATTGAAGCACTGCTTATGGTTAGCCTTATATACTGCATGATACCACAGAAGGCACTAACACCTTTCCTTTAAAGGAAAGACAAGAAGATGGTAAAAATCTATGCATAAACATAACAATGTTGACTTAAGCTGCAGTGTAAGGGCTGCCTGGTTATTATAAAGAAGAGACAGAGAGAGATTCAGGAATGAAAAAAAGGTGACTGAAAGTATCAGAAGCTGTTTGTTGCCCATTCCACAGCAAGGAGTGGAGGTGACTGCTGTGCAGGACATGGCAGCAGCTCTGACTTAACCACTCTTCCCAAAACCTGTTTGTGCTTCGATGCCTCCTTCCTGTCCCTGCCTGTGCTCTCTGCCTAAGTAACATGGGATGTTTCTAGGGTTGTGCCTAATTCCACACACACATTCCTGTACCCAGGTCATCTCTACCCAGGGTATCCCAGCCATTCCTAAACGTGTCCCTCCAAAATCTGAGGGGGTGGAGGAGTGTGTGGATGAGAACAGGATATACTCTTATATGAAGAAGGGGGCCTCTGCAACTGCTCTTTGTACCAGTGGCCACAGAGTCATTCCTCAGCCACCCTAATGCTAATATTTGCATTCCTTCTATGGAGATAAACATTACAGATGCATCTGCTGCATAGAGGCACAGCGCAAAACATGCTCCCTGCTGGCTGAAAGCACTTTTGTGCCATGTGGCTGTTCCTGGAACTACCCCCACCCTCCCCTGCTTTCTGCTGGTTTTTCACTTTGCCAATATTCTGCTTGCTGTAGAAATACAGTTCCTAGTTCTAGTAGCCAAGTTTTTGACTTATTAGCTGTCATGACATCCAGACAATTCCTGCCTTCCTGCTTCTGGAATCCCTTGTTTTCCTGCCTGGTTTTGGGTATGCTACCTCTCTGCTTGTCAGAGCTTCTGTTTCCTTTTGGATGTACTTTATTGTGTTCCGCTGTAATGGAATAAAAGGGACATCCCAAACTTCATGCAGTTTCATCCTCCACTCAGCTGGGAATTTTAAGGCAGTGGGAAGTATGCCCTGCCAATGTCATTGCTGAACTAACTGGTTAAATTCCAAATGGGCTGTCAAAGGCACCCCTTCTGCTCCTTTGTCATGGGAGAGGGAGAAGGGGGAGACTTAAACTCTGTGTTCTGGTGCCAAAGTAGCTGCAGCTGGGCTTGCTGATAACTGCAGGGAGAAAAGACAACTGAACCCGAGAAAGAAGCAGGGGAGTTTACAGCTAAAGAAGGAAGGACTGGGAATGGCTAAAGAGCTCTTTGGCTGCATGCAAGGCTACTAGAGAAGAGATTTCTGAGCAGGGTCAGCATGGTGGGGAGGCAGTGATGGTCCCAAGAGCTATACAAGAGCAAGGAGAGGGAAAAGGAGCAAGCTGCTCTCCATGCCAGCCCAAGTTCTCTCTGTGCCCTAGGACAAGTGTGTCCTCTCACCCCTCACACCATCTTCCCAGTTATGAAATGGGATGTTAATTAAAACAATGAAGATGCTCTGAAGGGAGAGAGAGCTGCCAAGAGAGGAGGGATGAGAGAAGCCTCAATCCACTGTCCCTGACACACCACGACCTCTGGAGTCCTGTTTCTTCATTCTGGTTCAATATTAACCCAGTGGGGCTGTGACTCCACTTATTCTGTTTCCTTTGCAATTCTCCTGCAGCCAGAGCTGTACACCATGGCGCACACCAAAACCAGCCTACTGAGGGGCCTGCTCTTCTCCAGCCTCCTGCACCTCACACTGAGCCATGCTGAAGGTAAGACTCAGTGGCAGAGGGAGAAGGACAGTACTAGTGGGTGACAGCAGGAAGAAAGATGGGGATGTTTTTTCCCAGTGGTAAAGCAGGTAGAAGGTTTTATTGGTAAGTCAGGAGGACCTGCTAAAAGTTTGAGGTTGGGAATGAAAGGGTGCTGAGAGTGGAGTGAGCATAGGAGGATGCAAGTATCTGTCAGCTGGTGACAACAGCTCAGTGGATTTTGTAGGTTGCTTGGAAAATGTCAGAGAAGTGAATGTGGCTCAGTCCAGGATCATGTGTAACACAACTGTGGGGCTTTTGGGGCTTTTTTCCTCAGCTGACTTGGGTGGCTTCAATTCTCCATTGCCTCCCCAGCTGTTCCTTAATGCAGCTCAAGGTCATACAGAGTATGCTGCCTTCCTGCTCACTGCTCCTTTTATGAGAGCCTCTAATTTATCTGTCTTTTCTTAATATGAGGTTAGGTCCTCTCTGACCCACTACTGTGTAGGGGATAACCTGTCTACAGGGTCTCTGAACATGAAGATGGAATCAAGTTGTGCTTATCGCAGTGGTCTGAGGCTGGCAAGGCAGAAATAGTGTCTGGCAGGGACAGTAGCAGGCTCAAAGCAAACAAGCCTCTACCTAACTGCAAATCAGCAGAGCAGCTTTGCTGAGGAAGCAGAGGATTCCTGTCACTTCTGTTACCTAAGTGACAGATGAATTCTAGAGAGCCTGCTCTGATCATCAGGTGTCGACCAGGCAGGGCTTCTCCTCTCTGTATGGTGCACTGTGGGAGGCTGGGCTCTGTGGTCACTACATCAGCTGCTTGTGGTTTTTGGAAACTGCAAGGGGAGACAAAGGGGCCCTCCAGCTGTGAGCAGCTCTTTGACTGGTAGTGTTCTGACCCGGTAGTTTTCCTGGAAAAGGGGCAGGCATTGTCACTGCTCAAGCGCCCACGACGTGCCAACAAGGGATTTCTAGAAGAGATGCTTAAGGGAAACCTGGAGCGAGAGTGCCTGGAGGAGACATGCAGTTATGAGGAGGCTTTTGAAGCCCTTGAATCCACTGATCAGACGGTATGTATGGATGTTCTAAGGAAACATTCCCTCAGCCACCTCTGTAGTGAGAGATCAGCAGGTTGCACACACAGCCAGGGACTAGGGTTGGAATATTCAGTTCTGTGAACCAAAGATGAGGCTGATATGTGTGTGCTCTGGGGAGAGCTCAAGCTTTCTTAGGGAACTTCCCTCCTGGAGACACTTCAGGGCATGCAGCTCAAAGCTCGGGTTCTTTTCCCTCCCTGTATATGCATGAAGTGAAAAGGAGCGAGCCTTCCCATGGGTCCTGAATAGCATCTGCCACTAGCTCAGCGTGGTGCCTTGCATGTGTGAGCTGCCACTGTCCCAGATACTCACAGAAGAGCTGACTTAGCAGCCAAACACTGAGTGCGGGCACCTTGAAATCCTTTGAGTTAAAGTTTTTGCACATCCTGTCCCTTTTTCTGGTTTCCAGACTCACTCACTCTGCTAAATTTGTGCTGCATCCTTTTGGGGTTTGCTCCTATCCCCAGGCTGGTGTCCATGCTGAATTCCACACCCAAGAACACAACAGATAAACAGTCAGGAGCCTAAGCTAGAAAGACACCACCTCTGTGGAGTATTTCTAAAGTAGTCAAGCCCAGGCTGCGCAGCAGAGATGTCAGTCTAAAGAGCTGACGTACATGTGATCTGTGGACTTAAAAGTTCTAGGTTCAGCTGCTTGGACATGTGCACTTGGAGTCCACTGAACTGTAGAAGGCTCTGCTTCCTCTGCAGGTTGATGAAGGTTGTAAGCATCTTTAATATCTTTAGAAAAAAACCCAGAACTCTCTTGATTCCTGAGCCTGATGCATGGGAATGTGGTTTTATATCAGATTTTCTCTTTATTGGACTCTGCAGTAATTGGTATAAACAGAGATAGGTTAGTCTTTTCTTTTGTTGTGGTCAGGCATTCTCTTACTGGTTTGAATTGCAGTAGCCAAGTAAGGTCTGATGTTCTGTGTCTCTAAATACATATTTTTATAATTTTTTTTCTTTTTTTTACAGGATGCATTTTGGTCAAAATACCAAAGTAAGTTGTTTCAAGTCCTGCAGGCACTGTACTGTCCCTCAGGATGCACTGTCACATCCTGGAGAGATGGCTGCCTCTTTCAAGTGCTCACTTTCCAGGGCAAAGCACTTGTCTTTTGCCTCTAGATGATAAACTAATTCAAATTCTGATGCTTATTTGGATTCCTTTCATATGTGTTTCTTTCTTCTTATTTTGCTAGTATGTCAGGGCCAGGGAATGGCCAGGACAGTTCTGGATGCTTGTCTAGAAGGTAAGAAATTCATGCTGACCTCAATCTCGCAGATACAGTGAGTGCTAGGAATTTGCTTCCTGCAAAGCTTGTACAGAAAAAAAATCAATCTACAGTTGGAGAAGCTATACAATTATAAAGAAAAATATCAGGAGGGGAGTTTGAATTATTTCTTCCTCTTTATTTCCCCATTAACCATGTCACAAACAGCCTGACTAGTGCACTGAAGCAGCGCAGGGTATATATCCTTTTCCTTGTGACACAGGCCGGTGCAGCCTGAGGTGAGCAGCCTCTTAGAAGGGCTCTGAGCCAAAGCAAAGCACAGAGCTTCAGGGATGGGTCCTTCTTATGAGGCAGAGAGAGCTTAGGCTGTGTGCTCTTCTCGCAGGAAGAGGATGACTGTGCAGGTTCACACACACACCAAAAGTCAAAGGGATATGAGGGATGGTACCTTGAAAAATGCAACATCCAGTTTCACTGACCCCGGCTTACATCGTGTTGGGATTTTGACAGGTGGCTGCTCTCTTGGGCTGGGCCAGAACTATCAGGGAACAATTAGCTACACCAAGTCAGGGATTGAATGTCAAGTGTGGACAAGCAAATATCCACATATTCCTAAGTAAGTTCATCTCCTGCATACCCCTAAAGGGTTCTCCAGGGTGTCCTTCCTTCCTTCCTAGCCTAACCAGCTTTTTTCTCACAGATTCAATGCCACTATTTATCCCAACCTCATTGAGAACTACTGCAGGAACCCAGATAACCACTTAGAAGGCCCATGGTGCTACACCCGAGACCCAACAGTGGAACGGGAGGAGTGTCCCATCCCAGTGTGTGGTACGCCTCAGCACTATGCTCCAGAAAGCCTTTCACTCACAGCACACACTGCACTGAGACTCATTCTGAATCAGTCAAGGAGAGGGTTAGGAGGGAGGGAGCTTACATGAACAGAGGCTAGCAGGAGTAGAGAAGCTGTACCTCAATATGTGAAGGAGCTCAGGAGAAAAAGTCACTGAGTTGCCCATATATAATGTGCTGTTTTTTCTAGACTATGCTAATCTAGATCTAATTTAAATCCAGTGTCAGCACTCCCCGGGAATCTACTACAGTTTTTTATAGTCAGTCACCCCAAAATCCTGGCTCAGTTGCCTCTAATTTGTGACAGTCAGAAGTCATACTGTTTCTTGGTCTGAATTCCCAGCTTTAGGACAAAGTAACTACAGGTTGTGCTTGACTGCCTGCCTTGACATTCAGTTCTGTGGAGGCCTGCAATATAATACGCATAATCTCAAGAAAAGAGAAGATGCTCTTCTCTCATCATTGCACTTGACAGGATGGAGAACCATCCCTCTACACTTACACATTCCCATTTCTCCCCAGTGCAGAGCTGTCTCCCCGAGGGCTTGGCCTCTGTCTCAGACATGGTAGAAAGCAGAGAATCTTCTCACAGCAGAAGAGTCTCTTCCAAAAACAGAGACTAAAGGCAACAACCCTAAGTGAAAGTCAGAGAGGTCAGCAACCATTTTGACCACGGGGTATTCTGAAGTTTTAAAAGCCATTACTATTGCCCTGGTCTGCAACTGAAAAGAGATAGTGCTCTGCTTTGAGGCAATCAGGCATCTGTACTATGTCTGTTCACTAGTCAGTTTCTGACTTACAGTAGCTTACAGTTACACTTACATTTGCATGGCTATGGCAGGACTAAAAAGGCCTTGGCTTTGCCCACAGTTCTTTTGTAACCGTATTGACATGAGTCAGTAAACAGGAACAGCTTCACTGATTGAGTGCTATTTGCTCAGGGGCTGTTGTGCCCCAGGGTGAATAGTCAAATCCCTGCACACAATAAGGCAGCTTTGAGGCCAAGCAACCACCACAGGACAGATCATTGGGTGCCCACTCTCTCAGGAAATGCTTCTTAAAGCTTGTAGCCAATGGGAGACTTGCAAGAAAAAGTATGCAAAGTCTTGCAGGAAAATTTTTCACTTATCATCAGATTTAGCAATACCGGCAAAAGTTAAAATTTGCCATTTTAGTAGCATATCACGGTAAAAGGCTCCCCCAAATACAGCCCAGTTATGCATTTGAGTATAAGGCACTGGAGGTTCTAATACAGTGGCATTATGATGCTCGAATACACCTATCCGTCCCCTGAGCTGGTTCTCAAAGATGCCCAGAAAGACAATATTGTTCCTCACATCTTAGTGACAAAGAAAAGTGTGATGAATAGTGCTAGCCTCACCTCACCTACTGGTGAACCACCTCTGATACTGCAATATTTTAGAGGGTCACCACATGCATGGGAGCACAGCAGGAGCTCACAAACACAATGGGAAGCCCCATAGAACTCTAGGCTTTAGTAAAGGGGTGCTGGTGAAATTTGCTAACAGTACTTCTGAGTGCAAAGCTATGGTTTAAATCACAGCTCTTTGTCTTTCCAGGTGAAGAAAGGACAACAGTTCCATTCACTCCACGGGCCACACCACCTCCCCCAGTGGGGCCTTGTGAACAAGAGAAAGGCATGCTTTACACAGGGACCCTCTCAGTCACCATGTCTGGAGCTAAGTGTCTGCCGTGGAACTCTGAGAAAGCCAAAGAGGTGCTCCACGGAAAACTCCTTGACCCAGAGGTGAAGCTGCTGGAGAATTACTGTCGAAATCCAGACAGAGATGATGAGGGTGTCTGGTGTGTCACGGATGAACCACCCTACTTTGGCTATTGCGATCTGCACTACTGCGGTGAGAAGTCTGCATGGGTTTGGGTAGGCACACTGGTGAGGCAGCAGCAAATAAAACCAGTACATGCCTCTAGAGCAAAGTGCTTGGCCTGGGAGGCATAGACAAGGATGTACAAGCACCATGCACGTGGGAGTCCTGTTTGTCCAGATATTACATGTACTAACCTGCCTTAGGTGCAGAGCTGTTACATGTCTCAGGGGTTCTCTTCTACCCAAAAACTCACAATGGTGAACAAGGAGCATTAAAAAGAGCAGTGGTTTTAAAACCTCATTCCTTTATCACTCACTGTGTGTAGAAAGGAACACTTACATTGCTGATAATTATGGGAACTACAGCTAAGCCTTTTACCCTGTCTGTCTTTCCATCTCTCTCAGACAGCTTGCTAGAGGATGAGAACGAAGAGTTGGAGGGAATATCAGGACGTTCTACTCATCCTCAAGAGTTCAGAACATTCTTTGATGACAAAACTTTTGGTTCAGGTGAAGCAGGTGAGTAAAAACTCTAGACACAGCATCACAGGTTGTAGAAATGCTACAGCTTCTTCCCAGAAGGCACTCACTGTTCCTCAGAACCATCAGCTAGACAAATGTTAAAAGCAGGGGAAGATAATTGAAATTCCTTGAAGAAGTGTCAGAAGTCAATATCCAGTTACAATTGTGGAGCTAGTGAGCACTTCCTTCCTAGGATCTTCCAGCAGATGATAGCTCTCCTTTGTGAATCAGGTAGAGTAGCAAACCCAGATACCTATTTTTTCAGACTGTGGCACTCGTCCTTTATTTGAGAAGAAAAAGGTAACGGACAGAAGTGAGAAGGAGCTGTTGGAGTCCTACATGGGAGCCAGAGTTGTCCATGGGGATGATGCAGAAGTCGGCAGCTCCCCCTGGTACGTACTGCCTTTGCATAGTCCTTCATAGGGAATTGTGTTTTCCTTCTCTCCAGCTCAAGCAGACAGAAATAAAAGGGTTTTCTCATCTTAGGCAGCATGCATACATTATGGATTCTTATCAAAGCTTCTCCATGTAGTTGACTGAGCAGTAGTAACATAGCAGGAAAGAAACCCAACCATTGAGCTAAGTACACAACCACATAGGAAAGCAAGAGTGCTGGTGTATTTCATCTTTGTCTCTTCCTCTTTCCAGCATTGCTGGAGCAGAAAGGATGAGAAACTTCTCTAGGTGCAAGAAATGGGGTAAATGGCCTACTAACACAGAATATACATGTCCAGGGAAGACTTGCTACAGAGCCACTTAAACAGTTCTCTTTGTCAGTATAGTGGAGTGCTCTTCCCTGCTCACTGCAAATTCTGCACATTCCACATGACGTTGGGACCCTTTCAGCCAGCCACATCTTTAGTCCTGCTAAGTATACCTCTTCCTCATCTCCCAGGCAGGTGATGCTCTACAAAAAGAATCCTCAGGAGCTGCTGTGTGGTGCCAGCCTCATCAGTGACAGGTGGATCCTGACTGCTGCTCATTGTCTTTATTATCCACCCTGGGACAAGAACTTAACTACAAATGACATCTTGGTGCGGATTGGAAAGCACATACGGACAAAGTAAGAGTCTGGATGAAGTGAGAGTGAACTAGCCTTCCTCTTGGAGTAATGAGATACAGTGAAGTTGGGCTGTCATTCAAGGAATGTCATCCATATCCAAGGAAATATCACACCAATGTCACATGTGTCTCAAAAATGGGATTTAACGGGGCTTGCTAATCTTAAAGTCAAAGGGAGGGAAGAAGCATGGAACCTCTAAAGGGGTGTTCCAACGTAAAGACAGCATTATCTCAGAGGGTACAAACCACCTCAGAGAATCACAAACTCCAGAAGACTCTTAGTTGCTACTGTACAGCAAGTTCTTTCCTTCACAACTATTTCAGATATGAAAAGAATAAAGAAAAGATTGCTCTGTTGGATAAAATCATCATCCATCCTAAGTACAACTGGAAAGAGAACATGGACCGAGACATTGCACTCATGCACTTAAGGAGACCTGTTGCCTTTAGTGACTACATCCATCCTGTCTGCCTGCCTACCAAAGAAGTTGTACAGAGGTGAGGAGACTGGCTTACAGTCCTAAAAATACAGGCTACAAAAGCCACCTCTGGATCTTAAAACAAACAAACAAACACAAACAAAAAAGAAATATAAAAAAAGATGACTTATCAAGGCTATTTGATGCAAGAGGGCTAAGTAGGAATAAATTGTTACAATACATTTAACTATATTCGTGCTTCCTTCCACAGGCTGATGCTGGCAGGCTACAAAGGGCGGGTAACTGGTTGGGGAAACTTGAAAGAAACATGGGCTACTAGCCCCAGCAAGCTGCCCACAGTTCTGCAACAGCTCAATGTGCCCATTGTAGACCAAAGTACATGCAAGGCATCCACCAAAGTTAAAGTCACTGACAACATGTTTTGTGCAGGTAAGTAGCACTGGAGACACAGGTACAACTTGCCACAGAAGACAAGGGCTCTGAGCTCCTGGTGGGGCTCACACAGCAAGGTTACTTTTTGATAGACTTGCAAATGCCCTTGGCAAAGAATATGATAAGAACTTTCTCAGCTCTCAGAAAACATGAAGGCTGGAGAACTTAAAGCCATGAATACAGTTTGTAACACCAAGGTGTGTCGGGCACCAGTCTAATGGCATCAGGTATTAGCAGCAGCTGTGGGAGAACTAAGCACATAAATTATCCTTCCATCAGTACATGGAATAATTCAGTGACTTCCTAAATTAAAGGCTGCATACCCATGATCCTGTCTACTAGCTTTGTCTCAGTCTTTTGCAGCCCATTCATACTTATGCCCACAAATTCTGTGGCAACAGGCTCCCATCTTCTAAGTATCTTCTGGCCCTATACCCTTTTTCAGTGAGAGGGGAATTAGACACAGAATTCAAGATATGGAGATTATGGATTTATGTACCAGTTTAATAGTTCCTGCTGTATTCTTTATTTGTGCAGACTTTATCAGTTCCTACAAACAAACCTCCAGTGATTTTTGACTGTGCTGCTTGCATCTAAATGCATGTGACTGCTTGAGTTAGAATGGAAGGCAATTTCATGAGTGTGCTGAAAATACACTTTTATGGTTTCTTTTTCTAGACAACGTTCTTGAAAAATAGCTGAGATGCAGACATACAGGAAAAAAGGGAGACACAGGTGACAGGAAAATGCAAAGATACCATCCAGTTCACTAGGAATGAAAGTGAAATCCTTTTCCTCTTCACAGTGAACTAGACAGTCAATGGAGGGAGAGGAAAAACAGAGCTTGCAGAGTGACAAGAAGGTGAAAGTGAGGACAGCAATGTATCTCCATAGTAAACAGAATGACAGAACAGGAAACATGGAGTATTACAAGGGAGTTTCTGAGAAAAAAGCACAGTAGCTCAAGCTACAGCTGTTGAACACAGTGGCAATTGACACAGCAATTCTGATGAAAAAAACAGGAATGAGAGCAGATAGGATGGACTCAGGAATGATGCAAAGACAGAAGCAGGGTTAGCTGTTTTACATATAAATTTAGAAAACTGCTTTGTTTTTCATATTCTGTCCAAAAGGTGGCAGAAGCAGCACTCTATCTCATGGGTCTCAGAAAATTTATGCAACTTCAAAGATGGCCAACACCAGCCACTGCCCCTACAGTCAAATGTCCTACTTTTTTCTTGGCTGCAGGTTACAGTCCTGATGACTTGAAGAGAGGAGATGCCTGTGAAGGGGACAGTGGGGGACCTTTTGTAATGAAGGTATGTTCAACGAAGTTCAAGCTCATTGGATCTAGGTTTCTGCTATGCTGGACTTTCCTACCAGTCAAAAATACAGAGCAGAGGTGGAGACTGCTGAGTGGCTGAAGGAAGCCCACCTCATGCCCATGCTGAGCAACTGAGATGACTCCTGCAGTCAGCCAGCCCCATTTCTATACTGAGCCCTCAGCATATACGATCAGCTGCAGAATGAATCCCAAAGCAGTATCCTTCACTAAATAGGCTGGGGTGCATACAAGGTTTAGATCTGAACAGGCAACAAAGCTGACAGAGGATCTAGAGCACAAGTCCTGGGAGGAGCAGCTGAGGGAAGTGGGGTTATTTAGCCTGGAGAAAAGAAGGCTCAAGGGGCAACCTTATCACTCTCTACAACTTCCTGAACGGAGGTTGCAGCAAGGTGGGCGTTGGCCTTTTCTCCAGGAAACTAGTGACAGGACAAGAGGAAACAGCCTCAAGCTACATCAGGGGAGGTTCAGGTTGGACATTAGGAGGAATTTTTTCACTGAAAGGGTGCTTAAGCATTTGGAAAGGGCTGCCTGTGAAAGTGGTGGCACCACCATCCCTGGAAGAGTTCAAGAAATGACCAGACTTTGAACTTAGTGCTATGGTTTAGTTGGTACAGTGGTGTTTAGTCAAAGATTGGGCTTGATCTTGGAGGTGTTTTCCAACCCTAATGATTCTGATTCTATCAAAGTCTGTTACTTCTTGTGTCAATCTCATTTTTTCTTTGCTTTAGAACCCAGATGACAACCGTTGGTATCAAGTGGGAATAGTTTCGTGGGGAGAAGGCTGTGACCGAGATGGCAAATACGGCTTTTACACCCATGTATTCCGCCTGAAAAAGTGGATGCGAAAAGTCATTGAAAAACAGGGGCTATAGATGAAGCATGCACCTTGCTTGCTCTCAGATTTGCTACAATGCTCCACCTAGAAACATAAGCACAGAAGATCCTGAAGTAAAAATTACATCCTTTCAACTTGACAAAGGAAAATCTTATCCCTTGAAAATAAAAGCTCTCAAACCCATCCTCTTCCTTTTATTCATGCTGACTTTAGCTGCACTTGGATCTAAGCCATGACAGTAGCCAGGAGTACCACAGCACTAGTTGTTCTGCTGATTACCTGTTGTGCTTCAAATTCTCCTCCCTTCCACCAGCTATAACCAACAGATTTTGGACCCGAGATGATGGCTTTGGCAGTCACAGCAAGCACAATTGTGCCTTCATGCACTGTCCATTTCCTCCCTTCAAGACAACTCATTTTCTGTTCTAGATTTTGAACCAAGAATGTACCAGAGATAACCACCCTACAGTAACTGTGGCATTGCACAAAACACCAATGTCAAAAGTAAAGCCATAAAGACATTGTTCTCAGCTACAACAGCAGGCAGCAAATATCAGCATCACTGCAATTCATCCTGCAGAGGAATATGGGCATGAATACATTAAGCAGCACTTCCAGTAACTTTTTACACAGCAGGTGGTGCTGGGCCCTCATTGTGTATTTTCCACCTGCATAGCAAGACTCAGAAGGAAGCAATTCAGGCATTGTCAAAGGGTCTCCAAGGGAAGCATCTATGGCTGTTTGCTTGTCTTATAGAGGCTGTTTAGGGATCTCTGCCAAAAGAAGCTTCAGTTCTTTCATAAACTCCTTTTTAGCAGCAATTTGTGGACTGCTGAGCAGTAAACACATATTCTTGACTAGCCAACTTGTTCATCCCAATTTTCTCTTAAAGTAATCATGAGATTTGAAAACCCTTCTTGCTCCCTATAGCACCATATTCCTAAACTCCTCGCTCATAGTGCCATAAAGTCACAGAAACAGTCAACAGTGAGGGCAGTCGTTCTACAAAAACAGTTATTGACCAATTAGTGTCTGGCCACCTCCTTTAAGATGGCTCATTTGGAAACCAACTTGAAGTAACCCAATTTGATTGTCCAAAGCAAGAACAAAACCCCACCACTCAATGACATCTGAAGAACGAAATCTCAAGACCTCAGCTTCCACAACTGTTTAAAGTCACTGATAACCACAGACACTGGACACCGAACACTGAAAATGTTTAGCCCTTCTAGTATTTAGAGGTTCATCCTTTCACTATCTAATAATCTGTGACAAATTGCATATCTGAGAGGGGAACCAGGCCACAGGGTTTCTGGAGTGAGTCACTGTTCATATTCACTTGTTACAAACAATACAGAGGAATAATTTTTAAAATTCAGTTTAATATTAGTTAAATATTGTCTGGGCTAGAGATTAGGCTTTATTAACTTATGTGCACAAGTTTTAGTTCAGAACTCCCAGGATATTGAGTCCAACCAAACACTACAGAGACACAGGGCAAAAACTCATTCAGAAAAAGCAACTATATCTTCTGCTACTCAATTTTTCCTGTATTTCACTTCCAATTCAGCTTCAAATATAAAATAGTTTATACAGGTTTGCAGGCATTGCTGTTTTAACATCCTGAGCTAATTAACAAATAGTTCTTCAGAATGTCTGCTGGATATGGGTAAAAGAACATACGGGTTAATTTAAATGTCACTAAGTTTCAGAGAGCAGCTTGTAATTGAGAGGTAGTGGCAGTAACTCTAGTGCCAGCCAACACAAACTATTCACAAACTGCCCCAGTTTAAGTGCACAAAACCTCAGCACTTACCAATAAGGGCCAAACCTCCACTTGCAACATAGCTCTGTTCCACAAGAAAGTGCATGCCCATTTCAGGTTATGAGAGGAGACTGCGACTACTAAATCAAGGCGGTGGAGCAATGAATGGCATCCTATCAATTAACACAGGATGGGGAACACTCGCGAGTCACCTGCTATCACAGTGTGCAAACTCACCAATAAGCACCAAGCAGCAATACGTCAACTGCAACCCCAGCCTAGGGGTCCTGTGAAAGTTTTCAGACATTTGCAGAAGCTCTGGCATAGATCTGTTGTACAAGTACTAATTTAAAGCCACATTTTTACTGTAATCAGGCAAGGCAGTTTCAGTAATGGCCTAACGCAGAGACTGCTGGTGCGCAGAGGAAACAACAAAAGCAGCAGTTACATGGAACAGATTAAAATCTAGAGCAGAAGCGTGCTGTTTAAAGCCTGCCTGTCCAACTCTTCAATAACTGTTCCAGCTACAGAACAGATGTGCAATATATGCTTTGCCACCAGTTCTCACATGGAAGTGCAGTAGAGTAAGGTGAAAACACATCACCTCCCTAGAAATGAAAGGGCTAGAAAGGATACACAGTGTGTCTGTCTTAATCTTCATGTTTGTAGCTTCTGAAAAAGGCCACTCTTAAAAAAAAAGAAGTGGCTACAGCTTTTTCAGACTAGCACTACTAGGTGTCTTAGTTACACAAAATAGTGGTGTTTGCTAACATCAGATGTTTAAGAGCAAAAAGAATGTAGTGGTGAGGTCTACCTGCAAGAGGAAGACTGCTTAACCAAATGAGTTCAGGATAAATAAGCCCACTGACTGTACATCACTGCTAGTCTATTCCATATCAACAGCAGCAAGCTCCCTCAAAGAAAGCTCCTTCAGTTGGGACTACACTTAATCTCGGTAAAGCCATCACAAGGACTAGATAAAATAAGCATTTCAGCAAACTAAATATTCTCAAGTTACAGAAACATACTCCAAAACAAAATAAAGGAACTATATAAAAATGAACTACTGCTTTTAGAAGTAAGAGTGCACAGTCTCAGGACTACACCCATAGATAGTGTTATTTCCACTCATCTTCCTTATAATGTATCCAAACCCCAAGGTTCATGTCAAGAATAGCTTAGTTCAGCTTCTAGATGCCCAGTCACTAAGGTTCAGGAATAGAGTGATCTCTAACCAGCAGCTGCTGCTGTTCCTACAGAGGCTGGTATAGTTAATGCAAACTTTATTTACAAAAGACACTTAAATTAGTAACTTCATGCCATGTGTCCATACAGAATCAACAGTTCAAGGATTACATGGAGAAGAATTCACAAAATTAAAAGTGAAACCACTAAAGATCTAAGAGTTAAGAACTAGGAAAAAATCTTAAAGACGATTTTACAAATAAAAACCCCAAGTTATGAGAAACTACTGTGAGAAAGAGAATGGTTGTTTACAGGTCTGTACACTAAAACTAATACACAGACAGCCTTCTATAGTCAAAGAGATGCTCACTGAGAAGCAGAGTATGTACAAATACTTGTGCCACAATGACTCAACCCCCCAAAATCCACTGTATTATACATAAACCAGTTTGTATACATTAGGCCTAAACGAGGCCATTTAACTATGAAGACTTCTAGTTTAGTAAACTAAAGCTGAAGACAGCCCCAAGCAACAGCAATACTGTCTCTTGCATCTCTATTTGCGACTGCTTTTTATTCTCTCCAATCTTTTTTTCAAGTCATCAATATTGGCTGCTGCAGAAGAGGGTGAAGCCAAGGTAGTTCCAATGCCAGAGGAATGAGTCTGATTGGAGTCCAGGTCCAGGTGTTGGTACTGCTCCCGGGACTCCCGGAGCTGGGAGAGCTTACTGTGAAGCATATCTGTAGAGGATGCAACCGTAGGGAGTGTAGGTTTAGAGAGCAGAAACGTCAGAGGGGGTCTGTCTTCCTGCTGCGAAGGAGGAAAGTGAAGTGTTAAGACATGTAGTGGGTAAACACTATATAAGAAGTGCAAATCATAATCAAATGGCTTTTCATCTTTACAGGAAACAGTAAAAACAGAGGAAAGGGAAGGACCACTACAACACAAGTGAATCTAGAGCAATAGTCAGAACCATGCAAAGCTAAGTAAAATACTCAATTCTTATCATTTGAGTGGTTCATGTCAGTAAGGACACTGAGGAACTAGTATTTAAAGATCAAAAAATTCAATGCAGATCAATGTTTTACTGAGACAGAAAGCCAGAGTCTTAAAACAGCCTGAATTCTAACACCACAAGAGGTAAGTCCATGCCTATGCGCAGCAGCATCAACAGGCAATGAATTTTCTGGAGGAATAAGAAGAGAAAACTTGAATTCATCGGCAAGATCCTGCCAAAGACTTAAAATGTCAATTCACTGTTCTTTTGCCAACTGGTATTTCCATCTGAGTTACCACAGACAATCATCTAGGAAACATTTCCCCTTCTCAGAGCTGTGAGCTGATATGCAAGTTAAAACAGTGATGTACCTGGATAACTATTCCTAGAGTGCACATCACTTCTCATGTGGTCGAGTGCAAATTTCAGTAATTGGCACTAGCTTCCTAACACATAGATCACTGAACTCTAAGAGATTTTGGTCCACAGGTTTCCAATACGAAGCTCATTGAGCATTTCTGTGCCTCAGTATCCATACACCCAAAATATATACAACTTCAAAGTCTTAATTCAGCTCTTACGGTTGTTTCAGAGCAGAAAGATCTAGAATTTTCACATCATTCAACTCAGAGGTCAGTATATGTTAGCTTTTAGAGAACAGTGGTTAACAGAACCTTTCTGAGACTCAACTACCCAAACTACAGGGATGTAGAAACAACCTGCACCTGTAGAAACACCAGTGCTGCAGACAGAGTGGATTGAAATTTCAGCCTAGTTGGCCAAATAATGAGTTTAAAGCCATTTATACCAGGCATGGTGACATGCAGCGAGTAACTAGGACATGCATAAATTCTGATTGGAATTTGCCTTTGGCAGAGAAAACAATCATTTGAATTCTTAAAAAAAAAAAAAGTACAAATGAAGTTTCTCCCCAGGAGATTTACTAGTGTTGACAAGTACAATACCTTTGCGTTGTCAAGGCCACAACGCTGCCTGAGGATTTTTAGTCTTTCCAGGTAAACTGAAGGCCCCACTTCCTCCCCATTTGTGTTTCCTATAGATGAAGATACAGTATGGGTAGACACAGGAACACATGTTCCTTCCATCTGAGAAGAAATTCCTGAAGAATGAGGGGAAAGAAGGAAGAAAAGTTAAAAACAAATATAAAAAACCCCATAAGCCTCTTGGTCAGTTCCTTGAAATAAGGTGCAATGGATGAAGAACTAACTAACCTATAAGCTACCAAGCTATTTGCATTTGCTAGTAGAGATGCATCAGCCCTTCCAATTCCTTGCAAGAGTGACAGTTGAAAACCAAGAAAAGACATTAAGAAATATAAGAAGTGGCTGCAGAGCAGCTCCAGAAGTGATAAGGCCAACAGCAGAAGACAACAGTGCTGGGAGAGGAAGCTGCTGATGTGGATCAGCAGTAAGTAACCACAGCATTTGACAGAATGAACTCAGCAACTGGCAGGATGGGAAATATGTGGAGTCTTCTGTCGTCTTCTAGTTAAGTACTACTTTTGGGCTTACCACTGATTGTAACCCCTCTTTACTTCTTCATTTGTGTAACTTAAAAGCTTTTTCTTCCAATTCAGTCTTAAAGAGTGATTTCTGGAAGGCATGTAGCAAGGTTTTTAAAGCTTCCCTACCAAAAGACTAGAGAAGGAATTTACATAATGAAAAAAGCTTTTCCATTATGAAATGAATTGCAAATTCTAAGACTTAGCATGGACAAGGATTGGTTTTCACTAATTTACTGCAAATGTACTTAAAAGGGATAAAAGGAGAATTAAGGTTAAGCATTTATACTTCTAATATATTTTACTGTAAATAAAGCACTCTTGCAATATGGAACAATATCCTTTACTATAGGAAACTTAGTGAGGGGAAAAAAGAATATTGTGGCATAAATTTCATTTTGAAAACTGCTGTACTAATTTCTCAGTTGTACAGACTTCTAGGGTGAAATGGTAGAATTTCCTGTCCTACCTAGTTGGACACATTTAAGAGTTTCTGAAAGAATCTCATTATCTTCCTAAAGTAATCTACAATACAGGGGTAGAAGAAGGCAAAATAGTAGAGAAAAGGCCAAAATCTCACAGGACACTATGAAATGTGAACAGAAACGAAAGTTAGTTTTGATAGATTCTGTATCAGTATTTACTGTAAGCCAGTAATTTGTCACATTCCCTCCCTAATAGTTCATTACATATTCACTTGTACTTACCTGCAATGAAAACACTCACTAACAAACCAGTTTACAGTAATAGATCCAATTAAAAAGATAATTTGTTGGAAAGGGGTCATCACAAATTCTGCTACAGAAACAGTTCAAGTTATTTAAAATAAGCTTTCCAATTCCATAGTAAATAATACTATCAAAAAAGGCTCCTGCACCTTTTTGGTAGAAAGGTAAGTGGAGAACCCGACTTCTGCTGCTGTTATAAACCAGCTATATACCTTGGAGAACCAATTCTTGATACCAGACACATGAAAACATAGGATACATACTAGAACCACTTGTTTACCAAGCTTTTCAAATATTTTTTAAATTGTAAGTTGTAACTTCTTTTTTTTTGTAAACAAAGAATGCATAGTCCCTGCAAATAGTGCCTCATGAAGCAATACAAGCATCAAGAAAATACCTGGTTTGCTTTGGAAATCATAAACGTTTGCAAATATTAGTTTCTACCAGAAGACATGTAACTGTTGCCTGTCTCTGCTTCTCATAAATTAATCAGTTTTGCTATAACATGTACCTGTAGAAGCAGCAATGCGTCCTTTCCCCTCCCGTTCTGTTTCTATCAGTCTGAGACCTCTTTCCACATAGCTCTGGAAGAACTGAGAGGAGTTTTTCAGGAAGGGCTCAATGTCTGCATCAGAATATTTCTTTTTGTATTCATACAGCTCTGCCAGACCCTGGGACGGAAGAGTTTCTATGTGTTACTACAACCGCTGTATACAACATTCTAACGTATCACACCTTCTTCCTTGCAGGAAGGGAGCACTCACCTCCTTGGTGTTCTCCTTTGAGCCAATCTTCTTAAATATTTCTGCCAAAATATCATTAACTTTGGCTTTTGAAGCCTTTTCTTCCTAAATAAATAAACAAAAGGAGACTTTTAAAACAAAGTAAATAAAATCAGATGAAGTCAGACAAACCCACACCACCCTCAAATCTGCTAGCCGGATATAGAGCTTCCAAGATGAAGAAAATCTTCAAGTGATCAGGGTTCTACATAGCCACTGTTTACACAGAATGAGAGCATGGACATCATCAAACTCTAAGACTCCTTTTGAGAAGTTAGTGTTTAAAACCTGTTTGGGGTATGGTTAACTTTTAGTAGAACAGATGCACTATCAGGCAGCACAAACCCTATGCTGCACACTTGAATGTCCTGGGAGCACTTCATCCTTGGATATGCATAGAACACTCATGTAAACACACATGGCAAGTTCCTAAAACAGCCATAAACATTAGTTGCATGTTGGAAAGGCAATTACTACTTCATATTCCACAAACACAAAATTAAGCTTGTTTCTTATATAAATTGCCTTGCATTCCCTTTCCCTACCAACACATTTCCTTTACTTACTATGCGAGAAGCTCCTTTTTCTGTATCCTTATCAGCTTTTCCACTCTGGTCCATGGAGTGTTTCATTACTCTACAAAGGTGAGCTTCTAGCTCAGATTCATTTTTGTTGTCTATCATTGTTAAATGATCTAAGATCTAAAATGAGAAAAAAGGGGAATAAATTTTTAAAAAAAGTAAGGAAAAACTTCAGACACTGCATGAGCATCCAATTTAAAAGTACATGACTGTGGAGAATTATGACCAGAATGAGCTGATAGAAAATTGCTGAGCCTAAGGATCACATCAGAAGCGAAAGTGAAAAGTTACAAGACTTAACTGCCATGCTCACAGTAACAGGGGGAAGTGGCTAGTGCCAGGTCGGAAGCCGAACGTGTGAGCACCATGTGAGGAAAGAGCTAAAGCTGATTAATAGAAAAAGACTTGTGATAAATGCTGATAGGTGCAAAGATGAATGCTAAATGTTAAAAAGACCAAGTAATGCTTAGCTAAGAAACCCAAAAGGAAACTGAGCTCTGTATAAGTAGAGACGTCTGGTAAGAAATAAGTGATTCTTGTTTCACCACGCCAAAGTCCATGCATTCATTCACTACAGATGACTAGTGATTGCTCTGACCTTGGGCCCTTTCAACTTGCACAGGGTGTGAAGCAGAGTCTTCAGTGTCCTGATAGGAAAATCACTCTTACATTGCTTCAGCTTCTCTTTGGGAAAGACCTTCATGAAAATGTGGATATCCAGTAGAATCCGATCCAGATTTATGCTATTAATGGTTTCTGGAAGAAGACGCACCATTCTCCACAGACACTGGAATGAGAGGCTGATTTAAGCAAGACAACTCAAGGAAAATGCATTCTATTATATAAGGAGAGATTACACAACATTATCACTGAGTCACTTCACTCTGCTACCAGGCATGCACAGTGTCTGTCTGCTGGAGCTATATTTGCACTGGTACGTACTTTCTCTTTGTAACTAGCTGTGCAGTACCCAGATCTTTCTTTGGAGCTGATGCATAAATGCAAGGCTGAACTTCTACAGCAGGACTGAAAGCTTTGCTTGAAGATACTTCAGCAGATAACACATACATGCTATGTATACCGACATGCATCACAAACTCTTTAGGTTTAACCTCATGAAGAATGCTTAAGTTGTCTTTAAATCATGCCAATTAAAAAAGCGTGTTGTATGATAAGATGACACTCATGCTTTAAATGCAAACATTTGCATATTCACTCTACCTATCTTTGGAGATGACAAAATGCAAGTCAGCTCCAGTCTGGGACTGTTTGAATCCACAGTACAGTGCTGTGCCCAAGCAAACGAGCCCAGCAGGTGACCGTACACCTATGTATGGAGTGTGCATTACTGTACACAAGTTTCTGTGAACTATTAGCAGGTGTTAAGCTCCCTCCTGGCATACAAGACATCCCTATATATGACATCTAATAAGGTTATAATTATAAGAGTTATAAGAAGTATTTCAAGTTATGGCCACTAATTTTTTTTAACTGTACCTGTTCTTTCAGCCAAGATAATTCAGACAAACCAAGTAAGTTCAAAATCTCTGTTACAGGCTCACCTTCATGACAAGTTCTGAAAACTTAGGAGAGCTGGCTGTTGCTAGAAGACTGTCTTGGAGCAAAACAAGCAGAGCACTAGAAGGAATAAATTTATAGGGTTACACAAAAAAAGTGCTATATGCAAGAAAGAAAGGTGCCAACTCACCGCAGAACACCACACCAGAGACTGAGGTTAGTCCAGCAATTTACATCATGTTGGGTAACAGCTCTTTCCTTCTTTCTAGTATGTTACAAGAATTTAAGAGGTAGTCTGCTGAACTACAAAGCATACAGAATCATACTAAACTGGTTTGTTTAGCTTGCCTCCAGCTGTGCAGATTGCACAGTCAAATTCTGATCACCCTTGACAGTCTGTGACCAGCTAACTGAATCACAGAATCATAGAATCCATTGGGTTGGAAAGGACCTCAGACATCATCGAGTCCAACCCTTTGTCCAACTTCCATCTGTTTACTAGATCATGGCACTCAGTGCCATGTCCAATCTCGGTTTAAAAACCTCCAGGGATGGTGAATCCACCACCTCTCTGGGCAGGCCATTCCAATGCCTGACTACTCTCTCTGTAAAGAATTTCTTTCTGATATCCAACCTGAACCGCCCCTGGCTGACCTTAAGCCCGTGTCCCCTTGTCCTGTCGCTGACTGCCTGGGAGAAGAGACCAACCCCCACCTGGCTATAACTTCCCTTCAGGTACTTATAGAAAGTGATGAGGTCACCTCTAAGCCTCCTCTTCTCCAGATTAAACAATCCCAGCTCCCTCAGCCTCTCCCCATAGGACTTGTGCTCCAGTCCTTTTACCAGCCTCATTGCTCTTCTCTGGACCCGCTCCAGCACCTCAATATCTTTCCTGAACTGAGGGGCCCAGAACTGAAC
>JAWWEU010000158.1:24517686-24559338 GCA_035583155.1 Acropternis orthonyx | reverse complement strand
GTGGCCAAAGTGCAGGACCCGGCACTTGGCTTTGTTGAACTTCATGTTGTTGGAATCAGCCCATCTCTCCAGTTTATCCAGATCCCAGACATTTGCTTTTGCTCACAGAACAACTCACAAACTCAGCCAGTCAAGGAACACACAAGAACAGGTGAAGAAAAGCAGTAATTGTGCAGTTTTCATTATATACCTCAAGATGTTGGTCTGGTCAGACTTCTCCAGAACTTTCACTACCAAGAGGTTGACTGATCGGATGACCTGCTCACCCTCCTCAAGGTCTTCAACCCGAGAATCCAGCATTAATGTGATAAGACCATGCATTAGGTCTTTAAGCACACCAGTGGAGGCCTCTCGAGCCAGACTCTCTATCTGAAATAGCTACAGATTGAAGACAGTATTAGTTTTCCCTGAACACAATCCTTTAATACAGGGATTTCTCTAGACTACATTACCTAACCATTGCATCTCCCTGTTTCCCACAACATTGAACAGTCAAAACACAACTATGAAGGAAGTTATTTCTACTGAGTGACTTCTGAAAATACTTAGGCCACCAACTCAGCACTCAAAAGGTAAGGAATATTAAAAACAGAGCTTAATAGAAATATTACAGTGGCTGTATTCTGCAGAAGCAACAGGGAGACCTTCTTCCCCAATTTCTCATTCCCCACACCCTCTCAAAAGGTGCACTGGTGAGCAGATAGTTTGCAACAAACCTTCAAAAAAAGACTCAGTAGTAATCTAACCTAAGTATAGGGCAGACATTCCATTCTCCTGCAACTCCTGCACAAAAGTTATTTGCTCTTCACCTCCCCTTTTATGTCAAAGCCTTACCGTGATCATGCTCCCAATAATGCAGCTGTAAAGCCTGACTATCTCATCCTTGTCCAGCTTCTCGTCTGCCATGTGCGTGTTGTAGATTAGCCGAAGCTGCATAAATGTAGCTATGAGGAATTGGTCAATGTGGCCAGACATAGCTTCTGCTTTGTCTTCCTGTTTGAGTACCTCATCAATCTAAGATTTAAAAACAAAACACTCTAGTAAAGTCAACATAATGCAAACAGTGCAAAATAACAATAACTTAAAAACTTTTCTGTAGGAGTCTTGTCCTGACCAATTGCTTTGCCAAGGCACTTGTATTCTAAGCTTTCACCTGAAATTAGTAGCCACAGATGTGTATTACTAATCCCAAACCAACCAATTATTGATCTTTTAGAGAATGGCAATCCTGTCCTGTACACAACTGAAAACACTAACTGCTACATTATAGATTCTGGAATTAACAGCTTTATGAAATCTCCTGGACAAAAAAAAGTTTTAGTTTAAGCCACCCTAGAACCATGTAAAAACTATGAGGCAAAACAATCCTTTTCCTGAGAATCTATAAAACAGTTTACATTAAGAATTAAGTCTCACTGACTAACTGGCTTTTTCAAACTCACAGCACAAATAACAAAAACAAAAAGATAACATAGAGGCACTAATGAAAAATGCATTAAGTCTATTCTGCATCTTCCAAGTGGAATTTCTATTGCAGAAGCGAGTCAGATGGCCCCTGTGCACTTAGTTTTGTCATCAGGGAGATTCTGAGCAGAGTCCACGTCACCTGACGTGATTGCTCCACCACAGTGCAACTCATCACCCTCGCAGACAAATAGTTTAGTACAGTGTGAGTAGTTGCTACCGTAATTCACTTACCTGTGTCAGAGCTTGAATGCTTGTATTTATATCACCACTGGCTACTTGGGAAATGACAAAGTTGATAGTAGAAGCTGTGTTACTGTGCATGTCATCAAAGTGTGGGGACACAGCTCGGATTCTAAACAGTTGAAAACAGGACTCATTACCTTTTGGAGTTACTTTAATTCACATTTAACTGCTATATTTCAATGATGATTTAGAGGCAAGGGAAAAGGATAGTCAAGGAACTGTTCTTTCTAACATATCTATTGCACTAACTGTAAGGACACTGATGAGGTATTTAAAGACTCAAGACTCTTTTACTGTAAAAACACGTAAGGAGAGCTCAGGCTTTTCATTAGAAATAACTGCTCTCCAGATTTCAGAACAACATAACAGTCCTTTGCTTTGATATCTCTTCAAATCAGCTGACACCATCCTCTTATCTAAAGACGTCTGAATGCAGAAACCAGCATGGTCAGCTTAGCTGCCCAAAATAGTTTTTAAGCAGCCCTGCTGGTTTCACTTAAGGAGTCAAAACTAAAAACTCACTTGGGTTCAGGAATCAAGACTGGCTCAAAGATGTCATCTAGTTTGTGCTGCACAAGTGCTGGCATCTCACATCTGACAGTTCCATTGTCATTTTCAATTTCATCAAGATCCAGCTGAAATTCCCGTGGAACTGTATGTGATGTCTCAGAGTGACCGCCCATGTTGCGATTTTGGCTATAGAAACCAGGAGAGAGGTGTTTATTATACATACACAAGAGGCGAGAGTACTAGCACCAGCATCCACTGGTAGCCTTAAAGCTCTCAGAATAGCACAGATTTTGAAGTTCTGACTCTAAGTCCCCTAATAACTCCCTCTGCCTTTCCCCTAGCCATTAGTAAAACAAACTTTTGTAGGCCAGAAGAGCAGCTGCTAGTTACTTGCCTTCCTACTTCCTCTTGTAACCCACAAGACCCCTTGCACCTGTGAGAGGTATGCAATGGTTGAGATAATTAGTAGAGTTTACAGTAGTATTAATGGAATATGGCTTTAAAGTTAGTGTGGCTTTTTTTTATCTCTTTTGCTTTTTTAATGATAGACAGGATGCGTATGTACACGGCAACCTTGCAAGCTCCTCTAAAACCTAAGACACCCAGCACCCCACATGACTTGTGCTGCATATTAGATTTTTCAAGGAAATACTCTATTACATAGTTCTCAACTTTTACTCCCAAATCAGGCATCAATGAATACAGTTTCTAAGCTTTTTGTTTCTGGTAATGTTGCCCCAGGCTCTATGATTCACACATGCTTATCCAGTTCTGTTCTTTATGTTTAGCAGAACAAGTTAAGAACAGGATCCAACTAATACAAAGTTTAATGTAACATACTGGAAGTTCTTCCAACATTTTGAACAGTTGCTTAATGTGAAAGTGCCAGGTCTGTCTGCAGCTTGATCTATAGTCACCTGGACAGAAACCCATATTTTTGGTTTCTTTTCTTTGTGTAAGAGACCTGTAAATAACCTAGAACTAGCCATGGCAAACCCATCATCCTCGGGAAGGGATGACTTGGGATAGAAATTGAAAAACACAAGAGCCTTGCTACCAAGGAGTTAGTGGGCAGTACTTACATCCTATAAGTGCGATACATAATTCTGTCCATGGAGAAGCAGTGAAAAAAGGCACAAGACCATTTAGAAAGATTTCAAGACAGACAAGACAAAAAAAATTTCAGACATTTTGATTTAGATTATTTGGCCGATTTTCACAACATGCAAAGATGATGATACAAGAACTAAAGTGACATTGCCAGACATGATATTAGCACACACACTAGGCAGGGTAGAGACCATACCATGTCATTACATACTTAAGCTTGGAGGACATGTCCTCAGCTGGTCCCTTCCGCATCATGCTAGCATTAGCACTGATGTTTTGAGTACGCTGAGGTTTCTCCTCTGCCTGTCTCACGGGAGCAGCAGAGGGTCTCTTGGCTGACCGTTTTATTCTCTCCTCCAGCATGCTCATGTCTTTCTCAGAAAGCTGTAACACACAATGCTTTCACTCAACTCAAGTTGTATGTACTGTAGAAATCTAGGTCATCTATAGGATGCATACCACTTACTACTGCAGACTGAAGTTCTCTATTACCAAGGTAGGAACTGTCAATGCTACCACCTAGCAGCAAACTAACAGAGCCACTTTGGACTGTTAGATATTGCTTCAAGAGCTAATTAACGCATATTGACAAGCTGTAATACCAAATACAATCATTTCTAGCCCACATAATTTTCAAGAAACAATTCACCTTAAATTCAAGCTATGGTACTACAAATGTTTCCAATTGTTGCATGTGTTGCTGCAAAAAAAAAACCCAGACAAAAAATCCCCACTCACCTTTTTGTATTCCCTATTAGGAGACCAGGCAGTGCTTTAACACTCTGGACCCCGAGTCTTTCTGGCAGTTGTCCTGTTCAGTGTACTCATAATTCAATTTGAACACAGGATCATGAAACCTAATGCTCCAGCCATGGCAGTGTAAAGATTCATATTTATCTGCTTACCTACTGGACCAAAGATTATCAGTAACTACATTTAAACAAAAGTAGGCATGACAATTTTGTGAGAACTACTCTCCAGCATCCCTATGATTTGGAAACCTTCCTGAGAACCCTTACATATTAGATGAGAAACGCTGAAGCTCGAAAGTCATGGTTAGAAAGTTCTTTTCTTAACCTTGAAAATCCAAAAGGAAATGGACTATGCAAAGCTGAGGAGGAGGCAGATTGCACTCTAAACAATAGCTGAAATAAGACAGGAATCTAAAATGTTAATGAAAATGTAACATTAATGCTCATGGAAATTATTTCCAGAGAAAACAAGAGTCACATAAAAAAAACGATAAAAAAATAGGAGCAGCCTTACTTCCGTGCTCTCATATTCCATAGAATATCCATTCAAGTTACTCTTTATAAGCAATTTAATTCCCATGAAAATCAGTTTTCCTCATTTCTTCCAATTTTGTTTTTCATTTATGCACACTCAGGTTATATACACCTCTCCTATGCAGACAGGCTGAAATCTGGGGGTTGTTCTATATGCTGAAGAGAAGGCTCTGGGGAGACCTCACAGCAGCCTTCCAGTACCTAAAATGGGCCTACAAGAAAGCTGGCGAGGGATAGCACACAGTAGTAAGAGAAGGGGTAATTACTTAAATGAAAGAACGTAAATTCAGATTGGACTAGAAATTCCTGACTATAAGGGCGGCTGAGGCTCTGAGCAACCTGGTCTGGTGGAAAGTGTCTCTGCCATGGCAGCAGGGCTGGACCTAAAGGATTCTTAAGGTCCCTTCTCTGACACTTCTATGATTTCATATATTGCACAATCTGGGATTAACCAAGTAACTTACTGCACCGTAGATTCTCTAACAGTTATTTTCAAAACTGCAAAATGCTCTTGACACCAACAACAAGATGTACCATTGACCAATCACAAGCAAAACAGTGCTAATCCTCAATAAAAGCATAAGGATTTGAAAAAACACCCTCACAAAAAAAAAAATCCAAAACCCCCAAACAAAAAACCTCACCAACCAAAACCCACCACCCAAACTCCATAATCTTATTTGCAGCTGTACTCACATTTCCAATCAGCTTGAACACTTGGTCACCATGAACGTTATAGACAGTCACAATGGTGTTCAGTGCAGCATTGCGCACCGTGTTGTCCCTGTCACCAATATGAGTTGCCATTTCTTTTAAGGCTTTCCCTGGGGTTGGCTGGCACACGTTCATGCCATATGATTCAACCAGGCATCCAAGCTCTTCCAAGCATTCTAAAGAAAAAAAATAACACACACATTCAATTGGAAAGCTGGTGAAAAGAGAGCCCTCCCAATTTCTGTGTTAGTTGCACAACCTGAACGTTCACTGTAGAGAATCATCATTCACAAAGCTGATGACAGATACACTCCAGGTGATTTATGGAATGAATAAATAATGAATATTGATGAATAAAAGTAAACTACAGGTCCAGAGTACTTCACACAGAGTATCTAAAAACTGTCAATTACTCCTATACCCTTCAAATATTTCCCATTACTATATATGAGGAATATTACAGTTAACTTTGTATCTAGGTAGTTTAGGCAATTCTGAGCATGAAATGCCATGCTCTGTATAGAACATAATTTCCTGGTTATACCAGGATATTTTCAAGGCATAGGAAGTTGTTTATAGTTCAAACACCATAACTTTATTACAGCCATTACTTGTGGTGAGACAGATGTGCAATGCAGAGACATTTCTTGATTAGATTAACGGATTTCCTGCGTGACTGGGACAATGGTATTGTCACTCTTCTCCCTGGTACTGTTAAACTAAGAAAACAAGCCTACTCAAGGGAGACACAATCTTAATACTGATAGCAATCGGAAGACACAAATAAAAGGCAATATAATACTTTAAAATCCAATCCCTTTAAACATTTACAAACATCTGCATGAAAATGCCACATGCAGGCAAATCTCACATCTCACCCAACATTTTATGCTGGGTTTTCCAAGATGCAAACCAAACCAATTTCACAGGCCCAGTTCAACCTGCCATTTCTCACCTGCACGTTGTTTTGAGTTTTTGGATTTTGTCCCCTCCATGATGAAAGGGAACATCTTGCTGGCTGGATAGATGAGACACATCCTGTTCAGAATGGCACGTACATCCTTGCGGATGACATCTTTCGGTTCTCCTACCTAATGGAAAATTAATAAAGGAAAAAGAAGGGAAGAAATATAGAATATTTTAAACAGTCTCGTGATACTGTTGACCATTCTAAATAATGTTAGGTAAGCCAGAATTTTTCTCAAGGCAGAAGTCCTTTTTGGTCAATGTCTTTTAAAAGGAAATACGCAGGCTTCGTTTAAATACCTCCAGTGATGGAGACTCCACCACTTCCCTGATCAGCCTGCTCCAATGGTTGACCAGCCGTTACGTGAAAAAATCTTTTCTAATATCCAACATAAGCCTCCACTGGCACAACTTGAGGTCATTTTCTCTCATCCTATTCTCTTGCTACTTGGCAAGAAAGAGACCAACACCCACCTCACTACAACCTGCCTTCAGGTAGTTTTAAAGAGCACTAAGAACTCCTTTTCGCCTCCTTTTCCCCAGGCTAAAAATCTGTTGTATCTCACACAATTGGCCTTGGCCCATCAATCCAGCTTGCCCAGATGCCTCTGCAGAGCCTTCCTACCCTCCAGCAGAATGACACTCCTGCCCAATCACTGGTGAATACATTAAACAGGACTGGCCCCAGCTCTGAGCCCTAGGGAACACTACTCATGACCAGCTGACAGCTGGATTCAACTCCATTCACAAAACGTTTAGAATGAACATACTGCAGTATTTGATGGTATCCTGCTATATTCCTCATGAAAAATAAGGTTAGTTTCCGTAAAACAAATCGTACCTTTAGGATAAGATATGGGATGAAAGAGGATGCTTCATTTTCAGTGAGGTGATACTCTTCTTGACTCAGCAAATTGAAAAGCAATTTAAGGTATTCAAGTGTTTTCATCAAAACACTTGTGTTGGTATCAAAGAACCGCAGGGTAAGCCATTTTAAGATCAAATCCAGGCAGCTGATGACTCCATCTTTTTCACTCTCCAAGTGCTTGAAGGAAGGAGAAAAAAAAAAAAAAAGGTTACGCACAATCACACCCCCACACTGTTCAAGAAAAGAACAAAGAATAAGCTAAAATATGTCTGATAAGATAGTCTGCATTTATAGGTCAATTCTTAGAACCATAAGTACTCACTATTAACATATATACAGCTTTTCTGAAATTCTAAGAAGAGTCTCTGGTGAGGAAGCTTTCCCTTCTCTTAAGAAACAGTATTAACATCAAATTCACCATACCTCTGAAAATTATTTCTATGTATGTTTAGATTTCGACCTCACAGAACAATGACTCCTGACTCCTCAGAGAATTCCCATGTGATTTTAATTCAAGCAGAATCATTCACAG
Organism: Acropternis orthonyx; assembly: GCA_035583155.1. Taxonomy (NCBI): domain Eukaryota; kingdom Metazoa; phylum Chordata; class Aves; order Passeriformes; family Rhinocryptidae; genus Acropternis; species Acropternis orthonyx. Next base: position 24,551,642 of record JAWWEU010000158.1, on the reverse strand, counting down.
CAGAGAATTTTATAGAACATCATCTACTACAACAGATCCAAACTCACCTCAATCATAACAGCCAGTGCTTTGTTGTGGTGCTGAAAGTCTGCATGAAACATCTCATCCTGTAGCCATTTGGCCACACAAGTGGACATCTGAGTTTTCAGTTGTTCAATATATTCATCACGGGGAGTAGTGAAATTCCACTTCAACACCTGTAAAGGGCACCATTTAGAACTCAAAGCAAGCAATACCTCTTCTTCCTGAACAACTATGCTGATTGCACATCTTTCAGTTCTGCTTTAGAATATGTTTTCAAAGTCTTCTTGTTGACAACAAGTAATAGGAAAAATCAGTGGTGTTTTCTCACCTTCTCTTACATGAAAAATTTTCTTCATGTGGACTGGTTATCTTTAGGCACAATAATTACCACTTGAAGAAATTGTTTTTAAGCTACAGACAGGCCTATCTACTAAAAAGTTACAAATAACATACATTTTTCAGTAATAAAATTTTCCTACAAATGGCAATGCAGGGCTGTTCAAAATAAGTGTATTAAAGCATTTACAATGTATCCTAGAACTGACATTGTACCTGAAAATAGTTGACTAAGCTTAATGATACTTCACAAATTCTGTGCATTTATACACGGTCATAAAAGTCAAAGTCTTTTATGCCAGTGTATAAATATGCACAAAATTTAGAAATCAGAAGAGACACCACAGTAAGCCACATATTGACCTGTGAAATTCAACTGAAGAATCCGGTAATCAATGCAAGAGATGGGCAGAGACTAGCACTTTCATAGCATTAAACCTGCCATAGCAGGTTTAATTCTAAATTAAAAACTAATGAATGACATTAAAAAACCAAGACCTCCTTCAAAATTTGTGAATACATTCCAGTTTTTCTCACCTTCAGAGCTTTCTCCTCTTTCATCCTCTGTTCTTTCCCATTTGGGACTATGATAAAAATAGGACCTGATTTATCATCGTCTTCCTTCAAATTAGGCTTGCTTAGCACTTTCTTTCCTTGTACACCCTGAAAAAAGCATACTATTAACAGGCAATACAAGCCATATATATGCCTCAGTCCCAGCAACTGCAAGCATTATATACCAGCCAACCTCATGCTGCCTATGTGTACAGGAGCCAGAGAGAAGCTGAAAGAAAAACATAGATTAGAATTTTAGAAGTATGTGCTCTGCTGCTGTGGAAGCAATACCCATGACAGTGTGCTCAGTAGTATCCTGTGAAATATGACAGACCACTCAACCAGTGTGCTAGTCATCCACACACATCTCTAAAACCCAGAATGGTACCTGTTTGATAGATTGGCTCTTTGTCAGACTGGAACTGCCTTTGCTGAGGCTTGTATAAGTTTTGGACAGGCTGGCATTACCCTTGGACACACTGCTATTAACATTTGACTGCTGTAAATAAGCCACAGAAAAGTCTTTGTTGTTAGACAGCTATTTACTCTTAAGAGTTACCATTCCAAACCTTTTAATGCACTCACAGCAAAGGCCTTTAACTCCACCACCAGAGTTCTGAACTTTGACAGAACATTGCATTGACTTCAACAAATCTACACCGTCCTTCAAGGTTTGTTTTGCTTGTTCTAACCATGAATATGGACCTATGTCAAATGTTACTGCTACAGCACTACTTCAGACAATGGAGGCAACAGAACTGTAGAACAATTTGGGATATTTTTAGTTATACATATAGAGCAAACTTCAAAGTTAATGGCAAGAACAAATACTGTAACACAAGAGAGAAACCTAACCACTGTATGTTAACTGTAATCAGTTGAGATTATTATGCTTTAAAGCATATTTATTCACTTTTTGCACTTGTGATTGAGAATACTTTACCCTTCATACTCTAAGGCAGAGAAATTTCTTTTGATACATGGGTTCAAAATTAACATTCAAGTACAACATTGGAACTGTAATGTTACGAATGAATTCTCAATAGCACAGAATCAAGGAGGCCAAGCAGATTTAAAATGGACTGAGTCGCTCACAAGATTGAAATTTTGACAATACAGACTTTAAGAATTAAATAAATAATGACAAAAGATATGATTAGGTAAGTGATATAGGAACACTTGTCATTTCAGAGCTCAAGGACTATACTCTTCTCCCTACAATAGATCAACAAACCACAGCTACTAACTTCACAGAATTGCTTTCATACAAAATGAAATTGCCATACCTTAGTTTTAGAGGAGAGTCCTCCTGCTTTGGCTTTTTTTGGATCAGGCTTGGATTCCATGGTATTAGACCCCAGATCATCAGCAAGTGCTGGAGAAACAATAGACCATTTCAAGCTATCTACAAGCCCTTTTTTGGTTATTGGTTTTCTGTTCTTAGGACAGAAGAAAAACTGTTCATGGATACAATATGCTTATTAGATATCTGAGGATATCAGACCCACAGAAGAGGTCCCTTGAATTTCAGTTAGCATACAAAGTTTTTAAAATTAAGATCATAATGTGTTAGCAAATTTGTCATTTTCCAAACAATTTAAAAACGCAGACATATACTTTTGAGGCTAAGGTCTAGAGCTGTAGTTGCACCTGGTTTGAGTAAGCAAGCTAGCCTCAGCATAGAGATAATGCAGGACTACTTCTTCAAATCACTTGTCCCTAATCCCATTACCCTCTTTTGCATCAGCAAGCAATCTGGTAGCTCCAGAGTAAACTACATTGAGGGAATGTCTAAACAAAAAACAATGTGAAGACATTTTAAAAATGTATTATATTAAAATCAGATTAGTATTACAAAAAACCCTCCCCCTGCAGTCCCTGGGTTTTAACTTCAATACCAAGTAGATATTTTCAAATTTTGAAATAGCAGCTGACAGATGGTTGTGTGGAAAAGAAGCATCCTCCTACACTGGAATCTGATTCAACTGCTAGAAAGACAAGAACTGCAGAGAGAATTCACTAGATTACACAGTTCTTTGTAACCCTTACTATGCTCTTCTCCAGCTAACTATGTTTCTTCCTCTGGAATGTCAAAAAGCTTCAAAACCCACCCTTTTCTCAGCTGTTTCCCAGAATCTAAGAGAAGTTACCTGATGCATGTTGGAATTTGGCTGGAGCTGCTCCCCCTACCACTCTGGAAGATGATTTAGCAAGGGGAGCTGGTTTGGCTGGCATGTTGGCTTTGGCTTTCTCAAGCATGGCCAGTACCTGGTCTTTGGAAGTTGGCTAGAGAACAAAAGGGTGAAAAAAGAAGCGATAAGTTTAGTAATGACTATCACTAATCTTTCCAATACAAGCTACAGACAAGGAAAACAACTGTAGTTTGAAACAAGCTATTCTCTGTCTAGCATCTTCCAGGACACTTATCTTAAAACAATGTTCTCAGATAAAACACCTTTTTATTAAGTTTCTTCTTCAAGATCTATGGAGAAACATATGAATGAGCAATCTGTCCTAGGTGAGTGGTCCTATGAAGTCAAAGGAATGCCCTACAGTTATTCTCCACTCAAGGGTCCATAAGCCAGACCAAACTGCTAGAAATCATCTTAAAGTATGAGTACAAAAGCATACAATGGCACAGTAACGTGGTATGGAAGGTATCTGCAGACTTCTTTCAGAAGAAAAGCAGAGTGAATAAATATCTGGCTCTTGAAGTGATAAGCTTGTGGCGGCAGTAATCATTTTTGAAGTAGAGAAAGCTCTAACTCACAGCCTCCTGATACTATTTTCAGTCCCCCTGAAAATACTGATGAAGACAAGCTTACATGACTCAGGACAGCATATCATGAGACTGTGAATGTGACTTGTTAATATTCAGTCAAGGTCATATTATCTAATCTTTGTGACAGAAATACCTTCAGCTTGCCAGTGGCTTTCGCCATCTTCTCAAAGCCAAGATGCATCATAAAGAATGGCAGGGCATCCTGTGCTTTTTTGCGCACATCCCCGTTTCGATCTTCAAGGCAGGAGTACAGGTGAGGCACACACAGGAGTAGGTCAGAAGGAACAGAACGGAGGGTAGGCAACTTCTCTGCCAACCAACCAAGAAGCTGAAAGAAAGTTTTAAAATAAAAGTTTTTGAAGAAGTGCTCACAGTGCTCTGTCAGGCTACAAGACTCTGAATAGTAGTCCCTTGCATAACTGTGTAAGAAGACAAAACCTACCCATAACTTTCTCCAGACAAATATTCATAACCAACATCAACTTTGATATCAGCAATCACAAAAATAAAAAGTTGAGTACAGTAGGTTAATACACAGTTATTGTAAAACTTGAAGCGTAGTCTCTTAGAACTGTGCAGGCTGTTTCTTCCTTTTGAAAGCAACACAATTTCAAGCTGCTCTTTTCAATGCCTCCACTTCAGTTCTGTTCCATGGTGAATTTCAGGGAAAACACACTAGCACTTAAAATGCTAACCAAAACAGACAAAAGTTTCATTTCAGAGGCACTGAAGTTTGAATGACAGCTATCATGCAGGAAGAAAGCTTATTATTAGCCTTTTGAGGCTTTAAAATTTTATGTCAGTACAGAGACACAGCTACTTGTTTTCTCACAGAACTGTAGCATGGTGTCATTTCAGTCTCCACAGATAAACAGTCCATAGCACATAAGGTTATTATGATTAGACACAAGAAGTTTACTTGACAGAAGCCTACCTCCTGTCTTAGGAAAGGATTTTCTTTTTTGAGCTCCTCCGACAGGTCTTCCCCTTCCAACCACTCTTTCATGCCAGTTTGTTCAGCCCAGGCATTCACAGTTGCTAGCGCAGCAGCACGAACGTTATTCTGCAGCAAGAACAAGATTTAAGAAGAATAAACCTAAAGAGCGGTCAGAAGTTTACAACAGAAAAGGTAACAGACATCCTTCCTAGGAAAGGAAAAATCTTTCATATCATGGGCTTTGAAATCTTTTTATTCATTGCTTGAGAAGTCTAAGATTCAAATGAATTTAGTTTTAGTGATGGTATCATCTGCAGCAATCACCAAAACAGACATTATACACATCTACCGTAACTTTTTAAAAATAAGTTTGATAAACGATAGCTTTTGGGAGTCTGAATCTCAAACAAGCTAAAAAAATAATGTTAGTGATTTACATAATGCTTAAAATAGCACATTCATAAATCAAGGCAAGTGGGTTACGGAGCCTGCTATTAGAGCACTCTTATTTAGGACACATATGAGCAGAAGTCAAGTCAGGAACAGGGAAAGCCCTCTAACTCTTACCAGTTTCTACACTGAGTGTTTTTTCCAAGCAAAATTTAGAACAGCACCCTTTTTTGAAAGAGCTATGTGAAGTTATGAGAAGCCAGATGGAACACCTAACAATCACAGTTCTTTAAAACATTATCAGTTGAGACATGACTCCATATATGACCTTCTTCTGTAGGCCAAATTTCTGAGGAAAGCTGGCAATGCAACAGACTCATTTATGTTTAGTATGAATCAATATTAAGTGTAGAGGTAACATCCACGAATATATGTAAATGAGAAGGGTGCATCCTTGCAAATAACTTGCCCCAACTTCAATCTCATTGAGGAAAAGAAACAAATCATGTGCTGCAGATAAACAGATGCTCATCAGCCTCTCTGACAAGACCTTGGTTCGCATCACCCAAATTTCACTTGTCTTCACTCATGCTACAAGTTGCTGACTTTCCTCAACTACTCATTGGGTCCCCTATAAATATATTAAAGTAGGGTGTAAAAAGGACTATCCTCATCTTCAAAAGCTGGATAACTTTGGTCAACTAGTTAAATCTTGCACTTGCAGTACTTAAAAAAATTACCACTGTGAAAACGTTTGAATGAACATATAATCTTCTGTCAGCATTATAGTTCCTACAAGTAATATTGATATGCATTTTAGTAACACTGTAAGTTAATCACAATTAGGCTTAACCTTAAACCATGTACTTGAAACTGAAGTAGCAGGCTAGAGCTTTGAGCAAGCTGTTCTAGTGAAAGGTGTCTCTGCCCATGGCAGTAGGGTTGGAACTAGATAGGTTTGCTTCCAACCTAAACAATTCTATGACTCCACAAAGGGAGTTTAATGTTACCTCAAGATAACTGGTGAATAAAAGAACAATTAAAACGTCAAGTAAAATCTCAGTTCTTGAAGACTGTTAAAGACTCAAAGAGAAAACAGTGTGAACCAGGAGGTTTTTTTTATCCAGGCCTAGGACCAGTCCTAGTCGTCCATTGTTTGGGACAAGTAGATCCAGCTTCTGCTCTTTTTCCTACTCACATTCAGATTAGAGACAGCTGAAGAATGCTACCTCTGATAATTGCCCCTGAATTTTGGCAAAGGACATTGGCACCTTTCCAAACCTTCCCCCCCCCCCCCCCCCCTCATTGCTTCAAATAGCTCTTTCTCATGGTCCTAGCTTTGATTTTGACATGGCATCCTGACAAACTTGACAGTGCCATTATATAAACTTCACTGGCAGTTTTGAGTGTCCTGTATCTACCCAGACGTTTCCTACACCCTGACAACACATACTGGAATCCACAGTGATACACTGTAAGTTCTACATGCATCTCTACCAAGCAAAGCTGTTTAGTGTCTATGGTTGTGTACTTTCAGCATTAGAAATATGCATACAGTCACCACATTTCACTGAAAAGCCAAATTATGACACTGACTGGGTTTAGTTACAAGCTGGAGAATACATCTCAATTAGAATTTATATTCAGGTACAAATTAACATTTGAATAACACATCGTCATTCAGACAAGAACTCTTCAAAAACAATTTTGTAAGCTTCCAAAGAAGTTTTAACAGCCATCCATCTCTCAAAAGCAAGTCCAAACAGCAACAGTTACTTTCAGGCATAGATCAGACATGCAAAAAGCAAGAGATCTTGACGACTGTCCTACCTTACTATCTCCTAGGACTGTAATGACAGGAATCCCCAAATTTTTCACATGCTGTTTGATATTGGGGCCCATTGCTGTTGCTAGCTGCTGAAGAATGCTCAGTGTTTGCTGCACCTGCACATAAAGAAAAAAGGGTTTTAAATAAACCAGTGTTACAAGCATGTGTGCAAAACCTCCAAGTTATATAGGGAAAAGTAACACTACTGCATACCTAGGTTTTTACTTTAGAACACCTGCTTAATGACATCTGTTTCAGATTTCCAATTCATCACACAAATGAAAAAAAAAAAGAATACTTCCATATTCTGAGCAAATTAAATTTCAATTAAAAATATTTCAAACAAGGGATAATTCACTTTTGTCACAAGTGAAGCAGTTATTCAAAATTTTTTTAAGATTGGCTTACATGACACTCAGAGTAAAGGTAGATTTTCCTTTTTTAAAAGGCAAATATTTATAAATATAGGCAAATATATGATTTAGAAACACACAGTACACTGTTTTCCAACTGTTGATTTCATTACATTGCAATACACCAAGTAATAAGCAAGGTTCAGAAATCATAAATAATTGAAGTTCTAAGCTGGAAACAGCTGAAACAGGATTTTGAAAAACATACCAAGATTTTATTGGAGTCATTGAGACGATTCTTCAGAGCAGCTGGAAGTTCTCCTATGTTTGGCTGTATGAACTTTGCTTCATTTAATATGCTTGTCACTTCATCTAGACCTTCCTTTCTGATCTTCCAGTTTTTATCTCCAACCTTAGACACTAGTTCAGCTGTGATCTTATCACTGCAAGGGAAAGTAGGTAAAAAGCCTGTTTTCTTAGTTATCTATCTATTAGTATTTGAGTGCTTCAACACCACAGATTTCTGCTTTAGAAAGCCTTTATAAACACAACGTTTTGAACTGCAGGGAAAGTATGTCTTCAGGCTGCAGAATTCAAACCTACCCAATATCTGTTCTTGGCAAGAGATCCACAACATCATTCCCAACCTCCTCCTGTTCTTCTTCCTCACCATCATCCCCACCTCCGGCACTGTGTCTGGAAATGCCACGAGTTGGAGTTGGTGCTGTCTGCCCTTGCATCTGCAAGCAACACAAAAATCAGAATCAGCTATTTTACCATTTTTCATTTGACCTTAAAAATAAAACCACTTGCATGATACCAATGTACTGGTTCAGGATAACAGACTTCTAAAACATTAGTATTCAAGCAAAACTAGGAACTTTTGGAGTTCTTAATGAAAAACCTAACTATTGACATAGCTGGGCATAATGACACTGCAGCTTTTATGCACTGCCTTAAAAAAATCTCTTACAAAAACACAGGTTACACCACAATATTACTACAGATTCCAGCTACTAAAGTTTTAAAGTAGTTTTAATGATACTCGGTAGTAAGAGAGCTACGCTTCATACCTTTTCAAATTCTGCATCTATCTGGGACAGAAGGGCTGGCTTCTCATCCTCAAAAAACATTCGCAGAGGAGGTCCCACATAAAGATACATTACTCCCAGCAGTGTAATGGCAGAAGTCCTCACAGCCTACCAGAGAAAGGACAAAATCACTCAAGTCTTCAGATTAAATATTGGCAATAATTTAGAACTAACATTCTAAATTTACCCACCGGGTTAGTTGCAGCAAGAGCAGTCTTCACGTTACTGATGAAAGCTTTGACATTCAGTCTGTGAGAAAAAGATTTCTCCCATAAACAAAATGTGGTACAGGAAACAAACAAACAAAATCATCACAACATGTTAGAGAAAAAAAATACCAGAGACAGATTTGTACTATTTGTCTACATACAGATGATATTTGCACCTATAAAATATCATCACAGGTACAATGTAGATAGCAGCTATTAAATAATTACTGAAAGAGACCAGTTTGGACAATAGCCTCTATATGAAAATCAATACAGTAAACTAATTTATATCAAAGTATACTATTATTACAGCTAGAAATCTTCTTAAACTACATCAGTGACATGGCTGCAAGGACTGAAATACTGAGGAATGAATTTAGAATAACCTTAAGTGCCTGAAACATGGCTACATAATAAAAGGTTTGTTGTTGTTGTTGTTTTGGGGTTTCTTTTGTCAGTCAGGCTCGGGAATCTCCCATAAAAGCGTGCAAATTTCAAAAAGAAATTAACAAGAGAAATAAAGGAACTGTGCAGTCTCAAACAGTGTTGTTCTAGGAACATATCTACACACAGACTACTGCACTGTAAATACACACTTTTTGGGGAATTTGCTGAAGAAAAGAGTTTACTTTCCAGACTTAATGAATGTTACTATCCATTTAATAGCTGCAAATTACATTAACTCAGGCACTGTAACTGCCCAAGTAGTGAAATAAATTTGTATTTGAAGTCTTCACTGCTTAGAAACTTCCTTCTCAACAGTACACTGTATTACGGATGCTTGACCACATTCAGTTAAGAGGCTGATTAAAAATTAAGGACTACCATCCCCGGTTCTGATGGAGAATCCATTTCTTACCCTCACCCTCAATATACCCTATTGCCAGATATAATAGCTATTTTGTTGGCTAAATGTTCACCCTGTTATCAGCCTCAAAACATCTCCCATGGAGAGTAATAAGCATGCTGATATGTTCTCTTCTGTAGGCTGTCAGATTTGATTTGGTTTTTCTTTTAAACTACAAAACATAGTGAACCACCTAGATGCACGTGTATTCAAGCAGTATAACAAATGCAATACCACAGCTCCTTGCCCAGCCCAACCTGTAGTACCTTAAGAAAAATACTCCTCAGAGAAAGTCAAGTGATGAATAAAGCAACTAGTAATGTAATCACATTCTATTCCACTAATAATGTCAGATACTTTCATTTACACAATTAGAGCCAGAAGAGCACCTGATGGCTAGCATCAGAGTTTAAGGAACAAGAGTTCAGAGGAGGAGCAGAATCTTAGTTCTAGATTAGAAACATTTTCTTTCAAGTTTCTCTTAGCAATTTACTTAAAAGACCTACCCAGAAAAGCCAAACTCTTTAATTGCATTTGAAAGCCAGTTCAAAGTTTCTGACTGGTTTTTAGGATTCTTCTGAGAGAAAGCCATAGCCACAACCTGGAATAGAAGAGAGTTAAGTATAAATTTTCATTGGCAAACCAGATGACAATGCCCTGTAATAAAGAAGTTAAGACACACCTGCAAAAAAACACAGAGCATTGCAAATGAACAGAAAAAGCTGGAGTAAACAGGAGGAAAAAGCAATTGTGTCGCTGTAGTAGAATAAAATTGGAACTGAGGTGAACCAGAAGTTCCTGAAGTACTTAAAAGCAGCCAGAGACATTTTTATTACAGATGCATGCCTGCTCTGGCAGCATTAAGAGATGCTGATCAATTACTCATCATTACTTTACCTTGGAAGATCACAGAACAGATCCTCCTAGGAGCTGTGCTAAGGCACATGGAGGATGGGCAGGTGATTGAGACAGTCAGCACAGCTTCACCAAGGGCAAGTCCTGCCTGACCAACCACCACAGAAGGCCTTCTGTGATGGAGTGACTACACTAGTGGAGTTACAGATGTCACCTATCTGAACTTCTGTAGGCCTTGGACATGATCCTACACAACATATTCCTCAACAGCAGAGAGATGGATTTGCTGGGTGGATTGTTGTGGGTAAGGAATTGGTTGAACAGTTACATCCAAAGGGTACTGGTCAATGGCTCAGAGTCCTGATGGACATCAGCCATAAATTTCCCTCAGAGGTCCATACTGAGACCAGTACTATTTAATGTCTTCATCAATGACTCAAAGGGATTGAGGGCACCCTCAGCAAAGCTGAGATGAACAGTGTTCTGTAGCGCAGTCAATGTGCCTGAAAGACAAGATGCCACCCAGAGGGACTTGGACAAGCTCGAGAAGTGGGCCCATGGGAACCTCATGAGGTTCAACAAAGACAAGTGCAAGGGACTGCACCTGGGTGAGGGCAACCCCTGGTATCAATAGAGGCAGGTGGGAAGAGAGAGTGAGAATGCAGCCCTGCCAAGGAAGACTTGGAGGTGCTGGTGGATGAGAGGCTGGACATGAACTGGCAATGTGTACTTGCATCCCAGAAAGACAATGGTGTCCTGGGCTGCATCAAAAGCAGCATGGTCAAGGGAGGGGATTCTTCCCTCTGCTCTGGTCTTCAGAGACCCCACCTGGAGTACTGCATCCAGTTCTGAGGTCCCCAGCAAAGAAAGGACACAGACCTGTTGAAGCAAGTCCAGAGAAGGGCCACCAAGATGATTAGAAGGATGGAGCACATCTCTTGTGAGGAAACACTGACAGAATTGGAATTGTGCAGCCTGAAGAAGAGAAGGCTCCAGAGTGATCTTATTGCAGCCTTTCAGTACTTGAAGGGAGCCCACCAGAAAATTTTTGACAAAAGCATGCAGTGATATGGCAAAGGAGAATGGCTTTAGACTGAAAGGGGAATTGTGATTGCCCCATTCCTGGAAATGTTCAAGGCCAGCTTAGATGGGGCTTTGAGCAACCTGGACTAGTGGAAGATATCCCTGCCCATGGCAGAGAGGGGAGGACTTAAACGATCCTTAAGGTCCCTTCCAACTAAAACCATTCTGTGATTCTATTTCCACTTTTGGATGCACATATATTTAACTTCTACCTCAGAAGTCACCTTGAGAGCAAACAAATAACTTTTAAGCAACAGAGAAAAAAGAAAGATTTAGGATTAACTCCTCAGATGGAAAGGACACTCCACATACTATTTCTGATTTTATTTACTGAAAGAACACCTTTGGTGCTTACTTACCTGCTCAGCAGTCCATGGCAACTGACATGCTTCTGCTATTGCTGTCATGGCTTCTTTTGCATTACTTCCACATTTCACATCGCCAACCTTGTCTACAAGACCATCCAGCACAACCTGTGCTGAAGTTTTGGAGAAGTTTCCTTTCTGTGCAATCAATGCAACTATATGTAGCTTCATTTGCATCACCTGGAACACCCACAACAGCAAGAAAGTTACTCATGTCTTTGTGTATTTTACAGCAATTTTTTTATTCTAACTATAGAGACAAAAAAATATATAGATTTGTGGATAAATATACACAGACATCTTTTATATACACACATATTTATGTTTTTGTGTGATTATACACAAAAAACTACATATTGTTATATTAATATATACACAATAACACTGGGCAGCCATTATTAGAACGTATACACACACACATGTAAATCCACACACATGTACATACAAACATCCAGAGATGATGTTTTAAGTTATCTAAGACTCAACTGTCAGCAGAAATAAAATCTAATTTCAAAGTTTGTATTTCTCCTTGATACAGACAGAACTGTGTCCCTGATGCTGTGACTGTCACCAATGATATATGCACCTACAGCCTTTTAGATGGAAACATAGCTTACATTAAGTAGCAAAAAATGGACTGTTACTGATGGATAATGCATTACCTGAAAATTTGTTTCCTTCCAACCAGGTTTCTTGGCCAGCATTCTTACTAGAGCTTGGCAAGGCATTTCACTTCTCTCCATAAGCTCAACAGCCTAAAGGATAAGTGTTAAGTTAGACAGCGAGTCAAAAATTATACAAAACTCAAACTGAAGTTCTCAACTGTCTTCTAAATGCTTTCTTAATACTGAGTTAAATTGCAGAAATTCTCAGCATTAAGAATTTACCTGAAGAGCCTTACTACAAAACCCACTTTTACAAGGAGACCATTTACAGGTACTGAGCCAACATTTAAACTACAGCATTCACATCACTACGCTTTGTATGTTCTTTAAAAAATGTCCTCAACAACCACTATAGGCCATTACAGCTCTGAGAATTTAACACTTAACCAAAAAACAAACAAACTCCAAACAATCCACCCTCAAGCCCCCTCAAAAAGTTGGTTTTCTTTAAGATGGAGTATGTTGTGTACCTTTCACACTGAAACACTGACTACACAGAGCAGACTAAGCCTGAATGTAATCTAAATTACTGTTTTCCACTTGTTGCTACTTATTTATTCAACTGAAACTGCTACATCTTTACTTTTGAATAAAGCCGGTTTCTGCAGCAGCATTTCAGTGCAGCCAGTCACTATTTCCTAATTGGAGATAGCTACTTTGTCCACTAAAATATTAACTCAGTCACAACTGTAATGGTGTAGCAGCATGAACTACTTGTACATCCACAACTGAAGCCTTCTTGTATGTGAATTCTCAAAGGTCTTCTGATGGATACCATTTGAGCGACATGATTTTTTTTTTGTTTGTTTGTGACTACATGAAGCACTCTCCACCGCTGTGAAGATTGTTAATATTGTATAAGACTTCAAACATCAACTATTATAATCAATTGCTGCACAACACACAAACAGCAGGAACTTATTTGCAACAGATTTGGCCTTGTCATTGCAAAACCTTTTATATAAACCTAGGTAACTTTGAGACCAAGCTTTAGAATTACTTGGAGTTTTAAAAAGACCTCTAAGTATTCTCAATAAAAATACAAGTATTTTTGACAAAAGTATAACTATCTACATTAACCTAAAATACTTACTCCACTACTGCTATGGATCCATCTGAAGTGCTGACATGCCACTACTACTACTACGTCTTTCAGGAGAGCTACCAGGCCGGAAGAGCTGAAGAAATTATTACTTGTTTTGCTTTCCCTACCTGCCTTTCTTATGAATTGTTACAAACGTACCTTCTGAAACTCCTCCATGCAGGCAAGCCTCTCTTTCCAGTTACCACTGTCCAACTGCTGGATACAAGAAGCTGGAAGGACAGCAGCAGCTTTCTCTTCACATACTTCTATCTGCAGACAGATCAGAACAAGGTTAACACCCCACTGGATCCCCTCAGAGGAGGGCAGCAGCCTTAAGGATAGGTGAGGTACTGAAATTACCCTTGTACTGTGGTGCATTTCCAAAATAGGAAAAGGCTTCTATTGTAGGTTAAAAGACTTTTTTATACGTTACAGTTTAGGGGCCCTATGTAATCCCCCAAAAGGATGATAAATTGTGCACACAGACAAAAATAAGCCTGAGCACCGACTATTTAGTTATAAAATCAAGCAGAGGTAACTCAAAATTTGCAAGATAATTTTGTATCAAGTCTGAATAAACACTGACAGGAATGAATCAGTAGTTGATGAAGGTGGACAGGAGAACACATCCTCTGCCTCCATTTTAGCAAAATGGAAAATTTAAATTATTTAGTAATAAAAACTTCCCTTGTTTCCCTGGTGTCTGTATCACCTTCAGGAACTGTATACTCACTGTCCACTGCATAACTAGCAATATAAACTGGACACATAATGGAAATTATTCATTCTAACAGTTCAAAAAACTTGCAGATACATCTAGCAAAGCTTTAATAGCTCCTTCTGTTACTGTTTGACCTACAGATACCTTAGTTTACCTGGCTCCCCCCCCACCAAGAAGGTAGGTAGATGCTCAATTAACATGCAGAATTGAGTCATTTTCTTGAAATGTAACTTAATATGAACAGCACAGAACAGACTTGCATTAGTTCATTTAATTATTACTGTATTTCACTTCAGATTTCAGTGTAAACTCCAGAATTATGTATTCTCAGGCTTTTAATGCCAGACACTTTCAGCAAATCACGTATCCCAAATAGCATATGAAGTAGTCATATCATTACTTTTTTCATTTGTTCCTAGTTCAGGGGCAACGATATACTCTGCCACATTAGCATGATTTATTGTTTACTGCTTTATGTGGCCTGGTACCAACATCAGCCTGAAGAACAAGTGTATTTACCAAAGATCCATTTCACTGGTTATGAATTTATCCATATTGCTTTCCCTTCTCCTAACAAAAGCCCACCAAACAAACCAGACAAACAAAAAACCCACCACCAGCAAAAAAACCCCACACCAACTTAAGTGAAAAATTTTGTAGTAGCTGAAGAACTGATTAACCAAATACTCACAGATAGCTCTGATTCAAATATTTCTTTGGTCTCAGGACCCTTCTTGCCTTTAGCCCCAGCACCTCCTGTACCTGCAGCTGCAGCTGGTTTGCCTTTCTTAGGTGGGGCCCCAGTCTAGAAAGATAATGGATAAGTTAGCCAAAGATCAAGTATGTCTGTAGTTCAGGTATCAGAAAGAACTGCTGTTTTTCCACACTTCTTTATTCTAATGTCAAGAGAATACATATCTCTTCAGTGGCATAACAGCTGCAGGCAAAGAAATAGTTTTCTGCTAAAGCTTATTTAATTTAATGTTGCTTTCAGACTACAGGTTTTAAGAAATAGATACAGTAAAAATGGACACACAAAACAATGAAGAATGAAATAGGAAAGAATGTATGTATTTGTGAAGGTTTAGGAAATAATGAATTTATCTATATATTGTCCTATGGATACTGATTAGATATTAAACATGCAACTGGTGTGTCTTTCTGAGGTTACCAGAGTATGAATAGATTTCAGAAAATATGAGCTATTCTACTAGTCATTTCCAGGGAATCCACGCAAAGAAGAAAGTAGCATATGACAAAGACAATTTACAGCGCTACTTTAGTCAATTTTCAAAATACAAAGAATAATTTCAAAGAAATATAGGCTAATGGTTCAAATTATTTAAATATAAACAAAGGAACAAACTAAACACATTGCTGAAGAGAACACCCAATATTTAATTAGTAACCTTGCTAGTTACAAGAAGAGACGTTGACTTCAGCCAAGGATTATTATATCACCAGAGAGCACACTGATGTCACAACATCTGAGGTTCCTCTGAATGCCTCCAGTGCTTTATCACTATTCAAAATCAAAACCCAGTATTAAGACATATGTGACAATACAGTTTGTATCATTAAAAATGGAGATTTCATCAAATACATCCTAAGAAAATCCCAGATTCTTTTTGCTGATAGGCTCACCTACTCCTGCAAAAGGACAGTGATACCCCAGTGGAGGGCGGTCTCTTACCTTCACAGCAGATGCTTTTTTCAGTGGTCCTGGTTTGGTTGCTGCATCTTTTGTTTCTTTATCTCCCCCAGGCCCTGGAAGAGCAGCAGTCTTTCCAGCAATAGCCTTGCCCTCTCTTTTATCGGCACCTCCTCCTGTCTTTTTACCATAAACCAGTTCTACCTTCTCAGCGCACTCTTTAATCTGCCAAGCAGTGGGAAAAAAACAAAGGGAGAGGGGAGAAGCTATTTAGCTATGACAGTTGGAGGTACAGTGTCCCTTCACCAGCAGTGTTCCATCTTGACTACTCTTCAAAAAATGTGAAAAGTTTACTTCACAAAATTTTATTATCTTGTATTCCTTACAACAGTAAGGTTAACCAGTCAATGGCATCAGCCATCCCTGTATTGCCAGGATAATTTTCTTAGTTCAAAATGAAGTGTATTTATACACAGAGAAAGCATTGATGTCCTACTGATATTTAGAGATGCTCTCAAGCCTCATTTTTAGCATCTTAAGTTATAAAATCTTCATTCAGTCAACACACCTGCCAACTTACGAAAACGTTCCAACAACTTTGTTGTTCGAAAGTAAGTCTGTAATAGCAAATCCTGTCTAGTAATATGGAATTAGACCATATGGTTGTGACTTAAAACTGTTTCAGACAATGAAGTGCTCAAAACCAAAAAAAAGCTCCACATACAACCAACCAAAACTACAACTAAATCTCACAACCCACTCATAGATAATACAGTCTTGAAAACAAACAGCTACTTACCAAAAGAATGCTAAGGTTAAGGTGCAATGTTAGCATATTAATGCATTTTAAGTGGAAAGTAGGGGAGGGGAGGTGTGAAAGCTTGGTAATCTAGAGAGTAATAAGGTTTTCAGTTTTTCTTCAACATCAGTAGCATCTCAGTAAAAAATAAATTTTAGAAAATCTTACTTAAAAATCACTAGGGTAAAGCATTCTCTTTCATCTCCTCTAGCCAGAGACACATCTTAAATGGATAAATATGGTGCTTTTTTTACAACATCTGTAACAATACTCACTCGATCAAGCTTTAGTTTGTCTACGTCTGCTAGAAAAGGATTCACAGCTTTTTCTCCAGCCACCTTCAAGGCAGTGCCTAATGCTTCAAATCCAGCATCTCTTACTTCCGGAGCAGAATCATTGATATGCTGCAGAGAAAGGCAACTTGTGTCATGTGACTTACAGCTCATATCTAAACATCTTCTATATAGTTCCCCTCCCCTTTTTAAAAATCTATATCTACTCAGAATAATTCCTAACATTCCACCACAGAAAGAAAATGGTTTTCCTATATACTGACAAAGTCTACTGTTTCTCAGATACAGCTGTTTTCTCATCTTTGGGCCTTTCACAGAAGAGGTTTAACATTCATGCTTTAATACTGCAACACCATGAAAGTTACAACGAGTTAAGAGTTCTGCAGGCTTGTTCAAATTTCCGTTTTTTTAAGCCAGGGATATCTCCCATAACAAGGACAGGACTATTTTGTAATAAGAAAAAGTATATATAATTATCATTTACACTGATAAATGCTCTAGCGTCATTGCTGTGTATGAATTGATGGTTCTTTAATTCATCCTAAGTGGCATGTAACATTCCAACAAAAACTTGCTCCCAGAACAATCCAACACTTCAGAACAACAGTGCTCAAGTCAATGCCAGAGAAGTACCAACTCCTCCTGCCTTTACCTTGAGAAGTGCAGCACAGAAAGGTTTTAACAGGCTTTTTGGCAGAGTAGAAGGTGTGCAGTGTCGGAAGCTTCTTGCAATGAAGAGGGATGTTTGTTGCTTAATTGTTGGGTTTTTGTTGTCCATGACTGCCAAAATATCTTCACTTAGGTTCTGCAATGTGGTCTACAATGTTGAATAAACAAGTAATTAGTTTCAGTAAAGAGAAAAGCAAATCAAAATTAGAGACCAATTTTTGGACCATGGGAAAATTTTCACTCATACTTACTGTAAGAAAGATTGCATCAATAGCCTCCTGCAGTGCCTGCACTACCTGAGGCTTCTTCTCTTTAAACTTCTCCAGGATTGTTGGAACAACCTATGGGAAAGGGAAACAAACAAAAACAATCGTCTCCTCACTAATGTAACTGTAAAGCCTGAGAGTCTGCTCCCTGGTATTTTGCAGAGAAGGCAGTAATTCAAATATTACTACTGTCTCCCTCCACGGTACACAACAGCAGTATGAACTGATTTATTTGAGCTGATCTCGAATATTAAATTCATTCCAGTCACTCTATTAACAAATACAGATTTTTTTTTTTTTTTAACAATTTCATAGCAAAACTGAACAAAAGGTAGATATACAAGCACATATAATTACAGATTAATGCTTTGGCCTACTGGTCTGGAACACAGAGCAAAAGAATGGAAATAAACAATTTCATAACACAGGAGTGCTGTGCTCTTGTACTGTAAGACTCCAAAAAGGCAAATAACCTGTCATCTCTTTCCTAACTTTCTGACAGCACTAAGCATGGTTCATCAGGAAGTCCTCATCTGACCCATAGCTGACAAGACCATGATTCTAAAGCAATCTGAATCCTCTACAGCAATATTTTTCAGACCTATCACCTTGAAAAAGCACACCTGACACTAAACTATGCCATACTGGAATTTGACAGCAATTTCTACCTAATCTAGATACTCAGACAGTTACTGCTGAAAGCCAAACAAATAAAATATTTGAGGAGGGGAAAAAAAAATAAAAAACTATTCAGCAGAAATTCTCCTGTGCGAGTAAAATGAGCAGGTCCATTGAAGTGTGGTCTCTGTAATAGTAAGAACTTCTGTAATAAGCCAGACACATGCATATCTTAATTGTGGAAGGTAGGCTATTTTCTAGATTTTCATAAGCATAACAGTTCACAGCCTGGAAGCAGTCGGGTGCCTTACAGAAGTTACAAGCTCTTGCATAACACAGAATAGATTTGCTTTCTCCTCAGAAGCTATGGCATCTCAACCCTCTGTAACACAGTGACCTAAGATCAGGTGATATTCTTTCTTGGGCTGCAGCTTCCAAATTCCCCATTCACAGACTTCAGCATCAAAAAACGTTCAGTTAACACAGACTGCACCAAAAAGGCCCTCATACGTGCTACTGCAGGTGCTAGACACCTCTAAGCCCTACACAGAACAAAGTCAAAAGCAAGAGATATTTAAAATCATTAAGCCTCTATTTTAGAAAATGCTGAGAGCAAGAATGAGTACTTAGGAGCTGTATCCCATGCAAGAGGGAGGGAAGGAAGAAAAGTCAGTCCAGGGCTACCAATGCAGTCAGAGGTGAAGCCAGTGCACTCAGTTACAGTTGAGTAGTATGGTTCTATGCATGATTTCATCACTCTTGTTTGAGCATAGACTGCAGACTAACATTACAGTCCTATATTTAGCTAATAGAGTTTATAATAATCCCACAACTGTAGCAACAATTCTGTTTTGTAACACTCAATGCCCACTCTCAGAAGTCTACATCTTCCTCACAAGTAAATAAATCCAGCAAAAAACGTGAACTGGTAAAACGAGTACTGAGATTATGCACTCCATAGCTGCCATTAGAGTACTGTAAAAGTCATCCTCTCAACGCCATTTGCTTGGCAACCCCAGAGCTACATCCTTATTTTAGAAGCTTGTCTTTTTTCAATACTGACTCTGTAGCTATGAAGATTAACCTGGAGAAATCAAGTGTAAGCAGATGTAGCGAATGCTTCTTACAACTACAGACAGCTTTCAGAATCAGACTGTCCAAACTGTTGTTCAGAGTTCAGGAGACTGGGATGTTTCTGAAGCAGTGAGATTCAGTAACTTCCCAACTGAAATACAACACTACTGGCAGCCAGGCACATCAGTTCTCTCTGTCTCTAAGCTTTAACCCCATCACTCTTGCTTACAACAAGAAAAGTATGACGGAGCAGCTTAAAGAAGGCTTGAGAAACAAGTGAGAACTGCAACTAGATCATCAGAACATTTTGGTACCAAAAAATCTCAGAAGTTTTGGCTATCTAAAGCAGATCGAAAAACCCCACAAAATCCCAAAAAATTAACACAAAAAGCAGACAACAAAGAAACAAAACATCCACCATCTACCTTCCCCAGCATTCAAACAACCTAACAAACACACCATGAAGCTGCTAAGTAGGACTCTGATTCAGAAGCTATTTTTTCCACTGTAGCCTACAAATGCACTTCTGTGGGTGTATCTCTAGGATAAGGTACCGTAAATAAAGTTCATTTCATGGCAGAATAATTCACAGTGTTCTTAGTACAGAGGATTTATATTGCAATAGAAAGCTTTATGTTGCTGAATATGAATAAAGAAGATTCTTTCAAACTTAAGCTACAAAGATCTTGTCAGATATTTCAATGCTTGCTTCTTTAAGGGGTATGTAAGTATTCATAACTGTACAAAGAATACCTTTGAAAGTAGCAAGGTTTGACAGGAAAAAAAAAAAAAGAAAAAAGAAAAGAGGTGTCCAGCATCAACAGAACCAGCAAAAAAAGTACATACTCTTACTTACATGTCCTGCATACTGTCCAAATTTCTTTCGGAGGCCAGTAGCTAGTCCAGCAAGGCATTTGGCAGCCAAAGCAACTAACATAACATTTGTATCCTTTCCAACAACCTGAACAGAAAAAAACCAAACAATCTTAAAGACTAAAAATCCAAGTTTCAGAGACATGGAAGAATTTCTCAGCATAGTCAGTGGGCCACTGATTGGGTTATTTACACCACTGTTCCAACTAACAATTTTCTACTCAGGAGTATTATCTCAAGTGTACCTTTTAAACTGTAATACAAATAAATTACAAAAAAAATATTAAAATATATATATGAGCAGTCCAGATTTTATTTATTACCTTTTTGAGAACTTTCACCAAGTCTGCATAGTCTCCTGATTCCAGCTTGGGATTTTTCACTAACAGTTCAACAGCTTCTAGAGCTTCTTTCCTTTCTTGCCACTTTTTTGCTTCCTGCAGAGTAAATAATTTACATTAACCTATAAATGTGAACAGTTCTAGAGAAGCATAACTGCCCCAAACCATAGATTAAAAATCCTAATTCCATCCTGAGAAAATCAAGATCTCCCTACAGTTCAACATCAGTAATTACAATGAAATACACAATACAGTCCTTTTCCAGAATATACCTCAGCTCCTTAAAATTACAGCTTTCTTGCTGCTAAATTCAATTGTGAAACTTATTTATGAGTGTATCTTTCATTTACACTAGTTTGTTATTATCCATGCAGCACTAAAGCACACATTGCAGAATGTCTGCAAGTCTTAAGACTCATCAGTTCCACATGTCACAGAATTAACAGGTAGTATTTAAGTTTATGCTTACTATTTTCTCATAGAAGTCTTTGGGAAGCTTGGAAAGAATTTCTACAGCTTCAAGCAACTCATATGCATCTACCTGTGGTACCGTCTCTTCCTCATCATCACCTCCTGCAACCAGGAGAAAAATATAAGCAGTGACAAAAAGTTTTGGCTAGAGCACCACCTTAATGCTCAGTGTCTGGGAAGTGATACCAGCAGTTGTGATTTTGCTATTTCAAAGGACAAATACTATTTCATATAAAGTTTCTGCCCCAGACATGTCTTGTTGTGTAGGACACCCCATATGTTTTGCACCAGTTTGAGTGCAAGCTCTTTACAATTTAAGATGTTCTTTCAGAAACTATGTAACAATAATACACTCTTCAATGGAGTTCAGAGATTAAATAGTTTACCTCCATCTGCATCCCCTCCAACTGCCTGCTGCTGCTCAAATTTTGCCTTCAGTTCCTGTTGGGAACGCAGGAACCTGGTCTGCCTGGGAGCAGCTGATGACACTTTGATCCACTCTTCTTCCAGTTCTTTTAGCTGCCAAAAGGAAAAAGAATCATCGTATTGGAGACATTATGCACATACTTCAAGAAAAGCAACTCATTACAATTTTCCCATTTCAAAGCCAAGAGAGCACCACCTTTCAAGTTTTTTCTGCCATTAAAGGAGTAACTTCCCCTTCACATTCACTGTTCAGAAGATTTTTGTCTAAGTATATCCTCTGAACAGAATACTATCAGTCAGTGCAAAGCATTTACATAAGAACAAACTGTAGAACAGTCAGAATGGCATGGCCCCTCTGTAGAGGCTTCGAAATAAAAATGACTGAGCATGAAGGAAGATCTCCATTACAGCCATGCTATTATTACATACTACAACTAAGATGAAACAAACATGTTGAGCTGTTTTTGATGAAACAGTGTTTTTTTAACCATGCCTTTTACAGCAAGCTACCACTTTCCACCTGAACACAATTAACTGAAATGGGTAGGACAGAAGGATGCATAATTTATAAAGTTTTAAAATAATGCAATGTTCTATCGTAGTGCAATGCCACTTCCTGAAGTGGAACAGTCACATCCTGAGCACCATCACAACAAGTATGAAAGGATGCAGAGAGGAAAATATTTCAGGGGAAAAAGAGAACTGAGAATGAAAATGGTTGACTTGAAGATCACAGTGCAGGGGTCTTTTATAAGGGCAACCATTCTACTAGTCAATCTCCCTTTTCATTTTCAGTATGACGCTTCCCCCCACAACTTCAGGTATGTTATGATTTCCTTACAGAGAATGACAAACATTTTGGCAAAGTTACAGGAAGCTAAAAAGTACATTCCAGCTTTGACTTTAAGAAGGCCCAACACTGTAAAACCAGGGAGGGCAAGCATGAAAGCGTTCTACCAAACGTTTGGATACAGAACAACTTTCTGCCTACCTGAACAGAATTTATGTTCTGCAATGGAGGTCTCAAAGCATCCCTTATCCAACGGTAGATCTCCACAGCAAGGAGCTTGGCTTCATCTCTAACAGCTTTTTCTCGAGATTCAAAAAGTTTTGGCAATACTTTGATGATTGGCTTCAGTGAGATTATTTTTGAACCAAATTCACTGAAAGTAAAACACATGGCATCAGCGTCCAATAGGAACCAGGGAGTGATTCACAAGTAACAACTCATTTTTAAAAAACAATCTATGAAAGTCTTCCAGTGCACATTTAGGGATTTTGTAATTTACTCAAATCATTATTACAGCTATTATTTTGTGATGCCACTGAGCTACTGTAAAATTTAAAGAATACTTGCCCTATCAAAATTATCTTTCACACCTATCTTGGAATTACAAAACCAGGCCTCTAAAATTACTTCAAAGCACTAAATCCAATCTACTGCTTAAATGTGCCCCCTTGATAGGGGGCAAAGAGGTGGAGAAAAAAAGAAATAGAAAGAAGCTGTCCTTAGACCAAAATTTGTATGACCTACTTTTTTTTTTTTTTTTTTAAATCAGAACAGAATCTCCTTTGTCTATCCTTGGAAGCAAACTGCAGTAAAAGCATTAGTCACTTTTCCACTTGTTGGACCAGATAATTATAGTGAGCCTGGGTCATCTTCATAGAAAACATGTATTGAAATATGTGCCACTGGAAGGACACATAAAACAAGTTTCCCCAGCCAATCACCCTTCCTCACCAGTAGATTCCACATATTGCTGAACTTAATACACAAAACTTCCTATTTCAGTCACTGACAAGAACACAGGAACTTTCTTTTCAAACTCATAGTAAAGTTAATTGCTATATTTAAGACATCACATCATCATCACCTCAAAAGCAATAAATTGTTTGGATTCAGAAGCATTTCCTCTTCAGAATTCTGAATTAACCTTTCTACCAGGAACACTTTTTCTTATGCTTCCCTCCAATCAAGTTCTACATGAAAAAGCCAGTAAGAGGCTGCTCAAGAACTCAAATTTATGTCTCACTTTCTAGAAATTCTAGTGCACATCATTGTATTGCCACACCCAGTTTGAAAAATAATAAATATTAAAACTTTCAAAAGAGATCTTGGAAGCAGCACCATTTAAATGCAGAATATGAACAAGTTAGTTGCCCAAGATTTTTATTTTTCTATCATGACTCAAAAAGAGAACATATTGGGAAAAAAGCCTGTACAAACTTATTCTTATCTAATTCATATAATCTAATTTATTTAACGATACAAGAAAGAAGAGAAACCTTAGCACAAGAGAGAAAACATCAGAAGCTAAGCTACTCTCCATTCAAGCTACCCACCTAGGTACAACATAGACAAATTTTGTTATCGGTGGAGAAAACCTGTCAGAGGACAAGTCAAATTTAGGAAGCAACCCAGTTCAGAAACAGAAGTTTAGGCCCATAGGGCTCCATGAAAGAATTTGATCTTAACATCAAAGACAATAAAATACTGCACATAAGAAAAAAAGCAGATGCAGTACATTTTACAGGAGTGGGTAGTTGAAAGATACTGAGGATGGTTATACAGGTTTCTAATTACACTGCACTGTTGAAAGAACATTTGACTAGATTAGGCAATTTAAAATAGCTAAAATACATTCTTAAATATGGGACAGTAGTTTCACTTAGCAGAAGCACAGGTAATATGCTAAGCCAAATGTTTTGACTTTTTACAGAAGCCTAAAACAGTTTAACAAGGACTGTCTCAGCAAGTCCTCTAAAAGATATATAGCATAAGACAATCTCCATATATATTATACAATTTTCACATGAGCTACTTTAGTCAGAAAAGCGTTTATCTATTAATCCCAATATTATCTGTTTTCTCTGAAAAACCCCCTAATAGACAGTGAATTGTATATACACCAAATATAAATTAGAGGACTGGGCAACCACCAACCATATGAAGTTCAAGGGGAAGTGCCAGATTTTGCACCTGGGATGGGGCAATTCTGGATGTTCATAGAGACCGGGGAATGAGACACTGGAAAGCAGTGCCAGGGAAATGGACCTGGGGATCCTGATCTATGGCAAGTTGAATGTGAGTCAGCAGTGCCCTGGCAGCCAGGAGGGCCAGTCATGTCCTGGGGGGGCATCAGGCACAGCATCACCAGCTGGTCGAGGGAGGGAATTGTCCCACTCTGCTCTGCACTGGGGTGGCCTCACCTTGATTATTGTGGGCAGTTTTGGGCACCACAATATAAGAAGGATACTAAGCTGTTAGAGAGTGTCCAAAGGAAGGCAATGAAGATGGTGAAGGGCCTTAAGGGGAAGCCGTGTGAGGAGCAGCTGAGGGCACTTGGGCTGTTCAGCCTCGAGGAGACTGAGGGGAGACATCATAGCAGTTACAACTTCCTCAGGAGGGGCAAGGAGGGGCAGGCACTGATCTCTGTGGTGACCAGTGACATGACTCAAGGGAATGGCCTGAAGTTGTGTGAGGGGAGGTTTAGGTTAGATATCAGAAAAAGGTTCTTCCCCCAGAGGGTGGTTGGGCACTGGCACAGGCTCCCCAGGGCAGTGGTCACAGCACCAAGCCTGACAGAGTTCAAGCAGTGTTTGGCCAATACTCTCAGGCACATGGTGTGACTCTTGGGGATGGTCCTGAGCAGGGCCAGGAGATGGACTTGACAAACCGTGTGGGTCCTTTCCAACTCAGCATATTCTGTGATTCTGTAATTATTATATGGACAATGGAAGCTTAGTGCGCAATGTGGGTTTTGGTGGTTTTGTTTTTTTTTAAAGCTTTCCTCTAAAAACACACACTGTGTACCTAACTAAACATACTCACATTAGTGATGAAAACAGTGTTTTTAAGAAAACAAACTGCATTTTAGTTTTCACTTTATTTCAGGTATTCAGAAGAGAAGCCTCACAGTCTGGAACAGGATGCACTAATCTTGCCCTTCTTTTGGAGGTCTGTTGTGAAAATGGAAGTTAGGTAAACAGCTACCATGAATCAAAGGATCCAGACAAGGTTTGTAAAACACAGACAACCCTCACATTTAACAAAACCCATGATGCTCTTATGTGTTGTTGTCAAAGAGTATCAGTTCAGGAAAGATGCATCCTATTCAACAATAGGGTCTTCTAAAGACTTCAGAAGTAAATTAGACTCCATATATTGCTGGTGTGAGGAAAAAAGAAAGAGGAAAACCCGTAAAGAAAATCCCCATGATCTAAAAGCTTACCTTAGTGCTTTCCTCAGTGTCTCTATACAAGCTACTATGATTTTCGGGTTTTTGTTGTCCAGACCCTTTAGTAATTCTTCTTGTATTGCCTCCCCTTTCTCAATTTCTATATACATTAGACATATATCTAGACCCAGCTCTTTGGCTCTGGCTTTTGGCTGATTGAACACCTTATTTACAACTCCAGATGCTACTTCTCCGGTTGTCCTGAAAGATGAGAGAGTATTACATTTGGAACATTTATGTCAATTAATTGTTCTACACCATTATCCACAGAAAAAAACCACATGTAACAGTAAAACCTGATTAAAACCCAGCAAGTCCTCACACAAAAGGGACTATATCCTATGAAAACTTTGAAGGTAATAACCTTTTGTAAGGGACAACTTCAACCTCTAGTTTAATCAAAAGATCACCTGCAGATCATAGTTAACATGTTTCTAATAGCAGGCTACACCAGTGAATAGCAGACATTCTCAAAAGTGTATGAACACACACTAGTTGAAGTTCACAAATAAATGCCATGTCCTGAAATTGTGTATGTTAGAGTATCACATCAGTACACAACCCCAGCACAGGATTTCACATATATTTCCAATCTTCAAATAAATTCAATTACTTACACCACTTTTAAATCAAGGAGTTGCAAGGTTGTTTGGTTTTTAAACAAAGTTTTGGGTTTATTTGTTTTGTAGTAAGACTTTTATTCATTTTATCAGGTCACAAAGTCAAGGGACCAAAGCACTAATCTAGCATCTTAGGTGCTTTTATTTCACTGTCAAGATTATAGCCTGTTTCATGAGCTAGACAACACAGAAGTACTAAAAAATATCCCTTAAGAAATTGGCAGGTATGAAGATTCATACTGGTTAAGTTGGATGCAACACCACATAAACATAATTACATTTTATTTCATGTATGAATTACACAAATATCCTCCTGGAAAAAAAAGCTCCCTGTACAGATGCATTACTTTAGCCAAACAAGAACAGGATTCCAGTTCCCAGCCCTTGCACCACCACATTACTGATTCACTTTCTTTGCCATTTCAGAAATTTTTGCTACTGCCTTTAACAGCTTCTTAGAACATCATAAGCAGTTTGTGACAATATGCACATGGTGGACACCTACTAGGAAAGCCTGCTGCTCTCAATAGGAGAGATCAGAATTTTTAGTGGCCACTGCACAATTTATGTGCAGCCTTTCTCAAAGAGGCACGTTAAATTGTCCTAACATCTTAACAGCAGCAAGAAAAGGCTACTTACTTCCCAGCTACATGAGCATTTTCAACATAAGCAAGTGCTGCTTCCAGTCCTTTCAGCTGAGCCACCGCATTGGAGTCTGTCACAAATTTCTTTATCAATCCAAGATACTTGGACCATTCAGGACTCTTTTCATCATCTATCTTCTGGAAGAGCTTAAGGGCTTCTTCATAACCATTTAATCTGGCTTTCCACAGCTAGAAGCAGAAATTGGACATTCAAATGTTGTGCTAGTACAAATATTAATTCACCAACCTCACCAAGTTTTCCAATCCTATTTGAAAGTATGGTTAGCAAGCTGGCACCTGCAGACCGCTCTTCAATGTCTATATGAGTAACATTCAAGAGGACAAAATACTTGGTTTTCTCCTGCCAAGAATAATCTGGATAGAGGGATGCCAGTCTTCCCCACCACTCTTCAAAAGTTCTAAGTACCACTGATGAGGAGGTGGGAGCCCAACAACAGTTTCAGCTAGAGATGAGTAATTTCTCCATGTGAATGAGTGTACTGATCTTTCAGCACACAAGCTTACACCATACAGAATATAACACTACTAGAATCTGCTTAATAAAGATTATTCAGCCTCTGGGTTGGATAGACTGATGCAGTTTCAGACTTGTTAATATGCAGGCCATGCAGCTGTCAAGACTACCTAACCATGGTAATCTAGATAGAGAAGCACTACAGAATCACCACAAGCAGCAATACACAGCAAGCCAAATCCAAAGACAGGACTTCCTACCTTGTGTTCGCATTTCTGATCAATGGGCAGTTTCATCCACTCACTGTCGTCCCCCATTGTAAGTCAGGCTCTCTCTATAATTACAGTAATTCCTGTGGAGATAGGGACAAGTTAGAAAACAGAAAAACATATGTTGGGTACATACATGCTTGTACCTAAAAACCCCACCAAACAATCCAACCAACCACCAAAAAGGGACAACTCTGTAGCAAACCTCATTGCCAATATGCAACCCAAGTTTGTAACTACATTCAGATACACACTATAAAGACCAGACCACTATTTTGTTAGCTCTGTAAAACTACTAGAAGACATTAAAGATTAGAGAGCAGCACAATTCATAGTATTTCAGACACCCAAAGTCTCAATCTGTGAAAGTTTTAGTAGACAGAGAAGGAATGCAGAGTATAACCTCATTTAAGTTCCAGAAAGAATGTACTATGATTAAGGCACTAAAATGAAATGAGTTCCCATCAACACCAGAAAACTGACTCTTACTGACACGTGCTTTCGGCAACAGGTGCCATGAATCAGTGTCAAAATATAATTGGGTGCTAGTGGAAAGACAGTCATTGTAACAACTTTACAAACAGCAAACTGAAGTGAACAGTTACTTCAAGAAGAACAAAACCCATTTTTTGCCTTAATTTTAATGTAGCCAGCTTCAACAACTGTCAACAAGAGATCAGTGTCTTGCCACATGTACGGCTGAAATCTTACTCCTTCTAGTTTAAGTGTTTTCCCCCTCTCCCCTCCCCTTTTAAAATAAGAATACTGACCATTAAGAGTATGAGAGATGAAATCTCAGGCTTAATGCCCATCTCAGACATACTGTACAATGTAACCTGGCAGCTCAGAGAATAAAGAGAGAACATGCCTGACACAGGGAGGTCAGCAAAATGAAAATAGCAGCAGCAGTAACAGGGCTCCCAACATTATTTATACAAACAAAATTAAACCAGAGAGGGAGTAACATTTCAGCACACCAGTTTGAATGCACAAAGACCAAAACTCTATAAAACCAGCCAATATACACAATTTATCACTAAAGGCATATAAGTACATAGCACTAGCAGAATGCTCCTGACAGAAACTCAGCCTCTGCCAGCAAAGCTGTGTACTTTATAGACTACAAAATATTTCACCTAATACTCAGAGGTTGTCTGCAGAAAATCAATCCCTAGAATAGGGGTATAATTTCAGTGGTATAAATTAATGTAGGCAAGTTCTCCAAAGCCTTCTGTCAGCCATACAACACTAACAATACAGCTAACTGAATAGCAAAATTAGGCTAGCAACAGCCCACAATAAAAAGATTTTATTCCTTCCTGGGATTAGTTAGACAATGCTTAAAAAAAACCAAACAACCCAACCTTCCAATAATTAAAAAAGAAAAACCAAAAGAAACACAAAGAACTCCAAAACCCCCACCAGTCACCAATACACATCCACAGCAAACTACACTAAGGTTACCTTAAATATTTACAAGATCCTGTGGATGTAAATACCGTTCTCACTATAACTGCATAAACCTATTTATTTGCCCAATGACAATAAAACAAGAGTCAATGTCAGAACAGAAGTTGACTACATATATAAACAAGTATATCCAAGCATTATTATGGTTTGTCCTCCTCATTTCCTCTCTCATCACAAACAGTAATGTGGCTATTTTTCTTGACATCAGCACAGTGGTACTGAGAAGCCTGCTTTTAAAGCAAATACAGGGCAAAAAATATTATTGTTGAGTGAGCCAAAGAACTGTAAACCACTGAAAGTATCACTGTGCTCATTACATATAAAGCAAAGTACTCAGAAGTAAGGCTGCCTAAACCCCATTCTACTGTTACTTCCATATCATTATTTTTAATGTTCAGCTTATGTAAGTAAAGAGAAAAAGCTCTGGGTGATATACTAGTCACAGCATTCCTCCATGTCAGGAATTCGCAAGAAAAAAGTATTCTGAATTAAAAGTTACAATGAGAATATAACTTGAGATTTAAAAGGTCATACCAAAACCAAACAATCATAATAGGTCAAAAGGACAAGTGAATTACTAAACATTTTGCGTCCAATTCCATCAGCCTTTTGCAATGGATCCTGCTTTCATCTATTTAAAACTCTTTTGAAGTTCTACTGCTTTCATTTTCTCTGCCCAAACCTCTCAGTTGGTCTCTTATCCTCTCCTTCAGACTACTGAGAGGTTTCAAAATTAAATATAAGTCAACAGCCTCTTAATTCAAATTCAATGCATTTTACCTATTAAAACAAACAAACAAACAAAAAACCCTAACAAAACTAAACACACCCCAAAACAAAACAAGTGCCACCCCATGGTCAAAAGCAAGACAACCATGGCAAATATGGAGGTGGGGGATAAAACAGATCTAGCTCTATGATTGTGATGATTTGTCTCCAAAAGCAAAAATGAGATGGCATTCACATGAAAAGTTTTTCAAACCACCCACCTAGGAAAGGATGCAGGAATAACCCGCTGTGAACACAGTTACAGCAGCAGAATACCCATTTACACCCTGTTCTTTCAGAAAACTAACAGACGCATGAGCTTCCTACATCAAAAATTATAAGAAACATTTATCTGCAGAAATCTGTTCTGTCAAGGAAAAAAAATCTTACTGTATGAGAGTGACTACCTTACTACAATCCTCAAATCAGTTCAAACCCTAAAGTTAGAAGCAACTCTATTAAAAAGGCTTGTCCATTGCAAGACTGTGATTTACAATTATTTTTTCCCTTACTCATATATAACAGTTCAATGCCACAAAGTGCAACCTCTTGCTTGCAAACTCTAGCAATACATTACAGAATCTGGAAGAAAAGGGCCTAGGATTTCCCTTCCCAACATCACAACGTACTCAACCTGGGATGGAACACACATAATGAGACAGACAGGGAAGGGAGTTGAATGACCATGAAACAGTGTTTCACCTATTTCTTTTTTCAGTCTGGTCAACTCAGTTCCCCTACCATTTTTAGTCTTTAACACCTACAGTAGTTACTTCAATTACAAAATGGGTTATCTTCTGCTCTGAATCTGACATCTAAAAATAGTAATAAAATTATACTCCCCCCAGGAATTTACAAATCCCCTCAGAACAGACAATTTCTCAGAAGTTATTCCACAGTCACAGAGGGAAACCTCCTTCTTAAACATCCAGTCTTTCTAGCTTCATCACTGCTCACGCCTGTCCTAACGCCAAGATTTTGTACTGTCTACATCTTGCATTTACCAGAATAAAAGACTGTTGTTTCTCCTTTCAATTAAGTCACTGGGTTATGCATGGCCAGAGCATCCCACATTTGACAAAAAGCTTTTTCTTAAAAGCTTGTTTGCAAAGACATGTAAACCCCAAGTCACTACTTCAGCATCCAAATAGCAAGTGGCCTCATTACACGATAACACAGCTAAATTCTGTTATTACTAGTGAATCTGCAGCAATGAAGTGTCTGACCTACATAGCTTTCTTGTTACCACAACTCAGAACAAACAGATTTTAGTCTTTCAGTAACAGTATTCATTTTGGTTGAAACCAGAGAACAAGACCTCTGAAGTGACTGAACTATCAAAGTAAGTTTTGTGAGAGACATTTGTCATTAAAGTCATCAACACAACATTTCCGAAAGCAAGTCAGCTGATGAATCTGCAGTGGAGATGAATAACAAATCCTCCCTGACAGTTCTTGGCACGGCAAGTTTTTATATTATGGAGCAGTGAGAAAATGAAGACCATGAAGGAAAGAATAGGATCTTTGAAAAGGAGATCACGCAAAAAGTGGCAAGAGTGAAAAATACTTACAAGGCAGCACAAATACAATAATTTCAAACGTAAAATTCCCAACGGAATGCAAGCTTAGGAAAAAAAGTTTATCAACACATTAAGACACTGTGTCAACACGTAAAAATTTGGATTAAACATGCACTACCCCAAACAGCTCCTACTCAACTTCTAAGTAAATGCTTTTCCTGCTACAGTTTTGAGGATTGAACAGCAACAACCTTACAACTTCAGTATGGGGTACTCCTAAGGAAAGTCTTTACATCATAAACATTCTGAAGTGTGCTTTCTTTCAAAGCACACATTCATCACCTATCACTATATTTTACTGTGAAGTGTCAGCTTCCAGACCATTTTCTACAGAAAATGTAGAATGGGAAACTAGGAAGCCATTTTATGCTAAACAAAACCAGATGTTTATTGATACTGTCTACTTCATGTTCACTTTTACCTATTGAACATTAGTGATGCACAAGAATGTGATCAAATATTTTTGTATTTTGAAAGATTCTCAAAAATATTAGTCAAGAGTAAGTTCTGAGAAATTAAGACAGGCCTTTTCAAAGGAAAAATCTGTTTGAAATGTTCCTATACAGTAGGGCACATACTTGGAGAGTATGTAGCTGGCTATCACATTTCAGACAAAACTATACTTCTCAGCAGACAGTTCTCTGCCAGTGCAGCCTCCAGTTTTCCCAGCAGAAAGAATTTTCATTTGTTTAATGACAGTTTTGGGCCATATTTTCTCTTTGGCTCTGAAAAGATGAAGTTTCACTTTCTTAGAAGTTTAGCCCAGCATGTTTTTTCGATTTTGCCAGCCACATCTTCCTGTTAGACACAACATAAAGTAGCTCAGAAAAAAGGTTCAAGCAATCATAATGCAGTTTTTTATTTTAAACAACACCTGGTCACACTAAGTTTTTTAAAGAACACACAAATCTAAGAATGACAGTCTAATCAGTCAGTGAACTACTGCAACTGCTTTAGTAAATTCCATATAATCAAAATGAAAATTGGAGTTCAGCTAACAATCCTGAATTATGGATACCTACAAAAGCAGCAGAGAGTCAAAAGAACATTCAATAAGACTGTATATGTGCTTTTCAGGTTCAGTCCACATATTTTTTGAGAAGAGACAAAAGAAGAAGGTTAAAAAAACCCACAGAAGATTATTTGCTGCTTAGGCAATAAAAATTTCACAGAATTTTAAAGGTTGGTATTTTTAATAGATAGATGAATTAGAAGTTTTGCAAGATACACAGACTCTTTAAGAAAAGAATAGCAACACCTCAGAATAACAGATTAAAAAAAAAAAAAAGACAAACCCATGCTAAAAAGGAATTTTGCAGGTTGAGGAGTAGATGGCAGCTGAGAAGCTACTGCTTCAGCGGGAATGAAATGGCATTCAAGAACAAACTGCATTTAGTTCTCTCTTGCCTGCTCTAGCTCGTATGTCCTAGCTAAACTCAGCGAAATTTTGATAGCATAAAGGGCGAGTTATTGGGAAGCTAAACAAATACTTCATTTCTGTGGAAAAATATGTTTTAATACATGGCTTCTGAAAGTAACCAGGACCATTTTTTTCCATGCACCTAAAAGTGAGAGACAATGCAAAATAAACTGACCTTCTGTTACAGCTAAGAGCAGAAGCAATCTCTAGCTGCATGGGTAAGCCTGGAGTGAAGCCAGTCTTACGGAACAGAGAAGGGCAAAAGGGAAAAGGGCAACCGACGGGCAAGTTTGTGTGCACTGACATAATTCTAAGGATGGCCGGTTGGAGTGAAAGATGTCAGTGGGACCGTGCTTGTAAGCTGCAAACTGCTCCATCCCTCAAGGTGTTTACAAAGCTCAGGCACGAAAAGTCTCATGTGATGTGCTTTAAAAGGACGGTCTGAACTGCTGATGAAGGGAAGCTCCCTCGGAGACATCACCAACCACGAGCTCCCTCCTTCTCCTAGCCAAGCTCCCTTCAGCACGGCCTCTCTCCGCAACCAGCGGTGTCCCCGCCATCCGCAGCATCTTCCAGCAGAGCAACCCCTCCCCTTGTGCCCGCCGCCCCAGAAGCGCCCCCGCGCCGGGCGGTATTTCCCGTTCCGCGGGTGCGGGGCCTCAGGCCGCCCGCCCGCCCGGCATTGTGTGTGCCCGCCGCCCCCGCCCCGGTCGGACACTCACCCTGACAGCTGCGGGCCGGCTCCCGGCGGCGGGCGGGCACCGCGGGCGGGGCGGGCCGCGCCGGGACCGGGACCAGTCCCTGCCCCTGCCCCTCCCCGCCGCGGGCGGGGCTCGGGGCGCCGCGGCCGCACCCGGGCGGGAGCCG
>JAWWEU010000158.1:24472248-24513822 GCA_035583155.1 Acropternis orthonyx | reverse complement strand
GAGGGGGTCCCACCTGAGCCCCGCGGGTCGGGCCGGCGGCGGAGCGGCGGCTGCTCGGCGGGGGTTGAAATGGCCAGCACCGCCCGCACCTCGCAGTGTCGGCCGCGCCCATTGGCCGCCGCCGGCCCCGCCCGCGGCCCCTCCGCGCGCCCCATTGGCCCGTTTGAATCCGGCACCCGCAGCGCGTGCCCCGCGCGCGCCCCCGGTCCGGGCCCGCCGCGCCGGTAACCGCCCCCGGTAAGCGCCCGGGGAGGCCCCGCCCCAGCCCCACACGGGGCGGCACGGGGGACGTCTCTGCTCTGCTGCCTGGGAGAGACCGCCTCCAGAGGCTGTGGAGTCTCCCTCACTGGAGACATTCCAGAGCTGCCTGGGTGCGATCCGGTGCTCGGGGATAACCCAGCCTGAGCAGGGAGGTTGGACCGGCTGACCCGCTGTGGTCCCTTCCAGCCGGACTCGGTCTGGAAATTGTGTGGTGTTGGAGTACAGTGTGTTTTCTCTCCTTTGTTTCTTCACTGCAGCCGAAGCAATTGAAGGAAAAATTGTCAGGGGTAATTGGAATAGAAGACAAGGGACAGCAGAGCGCCATTAATCTTACAGTGCCATCTTTCCCTACCACCCTCTCTGTAAGCACCACCAATTCTTTGAAAAGTATAATGGCCAGACTTCGTGAACGAAGATCTTGGGAAGGGCTCTCCCCGCCGTGGGTGTGCCCTTCCAGCCTGTGCAGTGGATTTTTTAGGTGAGGCACAGCGTGCGCAGAACTGGCCCCACCATTTAAGTCCCAAGGTCCATTTGCCACGGCCGAGCGAGCTTGGACAGTGACAGTGAAATCCTTGGGACTGGCCAACAGCCCTCGGTACTAACCGGGGCTGACCCTGCCGAGCATCCGAGGTCTGACGGGATCGGATGGCAGGGAGGCATTTAACTGCCGTGGGGACGGTCCTACTGAGACTCGAACTCGGGCCCTTGGCATTCAGAGTCCAGAGTGCTAACCATTACGCCATATTTTGAAAGGGAGGTGGGTTTTTTTGGTTTTTTTGGTTTTTTTTTTAATGACCTGACTCAAATAACTTTTGAACTGTGCTTCAACTGTGAAATGAGCAGGAATAGAACTAAAATGTTTTAGGTACTTCTTTCATCAGAAAGGGACAGAATGTGTTAGAATATCAGCACCAGTACTGTAATGTCAGTTATTAGTGAATGTTTCATTCATTAGTCAGCCTTTTGCACTATTTAAACTCTTGCTTACAGAAAAAATACAAGAGAAGCTTGAACAAAACCCCTTGGAGTTAGAAAAAACAGCTCTTTGGGGCTTTATTTTCTACTGGGCAGAGCCTTGGTACCTCTACAGTTCTAATACATTCCGAAAAGAACATCCTCTTCTGCTGTTCCATTTTAAAATGGGATGGAAAAAAGGAAAAGAAGCAAGGTGGGGGCAGAGTGAGAGGTATTATGTGTATGCAGGAATTTGCAAAAGTGACTGCAGATATTGGGCTGTTCATTTAAAGTCACAGGGGTAGAGTGTGTGCTGCAACCAGGTTATTCTAAGAACACCCAGATTTTTTCCTACCCTCTTGCTCCTCTCAAAGGAAGCAAAATGGAAGTTCTGTGCAAAATGGTCTCCTTTTTCAAAGGGGAATCCAAATAACATGCATGATTCATAACCAGAAGCCAGGCAGAATGGTTAAGAAAAGCTAAATTTATATTAAATTATCATCAACCCCTAAAATACTGAACACAGTGGTTAAATAACTCCAGAAAGTCCAATGTCTCCAGTGAGTAACGTTAAAACCATTACACAGGAACACACGGAAATCACTGACGTTAGCTCAGGA
The DNA here is from genome assembly GCA_035583155.1 of Acropternis orthonyx. Taxonomy (NCBI): domain Eukaryota; kingdom Metazoa; phylum Chordata; class Aves; order Passeriformes; family Rhinocryptidae; genus Acropternis; species Acropternis orthonyx. The sequence continues at coordinate 24,511,987 of JAWWEU010000158.1, read as the reverse complement.
CAGACAGGAGAGAGGTTTGCTTTTTACATAGTATATCAGTGCTCAAGAGATCATCCTCCAGTAGCCTTTCTACATTCTTAACATCCTAAGTGCAGCGAGGGTCCTCTCTCCCCAGAACAGGAACCATGATGCAACCCCTAGGCAGCATTTCACTGGGGCACTAATTTCTGCCCACCTCGCTGGTAGAGGACAGGCTGTGTAACACTTTGTTGCTCCTTTTCACCATAATCATTTGAGGAAGGGAACAGAGAGCAGTTATGAATGGTTGTTAGGCTGGAGTGTGCAGAGTCCCTCCTAAGAAGCAGCAGAGAACATGGATCAAGGTGGAGATCACAAGCACCATGAGTTGTTGAAAAGACTGACTGTGTTTTTCCTTTCCATTCCACACTTGTGACGCGGACAGCAATTATTTTTTGACGGGCTGACTGAACCTCAAGTGAGAGGTCTGGGCAGATGTTTCCCCTCACCCCTGTCCCTCATGATTTTGGTGCACGCTCACTTAAGCTATTGGGGCAAAAAAACCCCCAAAACTTCTCATTCCAAAACCCAAAGAAACCATGCTCTCCTACATGTCAAGAATCTTCTTTCTCAATCTCCTCAGTCCTAGCCCTGATGCCTCTGCCCCTACACGTGGCTTCTGTTCAAATCAATTCCTCTGACTACACTTGAGCCCTCTGGTGTTGACCCTGCATGAGGCAGCTTAGATGGGCAAGGTCCATGTCAGTGATACACACTCATTTCTCAGCTGAGTCAACACCTCAGTCCAAAAGTGCCTCTGCCCAACAAAATCAATGCTTCCCCAGCTGGAGTCAATAAAATAAATAATTAAATAAAAATCTAATTAAAAAAAATAAAAATAAATCCCTCTGGGAATAAGGAAGAATCCCACATTTACACAGGGAAATTTCCAAGCCTTAGCTCCAGTTCATTTTCCACAGGAATATACCAGTCAGCCCAATGGTGCAGTTACAGACAGAGTTTCAAGTCACCTAGCCAGGTTGAAGCTGCAACCTTCCCCTTTCTGCAAAGCTACCTCTGCTGTGAAAAGTACAGCCAACCCACTGGCAACTGTCATGTTTTTCAGGGGTAGCCAGCCTGTTAGTATATAAACAAGGTTAGAGCAAAGTAGGATGATTTTCCTTTTTTTCTTTTACCAGCTGGAAAAATATCACATAGGAGATGCACCCTCCCCCTACCTCTAAATCATACCCCTAGTGTATGTTTTGCTCTCTTTACACCATGGGTGGGAATGTACTTGACCTCTTTCTAGGTGATAAAGAAGTTACAGAGTTTGCAGTGAGAAATTCTTCACTGGAAAGTTCTGCTTCCAAGTATCTGGCTTAATGCTTAATATTTTACCATGATGCTATCCATGTGACTTCAGGATTAATATAAAACTCATTTTTGAAGAAGTGTAAAGAGATATTTTCTGTATCTTTTTTCCTTTTGAACAAACAGATGACAAGAGAATATGGAAAGGTGGCAATAGTCCTTGGGAGCATGCAAGCCCCAGCTCCAAATGCAGCTGGGCTGTAGCTGCAAGGGTAGGATGACATTCCCTAGAGGGTAAAGGCCTTAAAGGCCAGAGAACAACTGAAGCTCATGCAGCTGATGGGAAAAATTACTTGGCAAGGAGAGCTATTTAGTGGTAACAGAAGAACTTAAAGTGCAATTCTATCTGATAAACAACTACGTAAAATGGCCCTTGCAGCTCCCTGATTATTGTCTCCCATTCTAGGTCAAATGGGCTCAAGCCCAGTAAAAAAGCAGTTCCTAGCTGTCGGCACTGAGCATTCTCCTGGGAAAGACTCAACCTAGGAATTCTCTCTTTGCCCTTATTATGGTAGTCAAAGGTCCTAAAAGCCAAGATAATTGAGACCTTGCAGAATTGGGACTAGTGGGAACCTGGCAGATTTTCTTTATGTAAGAGTTATGCAAAGACGAGTAGACTTTAGGTCTTGCTGAGATCCATTTCCTCCCATTAGCTCTGTAGAGCTAAGAAAAATACAATCTCTTTTTCCCTGAAGTTCAGCAGTCAGACTCCAGTACCCACAGGGAACAGTTCTGAAAGGGCCATTTGCTGAGTCTAGTTTTTCCAGAGCAGAAACATATTTTAACAGAAGAGGGGAGAACAGGAGCAGTGTCCACTGCCAGCAATAGACACAGTGCTCCAATCTGAGCATTCCTTAAAGTTTTCAGTAGCAGATGTAAAAGCAAGCAGTGATGCTCTCATGGAGTGAGTCATGGCAACTGTGGTTACCCTCTTTATGCCTTTAAAAGGTGACCTGGTGCTGTGTCAGTGTCCTCTTGAGCCCCAAAGCATATCCCATCTATACCAAGACCTCTCTCAAGTCAGAGACCTCTCAACACCAAGCCTCAAAGAGTGCTGCTAGTGCTGGAATGACATGGGGTACTTCTGTGACCAGGAGCCAGCAAGGAGGCAGCTCTGCTCTCTTCATGGGCATTGACCGTGAGCTGGATGGCACAGGACTTGCAGGTTGCCAGGAAACATGGACTCCGAACCAGATTCAGGCAGAGGAGTCACTGCAAAAGTTAACATGGCAGCTTCCAGGAAAAGGGAACATATAAATAAACCAAAGACAGTGAAAATGAGTCAAAAGGGTCTCTGGGTTCCAACCCACCCATCCTCCCTCTCCAACCACAACACTACAGCTGCCCAAGCTCCTTGCTGAAAGGCAGTCAAAGTCTCAGGGCCCCTCATCAGAAAGGCTGGTCTCTGTGCCCTTCCTTGGCTAACAGGCAGAGTCCTGTCCTTGTTGTGCAGAGTGGAGGGTAGGGAGGGTAAGAGTGTTTCCAAAGTCACATGTACTTTAGACCTCACTCTCCGTGGAGGGCTTGCGTTGGTGTTTCCAGCCTGTGTCTGGGAGTGAGCCACGCCGTTCAGGAGTGGCTGCTGCTGTGTTCACACTGCTGCATTCAGACTGTTCTTCCTGTAGCAGCTGCTCAGTTTCGGTGTCATCCAGTGAACCAGAACTAGCCTGGATAGAGACCGTGTCTGTCTTCATGCAGACGTGGTCCCGGAGGATCCCTCCTCGAGAGCTCCGAATCTGCTTAAGGTCATCCCACGCGGAATCATCACTGGATAAAAGGCATATCCCCTCCACAATCTTGATCTTCTCCTTAGTGTAGCTGTGGTCAGGACCAGTCTAGGGGGCAGAGAGATGAATGAAAAAAAATACATCTATAGAAAAATACGGCAAAGAGCCATGCAGAGCTGAAATGAAGACAGTGAAGCAGACAAAAAGCTGGACCTCCATGTAAACAGCCACTAGCTTTAACTGCCACAAGGGCAGAACTCATTCTAACTTTCTCTTCTGTTCTTTTATACCCCTAAATGCATCTTTCCTGCAAGAACTTATTCCAAACTCCATTAAGACTTCAAATCATGCAAGGGGAATGAGGATGAGCTCACTCTTCTAATTCAACTATACATATTCCCTGACAGCAGCAAGTAAGAACATTGAGCCTAAAAAGGAAGGAAAAAACCCACCAAACAAAATGGGAAGCAGGAATAGACAGAAAAAGTCATGGTAAAAGTCAGCAGGGAATCAATTCTAGGTCTGATATATATATTTAATAAAATATATTTACATCTGTGTCATTCTAGACTTGCCTCTCAGGAAAGCACAGCTGGAATATCACCGTTGAGTTGGAGTCTCACAGTGATACAGGGGAGGGAGATTATAGGGAAACAGTGGAAATGATCAGAGGCTAAAGGGACCACACTGAGATTAAAGTAGTGAAATCTGTCTAACTTGGCTCACTGACAAATAAGGAGCATTAGAACATCTGATCTATCCCCAAGGGGGATGTGGAGGGGATGGGGAAATACAGATTTGGGTATATCTAGGAGCATCACAATTAAGAGAAAACTGGAAAGGGTTTAGATTCCCAGATAAATAAGCCTGGTTTATCCTTTTGTAGATAAGGCTAAAATAGCATGAAAGTTTGGGAAATCTATAGTATAGCCACTTAAAAAAACCAAGTCAGGGAAAACTCTCCCCTGCATAAATCTTCCTGTGATCCCTGCTAGAGGAATGAAGTGATCTAACAGATTATTGTAAATAGGCCTACAGAAATTATCTTTTTCAAATCTCACATACAGAGTGCCCGGACCAAAGAATCTGCCATAGAGAATTACTTATACTTTCTTGATAGGTAGTAGAACTGGTATAAGGACATAAAAGCAGGGCGGGGGAAACCAAGAAGCAGCAATTAGTATGGGACACGCTGGAGCCACACAACAGAGCTTGAGTGAGGGAGGCAGGATTGAACACACAGAGTAGTGATACCTGACATGAGGATGTGGACGGAAATCAGAAGAGGGAAGATGAGAAGCTATCTGAGTGATAAGAAAGCTTCTGAGGAGAAAAGAGAGGAGAAACTAAGTGCTGCAAGATATTCTATTAAACCCTTTCCATCCTGTGGCACGAAGGGCCTCTGAAGGGCCTTTAAAATGTTCTGTTTAATAAGGGCTCCAGTTTTTAATCTATCCCAACCCCTTCAGGCAGCATGCAGCCAGGAGCCACATTCTTGTTACCAAACCCCTTCTGGCTGCCTGGTTCCCCTGATGACTGTCCAAAGCAACCTTGGTACAACAGTCACTAACCAAGACCTGTATCGAAGGAAGACAATTCCAATTTACTCATGTACTTTGATGGCCAGCACCCAATGCAAATTAAATACAAGACACTGTGGGAATAGGGAAGAAGTAGATAACTAAAGACAGGTCAAATTCACTACAGCTCACTGGGGAAGAAGTGCTGCTGGCTGATCTCCATGCCAGCCTGAACAATTCACTGAAGCTGCTCTCCTGTGTCCCAGAAGTAAATGCTGACAAGTTGCAACGTTTTCACATACTGAGGCCTGTAATACTCAACAGCAGCTTGAGCTGGGCTCCCATGTACTTAGTAGCAGCTCTTACCTCTTTCTTATAGCACAACTGGTTGTACATGGTTGGTTTGGGAATCGATTCAATCTTCACCTCCTGGGTAGATGTCCGATATGAGGGATTACTGTAGGTTAGGTTCCCCAAGCCAGGGTCCGTTAACTTGGACTTATTATGCCTAGAGAGAGAAAGCTGTCAGAAAAGACACAGGGCCCTACTGCCAGTGTCCAAAGGTCCTGAGGGCTCAGCAAAGGGAAAGCTCCAGCAATCTTCACTTTCCTCAGAGTGAAGGCTGGCTTCACCTGGCTCTTCAGCTACTAGCCCATTTACTAGCTACAAGTACAGCAAGGCATTGCCATGTAACCACAAAAGCTATACTGGGAGGAACTGGTGAAGTTATCTGGCAGAAAGCACTTGAGCTAATACTTCTACTGAGATATGAATTATCTCACATCCCTGTCCAGAACTCATAAGTTCTCTGCAGAAGATTTAGCCCATAAGGCTTCAAATAATAGAAGTGTATTCCCGACACTTCAGCTGCACAGGATTCAAACCTTGCAAATAAAATCATCAAGCACTGCTTCCAATAGAGAACAAAAGGATTGCAAATGACAATAAAGAAAGACTAGGTGCTTTCAGGAGCTTTCTTCTCCTACAACCCTGGAGTTTACTATTGGCCAGGAGAGGAAAAAAAACCACCGTAACTTACCTATATATAATTACAGCAGCAATAAGCAGCAAAATAAACAAGATGCTGAGAAGACCTCCAATAATGTAGCTGACATGCAGTCCTTCTCCTGAAAGTGAACACCAAAAGCAATTTATGCACTCATTTTAACTTTCACTAGATAATTCTGACCTTGGTGTAACACCTAATGTGAGGGGTTTATCTATATGAAAGTAAAGCAAAATATCAGCACATCAAGGTTTAACAGAGGGTTTTGTTTGGCTTCATATAAACTCAAACATATTATAACCTTTCCTCCCATCCAGGTCCTGAGGAGCAAACCAAGGAGCATCAGAACTTTGTAACAGCGTAAATTACACCCCCATGCTGACAGTGGGGAAACAACTACCCTACTCAAACATCTTCAACTAAACTCAAAGGGAACAGTGAAGAAGAGTATCATTAATGGGAAGAACCCAATGGAAGATGTATGGGATGAAAGAAAACAGAACTATTCTTCAGACCAAAGTGTCATTTGGAAAAGTCCCCACATAGGCTAATGAATGTCTATGACTGATGTTCGTCCTTAGATGCGTTTTGCTCTGCTCAGAGGGCATTTGAATAATTCAAGTCCGAGTTTCACAAATTTGAATTTCAGGCACTATGAGCTGGAATGTGCTGGGCACATCTGGAGGAACACCCCTGGTGGAGAAGAATTAAAGAAGGGAACTCACCCATGGTTGCCAACACTGCCTCATTGGCGTGAGTACACAAGCCTTGCCTAGCATCTTTGTCAGTGCAGCTGAATGACAGAAGAACAGTCAGTTACTGAAAGTAGAATCAACAGTATCAAAGGTATCAAAAACCAGGATGGAACCGGCTAGCACTGATACCCCTTCCATTTCAAGTTCAACAAGAGAGGTCTTCCTTTTTCTTCTTCAGTATTCTTCTGTATCCAGAGACAAGAGGACCATACACAAACGTATACAGGGGTGTGTGCATGTATGTATCAATTATCAGTCTGCAATATCTTTATATCAGAGTCATTCTAGATTCACCTCTCAGTTACACAGGTGTACACATATGTCTATCAGAAAACAAATTTCAGCATCAGGGCTGAAGCAAAAATCAAAACACCTCAGAGTCAGCACTAAGACCTTTCTATCCAATAAATCATGCTCAACAAAGTGGAATTTTTGCCTTGTAAATAACTCAGCCATATATTATGGAACATACTTTTTGTTGTGCTGTATAAATATCAGGCTGTAGGGAATTAGCAGGAAAAAAGTCTTAACTACCTGCATTATAACTTCAATATTTGAGCTGCCAAGTTTCTACTCCGTCCCAAGCAAGCTATTCCATTGTAGCCAGAGCAGAACCACTTCCTCAGATGTTTCAGTGTGCCAGTGTAAGTGAATTAAAGTGACAGACTCCCTGTCCTCCTCTCAGAAAAAAAGTTCTCAAAATTAGGAGTTCAAAAATCAATCAAATGAATGTCACATAGTCTAAGGAGGATTTTAACACTTCAGCACAGTCAGCCTAAACACACATTTCAACAGAACAGACAAAGATTCTGCACCTCTTTCTTGCCAGCTCAACAATGTTCTGCATTCTTTATTGTAATGTTCCGCCTAGTAAGAACATGAAATCTGGATCTGGAATAGCCTCTTTTGGCTAGGGATAGGTACATTTGGATAATGAAAACCAGAGGGGGCTTGCATGTGGCACAATGCAAAAGCTGTGACTTTCACACCCCCATTACAAAAGAACAAGAGCACTTACTTTCCTTCCACTGCTTCCAGAGATGTGAGAGGTTTGGTTGTTGAGGTACCTACTCCGCCAGGTGGTGTTTGACTTCTCTCCCTTACACTGGTTGGTTCAGGACCAGGGGGCACCACACCAGGAACTAGAACAACAGAGAAAAATAAGCAGGACTTCAACACTCTGCTACAGATGAACAAGTTTGACAGGTCATTTCTGAAACTCTCTATAGCTTGTATAAGCAGCTTTGCCATCTCGAACCCAGTCTGCCAGCAGAAGGCAGCTCTATTGCTCACAACCACCTGCCTTATTTCCAGTATACAACTCTGCATAAGATTTATGCACTGGAGAGCCTCAACTGCTCTGGTTGCCACTGCATAAGCAGTAGCAGTGGCTCACTTACGGAAGCTGCTACTCAAGGGACACTCAGTAAACTCACTAGTAGAACAGGGTTGTCCATCTGGTTCATCCGGACACGCACAGATAAAGTCAGAAGCCCTGGCAAAGCACAGGTGAGTGCAGCCTCCGTTGTTCACTCCACAAGCATTAGTACCTGAAAGGAACAAACAATTTTCTAAGTGTGTTGCATGTGATCAAGTAGGAGCTCAGAGTAGCAACATTTTTTCCTGCACAGCCAGAAATCCAGAAATTTACTATGGTTTTGGCATATGTCCTTTGTCTGACCGCTAAGAAAGTGATAACAATAGCCAGACACTGATTAGATTAGGGCAGTCTTGAAATGAAGACACTGAAAATCCTTAGACAGAAGCCCAGACAACACAGTTGCACAGATGAAAAAATAAAAAGCTCACAGTTTTCTGTTTTAACACAATGCCAGGTGAACAACACAGAAAGTGACATTTGCTAATCAAAGCTCTAACAGAACACCCTTAAGATGTACTTGACTGAAAAGTCACAGGTAGACAAGGAATGTGCTGAGGGAAGGTGTATTAATAGTTTGAGTACAAGAAAGGATGTCACCCTCATTTGACATCCATAGTAGCACAGTGGTTTCGGAGTTCCTTTTGTCTACAATTAACACTTGCCTGAATCAAGGTCCTCCTATTTACCTGTCTGCCTCTGAGGGGAAACCACAATGATATCCATCAATCCCTCAACATTGGCTAGAACTGTCTCTTTGTTTCGTCCAGAGTATTTGTCCACTCTCTGGATAGATTTCGTTTGCCAGTCAGTCCAGTATATCCATCTATCCTGCTGCTCAGGGAGACAGCAAAGAAAATGCACAGCCATTAGCATGTTTAGCCATGTAGACACAAGATACCCATAAAAAAACATATCACAGTGGCAGAAGGCCCAAAACAAAGGCCTTGTCAAACCCTTAACCTCTTACCATAAAGATGACTGTCTACACCCCACAGGAGTTCAGACGAACTTCCTCTGTTGGCTCCAGAGAAGATGCAAGTAGTATCCCCTCAGCCATCTTGGTTTCCCCAGGCTGTAACATTTCCCTGTCCCCAAACTCATCAACACACCACAGAGAACAGTGCAGCAGGAAAATCTTACCTGTGTCAGAGCAAAAGGATGTGACACCTGGCTGACCAACACTTGCCGTAGCTTCCCATTGAGATCACAACTCTCTATGCGATCAAGGTGTGCATCCACCCAGTATATCCTGAAGGAAGAGGGAAAGAGATGAACTTCCATGTATACAACCCCTCTTCACTAGCCAAGATCATGGAATCATAAGATGGATCAGAAAAAAAAAAAAAAAAAAACCCAACCAAACAAAAAACAAACCAAGCCTAAAACAAATCCAAACCCACAGTGCTACTCCAATAAACAAAGCTAAGAGGGCTAAAAAATGAATTGCATCCCTTAACCCTATGCAAGTACAAGAAAATCTTTCACTGACCTCCTGGTGTCATAATCCAGAGTCAATCCATTGGGCCATCCTAGGTCAGTGTTAATCAGGATTTTACGTTCAGAGCCATCCAAGTTTGCCCGTTCAATTTTAGCAATGTGACCCCAATCTGTCCAGAAGAGGTACCTGAGGAGATAAAAGGCAAGGGTAAGAAGAAAAGACCATTTCATTTAGCTTAATGAAAGTTTTAGTTATGAATGAAACTGCCAGATTCTTCAGGTTCAAAAAAGATAGTATGGTCTGTAGTCTGCTTCTCACAGCTATCCTCCCAATTTTCAAATTCACTGTCTGCCTGACTACACGTCACTCGGAGTCAGCCCCTTGCTAGTACCTGTAGATTCACATGCCACATCTCTTCTTCCTCCCACAATCTCCTCTTCCAATCTGCCTCTGTGCAGACTTTCTTCCTGTCCCACAAATAACCCCATACCTACCCCTTCTTGGGAAAGACAGCAATGGCTCGAGGCTCATCCAGGCTGTTATTGATCAGCACTTTCCTGGAGCTTCCATCCAGTCTAGCTACTTCAATGGTATTGCGTCCTGTGTCTGTCCAGTAGAGGTTCCTGGCAACCCAGTCCACTGCCAGGCCATCTGTAGTCTTCAAACCCTGACCAATAACGGTTTCCATGTTGCTGCCATTCAGATCAGCCCGTCTGGATGGAAACCAATGACAAATGGCAGTGAGGAATGGGTAGCTATTGGAAAGTCTTCACACCTCCATATGTGATCACCTCAGGGCCACTGCATACTCCTACCTCCCTAATACCTCTTTCCCCACAGTCTCCATCAGGTTAAACACACCTTCACAGCATTTAGTTCAATGATACACGATGTTGTACCAAAGACAAGGTGTAGGTAGTGGTTTAGTGCCAGCATCTCAGTCTACCTAACTTACTGGCATGCTCACTGTTTGGCTCACTGACGTACAATCAACACAAGTCTCTGGGTGCCCTGGGCACCAGCCAAGCGCATGACTGGCACCTACCTGATAACATCAAGGAATACATCTGTGTAGTAAATCTTGCCATCCACACTATCATAGTCCAGAGAAATTACATTGTTCAGCTCAGGGACAGGTATGTGCACATCTGTGTGGTCACTGGTGTCCAGCGAGATACGACGGATGGAAGCACGGCTAGAGAAAAGTAGGTAGGTCTCTGGAGAAGAGTCACATGTCTGCTCATCTCTCTTAAGCTGGATGCCAGTGGGGCAGGCACAGGAGAAACCAGTGGGGTGAGGCAAACAAAGGTGGGAGCAGCCACCATTACGAGCTCCACATTTATTGAAGCCTTTAGAAACAGGGAAAACATAGTTTAAGGATGTCACAGACCAAAGCTTTATTTTAAAGGCTACATGCATGCACAACTTGCTAGCAGCTGAGTTCATCCTTATCATCCCAGCCTTGCTGGGAATCTACAGAGACACTCTCCCTCCTCTCCAAGATTCATGGTGGGTATGGGCATAGTTAGCAAGGACAACAGGAAGGCCTAGAAGAAGAGGGATCATTAGAAGCAAAATCTTAACCTGCATTCCTTGCTAATCATAGTTTTCCCATGGAAAAAGGAACAGCCAAATGCTCATAGTTTCACACAGCTGCAGTTTAGCTTTATTACTGCTACAAATGGTAATGCTGACAGAAAGATCTGACCCTGTGGGGAAGCGGTGTGACAATGCACCAGAGGCCAGGCTGACAAAGAAGTTTCTGTTCCAACTTAGCTGCACACAGTGGCAAGTAAACAAAGACATCAGAGAAGCCTGCTGAAAGTGCCTGACGTATTAGGGTCATTTTTTTTTTTAAATTGTAAAAAACCCAGCATACTTTTGCTAGGAGGGAATAAGCCCAGAAGATAGGTGCAAGAAGTGGGAAGAAGACAATGAGGATATGATGGCTAGACTTTTGTCCAGCTTTCAGTTATATTGCAAAGTTATACTGCCAAGAGTGATGTTCTGCTGTTAGTAACCACAGGAAAAGCAGCACAGTTTTCTGTAAAAGTACATTGTGGAAATTTCACCAAAACAAAGTCACAGTACAAAGCAACAACTTCCACTGAAGAACAAGGAAGCAAGATGGGGTCATATAGGATCCCCAAAGAGTACCAAAGAATTGACTCTGTCACAGAATAGTTGGAGAGAATGATATAAAGAGCAACTAAAGCAGCAGAGATTTTGCAAAGTGAAGTGGCAGACAGAAAGATGAAGCCTGCAATGACTGGGGAAAAAAATACTAGAACTTAAAATAAGATTTCAGCAACCAGTTTAAGAGGAATTAATGTCTTTTGTAGTTAAAAAAGGGAAACTGTCCAATGCCAGTAGACAGGTGAAGCCTAATAGGGCATGACTCATTCAGTCCTCCTAAGAAAGTGGCTTTGCTGGTGTGAATGAGGTTGTCAGTGCAATCCAGTGAAGGCAATGGGATGAAGGGGGTCAAAAGGCATGCAGTAGTAAACAAAGACTAGACCTTTAGGGCTAGGTAAATAGGGAAAAGTGCATAGTTAAAGAGGGGAGAAGAAAAGCTGATTTTTGAGGAGTTGCTCTATCACTCATGCTTTACACCAAAGGATCATTTTCAATGACAGCTGTGAAGGACTGCCTTAATCACCACAAAAACCCACTGATTTAGGGGCAGCCTAGGAACTTACCCAGGGGCCGTGCCCTATCAACAGCTTGAATGTCCATGAGGCCAGGCAGGTTTGCCCTCACCAAGATGACATTGGCACCAGTGTCCTTGTCAGCCCTGTGAATGCTGCGAGTTTGCCAGTCAGTCCAGTAGATGTAAGAGTCCAGCAAAGTGAGGCCATAGGGATGTTGCACTGGAGACAGCAGGGTGCGGCGGTTTGCACCATTGAGATCCGCAGCCTCGATCCGCTAAAGGAAGAAGTAAAACATCAGTCCCACACTCAAAGTACTGCTCCTTTTGTTAGTACTTATTGTATCAAGAGGTAAACAGAGTCTAGGTGAGCGACGTTGTTCAGGTTCACCCTCCCCCCATAGCCCATACTCTCAGAAAAGCTTACATTCCCCTTGCTGTTTTGATAGCTTGCTCAAGAGCTAAAAAACACCTACCAGACTACCAAAGACCTAAAACCAACCAATGATGAAGAAGAGAATCAGACCTCAGTGTGTGCATCAGCCCAGAGCAGTTGGGACCCAGCCTTATCCACTGCCAGTCCATTAGGCCAACCCAGGTTGTTGCTAATCAACACCACACGTCCAGAGCCATCCATCCCAGAGCGTTCCAGTTTGGCATTCTCACCCCAGTCTGTCCAGTACATATACCTGGGAAGAAGTCAGCAAGTATTATGGAAAAGGAGACCAGAAGTCCTGTGTTAACCCCTAGACAATCTCTTGACAACACTAACCCCATCTCATGGTATAAAGCTATTGCCCGAGGGCTGTCCAGGTTCTGCCAGATTAAGACTTTCCTCATGGAGCCATCGAGGTTGCCTACTTCAATCCTGTTAGTTCCTGTATCTGTCCAATACATCTTCCTGCCAATAGCATCCACAGCCAGCCCATCTGTAGTCAAAAGACCTGAGAAAATAGAAAGACATATTGGTCACTGTTTATCCTCCCAGCTTAGTCAGGAACTTTGGGTATTCCTCTTGTCCATCTCATCAGGCAGTTGCTTTAGGCTTGCTTGCCTTTCCACAGAAAATTCATTTTACCAAGGTATCAGAGAATTTTTTTTCATGCAGCATGGTGGGAAGAGACTCTCAGATCAAAATTTCCCTCACCTGTAGTGATGATGTCCTCAAATTGTGAGCCATCAAGGGCAGCTCGACTGATTTTCCGCAGTGTGCTGTCTGACCAGTAAACCTTTCCTGGATGGAAGAAGAAAGAGAAACTTCAAAAAGCCCAGAACCAAAACAAACCCAATCCCAATAACCAAACAGCAAAATCCTTAAAACACACATCCAGGTCTCTGACTACCAGTTACAGTGTTCAAAATGGATCTGACTGCAAAGGAATAAAAACAGAAAAAAGATTATTAAGCTAGAGTGATAAAACAGTACAAATTATGTTGTTCCAGTTCTCTCTCAAATATGTAGGAGTACTGATGCTCTGATCTTTACACAAGGACAGCTAGTCCTTAACACTTTGGCAGCTAGTAGTAGAGTCCCACATCTGATTTCTCAAAATGTCCCAGAGGAGAGCAATCAGATCATCTACCTTACTGTGCAGCAGTGTGCTTACATCCAGCACAGCATCAGATGTTTACTACACACAGACAGCCAGAGTCTCAGCAGGAGGAAGGCCTTCTGAAATCTAAAATGCAGAACCACCTCACTCAATGAAGCAGGCAGCCTTTTCCCATTTTTTTGGAGTTCTCTGTTTTCCTATAAGGATATTCCCTTCCTTATTGAAAAGCAACTATTTGCAGCACATACTAGAAAAAACCCCAAACTCTACCCAAATTCATAACCTACAGTAAGATCTGTGTCTGGGTTTTTACTCAGACATTTAGACACAAAGTCACTTTGTTGCCTTTCAAACACAGTCAGATACACTAACAAGTTCAGACCTTCACGAGGATCCACTCCAATTGCAATGGTATTCTTCATGGTGACATTGACTGACACAACAACATCTGCAAAGTAGGGGATATCCAGAGAGACCATCCGGATGTCAGTCCTTCTGGCAAAGATCAGAAAGCTGGTCATTCCTGCAGGGTTGAAAATGGAGAGGTATCAACAAGTTATTTATCAAATTCTGGAGGTTACATACACTTCAGTGGAAAAGGGCAAGAGTCTAAGGCAGATCTTGGCTTCTGGACAGTATGTGTACAAAAGCTTTGCTGGTTGTCATTTAATGCTTCTTTATATCCAAGTTGAAAAGCAGTGCACCCATAGAAGAGTTACTTCCAATATGTGTGGGAAATGGGGATTAGGAGTAACTGTTTTTCCACTAAGGAGAAAAAGTGGATGTAGCACGGCCTGAAGCCGAGCACCTTCCACAAAAAGAGTCCTCCAAAAGTGGGTCCATGGGAGAAGTGCAATCAGACCTGTTAAAGAATATAGCACCTTGTAATTAAAGAATTCACCTTAAGATTAGGGCAAAAGCATGGGGGAAAATGTGACATCTGGTTTAGTTGCCCAACATAATTTCCAGAAAAATTTCTTCTTCATCAATCCAGTTATCAGAACGTTTCTCCACAGTAATTCCCACTCAAATTGAAGGTACAGGCATCAAATAGGTAAAGCACATTAAAAAGTAAAGTAGGTAAGCACATAAAAGTGAACTTTGTTCTCTAACAAGGCAGAGGCAAAACATAGCTGTGATTCAAAACAGCAATGCGGATCCTACAGAGAGGACTCACCAGGGGAGCAGGTCTTGCCATCAGATTGCAAGTTGATCCCTGTTGGGCAGGTACAGCTATAACCTTTTGGAAGTGGTGCCAAAAGGCACAGGTGACTGCAGCCTCCATTGCTAACTTCACATGCTGAATGTACTATAGGAAAGAGGATAAGAAACCCATGAGCCAGTGGCACTCCCACATGAAAGGGATGCAACAGCTATAGAAATGCATTCTAGAATGCCCTTAAATACCTAATGAGAGTTGACTCTAATGCTCTCATATTCCACCCAGACACTTTAGACAATGAGGGATGACAGGTCAGCCTCTTGCAGAAGAGAAATGCCACATAGCAGAGCCTGAGCCAGAGCCTCAGCTCAGTGTGGCTTGGGGTAAGCTCTGTACCTGGTGGCCTGTGCCGGTGGAAGACATGAATATCCATAAGATTCTCCAGATTGTCCTGCAGCGTTTCCCGAGACTGCCCAGTCCATCTGTCTGCGCTCTGGATGCTTTTGGCCTGCCAGTCTGTCCAGTAGATTCTCTCGCCATAAAGAGTAAGTCCAAAGGGGTGAGGCAGGTTGCTCCCAATCAGCACCTGGTCAGATTACACACAGGTGCCCCCAAGGAAATATTACTAAGAAGTCACTAGGGGGAAGAGGCTTCCCTTGCCTCCTCTCAACATCATAACATACAGTAACAGCAAAAGGAGAGTGATAAGGCAATGTTAGCTCTCAGAAGGAGCTTCTCTCACACACAGTTTGCAATTGAAAGGGAGCTTTTCTCTCCCAGTGAAAGCAGCTGTGTGCTTTGATTTGTAAATTTCCCATTCAACTGGAAAAAGAGGCAGGGGCCATCAGCACTCTGTGCTATAAGACCTACACCTCAGGCTCCCAGACTAACTCCTCAAAGACGGCTTCCCTACCTTCCTGTTGCTTCCATCCAGACTGGCATACTCGATGGTCTTCATGCCTGCGTCTGCCCAGTACAGGCGCTGTGACTCATAGTCAATGGCCAAGCCATTAGGCCACGTTAGGTTGGAGGAAATGATCACCAAGCGGTTTGAGGCATCCATACCAGCACGTTCAATTTTTGGGTTGGCTCCCCAGTCAGTCCAGTACATGAACCTGAAAAGAAGCCCAGACAGAAGTGAATGCCCACACTTCTTCACTGCCATTACAGCTGAGCAGCACTACAGAGAAGCAAGAGAGCCTGGTAAGCAGGAAGAAGCATTAGACTGATATTGTACTCATGCCCAGCCTTGGGTTCTTGTAATGTACCTAAGATCATACCCAAATTTATATACCTTCTACTGCTCATGGGCTGGCCTAATTACCATATGTAGGAAAAAGTTAAAAAAATAGGTAAAGGTCTAAAAATTAACCAATTATTTACGAGTCTCCACCATTGGACCTTTACACTCTTGTTGCATTTGTCTTTCAGTAATCCACTCAAGGAAAGAATAGCACACTTTTGTTGAAGACCTTCAAAACTTCTAAAGCAGTGGCTGGCAAGCTTTTTCCTATCCACCCTATCCCCATCATCCCATATCCTCAAGGTCTGAGGATATCCTTCTGGCTAAAACTCTAATTAATAAGGAGAGAACTTGAATACAAATTCAACATACATGGGAAATAGATAAATAGAAAACATCTAGATGGCCCCATTCTCAACATTTTTTGTACCACATCTTTAGTTATTACATGCCCAGGATAAACAAATGAAAACACCAGCTAGGTCCTGAAAGCTCTACAGCACAACAAGCAATTATCCCTGCTTATCTTGTTCCATTAGTATCTAAAGTCAGGTCTCTAGTTTCGGTCTTTGGCATGTTGTAGAACAATGGCACCAGTAACAAAAGCAATTGCACAAAACCAAAGAACCTGGACAACTTTAGACATGGAAGAATTGCTGTGTCATTCCAAAAGAAAGAATCTCTCACCCTCCAACAGGGTCCACCACAATATCTCTAGGTCTGTCTAGGTTCTCCCAGATTAGAACGGTTCTCATGGTCCCGTCCGTGTTGGAGACTTCTATCCGATCTGTTCCTACAAAAGTCAAGACAGAAAATGACAGAGAGATCAAAGATCTCTGGAATTGCAAGAGTTAAGGCAAAAAAATCCATACAACAATGCATTCTTCCCTTCCATCCATCTCTGTTCATAGCTGCAAGACAGGTAAGAAATGGGGCTCAAAGTGTCACTTTCCATTCTCTCAAGTCACCTCTGTGGCTCTTACTGATGTGGAGTCATGTATGAATATAAACCTGCTCTTTCCTAAGCCCCCAAGGTATCCACATAGGCATGAGAGAACAGCTAGAAAAGAATAATCTTCCTTACATCTCTCTAAACTATGACACTCCAGCAGAGAACATGCTCCAAACACTACTGGTTGCACCCCAAGATACAGTGTTGGAAGATACATAAACACAAGCAATCACAAGCTCTGCAGCAAGACAACAGTGATGCTTGACTTCTACTATAAATCCTTCTACAGAACTACTACTGGGGGTTCTGCAAAGAGAATTAAACTAAAGGTTGCTACACAGAAACAGACAAATTTGGAATGAGACAGATAGAATGACACAGCTGATTTTCAGTTTTCTTGACTAGTAAGGAAGACAGAAGTCTAGGTAAAGCAGGGGATCCTAGTACCTGCATCAGTCCAGTATAGCTTGTTGGTGACCCAGTCAGTTGCCAGTCCAGCTGGACTTTCCAGGCTAGTGTCCACCACAACCTAAATAAAAACAAAAGGAAAAAAATCCTAAGTGAAATTAGACCTTAGGGAGAAAGCAGTTGCTCAATGCACTACCCATTCACAAACCATGTTAACTTCCAAAAGGCAAAAGCCCAAGCAGAGCAAAGCCACACAAGAGAGAGCATTAAGGACTTAGAAGTTCAAATAAGGCTTGCATTTAGAGAAACATCTATTTTTTGTGTCTGTTTAAACTGCAAATCCAAACGTTGAATTCTGTTCCCCTCATTTATAGTAACATTAGCCAAAGGCCGTGTGCAAAAAGCATTCGCAAGGAGCATGACTCTTGATCCAAACGTAGAACATAACAAAAGATTTAATACTTCAAATTTTTAGGGCTACAACAAAGGAATTGACCGCTGCTCACAAATCACCATGCCTCACGTCCCCATTCAAGGTTTTCCATATAAGCAGGAAAATATACCAAACTTGTGTATGAAGTGTCCAGTGATCTCAGGGCTCTTCTGAGCCAGAACTAGGCAAACTACAACAAATCCACCATGAACTGCAGTGTCTTAAAAGGCCAGAGTATCCCAGTGTCTTCAAATCTGATGCTCAAGCAGTCTCCTGCATAGATGAGCTCCACACATAGTTAACACTGTACCTCCTGGTTCGATCCATCCCATTTTGCTCGGCTGATTGAGTCAGTGCTAACATCTGTCCAGTACACATAGTCATCCTTTGAGTCCCAGTCTAGAGCCACAGCACTGCGAACATCAGCAAGGGGGATGACATCATCTGACAGGTCATCAGTGTCAAAGCTGATCCGACGGATGTCCATCCTTCGGGCAAAAAGCAGGAACTTGTCAAGACCTGATCAAAGGTCGAAAGGTCTTCTTTTAATTTCTCTAAGTTCAACAACACATTGATAGACAGACAATTCCCTGCTATATCCACAACTTTAACCACCTATACCACTTCTCATTGGCAGGTCTTTGGTCTTTTTTTTTAACTGGAAGCAAAATATCACAGGGAGAGGACGGGTGGGGTGGATGGGCAAGGGGGAACAGAGTAGTTGTGAGCTCTCTCCTGGGGGGTAACCTGTGCTGAGGGAACAAAGTCAGCCATATTTTTTAAAGAATGGCACAGATCCCCTCCAAGTGAAATAGCTATTTGAAAATAACTCTTGAGAATCTAGGAGATAGTTGGTCTACTTCTTTCACGTGGTTGCAAACTAAGAGAAATTGTGCCAATGAAGAGGACTGAATTTTTTGTCCGTTACTGACATAGCTCTTCTGGGAGTTTTAGGGAGGCAATCAGCTGTGTCAGATAGCATGGCACCAATAGCAGCCCTAAAATAAGAACCCAAGGATGGAGTTTCTCTGTATCCCCACTCATAAAGCCTAGTGAGGGCAATGAGAATGCACAACAGCAGAATGCATCAAGAAGGTGAAGCACCTACTGGTGGGACCCTTAATACCTCTAACTCAGTCCACCCAGCTGCATCTCCTTGGAAGCAAGTGGTGCTGATGCTTACTCCCACTGCCAACCCCCTGCCACCCACTGAACATCTGAGCATGCAGACTGTGGTCCCACCTCACTTACTCTGGGCACAGGCATGGCTGCTGGTCTTGCGAAAGCCCGTGGGGCAGGCACAGGTGTAATCCTTGCTGCTTGGCAAGCAGAGGTGAGTACAGCCCCCATTGTTGTCCCCACAACGGTTTCTCCCTGCTCAAGTAGCCAAAGACAAAAACAACCACGCATAAAGCAAAGAGTAACGAAAAGAGGAAGAACACCAGCTAAGGTGTCAAAAATCTCACATGGATATGGTAACTTATCTACCTAGAAGTTAATTGACAATAAGAAAATGTATGTCAGAGTTTAAGAAGCATTTGGACAGTGCTCTCAGGCACATGATGTGACTCTTGGGGGATGTCCTGTACTCTTAGCAGGGCTAAGAGTTGTGCTCAATCATCTTTGTGCGTTCCTTCCAACTCAGCATATTCTGTAATTCTGTATAAACTTTTCTATATAAATTTTAAAATAAACATTCAAATAAATCCACTTCTAGAACAGATTATGGCAACTGAAGAAGGATAAGGGAGGTGTCAGTCATTACTATGACCACTTACAATCTTTAGCCCTCTCCCACATAAACAAGCCCCAGGTATTTCCTACTGAAAGGCCTTCATCCCCGGTGTCAGCAGGGGGAGCTGCAGTAACACCCAACTCCAACGCACCGGGGCTGAGCGACCTCAGCGGAACGGTCGGTGGAGCCAGTTCTGCAACAGCCCTGGGCACAGGCGGGGATGTGCCCACACACATGTGGCAAGTTCAGCCTCACCATCATCACCCTTTACAGGGTGATGGGTGCCTGCAGGTCTTCTAGGGGTTCAACTGGGTTTCTATCCTCTCCGCAGTTACCTGCTGGCTGACGCTGAGGATGCAGTGTGTGGATGTCCATAGGGAAGTGGAGTTTGTTGCGGATAATCTCCTGGTTCTTGCCCGTGAATTTGTTGGCACTGTTGATGCTCTTGGTGTGCCAGTCTGTCCAGTACAGACTATCTTCAAACACAGTGATAGCAAATGGGTGCGGGAGCCCTGTAACAGACACCCAGTACAGCGATATAATCAGGTCTAACACGACTCAGAGTAGCAGGGAGACAAGGGAAAGCTCTTTCCACTGTTCCTTAGGCTTCACCACAGTCAACCTGCTCAAATACACTTTAAACTAATACAGCAGGCAATTCTTCTCTGCTATCACAGAATCACAGAATGTTAAGGGGTTGGAAGGTACCTTAAATATCACCTAATCCCACCCAACCACTCCACCACAGGCAGGGACACCTTCCACTAGATCAAGTTGCTCAAGGCCTTATTCAACCTGCCTTTGAACACTGCCAGGGCTGGGGCATCCACAACCTCCCTGGGCAACCTGTTCCAGTGTCTGGTCACCTTTGCAGTAAAAAATGTCTTCATAATATCTAACCTAAATTTCCCCTCTTTCAATTTGTATACATGACTACTTGTCCTATTGCTATACTTCCTGGTTAAGAGTCCCTCTCTGCCTTCCTGGTAGGCCCCCTTCAGGTACTGGAAGGTGTTATGAGGTCTACACACAAACTTCTCATCTCCAGGCCAAACAGCCCTAACTTTCTCAGCCTCTCTTCACAGGAGAGGTGCTCCAGTCCTCTTACCAATTTTGCAGACCTCCTCTGGAATTGCTCCAACAGTTCCATGTCTTTCCTACACTGGGGACACCAGAACTTTCACAGTACTCCAGGTGGGGTCTCACAAGAGCAAAGTAGAGGGGGAGAATCCTTCAACCTGCTGGCTATGCTCCTTTTGATGGAGCCACTTGTGACTGGGTAGCAGACCCTATCCCTCAGTGGTGGCAGAATTCATTCCACAGTGAAAGAACAGGAAACAAGCACAGAAGCAGGAGCCAGTGATGACTCTGAAACTCAGAGTAGCACTGCACTTTACTGCAGAGAGCGCTCTCCATACAAGCCCTGTTACTCACCTTGGCTAATAACAGCCTTCCTATTCCGCCCATCAAGGTCAGCCCTCTCAATGACATGATGTTTGGCATCCACCCAGTACATTCGATGTCCTGCATAGTCAATGGTCAGTCCATTGGGCCAGAAGAGGTGTGTATCCGCAATGATGCGCCGGTTAGAGCCATCCATGTTGGAATACTCAATACGGGGAGTGTTGCCCCAGTCAGTCCAGTAGATAGTACTGGAGGAGGCAGGGAGAGACAGGCTAGAAAACTCATGACCCACATACTGCACCCAGCATCACTCCCTATCAGGGCAAAACAATATCAGTTCTGTGACCCTGAGCATGACACTGGGTCACAGCAATGAGAAAAGTGACAGCCAACAAAGTAACATCCAGTACTTTCAGGCTGGTGAAAGCTGAAGAGCCCAGAGCAGGATTAAGGCTCTGAAGGCTCCCAGCATTGCCAGGTCCCCCAGACTGGCAGTACCAAATGAAGGCTTGACCCCTAACGCAATCTTTGTGACCGAGAAAGGGGTTTTCAATGTTCACTTGGAAGCACCTACATGGAGCGCTCACTGGGGTCATGCATTTTCACTTACCCCTCCATAGGATGCAGGGCGATTGCTCGGGGCTTCTCCAGGTTCTGCCACAGAAGCACTTTCCTGTGACTGCCATCCAAGTTTGCTACTTCAATTCGAGATGTCCCAGAGTCTGTCCAGTATAATTTGTCATGGATCCAATCAATAGCAAGTCCACCTATCTCAAAGAGAGAATTAAGCACAGAATGAAGCCATGGAACAGCACAGAAAAATAGTTCCATCTCCCTCTCTGTTTCAGAAGAGGCCCAGTTCAGTCCTCCCGTTTCTTCCCCCACCAGCAAAGATTAACTCCAGGGGGACACTCTCATCCGTTCCATCCAACACATACCCTTGCTCAGGGAGATGCACTTCATTCTGAATGCTGAGTACCCACTTTTCTCCACTCACCCACCCCAGGCTGTTGCCTTTTTTGTGGTGACGCACCTGGGCTCTCCAGCCCTGTGGAAACCACTTCTTCCACATTGCTACCATTCAGATTGGCCCTCATGATGCGATCAAGCGTGACATCAGACCAAAACACCAGCTCCTTGCTGTGGTGGAAATCAAGAGCAATGGCATTTTCCAGGTTGTTCAGGAGCAGTGTGTATTCTGAGCGGTGAGGCAACACTTGTCGGATATCAATTCTGTTTGCAAAGAGCAGCACTGGCTCTGGCCCTAAGAATACACAGGAAAACAGCATTAAGAGTACTTGACAGCATTTTACAGGGTCCTTGCCTACCATTCCCTCTGCACCAAGTCCCAGAACATAGTTTTGTGGTACTGGCAACAAGAAATCAACCCCCAACTGCAAAACACTTCAGAGACCTGTTTGCACATCCTCCATACACAGTTCTAAGTCAAAGATAAGCAGTTTGAAACCTTTTTGGCAAACATTAACTCAGTAAGAAGTAATCATTCCAGGTCTCACCTAAGCCTGCCTCACATTAGCCTCTGAAACCATACCACCAGGAAGCCATTTGGCATCTGGACTATAGTTCCTTTCTCCTATATCCATCCCCTAGCCATGCAAACACATGCTCTGCTCATCTTATACCACAGACAGGACACAGTTGAAATCTGCCTCAGCCAGACATAAACTCAGCAGGTACTTCCATTGCAGAGAAAAAAAAACCCAAACCAGTATCAACACCCTAATATCTTAAGGCTTTATATAGAATTTCTAATTCCTCAGATCCTACATTAGAGGAATAAAGTTACAACCCCACTGACTTGGAAAGGTGAAGACGTTTCCTGAGCAAAGACAGAAAATTGGTTTTGTCCAAGGATCTAGGTCACCAGGAATGGTTAGGGACCAGGAAAAGAAGGTAAGGAGTGCTTTCCACTGACAAGGAAAGAAAACAGTAGTCAAAATTACACATAATTTTCACAGGCATTCATCAGTAACTTGGGCATATCTAATACAAATCCAGGTACTTCCTTTTCCTCACATGTTGGGTTGGTGAACAACACAATGCTGCCAATAAAGCATTAGAGACATAATTATGAGAACTGGACGAACACACAGCCCCCAGTTGTGCTGGCAGGTTGAACTCGCCTTTACCTAGAGCTTTGCAGCTACGCTTGTCAGGTCGCAGCTCGTAGCCTTGTTCACACCAGCACTGGAAGCCTCCTTCACTGTTGGTACAGCCTTGGCTGCAGTAACCTTCCTCAGCACATTCATTCACATCTGCAGATTACAAACAAAGGAAGAAAGTTACCATTAGACAGATTATCAACCAACCAGGCAATCTCACCTATAGCTTGCTTAATGTTTTCACACTCTGATTTGCACCCTATCACAGCCATCAATTTCAAACATATCAAAGCAGCAGGGATGAGGCTACAGCTCCAAAAACCCACCTTGGCATGATCTGCCATCTTCCAGGAGCCTGTAACCTGTGTGGCAAGTGCACTGCACCATCCCTCGTACCATCTGGCACTTTTGAGCACAGCCACCATTGTTGACATTGCAATTCTCCTCCCCTGTCCGTGGACCTGCAAAAGGAACATGTGAAGATAACTGATCTGAAACCACAAGACAGCTGCTTTTGCCCTCAGCTGTTAGGCAGCAGTCACCCTTCAAACCAGGCTGAGCAAGATAAGAGAGGACACAGGCTGTGCTAGAAGTTTCCTCTTCACAGTCAGAGCTCTCCTCTGCAGGCCACTACTAAACCAGACAACGGAGCTCAGAACAACTTGGTTTTAGGATTCACTATCTCTGCAGACAAATATTGATATCTGAGATTGTAATCTTCTCCCCATTATTCCTTGTGTGCAGCCTGTAATTGGCAAAACTACGCAGGCCTTTTTCCTCAGTCTTCAGCTCTCTCCCATTATCACAGTCCAGGCTTTCTTTCTTACACACATCCTTCAGTAACACCAGATAGACTCCCGCACATTACAGTATCTCCATTTATGTTTAAGACTGAACTTGAGAGGACTTACGACAGTTTTGATGAGGGCTCTCATCACTGCCATCTCCACAATCATTTACTCCATTGCACAGCTTCCTCTGGCCAATACAACGTCCATTCCCACACAGGAACTGGTCTGGGGCACACTGAGGGGTGCCTGCAATAGAAGAAGGGAAAGTAGCACACCACAGCTCACTGATGGAACAATAGCCATGATGAAGAAAGGGATACAGAACATTTTATGATTTGTTACAAACTTTTCATATGAACCCAAATCCATGACTTTCTCTTTCCTTGAATTTAGCTCATCTCACACTCCTTACTGCTCCACCTATCTTTATGCTGATTTGCAGGGCTGCAAACTCTCCTCTAGTCTGAGTCCACTGTTGCTTTACTGTGAAGTTCAGCTAAATTAGTTTCTCTCAGAATGACTGGAAGATCCTGGCATAGTTCTCTTTGGTTCCAGATTCCACAACCCTACTCAGTACGTGCAAAGGAGAAGTCAGTTCCTCACTTTAACCATCTGATCTGTCACTCCAGCATGGCTATCGATCTTAAGCCTGCCTAGGAAGGAGCATGTTGTTCAGCCCCAACTGTAGTGTGCTGACTTGGAATGAGATTTACATGCATCCTTGAAATGTGAGCTCAGGCAAGAGGATTTCACACAAGTACAGGCTTCAACTTCTGCTGTTGGCATGAAAACCACATAATTCTTGTAAGTAAAGTAGTACTGTTTGTAGGGACTTTGCCAGTCTGTTCTTTCTTCAGCAATAACTGCACTGTCCTGTTGCCTCCCGTTTCTTGTACCTCTTAAGCTGACTTTGTTAGTGGTCCCTACATCATCACCTTCTGATAATTTCAGGAAGGTAACAGGACAATACAGTTACCAGCAAAGAAACAATAACACTGGCAGACTGCATGTAAGCAGTGTGGGAAAGAGTAGTTGTGAGATTAACAAGTACAGCTAAGAACTAACACACCAACTGGGAACATAAAACTAAATCACATGCAGATCTACTTTTCAGAGCACAGGATACTTTATATGAAGGATTATGGAACTTGGACTTCATTTGTCATATCAAACATAAAGATCCTTACATCAGTTGATTGCCTAATATTTCAGAAATCTTCTTCCTGTGGCCAATAAAAATACAATTCTGGTCTAAAACCAATAGGATTTTAACTCTTGCTACAGACATTGGGACACCACACTATGTCACTTAGATGAGCCAATATATATACTGCTTGGAAATCTCAATTTAATTTTTGTTTATATAACATAGAGCTAAAGAAAAATTGCACAACTAAACTCACAGTAACATCTGTACTCAACCACCTTGGATTTGGTTTGAGGTAGAAAAGTTGAATTTCAGGCTCTGGAAGCTTGACTTCGCTTCTGGGTGACAACTGTTCTTTCAGTACCTCTAAGTACTTTTGTTATCAGGATGAGGAAACAAGGTTACTGGTTTGTCTTTAAGTAGAATGGCTTATTCCAGATCACCACACTGAGGGTCATGACAGCTGACCAACCTAGAGCAGCTGCTCTCAAATGGTTACAAAGTGCACCTCTCCAGGTTCTTTGAGCTCAGCTGTCCCTGTAGAACACTCACTCCCCCCTCCTCAACAGCCCCAAAACAAGAGGTACAGTTTCACAAATCTGCTTTGTCACCCATAAATTCATGGTTTAGAATACACTGATCCAGAAGGGTCAGTACGCATAGCTGGGCTCCACTCACTAGGTTGAATTCATGGACCAACAAACACTATTTCTCAGCAAGGTCTATAGGCATCCTGAAGGCTTTAAGGAAGAGAGAAGATTCTAGACATTCCTTGAATCCTACCATAACACTAGAGCCTGTTGAAACTATCTAATTCCCTAGAACCCTTATCATACAAAAGAACAGTAATAAGTGAAATGATTACTAGAAAGAGTGACTCCTGAGCAAGTATCTAAGGAGAAAGCTGACACCCTTAACCTCTAAAATAAATGCTTTATTCTTCCCTTCCACTAAATGTCCTTTGCGATTTCACTGCCTGCTAGAATTGCTCAGCAGTTTC
Organism: Acropternis orthonyx; assembly: GCA_035583155.1. Taxonomy (NCBI): domain Eukaryota; kingdom Metazoa; phylum Chordata; class Aves; order Passeriformes; family Rhinocryptidae; genus Acropternis; species Acropternis orthonyx. The sequence continues at coordinate 24,486,230 of JAWWEU010000158.1, read as the reverse complement.
CCAATGCAGCATGAAAGCTATCCCAAACAATCTATAAGGCAGCCCTTCTGACAAGGACATAGCCCATCTGACAAGGGTAGCGACATTGCACATTATTAATGCTTCCAAGTCTGAATGGAATTGTCTCAGAGGTCTGTGGTAATTCATAGTGTAGGGACAGGATAAGAAGATAGAGGAATCTGATATTTGAACAGAAAACACCATCACCTAAGTTAGTTAAAGCACATAAACTCGCATAAGTTTGCAAGCATGTAAGGCAGATTACAAATCCCATTCTTCAGGGAGGACAGAAACTCTAGGCTGGACTCACCAAAGCAATTCTACTACCTATTACCTTCAGGATGGAAACACTAGCTATTAAGCAGCAAGATAGCAGACCAAACCTGTGTTCTCACAGTTTTCCTCATCACTGTTGTCGGAGCAGTCATCTTCCCCATCACAACGCCAGGACAGACGGACACAGCGTCCTGACTTACAGCGGAACTGGTCAGCTGTGCACATAGATGTAGCTGAGGGACCAAACAAGGAACATTAGATGAGCAAGAAGGATCAGAAGAGACACAATTACAAAGCTAAGAGTCCCAAACGCTCTTCTGCATCCACAGAAGCTGAATGCTTCCACCAGTTCCCAGCACTCACTGCAGTTCCTCTCATCTGACTGGTCATCACAGTCAAAGTCTCCATCACACCTCCAGCCAGCATTAATGCACAAGCCGCTGTTGCACATGAACTCTCCAGAGCGACAAGGCTGGTGAGATGCTGCAGAGATGGTAAGAAATATAGAGAGCAAATTCAGACCGATGTAAAATCCCCAAAGCACACCAGTATCCCTTACCCTCCATTATTATGGAACTTAATCATGAATAGATTTCTCCCAGAAACTGCTTTAATTCCTGTAAGCAAAAGTGTACTGACTATACAGTTCTCAACACTATTCTCACTTTCCAGACTTAAAAAATCCCTGATAATGAAAGAGCCAGTTTATGTGTGAACAATCAGATTGCTGTCTACACTGCAGCCCCTCTCCAGCCAATGCAAGATCCATTTAGGTTTGCAACTCAGACGCTTGGACCAGTCCATGACCCTGCACTAACTTACAGCAGTCAGATTCATCAGACCAGTCCCCACAGTCATCGTCACCGTCACAGTGGTAGATGTCCAAGATGCAGCGTCCATATGCACACTGGAACTCCTCCAAGCTGCAGGTTGCAGCTGGAACATCTGATGCTAACAAGGGAATCCAAGAAGAAATGTATGAGGTGACAGGGTACAATCCAGTTTAGAGCAACCTTCTCAGTCCAATAATGGACTAGCAAGTGTTCAGTGGAAAGAGTTTGGAAATTACTAGTCATTGCTGCATATCTTGTATTACTGAGAGGAACTGGAATGCTGGTTTTGCTTCACTGAAAAGCAAGTTAAACATATATATATAAAGACACCCATGCAGATAATCCACTAAAAGTATTTTTCAAAAATGTTACATAGGATGTTAGTCTATAAATATTTCACTTTTCAAGAACCATTAAATTCTAGAGAAGGAAACGGTTATGAATAAGGAAGAGGATCCAAGAGTTTCGCCTTCCTCTCATGCTTGAAACACTATGTCTTAGCGCCCTCCAGAAACTGTTTATTAAATCTTAAAGAGGTAGATACAAAAACAGAGGGAAAAATAGAGATACCCTTTGGGATAGCTCTGTATTAAGGATTGAGGCATGTCAGAATGCAGCATTAAAGTAGAGAGTGATGCCTTTAGAATTTTAACAAAAATAAGCATTTGAAGACCAAAGGAAGCAAGCAAGCAGCAATGTGCCCAGGCCTGCACCTGACTTTTTGGGATTTTCCCCTCCCTTTCCTCTCAAGCTCTCACCAAAACAACCATGCCTTTTCAGTGAGGAACACTGCCAGAGACATGACCCTGGGCGAAGCCCAACAAACTTACGACCAAGGATTTGCCTACTGTTCTCTTCTCAACAGTACGCTAAGTGGGAAGGGATGGAAAATATTTTGAGTCCCACACAATAAAATATGACACCTCTTCGCAGACTGTCTGGAGAATTAACTGAATGTTTCAGGCATATAAGTCTCCCAGCTGAGGAGCTCTGAAAATAAATCCATTAAATGAAAGAGAAAAGAAAGACTGAAAAAGAATAGTCTGAGAAGTGAGTTACACCTGTCTCTCCAGCCTGAAGCAGTGGGCACAGCCTGAAGGCACGCACTAAGAGCTGTCAGTGTGCAGTGACTGGATACGAAAATGTGGGTTAATGTCTGCCTCACCAAAGGAGCCTGAAAGGAGTGTTTGGGTGTCCTTGAGGAGAAAATTAATTCAGAGACTTAAATTATCATGTTGTGGTATTCCACACATCCCCAAAAGCAAAAAAAAAAAAAAAAAAAAAAAAAAAAAAAAACTCACAAAAAAGAACAGTGCAGTCCCACCTTGTCCTAGATGAATGACAAGCATGACTGGAGATAAGGAAAAGATGGCAACCACATGGATGAAGATAAGAGAACAGGAAGTAGCCAAACTGAGCTTTTTAGCAAGTTACTTAAAATGCCTTACAGAGACAAATGGCAGCCAGGACTGAGGTAGCATTCCAGCTCAGAGAAGGGGCACCAGTTCTGTGTGCCCCTCTGCTCCCATAGGAGGCAGTGTTGGAACATCTCCCCTCCGTTCCTGAGCATCTATCCATAGCCTTCGGTGAAGTGACAGGCAAGGGAACAAGAAAGCGAGAGGGGTAAAGGAGAGGGAAAGAGGTTCGCTTCCTCCTAGAGCCCTTTCCTGGCTCAGAAATGTTTGCAGCCCCTGGTTTCCTGCCAACTCTCATTATCTGGACAGATAAAAGACAACTCCCCCATGTATCCACTCCCCCTGCCCTTCAGGAGCTGTCGGCCCTGATCCCCCTTCCAGAGCCTTTTGAAGTTTCCTGCTATCTAGAACAAATTCTGCAAAATGCTCTCAAAGGAGAGACGGGTGGGGGAAGGGACCACTGCAAGTTCCAGACACACAGACAGCACTCACACAGAAGAGAGGCAGTGTGGCTTAGGAAAGGACAGAACAAGCTCCTGTACCACTTGCTACAAGCCTGTGAAGGTGAAAACAACTGTTGTGGGTTCTCATGTCCTTCCCTTCCCCATCAGTCACTTTTTGGGCAACATCCCGTATAAAGCACCTAAGTGAAAAGACGCTGGGCAGGCAGGCAGTCCCTGCAGCATGCAGGACATGAGGATTCTATCAATAAGCAGAGCACCACCCCTCTTCCGAAATTTCAGTCAGGAATCAGACAAGAGAAAAAAGAAGGGAATAATTTTTTTCCCTTCCCCCCTTGCCCTCCAACTCCTATAGTTTTATACAGAGCTATCTTCAGTAAAGCATAAACCTCCTGCTCTGACTCAAGGTCACAGCCATGAGAAGGAACAGAGAAGCAGCGAGGCACAAAGTATGCCTGTGAGGTAACACAAGAGAGACACCATCCTCTTGTGCCCTCTGGGGTAGGCAGCTGAAGACAGCATAACTGACAGTACAGGCAGGACTAACTTGTTTTTGATCTCTGCTGAAGAAAACATGCCAAAACCCAAGACAAGAGCAAGTCCAAAGGGCTATTTCCTGTGGTTACAAAGCAAGGAGAGCACTTACGGCAATTCTCTTCATCTGAGCCATCCTTGCAGTCTGTGTCACCATCACAGAACCAGTGCTCAGCTATGCAGCTGCCGTCACTGCAACGGAACTCCTTCTCCGAGCACTTTCTCATATCTGCAGAGACAGCAATGCAAACAAAGTCCTGGCTTTTCTGATGGTACCCAGGAAACCACTACACTGTTCTCCTGAAGCTCCTAAGGCACACACAAACAAGATTTCTTATTAAACCATATATATACCTGTCAGGCAGGGCCCAAGAAAAACCATCATTGTTCATTTAATTGACACATGGTACTGGATTCAAAAGGAATCCAATGAAATTCACAATAGCATGTCAAAGTAAAAAAGGTCTCAAATGGTTTTCTTGCCTGGCAGGTAAGCCACATAGCCTGAGATCCCAAGCAACCAGCCCATGGAATGGAATATCCCACAGGGCCAGCTCAGAGCCTTCACCATGCACAGGGGATTCTAGAGCTGCATGGGCTGGAGTCCGCGCAACTCCTTTTAAAGCACTGGGAGGGCAATACTTATAGAAGCACATAACTCACCACACTGCTCATCACTGTTGTCGCCACAGTCATTGTCACCATCACAGTGCCACAGGCTGCGGATGCAGTATCCATTCTGACATGAGAACTCATCTTCCTCACACTCACGTGGAGCTGCAGGGACACAATAGGCATAAGGTGAAGGCAAGGCAAGAAGATTTAGCTTGCAGAACACCAAATGTGCGACATGTTAAAAATCAAGCAACATTGTCCTCCAAGGACACCACGATGCTGGAGAACTGATTTCCCCAACAATACCAGGAGAGTAACTGTGAGATTTCTTGAGTGTCTCTCTTCCATTCCCTTCACAAGTCAACAGTACAGCTGGCTCTAAAACTTGAGAATATAGGTTGGAGGAAGTACACTGAACAGAGAGATGAAGCCACCCATCCTGTGCTGGTATGCCAGCACAACCCCAAGTCAAACTCAAAATATCCCTGCACAGAAAAAAAAAAGGCAATCTGGGTCTCTTTTTAAAGGAATTAATAGCCCCTATCATTATCTAACAAGTAACTGCTGGGAGTATTATATTTCTACCTTCCTTTCACAAGAGTGCCAAAGCTGTCTTCAAAGGAAAGGAAATGTTCATTGAAAAGAGAGAGAGAAAATTTGAACTTCCTCTTCTGATTGCCTCTATATTTGCAGCCTCATTCCACCTTTCTTGCCAGTCTGCTAAGGATGCTTGCCTGCAGACCAGTAAAGAAAGGAAATGGACTGCAAAATTAGCACCTGAAGACTTTAATTCAACAGAAACCCTCCTACGGTTACTGCTGGTCTAAACAACCCCATAGGAATCTCTCATGCACAGAAATTTGCTTTCCTCCTTTCATTAGTCTCCAAATCTTTTGATCACATCCTTCTCCACTGTTATCATAGATATGAGGACATTGCAACATTTTATGAAAAACAGAAAACCAAGCAGACCCAGACCTATATACCATTTCTTTCATAAATATATTTGAACAGACTGTAAAACTGAGCTTAGTACAGAGTTCCGGAGCATCACACAGGATGTCAACCCCTGAACCTTGCTTCCCAGCTCTTTGCCCAAAAAGGCAGGCAAAGATCAGTGGTATACTGATCAAAAAGTGAACTCATTTCCATGCAAGTAGTGGATGTGGAATACTTTACAGACAAGAGCTTTATTTTCACATTTCTTGAGATGGGGTTCCTCCATCAGAGTCACTCTGGAGCTCCATGCACAAAACTTTTGTAGAATTCAAAGGCTGTGGAGTGATGCTCACTAAGGAGCTGCAGTCACCTCAACCAGAGAGCAGAACAGTTCTGGTCCTACCTGCAGCCTGATGCCAGCCCTAGCAACCAGCATGGTTACAGCAAAGCTGAAGCTCCAGTGCTACATCACATGCTGGTTCCCTGGCACACATTGCCAAGTACAGACCTGATGATTTGTTGTGGAGAAGGAAAGTTGTATCCCTGAACACCTTTCCTAATGAAAGCCAACCATAAGTAATTCTTGTCCTCAACACAAAGGGGAAAGGAGAGGGTTGGGAGTCTAAGACTCAGGCAAAATTTCCTCTGTTTTAATAATCCGTAGAAGCACAACAGCCATGCTCACAGCTAGCAGGCTGCCATGGCACATCTTTTGAAAATGGCACCTCACATGGCAGCAGACAGTCAGCTTTCAGGGTAACCTGTCTTTGTGTGGCAGTAACCCTACAGCACCTTCCTCTCCTCAAGGAGCTCTGTTTGAAGGGACAGGATGCTGGTGACAGACCAGCACCGCAGAAAAGTCAGACAGTGGAACCTGAGGCAACAGGAAGTCAGCCAGACAGGCAGTTCAGTAGGATTTGGCAGGGGTTAGGTGTTTCCACGAACAGGGGAGGGCACGAAGAGCTAAGCTTAGGGAAGCACTTCATGGGATATTAACTAGCAAGACTGCAGGGCATAAACGGTTCTACAGCTGGATGAAGAAGCAACCTCTCCCCCAGAAGAGGCAGCTGAACAGCAAGCCAGGTGCCAAGACAGCAGGGCTTAAAGGTACACACCTCTGTCAGAGTCAGGATATAGCTTATTTCAAGCCAGAGGTCTGATTGAGTGGATAAACTATTCAATTCCTGCAATAAAAAGGATCAGCTTTCTCCAGCCATGGCAGGCAGGCACTGCACCCACCCTCTTCCCTCAGAGAGGTGACTTACGGCAGTCCTGTTCATCTGAATCATCCTCACAGTCATTGTCTCCGTCGCAGACCCATGAACGGCGGATGCATTTTCCGTTGTCACAGTGGAAGTCCAAGGGGGAGCAAGTGGGCAGCACTGCAAGAGCAAAGAAACACCTCATGGAGCTGCAGCCAGCTTCCTTCCTGACAGCCAAGTTCCTTCCCTCCTGAGAGAGCAGGGCTACACCTCTTAGAAACAAAAGACATAAAATTTCAAGTCATCAGGAAGAGGTGTTCCGCAGATGGGGGGACAGGGCAGGTCTGTAGCTTGGCAGTCTCTCTTCCCCAGAGAAACACTGACCTTTCCACAATAAAGTAGCTGCTGCATTTCCCCCACTGTGTTCCTTTTTTCTCTTTCATCCCTGAGCCCCCCATAACTGCACTTGTTTTACAAGAAGCAAAATTACACTGTCAACATCTTTCCTGCATGTTACCCAGTGCAGTCCATCCTGTTTCTATCACACAGCAAGTTCTTTAGATCAAGAACTATACACAGCAATGTTTTGAGGAATGGGATTTTATAAAGTAACATGTTATAGTGTATGCTTTAGGAGGGGAACTTTACCAGTTTTTTGTCTATGAAATCCACAAGGAGAAGCTTAGGAGCAAGAATTCACTGCTGGGGATAATTTGCTGTACCTCAGGTATGGGCAACAGAGTTCAAACCCTGCTAGAGGCTTCCAGAAGGGACAGAATAAGAAGACAGACATGAGATGATGCCTGCCTACACAGGAGTCTGTTGGCAATGGAGTGGAACCACAAATCCACAGTGTTTGAAGAGGCCTGGAGCCACAAAGCTGGAATTCAAGGGGAAGCATCAGCTCTCTTCTTCCCCCCACAGATGAGAGGAACACTCAGCTCCCGGAGGCTCACACTTTTAAGTGCTGCCAGCTGTGATAGGCAAGGGGCTGCACAAGAGTGTTTGTGACAGGTGTGTTCTCCAAAAACCAACATTTGCTCAGCAATGTGAAGGGGCGAGGGCTAGAAAGGCTAGTGCCTGAAACCCTTTCATCCCAGCCCAGCTTGCCGACAGCATCTCCCATCTGTCACCAGGCAGGCCAGCCCTCCTCTGCTATGCTGCTACTCCTTCCCTTGCCAACACTATCCTGGAGGTGGGAGTGTGAAGGGAGGGAGTGGGTGAAAGAAGAAGGTGAAGACAGAAGCCACACAAGAAAGGAGAAGGATTTACTAAGGAGAACAAATAGGCACATTTTCAGCTTTTCCAACCCTCCATTTCCCCTTGGCCCAGGAATGCTGTCAATGTCCTGTGAAAGCAGCATGGATTATACTATACTGAATCATTCATTGCTCTCTACAGCAAGTCCTTCAACATATCTCACCGATGGCCTGCCCTAAAAGCCTCCCACTGTAAGAACACACTAGACTAGTGCATCAGACTTGCTCTAACACCTCTTTTGCTAACCATAAACCCAGATTATCTTCCAGCTGTTCCTGTATTGTGGCAGGCATAGGCATTTCTGCACCTGAAAATGTCACTGCAGATGTAACTGCTCTCAACACTCTCAGAAATTGGCACTGGCCCTTGGGAAAAGGTGCCTACCATCATGTCCAGGATGTCACATGCAGATATATATCCAGGTCATATCCAGCTACTTCTGGGCCCCAGAGGGGGATGAAGGAGATAGAAAGATACAAATTTGTATTTTCACCCTGCAAGTTTTACAGCACCCTGGTCTTCCAATAGCTGACCTGTTTCCTTACACTGCACTTTCTCTGAGAACTCCTGTGTTGCTACAGCAAAACAAAGAAGTTTCTCCTTTTTCCCCAGGGCAGGTGGAAGTGGAAAACGCTCCACTTCACAAACTCTGCTTTCCAAATAAAACTCAGATGTTCAGTTCCACACATGAGACCTCTCTTCCCCAAGCACAACTTCCATGCATTGCACACCGAGCAAACTTTCCCTGGCCTCAGCTGCTGTTTCAGGCCTAAGACCATCTTCTCAGCATATGCTTTAGCGTGACTAATCACCAAAGGACTGCTCAGAAGCCACCTGGAAGGGAATTTGCCTGCTGACTCTCCAGGGGAGAATTCTTCGGGCTCCCAGAGGGTTAAGCCATTAACGCTGGTTCAGAGTCGATATACAATTATCCTACTGAACTGCTGTATCCCTTCATGAGGTAACAACACAAAATGAAATTCCACTCCCACAGGGAGCAGTTTAGCCAATTTCATACTTTCCCTAGATATAAAAATGGAGCTTCAAGCACGGGGGAGGTGGAGCTGGGGAAAGAGAGCAAAACACAAACTGCTAGGAGGACCAAATCCCAACCCAGCAGAGAGCAAGTGTGTGCTAGCCCAGACAACACTGTGGGTTGGGGACAGGGGTGGAGGTGGGGGGGCACTGGTGGGGGATGGTGTTAAATCCCCTTCTACAGGAGCTTCCCTTTAAAGGAGGAAAAAAATCCACAAACTTACTTAAGACAAAAAATCCCAAACTAATGAATGAGGGCTAAAGTCTCAACAAAGCAGAGGAACTGCCAATGGAATCAAGAGCAGAGATCCACATAAACTTGTAACCTGAATTTAATAATGGTCAGAAACAAATGTCTCAAACAAAAATGCAAGAGATTCTGGGAGGAGCTTTCACTTGGTAACAGTCTCTTCCTAACCCTCTTTTCCCAGCTCTGCCTTCCCAATCCAACATCCCTTCTTCCCATTAAAAAGCAAACTGCCTACACAGAAAATTCCTGTTTTCTTCTACTTATTCTACTACTACTTCAGTTCCACTATATAGCCCTTTGCTCTAAGGTTGTTTATAATAAACTCTTTTGTTGGACATTTATTACTTCATGTTCTGATGAGTTTTATTCTTATGGTGTTAAAGCTGAGGGCATATCACTGACTCAGATTGAATGTTTAGTGCAGATGTAAATACATACAAAGTGTTTGGAAATTTGAAGTTAGGAGGAAATTCAAAACTTAAGAAGTCACCCGTAGGATGCTCAAACAACCTCCACTGTATTTTGTCCTGACATGATGGAGTAGCTATACAATCTGGTAAGTGTATTGCTTTAACTCATATAGCTCATTTTAAAAGCCATAGTCAGAAGAAGGGCACATGGCAATACAAATGAAGAAGCAGGAACTCCTCTCACTGACAGAGATGGAGCAAGATCTCTTCCCCTGGCTGAAGGACAAGTTGGATTAGCATCTATAAGAGTAGAAATTGAACCATCATATTCTCTTCCTAGCTAGACATTGATGCATGACCATGGGACAGTTCTGTCTCTTTAGCCCCCATTCTACAACTTGTAAAATGAAGGATAATTAATACTTTCAAAGACAGCTGCAAGTCCTTCATGGGCATTGCTTCCACTGAGGAGAAAGCAATCACAGATTGCACTAACGTGCTTTCACCACTACTCCTAGCAGGATTATGTAATGCCAACAGTAAACACAGTTAAGCCTTAACCCCACTTCCCTGCTCAATTCCAGCTTGATCTCTCCCTATCTATTGAAAGAAGCAATATTTTCCTAAAAGAGATGAGCAAAGGTGAGTCCAAGGATGGAGCTGAAGGCAGGCAAATGCCCAGACAGGCAAGGACCAATGCACCTTCCCAAGCAGAGCAGAGAGGCAGGATGGAGAGCAAGCCCAAGAAAGGACAGCCAGTGGGAAGAGCAAGGCTGGGTAACAACGGCTCAAGAGAGCACATCTGTCAACTGACAGTGAGCAATACAAAAAGGCCTTTGAACTTCCAACCATTTCCCTGAGCTCATCCCTCTGCATGGCCACACTGGACATCATCCAAGGTTTCAGCAAAGCTAGGTCTATCGTAAGCCTGCTAGTCCTCCCCCCTCCCAACTCCTATTACACAGGACACTCTTTTATTGCCAAGCAGAAGGGGAGGGGGGAGGGCGGGGGAAAAGGGAAGTTTATAAGTTGAAACGCAGACTGAATCACGTCCCACTGTCCTTTGAACACTTTATCCCTATTGCCTGTGGTGAGCAGGTTGCTTTGTACTCAAGGACAGCAAGCAACCAATGTCCAGAGCTCTGGAATGCAGCAGTTTGAACAATACTGATAGTTTAATAAGACAAGCTCTCATTCACCTGAAGAAAGAGAAGTCAATTAAAAAAATAAATAATAATAAAAATTCATTCTACCTACATTGGAGAACTGAAGCCTGACTCCCACCTCTGTCCATGCTCATGTGTGTATGAGCACATACATAGCCACAAACAGAGATCTGCTTGCTGAGATCTGCAGCACAGTGGGCAAAAAGTTCATTGACAAATATAAAGGATGTTGGTTCGCTCTCAGAAAGAAACAGGAGAGACTGCATTTTACTAACACATGTTTTGGAAAATCTAGTTCCAGAGTAACACAAAATGTTTCCAATTGCACTGCTGAAATGTATTTAAGGATGCCGCCAGTCAAAAGGATAAAAAAAGAAAAAAATTAATAAAGTATCAGCACCCAATCTTTCACAGCCCTTTGATCACAAGCTCTGCCCGAGGGGGCACTGCATTAATTGTGATGTGTTTTAAAGGAAACACGCATACCCTAAGCTCAATAAAATGACAAAGCTGCAGACACAGAACTGGTGTGTTTACAAGAGAATGCTGAACTCTTGACCAGAGTTCCTAATTCATAAAACTTGAAGTTTAGAAGTGAAGCTTCACCTGAGCAGTTGCATCTGAGCTCAAGACGGGTGATTAAGTAAAGCGCAGAGGGAAAACTATTCTTTTAAAGTTTCCATTAATTTTAATAAAAGACCTGTGAGATTTTTATTCTCACATCACCTGAAAAATTGGGACTGATAAGCAGGCTGCACTGATACTCCTGTTTTTGGAGAGGAAGAGACTCTCTCCTGGGCTTGAATGAGTTGTAGCTCAACAGGAACTGCATAGATTTCCCGATGAGATGGGAATAACAGACCACTTTCAGTAAACTTCCAGGTAAAAGGAGTAAAGTCTTCCTTCAGTCCCTTTAAATGAGAAAGTATTGTACAACAGTGCATGGAGCTAAGTAAGCAAGTCTGTGCCCCAAGAAGTTACACGTTTGTACACTGATTATGTACGATACAGATCCAAAATTCAGACCAAAAACGCTCCTCTGGGGGGATGGTTATGAGGGGATTTGGTGTATTTTAGGAGAAACAGAACTATTTATCAGTCCTCAGACTGAGTTTACTCAGTTGTCCTTTCACCCTTGCCACAGGAAGTAAGACTCATTCACACCACGCTGGACTTCAAAGGGCGTGCAGGAGGGCAGAATGAAAACCATTCCTCTGCTTGCATATGGCTTTCTTTAGGGACAGTCCAAAGTAGTCTCTGTTGGCACAAGGCAGGAAGGCAGCTGAGCTACTCTGTGCCTGTGTAGCAAGGGGTTCCAAGCCAGATCCTGACAGCAAGCCAGAGAGCTGACACTAGAGAAAGCCTATGAAGCTGGCATGACAGCTGGGAGGTTGCTTATTGCTATTATTACCACACTACTCTGGCTTGTAAACATGATCCAGAGCAGGAAGCAAGCATGTCATGGAATATTTGGCTTCCATCACAGCAGGGTTTCAAATCTGCAAGGGAAAGTTTCTGTCACAGGTAAGCAGAGGCAGGGCTCTCCCTAAAACAATGGGAAAATACCTATGAGAAGCAGAGATTCCAAGGACACCAGTACAAGTGTAATGTGTCTGTGATGTGCAGAAACTGTACCATTTGAGGAAAAACTTAGTACAACCGACTCAAAAAGTGGTAATTCATTTTACAGTTTCTAAAAGATCATTAAAAACTAAGCAAAGTAAAACTCACCACATTTATCTCGAAACTGAAAGTCTCAAGAAAGTAAGTGTTCCCTGTGTCTGGTCTTGCTTTTCATAGCTGTAACTCCTCTCACTGCCAAGTATCTTGCTTTCTATTTATTTTTTTTTTTACACCACACACACTGTGTTTCAAGCTGTCATTCTTTAATAAAATTACAGATTACCCATTCAGGATTAGAAAATTGAATTTAATATAGAATTTAGTAAATTCCAACCAATTACTCAAAACCATGCAGTACTATAGAGACACAGATGCAAGATTGAATCTCAAATTGCTAAAGTAATTTTCACCTTTAACCCCAGACTGTGTTTCACTCTCTTGCTTTATCAGGAGTCCAGTGTCTTCCCGTTCTCCTCTCCTTTTCCCAAGGAAATAGACAGAATTCCCTCAGGAACTCATTCTTTTTGTATTGGTTTACAGTATACATATGAGCCTATGACACACTGTCAAAAAGTACACCTTAAAAAAGTATGGTTACAGTTTTATTCCTCTGAAAAGTTAAACCATTAATAAGAGAAAAAAGAAAACTTTGTAACTCTAAAACTAGTTTATAGCAGGTCAGTGGAACTGTGGGAATTCCTTGCAAGCACTTCTGTTCACTCTTCTGATCAGAGACATATACTTGATATTATAATCCATCAGAGCTGCACATCCACACATTGCTGGAAAAGAATCCAGATTGCTTTAACATCTCAGAAGGGTCCATCAAAGTGTTTGCACAGACGGAGATTCATGAGTCAGAACAAACCATTGGGCCCATTCCAGCATGAAGGCCCCATGGTTTTTGAGGAATCTCACTAATTTTTTAACTAGGCCTTTGATATACTGGGACCTTGCATGATGACTTCATCATGACAACCCAAACTTTCAGTTCAGTATTTGTGTTTAAAAGAAATTCCCTAATTTCAAAGCTGGTAGAAGTAAATAAAAAAATACATAAATCAAGTTTTGCTCTGACCAGAGCTTAACTTTTATTTTTTGCTTTCTTATTTCCACTGAATCGCACTCCAAGTACTGCTGGCTGTCAGGCAAAAACATTCTCCTATTTGTATTTATTCCACCACAACACAATATTAAAAAAGGCAACTCATATTCTAATCCTTCCCCTTGAGTCACTTTTCTACTCTGAATAAATGCTGCCCTTTATCTCCCCTCCCATCTGGTCAAATCTACTGTCCTTCTCTGTACATGTTAGCTTACCTCTCTCACTAAATTGCAGAGACTTACAGTACAAGTCATGTGAACAAGATCACGGAATTACAGAATCATCAAGGTTGGAAGAGACCTTCATCCAAACATCGACCCAGCACCACCAAAATCACCCCTAAACCATATCCCCAAGTGCCACATCCAGACACCTCTTGAACACTTTCAGAGATGGTGACTCTACCACCTCCCTGGACAACTTATTCCAGTGCCTAACTACTCCTTCGGTGAAATTTTTTTTTCTGATGTGTAATCTGAACCTCTCCTGGTGCGACTTAAGGCCATTTCCTCTCATTCTTTCACTTGAGACATGGGTGAAGAGACAGACATCCACCTCAAAACCTCCTTTCAGGTAGCTGTAGAGGGCTATGAAGTCCCCACTGAGCCTTCTCTTCCCCAGGCTAAACAACTCCAGCTCCTTCAGCCGCTCCTCATAAGATGTACTTTCTAAACCCTTCACCAGCTTTGTTGCCCTTCTCTGAACATCCTCCAGCACCTCAGTGTCCAATTGAAGTGAGGGTCCCAAAACCAAACACAGGATTCAAGGTGGAGCCTCACCAGTGCGAAGTGCAGGGGGACAATCACAGCGGCCCCGGTCCTGCTGGCCACACTATTGCTGATGCCAGGATGCCTTTGG
>JAWWEU010000158.1:24454326-24472148 GCA_035583155.1 Acropternis orthonyx | reverse complement strand
TTCCCTCATTCACTAAGCAGGTCAGCTTGACATAGAAGGAGATCAGGTTGGTCAACCAGGACCTGGCTTTCATAAGCCCATGTTGGCTGGGCCTGGTCACCTGGTTGTTCTGCACATGCTGTGTGATGGCACTCAGGATGATCTGCTTCATGACCTTCCCTGGTACCGAGGTCAGGCTGACAAACCTGTAGTTACCTGAATCATCCTTCTGACCTTCTTGTAGACTGGTGTTACATTTGCTAATTTCCAGTCAAATGTGACTTCTCTGGTTAACCAGGATTACTAGTAAATGATTGAAATTGGCTTGGCAAGTTCTTTTGCCATGTCCCTCATTACACTTGAGTGCATCCCTCTGGGTCCATAGACTTGTGGGTGTCTAATTGGCAAAGCAGGTCACTAATCATTTTCTCCTGGATTATGAGGGCTTCACTCTGGTCCCTGTCACTAAGTTCCAGATCTGGGAGCTGGGTATCCTGAGGGCAACTTTAGTCTTTTTGGCATTAAAGACTAAGGCAAAGAAGGCATTAAGTAACTCATCCTTTTTCTCAGTTTCCTGACATTATGCTACACTCTGCATCCACAAAATGATGGAGACTCTCCTTAGCCCTCCTTTTGCTGTCAGTGTATTTTTAGGAACTTTTTTTGTTGCCTTTAACTGCAGTGGCCAACCACCTTAGAGACTGAAAATTAACAAAGGCAGAAGTCAAACACAGTCCTTACATTCTCTGCCTCACTTGGTTGTCTGCCCCTACTTTATATACTTCCCAACCTCCAGTGCCAATCAGCAGATTGACCGTAGTTCAGTACTACTTCCTAGTCTGTACAGCTTCCATTCAAATGCATATGGGCCAGATCTCCTTAATATATTAGGGATACACGTAACTTCAGCTTTACTGTGCAAGACACAAAAGTTTCTCTCTTTCAGGCCACAGAGAGCCATGATGCATCAGCAATGCCAAGAGAAGAGTGGAACAAAGTAGCATGCAAGTAAATGTTCTTCCTGAGAATAAAAAATCTGCCTTTATTTGTAATACAAAGAATTCCCAAACAAGAGGTGGCATATTCATCTTTAACAGTCCTTAGAGGATCCATCCATAAACTTGTCAGATTGCTGTCTGAGAATGCTGAAATTTAGAATCAATGTTTTGTGGCAAGGAGATTCGCAGTATGAGCATGTGGTGTATGAACAAACAACTCATTAGCTTTGAACCACCCCCTGCTAGTTCCTGTGGAAGATCTTATCTCTCCCACCCCCTAGTACTACTATGCCTACTTGGCTTAGAACTTTGAGTGTTGTAAGTATAAAGTTGAATTACAAAGATGATCATAACAACAAGTATCACTAAATCATTATTGAGCCCACCAAAAAAACCCCAAAACAATCCCACCATCATCCCTCCCTTCTTCCTCACCACTCCCCCACTCCTCCCCAGCAAAAAAACACAAACACAAAAAAGGAATCTTCCTCTGTGCTTAAAAAGAAGTCAGCAAAACCAGTTTAGCTATTGGATATGCCTTCCCTCCCCAAGCCCCTTATTCCTGTTCAGGTTCTTGTTTTTCAGCCTGTGCAACTGCCCAGAGCCTCCTCTCTCCTGTTCTTTTGAGACTTTAATTCTATTTCTTCAGTTCCCAGATTCCCATTTCCTCCTCTTTGAGCATAGCAAGTTCTCATATTCACCCTTTTCTTTACTGGATGTAAACACGCATGTTTTTCATCCACTTTCTTTGATTTCTCCAGTTAATGTCACTTCCTTGCCCAAAAACCCTTTCACTAATCATCTTTAAACCAAACACTGATCATCTCAGTTTGTAGGTAGCCTATTTATCAAAATCCCATTTTTCACTTAAGTCTTCCACATTGCTCAATATTTACAAAATTTTAAGAAACAAAAAGAGAGAAGGAAAAAAATTTCCACAAAGCTGGGTTGACGTCTCCCACACTTAAAGAAGATATTCTTTAAAACAGTATTTCAAAGATGAGGAAGGCTCCTTTCCATGCAGTAATCAACAGCAGAAACCAGAGAAGGTTAGAGAAAGATCCAGCAGAGGAAGATAAATTCCTCACTCATGTTCCTTGACAGGAGCCTTAAATCTTCAGCTCCAGGGAACCTTTCAGGAAAGGAGTTCCATGAAATGGGGCCTTTTTTTCCACCCTTCAATTCTACCATGGTCTGTGGAATCCAAAGAGATGAGGTAAGAAAGCGACTTACATGTGGCTCCAGGGAAAGAGGCTTTCTCTATTCATCTCTATCATGCTAAACCCATTCAGACTGACATTTCACATCAGGTCTCACCTAGCTGGTCTCAGCTACACAGATGCCAACACCATGCAGATACATGGTAGCTGCAAGGTAATTTCCCTCAGCAGATCAAGACCAATTAATATTATTACAATGTTTACCTTTCCCTCCCTTCATATGGCAGCCAGGACAGAAACTAGAGTGTTACTTAAGCGGACAGACACCCTCAAAACAACTCTTCACACTGTTTATTTTCCATTAATATTTACAGCAAAACCATATAATTTAGGTCACAGATAGTGCTTTTGCAAGGGTGGGGGGAAAAAAAAAGAAGTACTTCTCTCTGTTCCTCTTCTCTCTAAAATATTCAGGTCCAACAGTCATCTAAAATCAGCTGCAAAAGCCAGAGTCAGGGTTTCGTTGTGCTTTATGTTGGCGGACACTGGCTCTGTTTGGCTTCGAGTACTGATGTCAGTCAAAAGTAGGTCATTTAAAACCCAAAACACTTGTCATACAAATGGCACGATTTGCCTGTGAAACTGAGAAACAGCTGCAGAGAAAAAGACATTCAATTTTCCCAAACCCAGGTCAAAGATGGTATCCTTACTGCAACCATCTTCATCGCTGTGGTCCCCACAGTCATTGTCTCCATCGCATTGCCACTGAGCAGGGATACATGTGCATTCACCAAAAGCACTGACAGCACATGTAAAATGATTACGTCCACAGGAGCATTCACTGCTACTTGTAACACCTGTAAAGGAAGAACAAGAGAAAGAAGATATTTTGAAGAGGTCCACCTATTTCAGCATAAGCAGTAAGTACAATGTGACATCACAGCTTTTGTCCATGTACACACTATAGGTGTGAACATAACCTCTACTGCAAAGGAAAACACTCTAGCTCCTCACACTGTTGAAATCAGAGATCAATTAATATGCACAATTTCCTGGACTGGGGCTGGTTGAAGGCAACAGCAAAGAGCAACCCACCAAAAAGAGACCTAGGAGTCAGTTGAAGAATAATTCAGCACTAGTCACAAACAAATTCAAGGAATGGCAGGTATCAGAACACCGTTTTTCTTTTACAAACTCACTCTTCTCCTAGAGCACAGCCTGCTGTTGCTTCACTTAATTCTGACACCACAGTAGGAGGGATAACTCTCTGAAGTAGAATCCTTTGTTAAACAAATGATTACTTTATCAATCATCAGTCCCCTCAGGCTAGTCTGACTGGATTTTTTTTGCATGGTTCCTTCTTTCTGCAATTCAAACAAACATAAAGCTCTCCGATTAAACAAGAAGTCATAAGGAA
The DNA here is from genome assembly GCA_035583155.1 of Acropternis orthonyx. Classification (NCBI taxonomy): domain Eukaryota; kingdom Metazoa; phylum Chordata; class Aves; order Passeriformes; family Rhinocryptidae; genus Acropternis; species Acropternis orthonyx. Next base: position 24,468,594 of record JAWWEU010000158.1, on the reverse strand, counting down.
AGAATTACAGAGAGATATGTGCCCCAAGTGGTAGTCATATACATTCTGAACTATCTGCAGGCTTTTTGATTTCATTTACCTCACTCATATATCTACTGTATCTGTGGTGAACTATGAACTGTATCAACCTAAGCAAAAAAGAAAGAAATTCCTCATAATGTCCTTATTTTCCATGCTAATTGAGAAAAGCAGTATCTTCAAAATCACATGCAACCCTTCTGCAACTCTCTCAACAGCTGAATTCCCTTCAGTGAAGACATTCACTTGTGCAAGTAAAGCTCAGATTTAAGTTCAGAGGGGATGAAGTTCTTGAGGAAGAATTACATTATGGTTCTTCTGCAACAAAACTGGTTGAGGAGGTTTCTGCCACTCTCTGCTGCCTGCTCCCAGCTGCTACAGTGCAGGTTGCAAGGCCTCACTACAAAGTGTTTTCCAAGTACATCCATGAACTGCTGAATTGCACCAATCAAACTGTTGTGGGATCTCCATTCACAGTCTACCAAGGGCATAATAAGCTTTTATTCTTTCCCCCATGTTCACTGCAAGTTATTTTAAAAAGGTTGAGTAGAACGCATACATCTCAAGGTATTACAGCATATACTAGAGAAAGTGGGATCTGGTTCACCAAGGGACCAAGGCTGAAAGAACATGAGATGAACAAAGAATGAAAGAGGGCAGAGTGGTCAGATCTGCAGAGAACTTAGTAGGTATGACCAGGCTGACTCAAAGAGACAGCAAGTGGGTGATGTAGGGTCAGAAGGTAAAAAAAGCAACACAGACATCCCTAAGGAGAAGCAGCGCATGATCTATACAGCATATCCGATTATTAGAAATGCAGGGAAATTCAGATTAACCACAACACTCCCACAAAAATCAAACAGGTCTCTTCAAACTGACAGCACAGAAAATTTAGAACAAGCCATCCTCTGCAGTTGCCTGCAACTATTTAAAAAGGCAGAACTAGTTGTATATTGTCTCCAAAGTGGCTGCTGTTTAAATCACCTCTTCCAAAGCAATTTTCTACCATTATCCTCAACAGTACCCCAAAGCACTTACCACAACTACTTTAAGCTCTAATATCGCTTTCTGTCGGAGAACACAAGACCATCATCACCATTACTCCAAGGAAAAGACAAAGATCAAAGTACTAGTGACTGGCTCTATCTTGCCCAGGCTCACTGACAGGAAAGGATCCAGCATCAAGGCAAACAATTCTTAAACTAGGGTAATATACTTAATAATTTATTTCTGGATAAGCATGAATAAGAGAGTTGGAGGAAAAACGTAAAAGCGAGTTAACTTAGCTCCTGAATATAATCACAGAATTGCTAAGGCTGGAAAAGACCTTCAGTTCACCAAGCCCAACCATTAATCCAACACTGCCAGGGTCCACTACTAAACCACAGCCCTAAGTGCAACATCTACACACCTTTTAAATACCTCCAGGGATGCAGACTTCACCACTTCCCTGGGTAGCGTGTTCTCCAGTGCTTGACAATCCTTTCAGTGAAGACATTTTTTTCTAATATACAATTTAAACATCCCCTGGCACAACTTGAGGCCATTTCCTCTCATCCTGTCACTTGTTACTCAAGAGAAAAAACCAACCCCTACCTCCCTACAAACTCCTTTCAGGTAGTTGTAGAGAGTGATAAGGTCCCCCGAGCCTCTGTTTCTCCAGGCAAAACACTTCCACCTCCCTGAACCACTCCTCATAAGACTTGTTCTTTAATCCTTTCACCAGCCTCATTGCCCCTCCCATGTGAACAGTAGCATGGAACAGCTCTGCCCCAGCAAAGAAAGCCTTAGTGTAGCTGTCCCTGTCTGCCAACTGTAACTTAATCTGCTGTATTGTCAAACACAGAGTTATCCTCAAAGCTGATACTAATATCAGGTTATATATATGCACACACATATTCAATTTGTTCCTCCCACCTCATTAAAGTTGCTATGTTCCATCATCTCTGGTTTGTGTTTTTACCATGCTACTGAAACTGTAGGAAGCTGAAGGATACATTAGGATCCCAACACTCTCATATGCACTAGCTGACATCTGCAGTACTAATATATAAGCATACTTTGCTTAACTATTTCAAATGATGACTGTTGCGAATCTAATGGTTTGTGATTTGTGGCCTATAGGGGAACTAACCTTCTAGTCATTATAATGATGCATTTATAAATCATGATTTACCCTTGTCTTACACTTGGACAAGTAATGTACATGACTGTTCAGAGAGCACACTAATTCCAACCTGCAAACAGTCCCAGAAGAACCAATCCTGGATGGCTAGTCTTTCCCAGTAAAATGAACAAGGTGAATAAAACCTGGCAGCCTCTGCAGACAGCTGGAACTTTCACAATTATTTCAATGTGGATAGCATTTCACCTTTGGTGTCTCATGATTATTTCACAGTGCTCAGAACTCCAGTGACATTACCCTGTAACTGTATCTGTAATAGCAGAGGGTCAGGAAGGATAAAGATGAGAAGCCTGTTTTCTCCAACTCCCTCCAAGAGAAGCGGAAGCGGTGCATTTGGTGTGAGAAACCTTAGCAGAAGACTTACTCTCTTTACCTCGAGCTCTCATTAAACACTGTGAGCGTGAGACAGAAGACTAACCAAGCATGCATATAAACCTCCAGTGTCACGTTCCAATCCCAGTTAGTCAGTGGTCCAGGAACAGGACGGAAATCAGCATTTGCTGTTCAGGCAACTGGACCAACAATCAAAGCGGATATATCTACTTACACTCCTGCATATTATTCTGGAGAAGAAACAAAGAGGCACCTCTGGGCTTAACCATGCAAATATTTTTCCTAAAATGTTTCATCACATTGCAGGCTGGGGCATTTTACTAATCCTCTATATTCCAAAATATTTTCACTTATGTGGGAGGTAAAAACCTGAAATATTTTATCAATGCAATATATATGAAACAATACAAAAAAGCTAAACAGATATTTTCAGGTGCTGAGCTGACATCATTCAAATTTTCAGACCTCTCTTGATACCTCATGTGACCACAAGTTTCCTACTCTCACTTGCCCATGGATATAAACAACTAAAAAATCATCTTCACTGTCTGCAGTTTGGTTCCCTTCAGATGGGATAGCAGCAGGATCCAGTAAGCAGTTTTCTAGCAAAGTATACAAACAACCTCCAGATTTTAAAAACAGAAAGTCAGTATAAACACAGGCCTCATATTTAACATCTGCCATCACCTTAAATTTAGCATGGTATGCTCAGTTTGTTCAGATTCTTCCAAATATCCTCTCCACCTTCTTGTTTATCTGACAGATGAAATGTCCTGAGGAAGGGTGAGTTGGCCCCATTCCCCTTAAAACAATAGTTAGGATCTTTGTAATTTTATGTCTGAAGTTGGCAAAGCAGTTATGTCATTTCTGGCTGAAAAGCAGAAGTCAATAATCATCCTGTTATTTCTGCCTTTCTCTTTTTCTTTTTTTTTCAGTGAAGAGGGGCAGAGTTGCTTAAACTAAGTTGTTACTCTGCTTCTCCCACCTCCCGCCAGCAACTGTTCTTTAGTCCAAACAATACAGCCCATAAAGCACAACCTAATATACAAAGCTTCATTTTGCTGATGAGGTCATTTGCAACCCTCAGAGCTATTATACAGCAGTCACAGATTCATAAAAACATTGACATTGCAAAGGAAGTTTAAGTAGACCAAATAATTACCAAACTGGACCCTGTAGCTGTTGCTTTGATAGAAACAGCAGATTTCTAGGAGAGAGTGAAAACACTCTTTATTTTAAATCCTGACGGTATGCTTAATTCCAAAAAGAGAGATGATAATCCCCTCTCTCTCTCTCTCTCTCTCTCTCTCTCTCTCTGTCTCTCTCTGTCTCTGTCTCTCTCTCTCTCTCCAGTATAAGTAATGACAGATGGCAGCTCTTACCACTACTCTGTAGCAATTCAACCTTCAACAGGTTCTTGCTTCAATGTGTAATCATGCAACAGTCCAAGTTGAAAGGGATCTCAAAAGATCACCTGGTCCAACCTTTTGTGGAAAAGGAAGCCTGGATGAGACTAGCACCCTGTCCAGTTGCATCTTGAAAACTCCAGCAATGGGGACTCTACCCTGTTCCCGGGGAGGTAGAATGATTGTTCTTACTGAAAAAAATTTCTTTCTTTTGTTGAGATGAACACATTCCTACTCTGTCAGGCTCAGGCAGCATTCCAACAATATCAGAATTTTCTCACATTCACATTTGGATGATGTTTCCTCAACGAACAACTGCAAAAGCTCCTGGCATCAATGATCAACATTATAATGCCTTTCCAAATTTTCTTTTTAGCCAGGTAGTAAGAACCAGCTACATAACTCTCTGTTATAGCTGCGTGGGAACTCTCCATTTCATGGTCCACAGAAGACCTTCAATGGAAGGCAGAGATCTTTCTGAAAATCTCATTATTACAAGAGACAACAAAAACATGATACCACCATCTTTTATAATTTTAACCCTACCATATAAAAACGGTAGGAGGACAGAAGGTATAAGCAGATATTGAACTGGTGATATTTTCAGATATTGAAAATACAGGACAAATATTCGACAGTTACAGTAACAAAGAGAAAAAAAAATCCAGGACTGTGTAAAACAATATGAATATGAATAATGGAATTAAAGGCAAAAGGAACGAACAGAAGTTCTCATAGTGATGGCCATAAGGTTGTGGGCTTTTTCCCACAGAGAAAGCATGCAAGGGGATCAGCAAAAGCATTTTTAAAGCAATTTGGAATAAGCATCAGAATACTTTGCCCTGACTTCAGTAGAAGCACTTCTTTTCTTCTCTATTTTAAGAACTCATGAGCATCTGATTGTTTACTTGGGATTAAAATTAGTGAATTCTGTAGCATAGTCTTTAATAGCTTCTTTAACACCTTGCACACCTGCTGTTAGAAGGCCTGTATCAGATACCATTTTCTCTCTTTCTCCACTTCCAGGCCAGGCTCACTTCAGCATTCTCAACATATACACACCTTGATAAGGGTAGACCTTGCACATTTCAGATGGCCTTGAACATAGTTCCGTTCATACATTTTCCTTCTTTATCCAGCACTTTCCTGAATTCCTACAGCGGAGCAGCTTGGCTTTATTTGCTTGCTGTCTTGAGGGAAAATGAAAATTTTGGATTCCTCTCTTACCCAAATAGCAGTTTCCACGGAAGGAAAAAGTACAGTTAATCCAGCTTTAGAAGAGGGATTTGCTGACCATTGTTTAAACTCAGAGCTTTGCTGGCAGACACAGTAAAGGCAAGAGCACAGCACAACAGCCTGATGTCAGAAGGGGCACCACACACTGATAAAAGCCAACACAGTTTTCTCTTCTTTTCTACTCCCATTATGGAAGCACCTGAAGCAGTTTTGATTGGGTACCCACATGGTCTCCAGGTATCTGAAGCCTGCCTAGAGTAAAATTAACATCACTAGGAAGAACAATCCAAAAGTTTTCAATTTAAGTCAAATTGTTACAGTTTTGTTAGGTGAAGAATACAATAGTGGTAAGGTTAAGGGGGGGAAAAAAAAGGCATAAAAAAAACCCTCAAAAAAACCCACATGAATCAGAGAAGAGATTGAAGATGTTACAGCTTTTTGGTAATTGAGTATTGTGCCTACATTGGCAGTCTCCAAGCGAGGATGAAAATTTCCCAATCTTAGAGGTTCCCCTTTCAGTTTGAAACAGCAGGGATACCTCAATCCTGAACCAGCTGGTTCTCAAACACATGACTGAACAAAGTGCCAGGGAGAGGTAGGTTATCAGGCACAATCACCCTTCAGTTACAGTATTAAACTGCACAACTACACACGTTACACCTGCAAAATGTCACACTTGATATGACTGCAAGGAAGCATAAGGAAGGGAAATTCCACAGGGCATCTGCTAATTAGGACTTAGAGAAAATAAGGGGTGCAACAAAGTGCAAACTGAGATAGTGTTGGTGCAACGGGTGTATGCATGAAGCAGGCCGAGACTGGAAGAGAAGCTGTGTTTTCAGAAACACCGTATGAGTCAAGAAACAGAAGGCCTTTAAAAACACATTTGAGTCCCTGGAGCCCAGTTCTGATCTCACAGAAGTAAAGATCTGCAATCCCACCAAAAACCTCAACCTGCACCCAGGGAACAGGAAAGCACTTACAGAAACAACTACTGAAAAAGAAATACTGAGAAGGATTTGATTTGAACATAGAAAGACTCAAGGATCAAGAACCAATTATTACAGTTCCTTCTCCCAAATTCTTTAAGTCGTAAATGAATACCTTGCAATAATCAACACGACTATAACCAAGGTCTCTAGATACTTGTCCTAACTCTATCTATCTCTTCTACACCACTTGACTTCCCTTCTAAAAGTGGTTACACCACTACTACATCACCACAATGTAGTGAGGCTTAATGTTTAATCTGTTTCTACATATGCAGAGTCTTTGAACAGAAAGTACAGCCGAAAAGGCATTATTATTGCCAAAGAATCCCAGTCAAAAACTAATTCAAATTGGCTGGGTTACCAGCACACACAGATCAAAAAAGTCAGCTGAATGACCATAAACAAAAGATAATGAGAAATAGCAGCAAGTCAAGCTGCAGGGGGTAGAAATAGCTAGTAGGTATTATAGGGATCAGCATTAGATCCAGTCCCATTAAATAACTTCACTAATTATCTGGAAGACAGAATAAGTATCAAGTTAAAGGAGCTGCAAATGATACCAAAACAGGAAATATTCCTCTATAAACACAACAGCAGAAAAAGAAAGAATATAGACGGGACCTTAGAAGATCAGAATAAGGGGCAGGAAATTAATATTCACTCTTTAAAAAAAATTTTTGTAAGCTAGTGTATCTGGTAGAAATTAATTTGAAACAGATGAACAAATTAATAGAAAAAACTGAGATGCAGCAATATCTGGAGACATCAAGGAGCAATAATGAAAGACACGTTAGCCATTGGTTTATGTTATGACATATATGACATATAGCAGGCAAAAAGCTCCTTTAGGCTAAATATGCATGTATCACGTGATGGAGGAAGGAATTTTCCCCCCCATTTGCAGAATTGGAGTCTAAGGTTGAGTTCCACACTGAGCCTTGTACAGGGAAAAGAAGCAACATATTCTACCCACAGCAACAACATTTATCACAGGTGTTATGGCACACTGTTCCCTCAAGACCGCAAGCATTCTGTCTGAAGCCTGAATCAACGTGGTGGGTTTTTTATCCCCTGCAGACTATTTAGTTCTTGAAATCAGACAAAAGGCAATGACTACCAATTCTGTGAATCTTTTTTCTAAATAGGAAATCTATTATCGTCTGTTTTCTGAGCAACTTCTCAGTTGCCTACTGAAGTAGCTCATGGCGGACAACACATGAAGTCCCAGTACAGAAGCAGGAACCTTTCAAGCAAAGCATGTTAAAAACAACAAAATCTCAGCCCAAAGTTCCTGCCCAAAAGTAGGCATGAAGTATCAGATAAATGACAACTATTTCAAATCAACTGAGGAATTTTAACAGGCACAGATACCCAGGACACAGCTGTATCTGAGTGACATCTGGAGTGATATGTCCATTCTGGGCTTCTTAGCAAAAGAGACACATAGATCTCCTGGAGCGGGTCCACTGGAGGGTCATACAGATGATTAAGAGACTGGAACATCTCTTTCACAAGGACAGGCTAAGAGAATTGCACCTGTTCAGCCTTGAGAAGAGACAACTGAGAGGGCACCTCCTCAATGTCTATTAAGTATCTGAAGGGAGGGTGTCTAGAGGATGGATCCAGGCTCTGTTTGGTGGTGCAGAGCAACAGGACAAGAGGCAAAAGACAGAGACTGATGCACAGGAAGTTCCACCTGAACATGAGAAAGAACATCCTCACTGTGCCCATGACCGTGTACTGGAACAGATTGCCCAGAGAGGTTTTAGACTCTCCCTCACTGGAGATATTCAAGAACCATCCCAATACAATTTTGTGCAACGTCCTGTAGGAAAACCCTGCTGAAGCAGGAAGTTGGACTAGATAACCCACTGTGGCCCCTTTTTCCCCCAGTCTTCTTTCAGAATCCTATGCAGGTCTTTCCTGATAGCACCAGAAATACTCTGTAAGAACCTGGGAAAACATCTTGATGCTAATTTCTAGATCCTCTGGCCAAAATGTGACCATACAGTGATGTGGTTTGTGTATTTAATTGCCATTAAATGGCAAATATCCCACTTGTAACTACAAGGTTCCCTCAAACATCTGCAACTGGCAGGTGAGTAGAAAATGCAGGTTTTGTTCTGTAGCTCTACATGCCTGTCAACCACTGTTGACATTCAAGAAACCAAGCACCATATCACCCTGCTTCACACATCATGTCCAGTGTCAATAGAAATAGTTATTTTAGAAAGGGCTTTTGAGCCTTTCAAAAGATCAGAATTAAAGATGATGGTTCTCTCACTCTCTGAGTAAGAAAGTGTGTACAAACACATTAGATAGTGGGAGCATTTGTTTGTTTTACCAAGAATCTATGAAAGTGCAAAGACCTCAGAAATTCATGAGCTGCAGTATTCTATCTCTGACATTCTGCTTCTCACCTCCAAGGCCCTTACTGGAAGAGATTCAACCTCCTAAATACTTTTAATCTGTATCTTTACACTTTCTCTGTGGACTAAATAATTTTTCCTACCTATAAACCTGGATTCCAAGGAGCAGGAGCATTATGCTTCCCACCTCGTGAATTTTTCTTCCTATTACTGTTAAAAGCATCCCATCTGTCTTGGCATTTCATTACCCATAGATTTTCTCTCTTGAGCAGAGCATGTCATCCATATTATATTATGAAGTGCAAAGCAATACCTGAAGGACGCCATCAAAAAACATGCTCTGCTGATTTTAACCTTGAGTAGCATTTCCTTACATAGCTGCAAGGTCCTGTGCAACTGCATGTCAATAGAGAACAAAGAATCCAAGGGACTTACCCCCAGCGGTAAATTACTTGTCATGCAGGACCATTCCACTCAAGAACATTAAACAGAAATGAAATACCACTCAGAAACAGGCAGAATAATAAAAGGTTGTTGCTGCATAACATCATTCAGAAACATCATCATCCTCTCTAGAAAAGTGTGGGAATGTTTAGCTGGACCATCAAGGGCCTGACAGGGAGAGCTATGTGACTCAAACCCTTTCAGAATACACACATGCTAGACAAACACTTTAAAATACTACCTTAAACCTACATCATGCTTTGCAAGGATTAGTCACTTCAGCAACATGAGACACATAACTTTCCATTTCTTTCTCTGGTGTTTTTTTTGTGGTTTTTTTTTTTTAAACCCACACACTAACGACCTCTACCCTTTCCTGTCCCATAAATGCTGCAAACAATTTACTGTTCATTTGTCATGAATCATACAGTATAGCAGACACTAAAATTTAGAAAATAATAGCACAACAACAGAAATGTTAACAGGTGACCTTCACAATTGCCAAATGCCAGCTAGAAAAGCAACCTGCTGTTTAAAACAGATAATCCACAGGAAAAAGGTACTCTGATGTATTTCACCTACTACAGTCACCTAAGTTTCACTAGCATGACAGCACTTGAGAAGGAAGGTCATTGAACAGTCAGAAATCTTTCTACTGAATCAAATTTCATGGAGATAAACTACAGACATTGATCAGGACTAAAACACTGGAGTTTGTTTTCCCAGTTATAGGGCAGAAAATACTAGCATTTTAAATTCCACGAGCTTTCCTTTAACTTTTCTATGACTTGACAGATAGACGGGTCTCTCTTATCCTTGAAGTAACTATCCTAAAGTGATCCTTATGTTACCTCGGCTACAGGAGCACCCAAGGTTTACTACAGTCACAGTCACATACACTCTGTCGCTTCCAGAAAACAACCTGGAACAATCAGAATCTCAGAGCTATTTCAGAAATTCTGAAGCCTTGCAAACCTTCCCCTTCACTGAATGGAGAAGAATGCAAGCAGCCTACAGAACCTAATGAAAACCAGCTTGGCATCTGTCACTCACAACTACAATATGAGAAAACAAAGGTTTAATTTGCACACATGCATTCCTCCCTCTTTTACTTCGCTTCCCATTAAGTAACCTGAGTATTAACTTTTAAGGCAAACAAACAGTCAGTATTTTTCCAACATTCATTCTGTTGCTTCTCCCATTCCTGTCACATCATCTTCCAAGCTGCAAATATCCCTGAGATTTCACTGAATTCCTTGCTTAACAGTTGAGAAAGACATAGCTGTCACCTGACCATGCATGGACTAACTAAACGCAACTTGAGCCAAAAACAAGCAAAGAAAAACCCACTCAGTTTTCAGTTTCCTATAGACAGCTATGCATCTTCCTGTCTGCAAATACTCTTGAACAGTAACAGCTTCCAGTTCTGAGAGATACTACTAAAGAGCCTGTACAGATCACAGCATTAAGAAAAACTGAAATTAATGCCAATTTATCTTAATCTACTGTCTATACACTGCACCAATTTACGTGCAGTGTCACAAGAAGCTAAGCTGTCTTGAGATGAGGGAAAAGGAAAATGGAGTGGTCAAAAGAGGGCAGCTAAGAGAAGGAAGCACTACTTCTGTCTTTGCTTGAAAACTAATGTTCAGATGCTTCAAGGATCCAAGAAAAACTGCAAGTAGCATTTGTCAACCTGGGTTGCAAGGATAAATGTACTTAGGAAAATTCAGAATACAGCGACCTCCTTACCACAGAGTCTTCAGGAAACTGGCTCCTTTCCCGTTCGATTCAGAAGCTTCTTGAGCTTTTGCTTCCTCTCCCACACAAATAATGATCTTTGTTAATTACTGCACCAGTGCTTGTCCAGTGCTCTCCGGATTTATAAAGCACCCATAACCTTGCTCACAACACATTTAGATGCCATTTTTGAACTGGTCTTCAAGGTTGCACCCTGCATTTGCTCTCTGAACTACTCTAAGTACATTCATTCCACAGGAAATTATCAAACAGTTTCTTCTATCTTTCAGATGTTCCAGGCGCTGGCCTGGCTGTAAGGACATTCTCCCCTTCAGAATATGCACTTAACTTCTCTCCAAAACCCAGAAGAGTCTTTTGTTTAACCTTTACAAGACTTCTGTCTTGATCAGTCCCAGAACACACCAACAGAGATAGCCATACCCTTCTTTTCAGAAGGTAAAAGTCAAAGCATTGAAAAGTCTTCTTTTTCAAGGAACTTTAGGTTCTAACTGGACTGCAATTGTCCAGGCACATAGTGCAAGGGGACAAACTGCCTCCAAAAAAGCCTATTTTGGCTTTTGTGGGCTGCAGTTAGATTCTTCCCATCATTATGGCATGATACAGAAAAGGCCAGGTTTCTGGACAAGATAGAGACTGTTCTCTTAGAGAGACATCATTTTAAGGAGTTTATTTTGGTCTTCTATACAGAGGCCATCATGTTAGTGGTGGAGTGTCTGAGCTTTGTAGCTTCCCAGCTCTCTGCCACACAAGAGACGGGGAAGCCAACCACAACAGCTCTGCTTAGCAGAGGAGTCCTCTAGGGAAGGGATAGGATACACAGTGTGGTTTTGTGGCAATAAGGAGGCAGAAGCTCATTTTTGCAATCCTACAAGTAGGAGGACTTCAAAAGCACAAACCACAAGATAAATGGAGCTATCTTGGGACAAAGAGAGTTGTTCTATAAGTTGTTTTCTAAAAAGTAACTCCACACATGATATTATGTTGTCCTCAGAGAATGAGGGGCAAAGGGGCAATTATTAACTGGACAGGCTGAGCTGGAAGAACAGGGCTGGGTCTGGCAAAGACAGGTACCACACTGCCACAGAGACATTGCAGCAACTGTGCTGCCTTTTCTACTTAGAAGTGAAAAAGAAATCTTTATCAGAAACATCTTTTATATATATGTATGTATACATATATGTGGACACATGTGCACTCAAAAACACAATGTAAATATGTTTTATGGGCTCATTTGGGGGAAGTTCTTTTTTACAGAATTGCCAACAGGCAAAACAAGAGCATCAATGTTGGGGTTATTGCAGGGCAGCTGTACTGTACATCAGCCCTTATTCAGCCCACTCACATTTGTTTGCTTTCTAGGTAGTCCATGAAGCACCAACCTACACCTTCCACAGCACCTGCACTTCAGACTCCTTCGCAACACTTAGAAAGTGGTCATAAAACTCTTCCTCTGCTTAAACTGAAAGGCTCAGGTGCTGCCTCTACAAACCTGCAAGTTCCACAGCTCATTCATACTCACACCCCAGAAAAATGAACCACAATAGTGAAAAGTACCAGAGGAACCCTTACAGTCATTTTCATCCTGTTCTCATTGGGCTTTACTCTCTCTTAAATAATAGGAACAGCACTGAGGCAGGCAGAGGAAGACGCACAAAAAGCAAAATGGCCCAATTATGGAACAACATCTTTCTAGGCATGTGTGACCCCTCTACTAGTGTCACGAGTGCCTTTTTCTACTTATAAACAATTTCAACATCTCCTAAAAAGCTGGGAAGTATTACCTTCATCAGAGAAGCAAGAAATGGAAGTCAAACAGCACAGAACTCTATTTGGGTGCCTGAGTAAATTAAAATCAGTATAAAGTTAGATATTTAACTATTGTTACACAGCTGGCCTAAGAGATTTAAACCTGAGTCTCAGCATAACAAAGTACTCATACCTCCCACCACAGGCACTCCTCATGCTTGGAAACCTAAGCCCTAAGTGACTTTCCAAAGAACTTGTGGCCAATCTGAGAAATTAAAGCAGATCCTGTCTCACTCCACTTCTTAACCAGGGCACAACTTGCCCTTCCCTACCTAGCTCTTTGCCCCAGAGAGCTCATTGAAACAAACTTGGAGGAAATCAAAGTCTCTGTTGCACAAATGTGGAAGGATTTACACACACTGTTTGGGAAGTCAAAAATAACACCTCCTGCTCCACTTCACCAGTCTGCTCCCCTATACTCCCTGACCTAAATTAAGTTGGATCCAAGTCCTGCTTCCTAAGTAAAAAGTTCAGAGCCAGGCTCCCGAGACCCTCCTGGGGGTTCCCAAGTTCCTGTATTAGCCTTACAATTATTAAAAGGTCAACATTAAAAGGAAGTCCAGTCCTGAGGCCACTGTTAATCTAATAAACACTGGAATTAGATTTCTTCTCAGTGAAGAGCCTGCCTGCCTGATGGCACAAAGCCAACCTTTAAATGCTACTGTTGCTCAGAGCCCTAAATTAGTTTTGGATCTGGGGAGTTTGCCTTGAGCTACAGCCAAAAGAAACATAGGAACTGAAGGGAAATTTGTTAAACGTTAACAGAGCTGCAGGAAAGGACTGCAGCAGGGCTAGTAGGTGGCAGGGAAGAAGGAAGGGAAGCCACAAACAAACAGAAGAGAAATGAGAAGACATGGGAAGTGAGCATAGAGTAAGGAGGTTTTTGTACAGAAGTGACTCCGCTGTCCAACTCCCCACTTAGCTGCGTGAACAGCAGACTTTTTAGGTCCCACTTGCTCATAGGATTTTTTGCAACTACAGTGGTTCTCATCTACCCTCCTCTCCCCATGTTTAAAATACAGAATAAGAATCTCAGGAAACTGTGTTGTTCCTGACTCCTTGGGCTACATTGATGCTGAGGTACCATGAAATTGGACTCATCCTTGCTCAGCGGAGGGCAAGTGCATATTTTCAGTCTCCCTGGCTGGGATTTTGACAGATCCTCGTTCTCAAAGGGAGTGGTACACAGCTGCCCACAGAAGCAGCTCTTGCAGCCGGCTTTTTCGTGAAGAGGATACAGTGAAGACAATGCAAGATCCTGTCTGTTCATGTTGTTCTTTATTTCACTGATGAACTGTTGGACTTAGCATAATGCCTTTCTTCCTTGAATACTCAAACATTTATACAGAGAGAGTTTAAAGATACTCCCACTTTGACAATTAGCTCAGTTGGTTAAAGTATGGTGCTAATAACATCTAGGTTGTGGATTTGATCCTCATATGGGCCATTCACTTAACAACTGGACTTGATGATTCTTGTGGGTCCCTTCCAACTTAGAATACTCTATATTCTATGAAACTTTTCCCAACAGGAACTGAGCATGAAGACTCCCCTATTTGACAACTTCTTCCTGTGAAGCCAAGCCAATTAGGGCACAACTTGCATTCTGACAGAAGTAATCAGAGATGCAGGGGAAAACAAAAAAAAGAAGATAAGCAAAGCAACTTTCACCTCAGAAAGCTCCTATGACAATGTCACCTGCTTAGTGGATGAGGGAG
>JAWWEU010000158.1:24341764-24453957 GCA_035583155.1 Acropternis orthonyx | reverse complement strand
CCAAAGGCATCCTGGCATCAGCAATAGTGTGGCCAGCAGGACCGGGGCCGCTGTGATTGTCCCCCTGCACTTCGCACCGGTGAGGCTCCACCTCAAATCTTGTGTTCAGTTCTGGGTCTCTCACTTCAAAAAGGACACTGAGGTGCTGGAGAGTTCCAGACAAAGACAATAGAGCTGGTAAAGGGTCTAGAGGTTTAGAGAACAAGTCCTACAAGGAGGAGGAGCTGAAGGAGCTGAGGTTGTTTAGCTTGAAGTAAAGGAGGCTCAGGGGAAATCTTTATGACTACCTGAAAAGAGTTTATAACAAGGTGGAGGTTAGTCTCTTCTCCCAAGTAACAATTTCACAAGAGAAAACAGCCTCAAGTCACACATGGGGAGGCTTAGTTTAGAAATATAAGGAAAAATTTCTTTACCAAAAGGGTTGTCAAGGCTGCCCAGGGAAGTGGTAGAGCCACCATTCCTGGAAGTATTTAAACAACATGTAGACATGGCACTTAATGACACAGTTTAGTGGTGGACTTGGCAGTGCTTGGTTAACAGTTGGACTCAATGATCTTAAATGTCTTTTCCAATCTAAATCATTCTATGAATTGGAAGGAACGAGGAGCTTTAGAGAGCAAAAAGCAATCCCTCTGTCATCGTCCCAGAGCCCACAAAGGGCCTTTGTTTGTTCCAACTGTATCTCCACTCTTTCCACCTCTCTACAGAAACATTTCCGAGCCAGTGGGCACACATGCGTACAGGGTGCTGTAGAAAAAGATAAAACTACTGGAGAGCATACTCATTAGAGATCTTATGTGCCATCCTTTACTGTGGCACACTTGAAGCTGAACATTGCTGAAGGGCAAGAGTGTTTGCCCCCCCCCACAATCTCCTCACACTGCAACACAGAGACCTCTTTCAAAGCTTGAAGAGTCTATTTGAATAAATCATCTGTGCTTCTCAACAGAAGCAAGCTACAAACAGGGTATTAAAGAAGCAAGAGAATGAGCAGAGGGCATTCAACCATGTCCAGACACTAAATCAGCTGAGTAAAAAAATTGGTTAAAGAAAATCAGAAGTATCCCAACATGGACTTTTTTCCCCAACGCATTTGAAATTAAATAAATATATAACGAGTTTTCACTCCTAGAATGGGGTCTTTAAGCACCCTGAAATTCCATCCCATCACTGCTGAGATAATGTATGTCCAAGCTGCCCATCCACTTTCACCTCCACATCAGTCTCCAAATTCAAGTCAACTACTGCTTTGTTCTCACACAGATTGCAGCACTTTTTTATAGATTTACCTAGTTATGTTCTTCATGTTTCTACCACGTTCTTTTGCAACATTCCCCAAGCAGTCTATGGAACTTTACAGATCTCTTCACAGATTTTTCCTACTGCTACATTCAGGACTGCACAAAAGAAGAGACAGATACAGACAAGGTCTGCTGAATTCTGCAAAACTATTAAAATATAGCCAACAACATTTCAGCAAATACCCAAACAACCTCTCCATCAATAAAATAACCTTAAATGTTACTTTCATTCTTCAGCCCCTTGTCTTTCATGAGATACAGTCTGCTTACAGGTCTTCTGCCATGAACACAATTTCCCCAAATGACAGAAGTCCTCTCTCACACAAACACGTATACACCAACCGAGCAATGATGACTTCAGTGAGCAGCCCCCTCCCCCATGAGCCTTTTAAAGGGTTAAGGCCCAGTCATCACAAGCCAGTAGGCTGACAGCTTTATGTCTGTAACGTCTGTGGGGGTTTCAGACTCTCCCTTTAATCGGGTTCCATTGCAATTAATCAGAGGGTTTCTTTATAAGAAAAAAATAATAATAATAAAAAACGACGAGCATTCTATTCAGCCCAATTCAATCTGTCCAGCCAAATCTCACGACCAGCTGGAATGCCCCTTTCCTAGCCTGCCCAGCAGGATGCCCAAGAATGGCGTGTGAACGTTTCTCTCTGCTCCTGCTCCAGCGTTAAAATGAACAATAGTCCCTGCCAGTGTCATTCTTCGGCAATTCATCTCTTCCTGTCGCCAGAGTCTTTCGTTCCTTCTTGCCCCTTCCACCTTTTTTGTATGAAAAACAACAGCAGATCAGCAGCAATATAATAAAATAAAATTGTATTTACTTGGGAGATTTGAGGAAAGGGGCAAGAAGGGGGTTGGGAAGAGGAACAGCCCCCGCCTCCCTTCAGCAATGAAGACACCAAACAGGAGCGTTCTCAAGCCCCAGCTGACCTGCTCTGCTCCATGCCGAGTTTCCCTGCTGCAAGGAGCATCAAATTTCCCAGGGGGGTTGTAGGGGGGAAAGGGCCCTTTTCTTCTGGAGGATGTAGGAACTGTAATTACAGAGAGGCAGTTTCCGGGCGCAGGGGGGAAATTAACATGGATCTTAACTCACATTCTCTCTGTTTTTCATGTGCAGACCTGTGGCCCTTACTCAGCTTTCTCATTCACCAGGGACTGGGTCAAAAGAGGCTGAAAGAGGCTTCAAGCACAGAGTTAGGAGAAACTTGGACCTCCTCTTTCTGAAGGAACAGAAACAGAAGGGAACTGACACAGGACAAACTCCAAGAAAAAATATTATAGTATATGCACATATACACACACATATATCCCCCAACAGAGCATAAAAAATTAGACAACATTGAACAGTCCATGAGGAACAGAGGTAGCAGTAAACACCATGATAAGAGACACACCATGAACCCCAACACCAGCTCTCCCTCCATTAAAGGGAAATGATGGACAAGGCCCTAGAAGATTTTAGTAAATTTAGGTTCACAGGTACAAATTTAGAAGAGTTGCTTCCTGGTACGCAGAACTGAGCAACAGTCTGGCAAAGATAGTATCTTAGCATGCTTCAGAAGAATTAATCCAGCTGCTATTGATTACACAGGACATTTAAAATCCACTATAAGCAAGTTAAAAAAAAGCCTTACTGAAATCCCAGAACTAAATTCACCTGCACAACTTTTAACAGGCCCCTTTTCCACTTTATGACACCACACAATCCCCACTTTATCTGCAACACGAACTCCTGAACTGAACATAGGATTATTAAATGGTATTCATCACCACAACAGTCAAGTAGCCCATAAACATAGATTCATCTTCATGTCTTACTGCTATAATTGGTTTCATTAGCTCTACTTTCTAGATCTGAGACAGCCAGAGTCCCAAGCCAGAAACCTTTGTTTCTAGGTGTTCAACTTGAAACGCCAAAGAATAACTTGCAGAAGTGTTGGATGCCCATAAAACACAATGGAAGAAAAGGGGAGTAACAGAGGTGATAGAGAAACACAACACTGTGCCAAACAGGTCAGCCTCAGGCCTCTCAAGCTTGTAAGTCCCCTTTTTCTAAGGAAAAGGATAAGCAACAGAAAAGCACATGAAAGACACAAACTGCTTTGTGGGTGAGCCACTACAGAAAACTGGGACTTGGGAATAAGAGGTACACATTACATGTAAGGAGCTAGGTGTAGGAAAAGAGAGCACAAGGCAGACTGTCCCATCTCACACCCACTGCCCAGAACCTTCCTTCCACTTGCCCACATTCCCTTATTACTTTCTGTCTTTTAACAAACTTCCCTACTTCTGTAATCCATTTCTCTTCTGCTACTTCTTCCTCCTAAACTTCTTTTTGTATTCCCCTGAAAAATGCCCATAAATTCAGACTTGATCCAAATCAGGTGCATGCACAGTCACCTTTCTCTCTATTCCCACTGAGTACCCACATACAAGTTTAAGCCAGGTGCAAGCTGATGGTAAAACAGCTCTTTTCCATCTGGATTGCCTTGCTTACCAAAAAGTTAACCCTGTAAAATTACCTGGAATAATTTGAACAGGCAGACAGGTTGTATTATTTAATATTTGACATCACACAGCTGCACTGTTGTTGTGTGCATCCCTTACAGGATGACACAGCTCTCCACACTATTTCTCACATTGCAACACTAACTTCAATACCGCTTTGTAGCGCACAGAAATAGCCTACTGCAGCTGCCTTCTCCTCCTCATGGCCTGTGGGCCACTACAGAAGCTCTCAGCCCAGAGAGCAGCCCCTCAGAAGGCACTACGTAGACCACAGTTCCTTTGCAGCCCTTCACTTAGGGGAGTAATTGGAGCTGAGCTCCTGTTCAACTCAAGCCTGCTACTGGCCAGTGAACATCCATTTCAGGGAGCGTTCAAGAGGCTTTTGCTGACAGATTTTTTAACTACTACTCAGCACATACAAGTACCAATTGGAATTTTTGAAAATATTAGAAACATTTCAATATTTGAAAAGTATTTACAACTTCACCATTGCCTGATGAATTTCATAGAAACAAAAAAATCCTTAAGCCCTCTCTGTTTTGTTCTGTTTTCTTAATTTCTGGAGAATGCGAGGCTTAACAAACATTCTCAAACTTTTCTATACTAAGGCAAGATTTTAAACATGGAGGGGAGAAGCATTTTCTCTCTATCCTTATTTTCCAAACTAAAGTTTCACAGACAGTTTTAAGCAGAAATTTCTTTCTCTCCCTCACCTTTCAGACTGCAAAGTTACAAACTGGTGAAACTTTTACCAACTGAAAGAGAAAATCAGGGAAGGACTAGAGTAGGCTTGGCCCCTATGGCACCACTCCTTTCCTTCACGTCATGCCCCTTCTGCTCCAGAGGTATCTGGGACTTTCTTTGGAATTTCTAACTTACTAACACAGTCAAGTTGAACTCAAAGCAACTGTTCTCAACTTGCACTTAATTTAAAGACTTAGGCTTCTATTTTAGTTCTCAGGACAAACTGCTCCCAAAAGCTTGTTTGTTTTTCCAGCCACATTAGCTGGTCTAACTAAAGTTGTTCTCTTTTCCTATAAACCTTGCCTCACCAGCAGTTGTGATGCTCCAAGGAGAGAATGCTTCTACAAATACTATATCATGAATAATACAAAATAAAGGGGCAGTCACCAGATGCTAGGGAGGGTAAGGCTGCCTGAACAACTCCATAAAAATAGATATTAATCTATATTCTTTTTACTCAGATCTATATTTGGCCTATTAGTAATTTCCTCCTACAAAGAAGGATTCATATTCAATGCCCAACTCCAAAACAAAGGCAAGAATATCCTTTACTGAAAAGCCTTGGTTATACTCATGCTAAGAACTCTACTCCAAGCTTTACCATTGCACAGTAGTCTTGCTCATCCTGCATACAGCCTTGGCAAGAGAGTTCAGGAAATTCAGTCTCCATATGTGCAGTTCTGTGTGAGTTCAGTGTAAAGCATCTGTGCAACTATGACCTTAGAGCAAAAGTACTCTCTGTTCTGGGAGAACACTGACACAGGTAAGCATTTCCAGCCCAAATTTAATTTCTGACATGATACAGTGGGAACAAGAATTATGCTTCTGATATTATTCCTACCATAACAAGAACACCAGGTCTAAGATGACATTTAATCTTTAATACACATGCTAAACAGCTTAACCAATGTAGGAATTTGACTCCAAACTGTGGGCATGCTAAGCTTGCTGCCAGCCCAGCAGAGATGGAAAGGAATGTTTAAAGGAGGTGGTCTGGTTAATTTTTCCTCATAATGCTACAGAGAAGTGGGCTCATATGATCTCTTCTTGACATAACCAAGCAGTTTCATCCTGTATAGGTTATCTCCACTGCAGCTTTAGAAACAGAGGACAGAACCCAGCACATAGATATGAGCTTACCTGTCTACCCCAGGACTACAGTAATGGGTTCAAGAAACATTCAAAGCCAAAACCTATCAGACAGCGAAGCTGAAATAGTTTGCTTTGAAGAGACGTCACTTCTCAGATTTCTTCCATGTCTTGAGCTGGGACCCAGATCAAATAAACTACAAATTGAAAGATAATTTACAGGTAATAGAGGTAATAAGAAATCAAGAAATCAAGCATAAAACTCTACAGAACAGCCAAGCAAAAGTAAGCTAGACATACTTAGTGTAAAAAAAGGTTGTATTTTCAGTCTACACCAATACTTTGGATGAAACTACACAAAAGAGGCTTGTCAGTTATATTTCCTTCTTAAAGAAAAACAAAAAAAGGAGACTGCCTGAGCTGAAACCACTATGTGTTGTCTGCCTTAATCTCCCTTCTCCTTCAGATTCAACACTGATGTTCCCCCAAACCCTCTCTAGCTTTAGCATGGATGCTGAAAGATGACAAAGGTTCCTTTTAGAAGCCTGGACTGCAGAAGCCAGACATGAATCCCTCCACCCATATCTATTTTTGTCTCCCCTGCATATATAAAATTTCTTTCCCCCTCCTACCTCTCAAACCCATCTCACCCTCCTCCCCTCAAAAGCGATTAAGGAAAAGCTGTAGAAATATTTGCCCAAAGCTGGAGCCTGTTGCTGGGCCCAGCTGTATTGTTGGTAGGAATACACACAGCAAACTTTCACTGTGAGGAGCCCTGCGGGACTCCAGGCAATTCGGGAAGGCTTTGTGAGCCCAGCTCTGCATGCACTAGCCAGGCTATTGTGAAAGGGAAACAGAAGAGTGTTACAAACCCCAATGCTCCCCCACTCTCGTCTCTTCCCACCTCCCCATGTGCCCCCCTTCCATCAGCCACCACCTTCCCCAAGACAAATCTAGAAGGGAGGGGGCCACTGATGAAGAAATTGAAAAGGTTTCCTCAGTTAGATTTAAGGCAACAAGTCAGAGCTGCAAGGAGTCCTTTATCCACCAGGGAAGCCTCCCACTGCTCCATAGCTGGGCCGAGCAGGGATCCTGGGGGCCAGCTTTCTGAAGGCTGCCATTGATTTGTCACTGATGATAACTGAGGCCGCGGTCGTTCCCACCATTGCCTGCAGAGGGGACGACTCCCACAACGCCCAGCAGGGGAGAGGGATGGCAAATAAGAAAACGTAGAACCCAATGGCCAAAAAGCCCGGAATGGCTCTTTTTCTCTAACGAGCAGCAACAAAAAGGAGCAACCGTGCTGAGATCGAGGCAGGGGACAAGAGGCAACAGTGCACAGGAGCAGCGCAGTCACTCGTCAGTGGGCAAGCCTTCCTCGGGTGAGAAAGAGCAGCAGGGATTTCTTCAGCCTTAAGTCTCCAAAGGGCCTTGCAGCGCCAACTCGGTCAAACAATATTCCTTCAAAAACTCTCAGCCACTCCTTTGCCAATAGCTTTTAAACCTGCTCTATTTACATAGAGACACTCTCAAGCATATGCTGCTGGGAACTTGTTCTTCTGCTTTTTGGGAGGGGAAATCTTTTCTCACAGTACTAAATAAATGAGAGAGGCTAATGAAGCACCATGTCTAAAAGGTGAATTCCCAAAGCAACAGGAGATCTTAAAGGAGCACCAGAGCTCCCCCAGGGAACATACAAATAGAGCAGCAGCTGCCTGGGCAAGACCAGATGCAGATGGGTGAACTGAAAGCAAGACAAAAGGTGGAGGGGGAGGAAGGCTGAAAGAAAAAAACACAGGGGAGGGGGAAAAAAAAAAAAAAGGCAAAAGAAGTAACCATCCCTGGCCTTTCTGATGTAACTACTTAGGAAAGACCAGAATTTGTTCAGCTTGCATTATAAAATGTCTCTCTTGTGCTCCAAGACGCTGAGAATGTTTAGGAGTGAATAGGACACCTTCCCTTCCCTTCCCTTCCCTCTGCAAAAGCCCTCAGCTGGCTTCTGCCCTGGCCAGGCTGAGGCACACAGGCCTTGTACCACGGCCTGAAGAGCAAAAAACACGTATGTCCTGAGGGAAAAGAGAGTCACGCCTGCAGCTTCCTTCCAGTTCAATCAGACCAGACTCAGCTATCAGGAGGATCTTATCTGGCAACACATTACCTCAGGACAGTTGTGCGCAGCTCCTAAAGCACAGGTTTATAACCCAGCATGCTAAAATAAATAGAAGTTGCCAGGCTGTAAACTGTGACATTCAGCAATATTTTACCTCATATTCAGCCACTCAGAGGCACAGGGTGGATCACTACGAGTAGTAATTATTTCAGATATTCTAGTTAATATTTCTTGTTATACAAGAGAGCACAGCCTCCATGGACCTTAAGGTGTGGATTAGCACAATATCAGGACCTTAAAAAATAAAATTCAGTCCAAAAACTTTTTGTGTTTAAACATTTAAAAAAAATAATAAAATAAAACAAAACAACAAACCACCCCACCTCAAACCTCATTCATATTTGGGAAGTAGCCGGCAGCCAGTTAGCTCAAAACACAGGTTTAACATGCTTCTCACCAGAAATATCACTCTGCAACCAAGCTGCCACATCCTAAACCAACCAAAACTTTGAGCAGTCCTAAAGCGCAAGCCAGTTAAAGCCCATTCAAGACCTCTGCCTCTGAATGACAGAGGAATAAACATCTCCTGAGCTTGCTGAACTAGCCACTTGGACCTTTGCCACTACTTTGAAACCTGGAAATAGGCTTATGTCCAGCAAGACTCCAACTTGCACACCTAAATAATCCCATAAGCTACAGGAGAAACAGGATTAACAAAACCAGTTACAGATGGATTCAACTCTAATAGTCAATATTGGTGTATCTGTTGCCAAATGGAGGGAGGGGGCTCTTTCATGTCTAACAAAATGAAAACCCATGAGGAAATTACACCCACAGCCAAGTCACTTCTGTGGTCCTTTCCCTTTATTGTGCTGCCTGTTTTCATGAAACTTTTATTCTCTGGGACTAGATTATTTGGGTGAGAAGATATGCACGCATATTGAAATAACCACTGCTTCCATACAAATGCAGGCTGAAGATGTCTGCAGATTTTTCTCATGAGAAGAGTCTGTATTAATAATATTATTAAGAACTGCTTCTGACACTACTTCCTGGACCAAGTTCCAGGATCTGAAATGCATATTTAAATAAAACACAGATTCCTCACAAAGCTCAGAAAACACTTAAGCAACACATCATTCAGCCCTCGAAGAAGAATTTTTGATACTTAAAAAGCTTTTTAAACTCTTCTGTCTTCTACATGCAAGCATACTGCCTTTTGCTAGAACCATGATCTCAGGGCCAAAAACCATGAATAGACAGTGTGGTGTCTCCAGCCTTACAGATGCATTTACCACGATGACTCAAGAGCAATTTTGCTTCTGTTATTTCACTGTGCTTTGGGGAGTAGGGTATGACAGACAAATCAAGTTGAATCCAGGTTTTGAGCCAATTTGTGGGCAAGACATGATATTATTCAGCCAAATATAGAGTACTTCCTCTGATTAAAGAACGACCCAAGCCCATCAGTGCTATAAATGCTACCTAAAATGACTGGATAACAGTAAAGAAGCAACAGAACCCAGGGCTACTTGTCTAATTACTTATACTCATGGCAGAATTTTTTCTCAAATCATTACAATCTACCTTGAGAAGTTTCTGGGTTTTTTTCAGTTAGATACAGACTCTGCTTCTAAGTGGAACAGTTATATAGTAATCCTTTTCAACGGCTGTGCAGTAAAATTTCTATTTTTCAGTAAGGCAAAAAAAAAAAAAAAAAAAAAGACATATTTCTGTGGTGGGGGAAAAGGCCTTACTATGCAGTTTTTATCTTGACTAAACTTGCTAAATTTTCTTGTACCTTACACTGCCATTCCCAAACACTGTAAGAACATATTTATTCCTATGGATCATTCTCTAAGTAAGAACATCTGGTACATTTGGACCTTCAGCCAAAAAGCTGAATCAAGATCAGAACAAGTCACAGTACGCCACTAAGCTACACACCATTAGGGTCACAATAGCATCCATCTCAACTTCAGAGGCTGAGCTCAGCTTAGAGTTCCCATTTTCTGGTCCTTTATTCTGAGACTGAATGCATTAAGTCCAGATTCTGAGAAGTGTGCCTAGAGTTTCATTACCCTCCCTTCATTTTTTATAGTATACTATCAATGTGGAATTACAAATACCAATAGCATTCTGGAAATCGTTCCCATGTCCCTTCTTGTAACTGCACAAACACTTGGCAAACAAATACATACAAGATGATTTAGGTATCGAGACCTCAGAAGAGCATGACTGTTTTCCATGGGGAAATGATCATCTTCTGCCCTTCATGCAATAATCTAGTTTCTTGATTTCTTTGCCAGATATCCTCCCAAAACAAACCTTCTTCTCAGCACAATGAGCAAAGGACAGGAAGCAGTCTTGATTTGACTATATGTAAGCAATAACACATCTCTCAGGTCCTCCAGAACCACACTGGTATTTGCTCAAAACAGGAAGGAAGCTTCAAGACAGTGGTTTCATACTCATCAGACTATCCTACAATGGTCCTAGCCCTTCTTCCCCTACTCCCAGTCCCATGACATTCATCAGTTTTGTGCAGCCTGCTAAAAAACAGAGGAGCAAAAGTTGTCCAGTGAGGGACGAGCTTCAAGATGCAGACTTGAAGGATCTTCCAACGCCTTCTCACTCAGCCCAATCGGAGTCCTTCTTTTGCTTCACTGCTTCCAGAACCATGGCCTCAGAGCCAAACTGACAGAAGTAGTTGGGGTCATTTCCTGTTTAAGGTTTTACAGATGTATTTACTACAGTAGTTCACAAGTTATTTTCTTCTTTCAGTCTGTTTACCAAGTGCTCGGACATTTAGAAGTAGGATAGGCATGCTACTCTGCCAAAAATTCTTAGGAAAAGGAATAAACACAGTGAATTAGATCATTTTACACTGAAGTACAATAAATGTTTAAAAAGGTAACATTCTAATCTGGGAAAAAAGCCACTGATTTCATTGTACAGAAAAAAGCCAGTTTTTAAGCAAACAGTCACCATGGTACAGTTCTTCACCCTCCTAAGAAAAAATTCTGTAGACTCCAAAATTAAGTTGCCAACTACCCCTACAGAAGAAAAAACAAAACAAAACAAACAAACAAAAAAACCCCCAAAACAAAACAAAACAAACAAACAAAAAAAAAAAACAAAAAAACCCCAAAAACCTAGCCATTAGCACACCTGGACCTACAACCATGGGTAATCTTTATGTTACAGCTTGCAAAGATGACACTCCCAAGTAAAGTTCTGTATAGCTGATTATGGGGAAAAACACTTCAGGTATTGGGTAAATACAGCCACTGGAGCCAATTACGTATTTACAAAATTCTACCCAACAATCTAGCTTGCTGCTACAAAGCAGCAAAAAGGAACATCCAATAATTACTATTTAAAGCTGGCCACAGCTAAACTATCCCAAGTCAGGAATCCAGGGTTTAACACTTGGATTCCTAACCAAGTCCAAGTTATGCTTCTGTTCTCAAATTTCTTCATATTTGTGATTACATGGTTAAATACCCATTTGTAATGCTTCCTAAGAGCTACTACAGTCAGGACAGGGAAAGGCATGGAAGAGTCACAAAGGCAGAATAGATCTTTGCAAGTTTGGTTTAGATATGATTCCTCTCGTTATACTAGTGCCACCCGTTTATTGACTATGCTGGCAGATAACAGGAACATGCACTATCTAGGACAAAGAGAGCAACTAAATCCTCTTAGAAGGACATTACATCTGAGAAGAATTTTCACTCTCCCAGTACCAGACCTCAGACACAACAGACATGTCTCACTGTCACAATGTTGCATGCAGTGTATCAGAGAGGGGGAAAGAACACAGGCAGCTTCAACAGAAAGCTATTTCAGAGATGGAGAAGAGAGGACAAGAAGCATCAACACACAGACTAAAAGGCAGAGCATAAATGGAGCTTCTATTTACTTTGTTAATCAGTATTTAATTGTGGGGGTTTTTTTATTCAATACATCTGTCAATTTATGACATGTAGAAATTCTTAATTCTTCAGAGTAGGGGTTGTCCTTATTGTACAGACACTCTGCATCTAACACCATGAAGCTCTGATTTCCAAGACAGTGAATCTTTACGTGATCCAATTGACAATTCATGTGTAAGATTCAGCCTATGTACATCTTCCGCTTTAGCCTGCCACATATTCATTCAGGGAGAACAGGAATAGCCATTTAGGCAGCTTATGTTTTCCCACAGCTAGCTCTGTCTTCCTTTGACTAACCAGACACTTAGCATCAGAGCACTGCCGTTTCTACATAAGCTCGGAAGGAGAGTGGGACTGTGCCTCCTTTTGTGTGCATGCCCAGGCCAGGCTTGTCAAACCACAATATCACACTGCATCAGCAGAGAGGGGTGAGTAGAGCAAGCAAAACTGATTCAGATTCTGCAAATAAGGGTCAAAAAGCAACCCTTTACTAGACATTAGTCATTTAAATGGCAAGATTAAGGAAGAAAAGTCAAGGCACTAACAAGGGGATAAAGCTTTTCATATTTAGATTGACCATTTCTTTGGCAACAACTCACAACATAAGCCTGTGGTAGGCCAACTAAAACAAGATACTAGGTCTCTGCTTCCAACCTTAATGAATAGAAGTTTCCACCACAACAGGCATCACCAATTAATGTACCACACCAGTCACAACATCTTTAAGTTGATCTTTTACCACACTTGGACGCTCATACAGCACAAAGACTGTTGTACAAGTACAATACAATTAAGAGGCCCATGTTTACGTGAGCCACAGAAATTGAATCTTGAACTTGAATCTTCACCTTCCCTTGTTTCTAAAGAAAGTTTTTGCAAATTACTGCTAAGGCAAAGCAAAGAAGCAGCAAGTCAGTGCCAAAAATAATGGTTGATCTTGCCTCCCTCCATCCTTCCATCAGGTCTATACTGATGAGCTCACTGAAGAGCAATTCACTTCAGTTTGCCAATACCACACAGCCTGTGGTTTCAGCATTTCACAGGCCAGTTCTGTGATTAGATCAACAAACTGAACTGATTCATCCAGCAGACATCCACACAGACCTATCAAAGGGACAAGGGGGTGAGACTGCTCTTGTGGGGCAACCCACAGTTGCACTAGACTAGGCATAAGAAGAAACCACACCCCTGGGCTAAGCAAGCCTGGCAGCCAGAAGCCAAGCCACATACACTGTGGGCAGAGGAGAACAATCCTCAGCAGTGACAACATCCTAGCATCCCCACCAAAAAAATTCCTCTCAGAGATATCAAGTTTACTGAAATTTCTGAAAGGAAAAGGCAGCAGGAACAAAAATTTCTCCAAATCTGATATTCCAAAATGTGGCCTTTATATTACCCTAGAACTGTATTTTGAAAACAATAGCAAGACTATACTAAACCTACTCTGAATCAGTAACATGCCCTTGTAAGTCCTTTGGAGTTGCATTCCTAATGACATCTGAAACAACTGTGTCCCAGGCAAGCCACATCTCCACTGTTCAGTCCATTGTTTAATCATTCTAAGCAGTATGTATAATTTACAAAGTTTAAACAGGAGGAGAGGAATAAATTGATAGAGATTAAGGAAGAGGATAGGAAAAATGCTATTCATGACCCAGAAGTCATCTCTTATAGTGTCCTTGAAAGAGACATGGATCTGCAGGAAGGCAAGTGGGTGATAATTAGGGACAGTTGGAACGTTGTTTACTTCCTACTAGCAAAGACAGCAGTTTAGGTCTCCAAGGATAAATCAAATTTCTTAACCAGATGGAAGACATTTCATTTTCAAACATCATCCATACGACAATGGACCACAGAAAGAAAGGAGCCAATTCACAAGAGCAACAAGAAAACAAAATTACTAGAGATTTTGGAGACGAGTTCTCGTCAAAATCTGCACTTACAAAGAGCCTCATGTTACATCAGAATTTGCACCACATCCCACCACAGTCAATTCAAACACACTTTTATTGGCAAAACAAGCTCTGCAAGTGTTACCCACATGTAAAAGACAGCACACTTTGAGTTTCTCCCAGAAGTGGATTCAACATATGAAGTGCCTGCCTCCACAAAAGTTTTAACAGAGAGATATATGACATGGAGTCCAATGATAGAAATGAAAATGCTCCAAGGAATAACATTTTTATTTCTAGTAAGATAAGTGTTTCCTTGCTCTAAAATATTTTATATTTTACTCATAGGATTAGAAGATTTTCTTCTCAGTCTCTCTTTTTACTTCACATTCCCAGATATTTATTGTTTGATTTATGGTATTCTCCCTGTATCCAACTTGCAATCCAAGTTGCACATACCAGTTCAGTATTTGGTAAGAGTCTGACTTGATTTTGCACATTTCATTTGGTACTATCTGCCAGCATAATAACATTGCACAATAACTTGTGGCAGCCTAGTTGGCTAGCAGGTTCAGTCTTCTTTTTTTGTTACAGAAACTAGCACTCTTGTTTAGATTCTGACTAGTTTCTCAGGTGAATTTTAGATTAAGTTATTTGTTTCATTAGGTTCAAAAGGAGCATCAAACCCCAGAAACAATGTTTTCATAGGAATGGACAGTGTTTCATTTGGTTTCAGTCTATCATTCTCTACCTGGAGACAATGTTTGCTGCTTTGGATGAGATTGCATAAAAAGACTTGGTTTTGGTCCTGCTAAGATAAGATCAGCAATGAAAATCCTTCCAGTCCTACTCTGTAGCAATCATTACATAGATTTCATAGGTTTAGTAATATCATGTCTTTGCATATCTGAAAATAAAAAAGTTAACTTCCCTTTGGTTACAATGGAAGAACATACAGAGCTCTGGAGTGCGTTCTTGTGGGAATCAAATATTTAATTTGTTATTGATTAGTATAGGAGGGAAATCTCAGTGTCGTGTTCAATTGTCATGGTTTGAGTAGTTGAAACATCGTCTTACTCTGCTAGACCCACTACATAAACAGCACTGCCACACAGAGCCTCAGGAATGCAAGGATCCCTGAGGCTGATTAGTGTGGGGCTGTAGAGGCACTGTGGTGCCTGCCCACCTTAGCTCAGTCCCATCCTGCAACAGATAATACTCTCCTTATGGAGTTACTGTCATTCCCCTCCTGTGAGCCATTCCCCTTCTGCTTGTCTCAAAAGGGCACAAAGCCATAAAGCACATACCTTAAGGACTTTGGTATGCAGCCTGCAAGGTCAAAAAAGCTGGCTCCCTAGGCATACCTGGTCTTCTGTGGTATAACTCTGAAGGCCCTCTTTCCTCACAACACTTCCATAGCCAGTTTCAGCATTGCCACCACATCTAAGATCTTGTTATTATTATAAGCATGTTATTATTATACTGTTCAAGAGAAAGGCCAAACCAAACCCAGATAACACTCCATGCCTTTCCCAGATTAACCTGCAGGACCAATGCACAGCAGTATATTAGCTAGCAAATGTAGGTGTTTTGGCAGCTGCCCCAGTCACTTAATCGGAAGCCTGAGCTCAGAGGCTGTTTTGCCTGAGTGCATAAGGCAAGATGTACATACCAAAGATGTCATCCCGGCCTCACTCCCTTCCTTGCTCGAAGGCTTCTCTCTGAGTGCTGTTTATTTTTATCCTACAATTGATGGATTGTACATAGGTTTAATTTGCCCTGTATGTCCCATTAATTCTATATTGCAACTGTGCAAAATTTCACCTCATGTACCTGATTAAGCTAAACACAGGGTTTTGCCGAACATTTAAAGTAGGCAAGTGTCTGCCACCTCTCTTCCTTGCCAGTCTGTTCTTAGACATCTGCAACAGAAAAACTGCTCATGGGTCATTTCTCAAAAAATAATCACCTGAGTTTCTCTTACTCCTCCAGCATACATACCATCATCAAGTTTGCTCCTCCAGCACAATCAAACAAGAAGAAGTTACTACAGATATCACAGGGCTTAAACCATTTGTTTGAGACATTCTTTTCCAGCTTAAAAGTTTGCTCCCAGACTTCTAAAGACTTGTGGGTGAAGAACTAACCATAACAAGGTAAGCAAGGAAGTGCCAAAAAAAACCTCCAACACTTTCTAGGGAAAACTGACTGGAAAACTTAACCTAAGTAATTGGTTTATTTTGTTCTATCTGAACCTTGCACTAAAAGCAACAGAAGATCATAGCTCCTCATCTTCCAGTTCACAGAAGGCAGGTCATAAACAAGAGACACCTCAGAGAAACAACAGGCTTCTCCCATTAGTGAATAAGCTGCTTCAAGCCAAGGACGTTTGTAGTGGAAGGTTGCAGAATACAGGGATCATCAGCATTGCTCTTGCTGGAGTACTGGTAGCATAGAAATTACTCAACTGCCAAAGATGCAAAGATGACAATTTGCCCTTCTAGGGATGTTGAGGCACAAGCAGGTGATCCACCTGCTTCACAGATAAAAGAACCTTGTGTCTGGAAAAAAATGCAACAAAACAAACAACAAAACCCCCAAAACCAACCACTAATGCCCAAAAGGCCTAAAGGTCTTCTGTTGTTTAAGGTAATGCTGACTGCAGGTCTGAATTCTTCCTTACGCTCAAAAATGCAGCAAACAAAGGCCTACAGACAGTATTGATTCATGAGCAGTGACAGTTCAAACTGGAACACATTACGTTACCACCCTTGTGGTAGAGATATGAACAGCTGATTCCTGCATGGTTGAGTCAACACCCTCCTGCAGCTGCCATTCACTGGATCAGGGAAGAGGTCAGAACCAGAGGCAGCATTCCCTAAGATAGCAAAGGGCCATAACCACACCAATCAGACAAAGCAGTCCTTCCCTGTTTCCAAGTCAATGCCCAAGGAAAAAATCCCATCACCACTTCAACTCTGCATGGATACAGCTCTCAGCTCAGCCTGATCTTTAGCTATATTAAATTTAGGTCTGTTTGCAGGGCAATAACTACTGCTCTTGTCAGGAGACCTGACCTAGTCTTCCACCTACTCCCACATCATGCTTTCTAAGATTTAGAAACTGAATACTTCTATTTGAGATCCATGACAAAAATGCAGATAGCCCACCAGCACTCCTAGTTACCAATCACTATTCTCTCCTGCTTCTTGGCTATTAAAGCCTCCAGAATGGCAGCCTCCAATCTATCTTCTCTTTCCCATGCCACAAACTCTTCAGTTTTCTCTCACAGCCAGACTTCATTATGTTTTTCCTCATCCTAATAGGTACTATGCTGATCAAGGCCCTTTTATAAAGGCAGCACAAATTAGCAGCATGTCCTCCAGTCACAAGAAACTCAGACTCTCCAGGAGTAGCAGGCTTCAAAAATCACAGTGAGAAGAACACAATCTCTTAGGCCTCAAAAACCTCATTTTCTTAAATTTGTCAAGTTTGAAGAAGGAGCAAAGTCTGAATAACAAAGAAAGGACATCAGTAAAGCTGGCTTACTCTTAACAAATGCAATTTTAATTCATAGAATTATCCCACCTCCTGGTTCATCCTCAGAAGCTTGGAACAGAAGCAGGAAATTACAACACTGAGACTTCTCTTTATTTTCCCCCTATCTTCAGAGTTGCAAAGAAAGGATTTGACTACTCAGTGATTATGGAAATTCAGAACTAAAATTGGGTGAGAGCACAAAGGGAAAAAAAATGAAGGTGTGTTTTGATCTTATTCTAATCCTAGATCCCATGAGACAGTTCTGCTACAGTGAATGGTTGCACCTTAAGCAAGAACCTCTCCCAGACACTACCAGCTGTCACCAAGTCAAATGAACTGACAGAGCTGGAGATTCAGGCTAAAGGAGCAGTATGTGTATTTCCCTCTAACCATGAATAGTCACATAATGCTTCTTAAGAACCTTTCAGAGAAGGAGGCCGAGTTCACCATGTGTCTGTGTTTTAACAGTTCACACTAGTGACTCACTGTTTCACATAGGGATTCTTAATGGAGACAAGGAAGAGAAGCAAGCTCCTTTTCCAGGGAAAGTGCTGTTTTCTGCCACCAGGCAGAAAATGCTTCTGTATCCAAACTCCTTACCAAACTCAAAGTAACCTCCTATTCTCACTTTATGCCTTTGTCCAGGAAATCATCTCCAATCTCTTAACTTCTCTCTTCAAATCTGCCCTCCCATTTCACACACTTTTTCAAACCATACTGACCTCCAAAATATCTTCCTGGACATCCCACTGAGAAATCCTTCTGGCTCTAAGTGCTCCCAAGACTGACAGGTACCAGATTCCACAACTGCAGATAGCTCCATCACCACCTATATCTCATGGACTCACCATCTCAATGTTATGCTAGCATCACTCTCACTTTTCCACCTCTATTCTCATTGCTAAGCTTCTGATATTTCATAAATTCACCCCATTAGATCAGGGACTCTACTGCAGGTCCCTAAGAAGTTAAGTCTTTCCCTGTCTCAGCAGTTAAATTCTCAATGCTCATCTTCACTTTCAAAATATCCATCGTTTATGCTACCTAATTAACAACTCTTTCTGCCATCAGATCCCATGTAATTATTCCCCTTGGATTTCCTTACACAAGTCTTCTGTTCCTTTGCCAGCTCAAGACCTTGGCTCTCATTTCCAAAATGCCTATCTTTGCTGTTAATATCTGTACTCCTATATACCTTCATGATTTACACTATTCTTGCATCTGCTTCCTCATCCTTATTTACACAGTTGCCAGTTTTCAGTAGTCTTTGATGCCCACTCCTACCCAAAATCCCTCTCTATGCTTGTTCTAAGAAGAGATTGGAATGCAAAACTTTAGAAACTTTTCCATTAAACCAAAGCTAAAAGAAATTTAATTAGAAAGCTATGCCATTTTAATATCTATCCCAATAGAATTATCACATCCCTGATCCTTATCAGATGTCAGATGTCCAATGTAGACTATAAATCCTTTGGGGCAAATGTAGTCTCCTCCTCCACGTAACACAGAGCCACAGCACTTAGACCAATCTCTAAGATAAGAAAAACATCTCAGAAAGTCAAAGAACTTGATTTTGCCAAGAGCAGCACCGCTCCATACATTGTGACCTGGAAAAGACCAGAAAAGTTAAAAGTCCTCACTCTTTGAAACCTTGAAATGCAGAAATAGGGTTCCCCTCAACAGAAAAATATTCGACCACAGCTGAGAAGAGAGAAGCTGGGTATGGAATGCACTGAAAAAGTTTTTCCATGGTATCTCTAGCCCCTTCCTGACTCAAGTCTACAAAGCCATCACTTATCCACTTCGAAACAGCAGGAGCGTTACTTCTTTTTTCCTTCTCTCTCCAGAAGGAGCACAGCAGAAATAAACCTCCAGTGATAAATTATGCACCACTTTTGTGTGGCTGCCTCTTGGCCAGATGGGAAATTTTTCTCCTAAAGCCTTTTGTTTCCAGCTTTGATCCCAGTGTTGGATCCGCTCTGTTCAGTTTTCCCTCAGCATGGAGGTGAAGGGAGAGCTGACACGGGCCAAGTTCAGGCTTACTGCAAGTCACAGTCAGATCTTCCATTAGCCTTCTCCCCTCCCCCTTTCCAACTGGAACTCTCCTTGAGTTTGAAAAGATCCTATTAAACATTTTCCAGAGGGCCTTACAGAGGATACATTATTTTGATGGATGCTGGGACTAAAGGAGGAGGATTTCTAAGTACAGTGGAATAATGGAGTTTGTTCTAATGGGTTTAAGAGATGCCCGGGGGCACCAAGTAAGTTCCTTCTCTGCAAATCAAAAACACAGAAGACCAGAAAATGGAGCCGAACAACTAAACGCCAGGAAGCAGGGAAATCGGGCTCTATTTAACTGCTGCTCTTGGTTACAGCCAACTTCAGGCTGCTTGGAAAAACAGCACACACACACATCACTGGCACAAACTTAACAGGAGAAAACAAAGAGACAACAGGGGTCAAACTGGGGGTGGCAATAGGAGAAGGATGCAAGGCTGGGTCCCCACCCCCTACCAGAGAGTCGGATCAATTATCCTTGAATACTAACAAGATTTCTGATTAAAGAACTGCTGCTATGCAATAGAAACAGAAAGCTCCAGCAGCTGGGAGGGGCTGTCAGGCAGTAACAAAGAGACACAGAAGACTATGCCCTGCTAGGGCATACGGAGGAAGTCACTATGCTGGTAGCCAGGAGAGGGGTCTCCCTTGCCTGGAGTCATGAAAACATCTCACTGCTGGGAAATTTAACTTCAAGAGTAAAACTTCACCTTGACATTATAGAATATAGGGCCTGTTTTCAGGTAAGTATGTTCTCTACTGGAAGCTCTGCTGGATGACACTTCTTTACACAACCTCATCACTGTAGTACAGGGAAGTGAATTCTATTCTAACCCATCCAGGGGAAAAATCTAGGGCTTTTTACTTCTGACTATTGCAACACCAGAAAGTTGCAACCAACACACAACAGCTTGAGCACCAAGAGTCTGCACTCTCTTTGGTCATACACTTTTTGACAAAACAGCAATTGGCAGTACAAGCATTAAATACACATGTACATTACCGTCTGTTAATCTTAATGGTCTGTGACTTGCTGACTGGTGGCTAATACCAGAAGAACCTAATCACCTAAAAACATCATGACAGACAAAGCTTCTGTTATTACTTTTCACAACCCACAGGTGTACTAATATGAATCATTTTAATATAAGCATGTACATCAGAATAAGGCTCACGACTGTTCAATTCCCAGTTTTATTTTTTCTTCTATTTTAAATAACAAACACAGTTCTTTGATATGAGGAGTTTCAGTCATCCACAATTTAGCAATGCAAAAGTCGACAAATATCAGCTCCATTTGATGTTAATACAGTCTTTATGAAAACTTATTTTCCTGCCCTTACACAGTGAGTCTCCTTTCATCTAGGGTCAGAGCAGCAAAGGAGATCTGCTCCTCACAGAAACACTAACTGCAGCTTAAGAGTGCCTCAGACTAAATACACAGGCTGGACTGTTTCAGAATGTAACAGACAGTTCTGCATAACAGAGGCAAAAAAATATGCCTGGAAAGCTGAAAAACCTGAGTATGAATTCACCCACGACAGGAGGGCACTCAAATACTCCCAGGTAACAGTCCCAGAGTCACCAGATACACAGCATGAACAAAACACAAGACTACAGAATCACAAGCCCCTGGATCCATAGAGTTACTACCTTTAGTCCAGGGAAATGGAAATCTACAGGGAATATGGATAGAAGAAAGAAGATATTCAAGAAGCATTACAGCACCTAGTCTTCACCCAGCAGAGACAACAAAATCCCATAAAAGAGCAACACCTAACATAACAGCCATGGCAAAGAACCACTGGCACTAGAAGCACAAAAGCAAGAGCCTAACCACAAGGGTATCAGACTCATGGAGGGCAACTACAATTAGTGTTTTCTGTCATTCCTGTGAAACACACACCATCACTAAATACAGTATGCCAATCAATGGAGTGGGTTTGTTGCATGCCAGAGTTCCAGCTCTGGATGTTTTATCAGGTAAAGCCAGACATCTTAAAAGATAGCCAGTTTAAGTGTGCATATATATATATAATCTTTTATGTAAACCCCTCCAAGATAACATCACTAATAGCAAAGCTGGAAATAACAGAGGACTAGAGAAATTAAATATCCATTTTTCTTGTACATTTCTTTTAACAACATTTTACTTACCAATTCACCCTTTCCAACAGAGGGTCAGTAAAATTTCTGTGGTTTTATTAATCTTTTGACCATTAGCAAGAGAAATAGAAGTATTATTGAAAAGAGAAATAGCCGCAAGTCACAGGTAGCAGAGGAATACAATGAAGGTGTAGGACATGCTTACTTTATGAACCTATTTTTAAAACCTTGCCTGTTTTTTAAGATAATATCTCTTTATCAGCTTTTATAAGCGTTATGAAGCATATATTCCATTGTGTTCAACAGTAAGTTGCATTCTACAGCAAATGGAGTTGGCCTTGGGCAAGACAATTTCTACTTCACTTCCCACATTTAAAAAACAAGGATAATATTTGCCTATTTCACAAGAGTGCAGGAAGATTCAAGAGCACTATCAGACTACAGATCATTCTCACAGAATTAATGTGATAACTATTTTTTAATGTGAGTTTCACTAGTCAGGAGAACTACAGGTTTTTAGGAGTAAAAACAAAATTCTAATCACTTTAATTTCTTCTTCTAGTTAACATACAATTACTGCCTTCCAGTTTGAACTACAAACAACTGGATAATGTTTATAACCAAACAGTTTTTCTTCTGTAACTTCAAGGAACACAATGTAGAGAAACAGCTCCAACTTCTCTGAAATCCCATTTTGTGGCCCACAGGAATAGAATATCCCTCTTCAAGGTCCACAAGACACCCTGGAAATGCAAGCACTTTATGTAACTAAGCACATATTAATTTGCTTGCTGCATACACCCACACTCCCAAGATACAAGACGGGATTCTCTGTGGTAGAAAACAGTGTTAAAGCACACAGTTGAAAGCTTTTGGAAAGAGAATATAAAAGAAACTTGCTTATATACATTATTAACTTCATACTGGAAGATTTATGCTATATGCTTTTCCATCATGTTTTAGCAAAACAAACAAACAAAAAAACCCAAAATAAAACAAAACAAAAAAAAATCCCACCATGTGTCAGCATTCTACAGCATCTTACTCTTCATTTTGGAAGTGTAAGGATATTACTCAGTGCCATCATCACTTCAAAACAAACAAACAAACAAGGTAATTCAGGGTGATCATGAGTATCATCCAACCTGACCATCAGTAAAACCTCTCAGCACACCCAGTAAGTAGAACATTACCATCTCCAAGTTGACAATAGGAAAATGGGTGTTTTGCACTTGGTTGAGAGTTGAAGAACCAACAGCAATGGCAAGCACACATAATTAAGACTTTGATTCCCACTGTAAACTACACTTCTACAGAGGTATTGCTTTCAGGTTTGTGCCTCTAAAATGTAGTCAAGATGTTTGGGAAGTGAAGCTCTGATAATAGACGTTTATTTTTCCAGCAGAGCTCCAAGAGCCAGAACAGCAAATGAATTACCCAGACAGGTTCTGTGACATCCTATATTTATACTAACAGAGACTACCTTAGCATGAGGTCCTTCTTCACATCATCCACCAGCAGTGCATGCCATTAGCATTAAGTTCTCTCTATACACCCATTTTTACCTGTAACACACTCTTGCAAGATACTTGCAGACCTCTTTTGATGGTTTGCAGGAGAGGTTGACACAGGCTCCTCCGGTTTTAACTGCCACAACCCACTACATGAGAGTCAAAGGTCAATCTTGCAGACTTGTTTGCTTTACCTGCTCCCGTACTGAGGGAGAGTAGTAAATGACCAAGGGCTTCTAACAATTTACCTGTTTGACACCATAAGTTCTGTGGCTGCTTAATGACAGTTAAGCTGTACACTATCCCTGGAGGTACTTCTAAAGGACAACATTGAAAAATTTCTAGCTAAGGGAAGGAACACCAATTCATCACAAATTTTGGCATTTTCCCTGCCGCCTCCTCATATTTTTCCTTGCTTCAAATAGGAAAAAGATTGCTCAGGAATCATGTCACTATTGCAAAAATATCTTTCCACGAAGGAAAGAGGATTTTTACTTCTGAAAGTAGTTGGCACATTCAATCATAAACTTGCATTTATTTGACAAGAGCATACACCAAAGTGCACTGATGGGAAAACTACTTGAAAGAGACAGAAACTGCCATAAAAAAAGCATCCTAGAGACATCAAGGCACAACCAACTACTAGCAAACCTGCATTTTACAATCAGACATCCCCCACATGGCTGTTAACAGCCCAGACACATTAACTAGGAGCACCTGGGTAACAGCCAAAATAAAACACATCCAGATCTGCACCTACACTAAGATCTATGGTTTAGATCTTTCTCACTCCTAGACGGCAGCTAACTATCTGTGTGGCATTTCGGAACTTAAGAGTACTTCTGGCTTCTAAAAAGCAGCCTTTCTGATACACAGAACTACAGCCCCTCCCTATTCAGTCTTTCCAAGCTGGCTGAGCACTTTCTTCAAAGCTGCCTGCAATTAGGTTTCTTGTTAGAAGAGAAATAATATTACCTGAAACCCAAACTCCCTATGATTGTGCCCCAGGGGCAATACTTGTAGAATGATGGAGGTCAGCAGCACTACTGCAAATGCTTCCTGTAATTTCAAGAGTAGCATATGACAAAACGGATGGGTGAAATTATACAGCAGCTGCCAAAGGAGTGAAGGGAGAGAAACGAGGTACATATCTCCTCTCCACACCCCTCCCCCAAAAGTCTTCTAACTTTTTATAAACAATTCCGCGAACCGTTTAGATGTTTTCTTCTCCACCGGGTACACTTGTAAAATAAAGCACCACCTTACAAGACCAAGAAATAGCACACGCTTTTCAGCTGATAGAGCAGTTTTCATGGGCGAGACTTCAAGGAGCTACCTCCCGGCTCGCTAAGAGCACAACGAAGCCCTGCTCTCGCCACGATGTTTGGTACCGCTCCTGCGCTAGCCCCGCTCTGCCAGGGCGCTGCGGGATGACTCCCAGTGGCCGCCAGGCGAGGCAGGTAGCCCGGGGCTCCGCGGCGGAGCCGGGCTGTACCTTTAAGGGGCCCGTCGCGGCGGGTGCGCGGCTGCATTCCTGCTCCGGAGCGGCGGCTGTCCCGACACGCCGGGCACGGCAGCCTCCGAGGCAACCTGCGCGCCCGCCCCGGCCCGACCCGCCGCTCGCTCCGCGGGAACAAAGCCCGCGCCCGCCGCAGCCAAACTTCCGCGGGGGGCAGCGGCCGAGTGGGCTCTGCGAGCTCTCCGCCGGGGAGAGTCCTCCGGCCGCGGCAGCGCCCGCGCGGGTACCCGCGCTCCGGCCCGCCGGGGGACCCCGCCGGCTCCGGTCCGCCGCGCCGGGGCACGGACAAGGCGAGAGCCCCGCGGACGGGCGCGGGACGGGGCGCGGACAAAGCGCGGCGGCAGCGCGGAGCTCCCCGCGGGGCGGGCGCGGGCAGGTGAGCGGCGCGGGCCGGCGGGGCTCTCCGCCCGGGCAGGGCTCCCCGCCGCAGAGCCCGGGACGGCGTCTGGGCCCCCCGCGCTGCCGCGGGGCAGAGGGTGCCGCGGCAGCCGCTTACCTCTGGAGCGTAGCAGCGCTCCCAGCAGCACCAGCAGGAGCTGCGGAGGCGCGGGTAGGAGGCAGCCCCCACCGCGCCGCCTCATGGTGGCAGCGCCCCGGCCCCGCGCCCGGGCCGCCCGCAGCGACGTCGCAGCTCCTCCTGCACGGAGCACCCCAGCACGGTCACCCCTCGCTCCCTCCGCAGCCGCGGCAACACCGGAGCCAGGGGCTCGCTCCCCGCTCCGCCCGGCCGAGGCCCGGCCCCGAAGGAGGAGCCCCGCCGGGGCAGTCCCCGCCCCGCTCCCCCCAGCGCCGAGGCACTCCGCAAACTTTCGGCGCAGCAGAGGGGTGTGGGGGTGCGGCTCGGCAGCGACGCACACACCTCCCTTCGCCTGGGGCAGCCGCCCGCAGCTGCGGCGAGACCCCCGGGCTCTCCCAGCGCTCCCGCACCCGCTCCGCACTCGCGGTGCGCGGGGAAGCCCTTCCTAAAGCGGCCACGGTGTTCGAGACTGTCGGCGCCGGCTCTCCCCGTCCCAATTCCCGCAGCGCCGCCCAGGAGCACCGCTCCGGGCTCTCGGCTGCCCGCCGCAGCGCTGCCAGGTATCCTCCGGGCCCCGCGTCTTGCCGCCGCTTCCAGGCTTGTGCCAGCTATCTATACCCAAGGCAAATCGCAGAGCCCTTCTCCCTCTCACAACCCCCTTTGCCAAACACCCCTCGAAAGGGCAACATTCACGAGCTCTTTGCGCAGCACACGTGTTGCTACCGACGAGAAACGTATGATTTCCCCCTCCGTTCATGACCAGCGTTCTCCTATTTGGCGTTTTCCTTACAGCCGCAGTGTCCGAAGATTGATTATGTATGAATTTCGGATGCCCTAAAAAAAAAAGAGTCGTTTCCTGTACGAGTAGAAATTAACATTTGGACAAACGGCTTATGTGCCTTATACTCTGTGCTGCATTAAAAACCAGGCAGGCTTTCACCGGACATCATCCTTAAAGCCAGTTTTATGATCCTCTGTGGCATGATTTGACATTTTAATACATGGGGTTGACAATGCAAGAAACTGTTGTTAAATAATTAATCTCAGTTGATTTCAAAGTATTAACTTGAACAGAAAGCTGACTTAGATAGTCCAAACCATGGACCACAGGGGAAGATGGAAATTTTGTCAAATTGACACCAAAGGGCCAGTGATCAGAATGGTCTTATTTAAAGCCTTCACATAGATGAATCCAGAGGAAGCTGCAATTAATCCCATCCTTTAAACAATCACAAGAGTAAGTAAACAGCACAGCATGTGATTGAGAGAACTCTGCAACTCCTATTAAGTGTAAAATGGTGAAGACAAGGGGTATTATTAAAAACGTCAATGTAAAATTAAAACACAGACTGAGTCTTGGCAAATTGTGCTTAATGTAAAGAAAAAGTAATCCAACACAGCTTCACTGGGGAGGAGAACTCCCAAGAGCAGGAACACCATAAGAAACAGTAAGCAGCAAGCCATGTATAAATCTACATCGCACAGCAACCAAAATTTTAAAAATGCAGACTTTTTGCTCTATTTGCAGAATCGTTGCATCAAGATAGGAATAGATCCACTTTACATAGCAAGAGTGCAATAGCACTTAGAATATGGCATTGAATTCTACATATTTGATAGGCAAAATGTGCCAAGTTGCAAAGAGCAATAACAGATACAGGTAGTCAAGAGAGTCTGATTACATTGGAGAGATTTAAAAAACCTCTTTATTCTAACATGGACTTGGAAGCAGTGACAGATTGAGGCACAGAAAGTATATGCAATTATTGTAAAGAAATATACTCCAAGATATAAGAGTTCATGATGATTGAACAGAATAGTGGCTTAAAGTTAAGAGAGAGAAAACATTAAACCTCACACTGAGTGGGAGCTGGTTGACTGTCTAGCATGCAAAACCCTTACCATATCTCCTTAAAATACAGGGCATTTCAGTTTATATTCTCTACCAAGGCTAGATCATCAGGTAGTATAAATCAGAGGAGTCCTTCTGACTGCAGGCTCATGGAAACTTGTAAGAAGTTTAGATGCTGAAGTAGTGAACATGATAAAGCACAGACAGAGGGCTCAGAAATTCCTAATAATTATATACGTATGTCATGGAATAGTCTTCCAACTGTTGAGATTAGTATTTTCCTGTGTTTAAAACAAAAGCCTCTTGAAAAACATTGTCCTAAATGCAAATAAATTCACTTGTTAGCTCTTCAGTTCTTCTCTCCTCAGGGAACAAATGTTTTTACCCATTTGTGTTTGTTAAAGTGTGTTTACCAGTCCTCTGCATTTTGCACTGCATTTTGGCAAATCACTTTCCTCTCTGAGCTCAACTTCCTCAAATTATTTCTCTATCCTATTAATAATTTTGAAAGCCCCTGGTGAAATGTTAGAGAGGCACATAGTATTGTCTTCCACAATAAACTCCTAAATAGGTTTCAGTTGAACAGATGAAAATTTATATTATAAACCTCTCAATTACCAATCTGTTGATACAATACTATGATAGAATATAACTCTGATTCAATGTGGGGATCGTTGAGGAGTAATTGTGAAGAAAGTTTATGCAGTGTAAAATGGACATTTATGGTAAAAGTAGAAGGGTCCTTAACAATGCTGGTAAAATTTATGTTTAGATCTTGCCTATTTCAGACCAACTATCTTTTAGAAAGACTATGTAAATATCAAAATGCACTACAACCCATGCACGTGGTAGGTACTTGGTTCTACCCACACCTATGAGGGAGGAACATTCAGGAGTAACCTGTAATAATTTATGGATCACTGGTAAGTGACATATAGTGCAAGTATTGTAAAACAGATAAGAAATAACTAATTAAAATATAATTAATAATTAATTTACATGACAATATGCCTAGACAAAAAAAAACCCCCACCAATCATTATAAATGGAACAGGAAGAAGATTATTATCCTAATAACCATTTTGGGACATAATTCTCACCCCCTTCAAAAAGAAATATTAAAGAAATAAACCAATGCAATGACAAAAAATAACTGCAATGAAATAATACTAAAAGTTTGCATCATTTTCAGAAGGATTTTAAATAGCAAGCCTGCATCAGGAAAACGACAACCAAGGACATGGTGTCATTGGAAAAAGCACAAAGGAACCAGAACTAGGTAGGATTATTAGGGAAAATACACATTAGCTATTTTGAAACTGAAAAGATCTTAATAAGTGGTTTAAAGAAAGAAAAGAAAAATGTCTTACCTAGCAAAGCATTCAAATGAGCTGTTCCTGCAAAGATGCTTCTCCACACCTCAAGTTTCCTAGAAAAGAATGATCAGGTAGCTGAATTGTTGTGTTTGGAAAGGTTTGGAGTAACTGTATTTAAAATGTTTGAGACAGAATTAATTAATTTAATATAATAAAAAACACACATGGAAAATGGGGAAAATGCATTTGTGCTAAATCAAGTTCCCTTTTTTAAGTAATGTAAAGCTCACTGGGTAAACAGAAGGCAACAGACACGATACATCTTGTACAGCTTTTGGCACCGTCTCACAAGACAGTTTCTTAGAATGACATTTTAAGTACAACTAGGGGAAGGTGGTGTGCAAGCATCTGATAGAAAAAAAAACACAGTGGTCATTAGTTGTGGCTCATCAAATTGCAGAGGCACCTCAGAATGACACATTTCAGGATATATCCTGTGCTCTGTTCTGTCTATTGTGTTCACTGACAACTTAGATATCTTTGTAAAATCTGTGCTATAACAACTGACAACTTCAAAACAATGGCAAAGGGATGCAAACACTAAGGACAAGATCAAACACCCCAAATTCTACTGATGAATTGGACAGGTTGTCCAAAAATAGACAATGAAAAAACCAGTACTGAGAAATATATTATCCTTGGGAAACAGAATGAAACATGAATAAAGTGTGTTGAGTTCTGGACTAGATAGAAATACAGCAAAACCAGATCTTAGGGTTGTATGGATAATGAACAATATAAGTCAACAGTGCAGTACCACTGACACAAATGTGTTTAATTCTGGAGCACATTAACAGGTGTGTCATCTGCAAGACAATTTGTTTGATTTCTTAAATTCCCATTGAAACAGGGTAGGTAAAGGTCTATGGCCAGAGCCTAAGGCCTGGCTATGCTATCATAACCTTTAGAACTTAGCATGAGTGTGACTTTGCAAAATGTAACCGCTTGCAAGCAGGGACCTAAGCAACTAAAAGGGTAAGACAAAACCTGGAGAGAAGTTCTTCAGCACATAGCATTGGTAATCAATAACTTTACAAGGGGGCTAGTGGATGGGTGGTGTTATAGTCACTTGAAATTATAAGACTGTAATGACCATGTAATAGTAGGTATAGGAATACGTAACAATGTATAGTTAGATAAGCTAACTACAGACTAAACTTTGTACGGACTCGCAAAGAACCTATATGATAGATACATTCAGGCCTTTTTTGTTCAAGGGTATAAAACCCCCTCGAACTTTGACACGTCAATAGGTACACAGAGGTGCTAACCCCTATGTGTGCCAAGCACTGAATAAAGGCGGGCTTTACTATACAGTGTGTACTGTGTAGTCACTTCCTTTGAATCACCATGGTACTGAAGCCCCCAGTGGTGTACTGTGTCTGGTCCTGGCCGAACACCTTAGAAACATAAACACAGCTGAAGAGAAGCAAGAAAATAACAAAACCAAGACATTTATAAATCAAACTGTTTAAGAAAAAGCTGAAAGAATTAGGTATGCCTAGTCAAGAAAACAAAAGCTTCAAGGAAGATGCAGCTTTCTAGCACATACAAGCTCATTACAGAGATGTCGATCAGCTATCCTCTATGGCTCCAGTAGCAAGACATGAAAGAGTCAACTTGATTTGTGACAAGAAATGCTTAAAAGGTTTTGCTGATCAGCATTCCAGCTAAGGATTTTTCAACACTGGAGCAGACGGTCTACAGGGACTGTGGAATCTCTTCCAGGGGATTATTTTTAAGAACGAAGTTTGAGAAGCATGCTGGTACTAGCCTTGATATGCTTAGTCTTCATGCAGTGCAGGATAGACTAGGCAATCTTTTGGAACCCCTCCCAAACCTAAGTTCCACAATGGCTATAATTCAGAAAATTTTAAATGGAAAGATAATTACAAACTCTTCATTTTGATTGATCTAATTCTGTATTACTAG
Organism: Acropternis orthonyx; assembly: GCA_035583155.1. Classification (NCBI taxonomy): domain Eukaryota; kingdom Metazoa; phylum Chordata; class Aves; order Passeriformes; family Rhinocryptidae; genus Acropternis; species Acropternis orthonyx. The sequence continues at coordinate 24,423,955 of JAWWEU010000158.1, read as the reverse complement.
TAAGCTCCACTAAATAAACAGAAAAGCCAAGCAAATAGTAAACTGTTCCCAACAGAGCTCTAAGTTCAAAATAAAATCATAGGTTCCATGCTGTCAGACTATGAGATTTTCCAGTGGACCTTTTAATTTCTGTAATTATTCCACTGGTACATTACCCACATCAGTTCTCTCTTCCATATCACCAGTGAACTAAAGAGGTGGTAGCTCGGAATACCAGGCATTTAGAAGTCAGGATTTCACCCATGCATAGGAAGATGCAGTTACACAGTTGGGCCTCTGACTTCATTGTTGGACCTGTAAGGAAACAGTTTAACTTTCCAAAGAGCTGAGGGTCCTAGAGCTTTTGCAGCTGGTGATCTAGTTTGTAAATTATGGTCTCTGTGTTATATACATTAAATGAAATTTTAGCATTGACTAATATTTTATGTTACCACTTTTTCCCTTGCTGTCTTCCCTTAAGTTTTCTAAGTAGCCCCACTACTGCTGCATTCCCAGATATGCTCAGAGGTGTCATAAACATTCAAATACTGTCATCATCGTCCCCTACAGTGTTTCTCCAGTTACTGTTCATTTATTCTTAAGAAAACAGTGATTCATTTGCCATCTTCTGCAATTGTTTTCATTTACAACAAAATTAAATCCATGTTAGCAAGTCAGAGCTTATGTGTTACTTGATTTTCTTCACCCTTCATTTAACTGCTGCTTTCTAAGCATTCCAATTGCACATTTGTTTTGGGAAACTTTACGATCATTTCATGGACTGCCATGAAATCAACTTTGCAGTGCAGAACAGCAAAACTAAAGATTATATTAAATGGCTACACTCAGAAGCTGAGATATAAAGAATCATGCAAAAGGTCCTTTGTAATGTAATGACCAAAGTACAGATTTATCTAACCCCACCCCTTTTTTTGTGTGTGTCTGGAATGTGGGACCGAAATCAACCTGCCAGGCCATTCAATCTTCCACTCTAGGGGAAAAAAAAAGAAACAAAACCGTAAGTACATTGACTCTTAAAATATGAAAAAAACCACAAACAACAAGCCAAACATTTCTTTATGTTTTCTTTGAGATGGTAGCTCTTCCTGTGTTTCTTGAAATCTGGTTCTGCTCCTTCTTTTGCTGGTTCCCTAACATCCTCTATGTAAAAATAATGCAAATACACCGCCTTTTATTCCTGATGAGACTCCTCCCTGCAGTGAAATGGCAATTATCCAGCCCTTGCACAATGTCTGCATTGCAAAAGTAGCCCATGGCCTAGCCTTAGGGACAGCACAGCTTAATACCTTGACTGGCACAAAAAAAAGGAAGAGAAAAGAGGAAGAGCTTACAGGAAAATGTTAAAAGTAAAATGTTCTCTTAAAAGCCAGCAGTAGAAGAATTCAGTTTGAAGACAGAAGCCTAACCACCTTTATTCTCCAAACACATTCAAGTTGTGTCTCCTAAGTTAATTTTTGACTCCATAAAGAAGCATTTTCTAAAGAACTGGAGACCTGTGTCTTTGACTTCTAGCTCTTAATGTAGTTTGCCATCAATAGTCTCTGTATTCAGATAGGAAGTTTGTGGTAAAAATCAATCACACAATCATAAAGAAAGGTGACCTTATGCCTCGTTATGTGGAATATCTCTGATAGGCTGAGTTTTCCTTTCTTAAAAAGACTGGAATACATGAACTGGGCCTGTAAAAGAAGCAAGTAGTCACGGGAATAGATGTGAAAGACATAAACATACCTTCGCCTCAGTACACAAACCTTTCCTGTTTGTAGAAGCCCTGCCACTATGGAGATGTAAAAATGTAGACAGACAGATAGTTTTCTTTCTTGAAGATGATTCACTTCTAATACTTTACTGGCATGATGGTTTTGGCAAATACTACCAGCACACACAAGATAAAACCCTTGAGTCTTTCTGATAAGATGTCAACCATGTGCTTTCTTATCAGGTGATTGAATCAGAGATACCTCAACACTACTCACTCTGTCATATTAGCCCTTGATAAATGTGAATGAGGGAACAAATTAATTGCTCCTTACCAGCACTAGACGAGACCTGAATAAAGGCACAGACAGGAACAAGATCCAGAATTGCACACTCCCTCCACATAAGTCATCCATGCATATGCACACACATCCAACCTCCCTCCTAATCACATATACTAGTGTCCATTTCATTGCAATTTTTTTTATTTTAGGATACTTAACACATTAACATAATATTAGCATTCTAAGAGTTTAAGGATTTGTGTATTGCGTTTTCATTCTGGGTCAGCAGAGTTGTTGGAAACTTCAGCGAGCAAAATCCAACACTTTTAATGCACAAGGAAAACCTCGTCATAGAGACTGCAGGTTTCTATTTTTCTGTTTCACATAACTTAGAGCACACTGGGTATGCTTAGTAAATATCAGAAATGGACTCTAGTCATAGAATTTGAGAGAATTTCTGATCTGCATCGAAATTTTACGTATTCAAGGAACAACCTTCCTTCATTAACACAGGGTAAAGTTTAACACATAAAGTTAGAACCTTAAGGACATTTTTCTACTATCTAACATGTTATTATCAAATTCAAATGCAGAATAGTCAATCCATTTTGTGGTGGAACCTAGAATGATAAAGTTAACAAATCAAAAGAGAAATTTAAAAACATTCCTCAGATGAAACTTAATTAGGTCTTAATTTTCTACTATATTCTGAAAAATATTCCATGTTCCTTCTAGTCTGTTTAGAATTAATTGCCATAATCTTAATTTACTGTTTCAGTCTCAAATGGCTTGTCTTCTTTCTCAGTAAATGATTTGCATACTTCCCTTTCCATCTCCCATCCTCTACTCCTCAAATTCTCTTCCTAAGTACTCCAACCATTATATGACCTGGTCTCCATCTTCTCTCCTTCTCTCCACAAAGATCTTAGTCTTGAAAACAGACCGGGTATTATGTAGCAGCAAGTAAAAACCATTCATCACTGTGTCCATTTATGTTATGGAGTGAATGACTGGGTTACTGATGTGTTCTTTCGCTGAAAAAAAATTCTGACTGCAGCTCCTGCACAAGATCAGGGTTCCATAGTGCTACACACCCTTTTGTGTAGCTAACAAACAGAACTAATAATTGTTTTGCAAGAATTTAATTATTTCAACAAATCTATAATATAATATCCTCATTCTTTCATTTTTTTTCACTCTCACTTGATTCCATCATTTGCTTTAGCATGCAGATGTTATAAGACTAAACACTTTCAGAGTATTTTGCATGTGCTAAATCTCTGTTCAGCACACAGAAAATTATGTACCTTTCCCTTCAGAGCTGGACAGTATAGCCATCAGAGTTACTACTTCAATTCATCCCCAGACACAATAGCTCAGTCCCACTTAGATTTGCCTACTCTCTTGTGCACACACAGAGACATTACCTGTTATAATTTTCTCACACAAACACCTTGTCTAATGGATAACAGAGTCTGGCAGCTTAAGTTTGCAAGGAACATTCAAAATGTAGAAATAAAGAATGTTAAAAATTGCAGACCTTTCTGAGTTACCCCCCAGGATGAGCTAAGCCTTGGCTGTCAGAAATGCTTCCTATGCCAGAATTTCATAGTGATATTTATTTTTACCAGGCATTTTAGACTGTTTTTTTGTTTGGCATGAGAGATCCTGCAAACTCTGCCAGAAATGGCTGTTTTTCTTCCCTGCATCATTAGTGGGGTGGCATTCCAACAGAGAAGGGTCACTCACTTGGTACTTAAGTACTTTCAAAGATGTTGTCCTTTCCTTCCTGATGAGATAATGGGAACAAAAACTGAAGGAGAGTCTTTCAACAGTTTGCTGTTACAAAAAAGCTAACTTTGCTTGCTAACACTATGCTCAAAATCAACCAGAATTTGGACACTGCATTTAATACATGCCAGGAATCTATTATACAACTTACAGCTACCCTTGATTTTAAAATGAAGATGTGGCCTCCATGAGCCATAGAGCTTCTTGTAATACTATTCCCTCTTCTCATAAGCAGATCACCAAGAATTCAAAAGTACTCCTATTGCTGAGTAGTAGAAGAATATTTAAAGGACATTTTTACCCCAACAACTTGTATTAAAATACAAGGATCTTGGAGCTTGGTTAGACCTAAATCATTAGGTGAACATAACGTTCATGAGTACAGACAGATCTCAAAATCAGATCAGATGCCTATTTACATTCTTTGCATCCAACGTTTCAAGAGGGAAAATAAAATCTCGGCAATCTAGATTAAAATACAGCTAAACTAGTAAATAAAAAATAAATTATGAGGCATAATGTTCACAGCACAGTTTCCTGTATGCTTATGACATCTTACCAGTTAGGAATATTTTTGACTTAAGACTTCCAGGTACAATTACAAGTGTCATATTTAAGCTCTGTAATGGTGCAAATGCTGGCTACTTAAAAGACCTGCTGCTGTTATCATGTTCTATCACTAGCTGGAAAGCACCCAGTTGTTTCCAGAATTCATCCTGCAGCAGTTAGGAGTGATAAACTTTGTGAATCTTATTTCTCTAATGCCTGTTGATCTTAACAATGTAAGTCCTATCTGTTTGTCTAGGTTTTACCTGGAGAGGTAGACTAGTATTAATACTGCATTACTAGAGAACAATGACTCATTTATTTGTTGTGCAAAACCCCTGTGCTGTATGTGAACCAGACAAACAGTTCATTCAGCTTGAGAAGGCTCAGATTAGGCTAAGCACTAGAAGTACTGGATCTTTCTAAATGTCTCCTGAGGAATCAACAATATAAAAATACAGATTTCATCACATAATTTCCTCGTGATTTTGGCTGACCTTTTTATTTAAGATAATCTTATTTTTAGTGCATGTGTTTAGAGAGTTTGGTCATAATTCATTTAAAGAATTATTAAATAAAAAATTTAATGAGAGGTTTTTATGGGTTTTGTAACTGACTCATAAATGAATCTTCAGTGCCATTGGTTTTTAAAATGTCTTACATAACAGAATCCTAATTTCACTTACAAGATTTCCATTAATTTACATAAATAACAGCATTTGATGCTCTTATTCTCCATTTCTTCAGATCTCTCCTCAAAACTTATCTCTGCTATGGTGCCCAAAATAATAGATTATCAATAAAGATTGACAATTGTCAGTACAATTTGCTTTTCATGTGTCTTTTTGTTATCACACCTGCAATTTTATTAATTATTATGTACGAGGTAAAGCTCATCTAAAAAATATGTGGGAAGCCTCAAAGAATACAAAGCACAGCCAAACTCAAAAAAGCTGAGTTCTGCACAAGACAGGCTCTTAGCTGACTGTTCTAAAACAGGATAAGACTCTGGACACTCAAAGGCTGAACAAGTAAGGCTAGAGGCAATTTCATAGTGTTACTTTGAAACTGCCTTACACTGATTTCATCAAAGTCAGATGGAACAGTGCTGAAGACTGACCACAGCCTAGTTCTTTGTTCCTTGTAATTGTAATGCTTAAGGCAACAGCATTTCACCTGGGGGGGAAAAAAAAAAAAAGAAAAAAAGAAAAAAACGCAAAGTTTGCTTACTCTAATACCTCTAGGCTTCTTTGTAACTACTGTAGCAATAACTGTTAAAATTCTAAGCAAATTAAACTTTTCATTCCCAGAGTAATAGAAGCCAGACAAAATGACTTAAGTTGTTCAAAACTGGGCATTTTCTCTGGAATTTTTTACTTGATATCTAGTCCTGTTTATTATTCTATATAATACTCTCTCTGAAAGAGGAGCTGTTTCTCAGCAGAACTTTGTCTAATAAAAGGAAAATATTTCAATTCAACACTGATAGTATCGCTCAGGAGAATGCACATAAGAACAGTAAGAGTAAGCTAAGCCAATTAACATAGTGGGGGCAAAGTATGTGGGACTGGAGGAAAACAGAAATCTGATTTAAGTGAAGTTCCTGAGAAACCTTTATAAAAACTGACACAGAAAGGAGTTCTTCAGTCCATGCATCTTAACATAATAAAGACATTTTCTTTCATGACGTAATTTAAATTACACCACTGACTACTTTCAAACTTGTGGTCACATGGACTCATACAACTAAGTTAGCCCAATTTACTTAAAGTATGATTTCTGAAAGGCTACTTAAACCATACTTTAGAGTGAATTAAGCTAAATCAAATCAAGGCCACATTAACTCTGAAAGAGAGCGTGCACAAAATGTGTCAATGTAGTCCAACTGATCCTTACTGAATGACCAACTTGGACACCCGAATGTTCCTGGTAGACAAAATGCAGCAATTTAAGACATATAAGCATGACCATGATTCTCAGGGCAGATGTACTCCATAGGCTTGCCTTAAAGTGAGACCTGTACTACTGATAATTTACCAAGGATTTGTGACAGAGAAAATTACATTTTTTCACCATCATTCCTCCAGCTGGGTCCAAAAGAACATTAAGCCCTTGTTAGATGTGCCCCTCTGGGGACAGATACTAAACTTGCAGATGGTTTCCAGTGACCCAGAAAATTCTTCTCAGTTTATCAAAACACACTAGTCTAGGGTTCTAAAATCAAGATGGGAAAACAAACTTAACACCTCTGGCCGGGCTGGCAGCATTTCTCCCTTTTCAGGTCATGAGTGTGAGAGAGCAGGTGAGTGCTGCAGCTGACCTGTTATATCACCTAATCCTGGCTCTGGCAAGCCCAGAGAGAAATAACAGTAAACAGGGAAGTCTATAAATGGCTCCAGAAATGACATCTTGTTTTTATATAGTTTTCTTTGAGTTGTTAACAGTCAGGCGCCACCACTACTGAAACTTATCGTTATTAAAACCACAAATGGGATCAGTGTCCGAAAGGTTTCCCTTAGCTGGTTTGAAGGAAATAAATAACAAAGTCTAACCCATAGAGACCAAGGAGTAACAAGTGGGAAAATAAAAAGAGGGAAAAACCAGAGAGACATTAGAATGTATTATATAAAACTGGACTTTAAAGGCCTCTTATAAATTAGTCTCCACATACTGATCAAGGATAAATTATACTTTATAGAAGTGGTTTAAACAATGAAAAAGCAACAGTGTATTATCTGTGGAAGGCTCCTATCAGCTCAGCTGATCAGCATTATGGAAGAGGTTTTTAGATTTGGCTTTTGAACACCAGTGAAACTGCCTGGATGATGATAAATGACTACTTGTGAAAAGAGAGATCTGGATGCTAGTTTTGAAAGTGCAGGAATTGTGCTCCTGAACCTAGTAATCACATGAGTTCTACCAAATTCTGTTTCTCCTCTCCAACAGTGGCCTAGAACCAGATACCTCACTGAAAAGTTCCAAAAACCCTAAAGTGAGCAGTTATAGGATAGACATTGTGTTAGGAAAGATATTTTCAAAAACCCCATTAGTCAGATAATCGGCTTCATCATAAAGTAGGATACTTTGTGTTCCTACAGATGTGTTCTTTTTTTCCCCCTATGCTTTTATGTGCAATAACATAATACGGTGTTTTCTCATTCTGCTTTCTTTCTGAATTCTGCTGAATTTCTGGCCTCAAAAATATCTTCTGCCAATGTATTCTATGATCTAATTGTATGTATTATTAAAAAAATCCGACCTTTAAATTTATAAACCTATCACAAAATGCACTAACTGCAGAACTGAACACATTGGAGTTTTCAATGTTTCATTGTAGCAAAAATAATTTTAGATAACATCATTTCATATGTTATGCTTAGCCTCTTTAGGACAATCTTACATTTTTCCAATCATTCTCCACACTGAAGTGTCTCACGATTTTGTCCCTAAATTATTCTGTCTGCCCATCCTTGAAATATTTGTATCTAAGACATATGCTTTTAAAGACAGAACAAAAGACAGAGAAGTGGTCCATATAATTTTGTGGGGAATGTTAATAGTTAAAACATCCTGTTTGCCCTTTTTAATTGTGGCTGCTTGTAGTATATATCAAAGGTTGCCAATAGCCACCTTCAACTCTTTTCTCCAGTGGAATAAAAGCAGGCTATATGCATGTACAAGTAGTTCATTTAATTTCTATTCTTTTGCATTTGTCATTAAAAACACAGTCAATACTTCCAGTCCACCTCCCCTTTTTTTTTAACTCCCAGGATTATATCCTGGGGTGGCATTTTTCTAGTGGTGATAAAAGAAACTGCAAAGTAATTTGGGAATTTAGCCCTGTCAGCTTCTGGGAAAGAGGAGGCCAGCAGGCTTGGATTCAGCCATGTGAAGAGCTCTGGGACAATGGCCATTCCTAGACAAGCCCCCAGACAAGAACAGAAAAGATCCCTGAGAGAGTCTCATGGTTCAAGACTTCTGCTTATTCTTACTTGCAGGTACAGAAGGGACCATTCCTGATGCTCCCCATATCTTCCTCTCCTGAGCACAAGGGTTGCAAAAACTCCAGCAGAGAAGCAATACAGTCAGAAGGACACGGCTGCCACCTCTTCAGTCCCTGCTCTTTGAGGCAAGGCTGCCAGTGTCCTTTATTAACTTCACGAACCCAGGTCAGTGGTCACAGCACCGAGCCTGCCTGAGTTAAGAAGCATTTGGACAACCCCCTCAGGCACCTGGTGTGATTCTTGGGCTGTCCTGTGCAGGGCCAGGAGTCCGACCTGATGATCCTTGTTGGGTCCCTTCCAACTCGGCATATTCTATGATTTTAACTTTTTACAGTTCGCCTTCAAATTAAGGTCTTTCCCGCAGAGCCCTTGTCATTTTGGCTCTTCAGCTTGGCTCCGCTCTTCTGCCCCTGAGGTGCCCCCGGCCCTGGGGCAGCCGCCTCCTGCTCCCAGCGCGGCCGCCGGGCCCCGCACCCCTCAGCGGGACCCCCCCCCGCCCCTCCCCGCGGCCTCACCGGGCCCCGGCCGGGTCCGGCCCCGCACACACAGCCCGGGCGGGGCCGGGGCGCGGAACGTGGCGGCGGGGGGCGTGTTCCCGGCCGGGCCGAGCGGCCGAGCGGCGCCGGGAGCGTCGGGCGCCCTGGAAACGGGCGGAAGCCGGGAAGGAACGGCGGCGGCGGGAGGAGGAGGAGGATGATGATGCTGAGCCCCGAGCGGCTCTCGCTGCCCGGGCCCGAGTACCTGGGTGAGGAGCGGCGGGGCGGGGGAGCGCCCTGAGGGCTCTCTCCCCGGGGTGTGCCGGGGCCGGGGCGGCTGCGGCCCGGCCCGTCCTTCCCGCGCACTGCGGCGAGCGGCCCCGGGGCTGGGGAGGGTCGCGGTGACTCCGTGTTCGCCTTCTCGGCTGGGGAGGGGCAGCCCCGGGGGGTCCCAGGTGGGTGCTGTGGGACACTGCTCCTCCGGGCGGCCCCGGAGCCCTCTCGGGCACAGGGAGTATCCCTCCCTGCCTGCCTCGGTGCCCTGAGGTGTGGCCGCTGCGAAGGCAGCGCCGAGGGAGGGGCGCCGCGCTCCCCTGCCCTGCCCCATCTCGCGATGTGAGTGGTAGCAAGCGGCGCCCGGCTGCCCTGTGGCAGACAGACTGTGCCCTCAGCTCACACACCACCAGCCTGTTCTGCTGGCAGATCTGTGTCAGCATCCTGCTTTTGTGTTTGTTTTCCAGCATAGGAAGGAGGGCTGGTGTTTTACTGGGAGATGGCTTGAATGTCAGCTTTTGTTCTGAAATAAGGTGATGTTGGTAGTATTTCCCACATAAAATGAAAATCTTTCAAGCTGTGAAGCAGTCAGTCTGTTGAAGAGTACATCCTTTTAAGGTGACTGTAACTGTTTGATGTTCCAGGAAACTAAGGAGCAAAGTGATTCAGTGTTATTGTGTCAAATAAAAATAATTAGGATGAAATAAAGTCAATTTGACTTCATTTAATTACTAAAGAGAAGATGAATTACAAGTAGGAAGCCTTTGGAATGTGTTCAAGAGAGTATTTTTGAAGTGAAACTCTTCAGCCGTTACTCTGTAGGCCCAAGAGGCTGCTTGATAATAACTGTTGTAAAGGTATACGTAATTAACTGTGGCTGTCTTGTGCAAGGACCAGTCGGAAATGGAATGGATTGGTTTGTGCTGCCTATTCCATCATGATTTTGCTGTCTCTGGTGAGTCAAAATGGAACAGAGCAGAGAAACACTGCTGGCTTCCAGTAAATGGAAAACCTGTCTTGCCGGGATCAGGCGGAAAGAGCTTGGTTTGTTTAGCCTAGCAATAGTGTCAGAGGAGGGGTCCCGCTGTCTTTCAAAGCATATCATAGCACTAAAGAGAAATGAACTATTTAAGCAGAGGAGTGAGTGATCTAATTTGTCTTGGAGTAGGACCTCATTGTGCTGTTACTGCTAGGCTGCAGTTAGGGTACTTTTTGCATACTACATAACTGCTGTTCTGTGTCAAGGAAACTCAAGGCAGAAAGAAATTTGTTTAGTGCTCAATTCAGGGTGATTCTCAACAGACTCACTTTGCTGAAGCTCCTACTAGTGATTTCAGTTCTGCAGCTGGTTCAGGTGTTTGAGAGCAGTATGGCAGTTCCATGCAGATAGTGTCTTTGGTTTTGTGTACCCTATCACACTACATTAGCATTTCAACCTACATGTTAATAGAGACGTTCATAGCTTTTCCAGGGTTGATCTAGGTTGGAAAACTTTTTTTTGTTTTGCCTTTTTTTGGTTGTTTTTTGTTAATGAGCTAAGTTGGCTTTTGGTTTGTTTAATTGTTTTTAATGAACTAGGCACAAGTTTTAACTTTTACCTGGGTGAAACTTGTCAGTAACAATTGAATCACTCAAAACATCTAGGAAGCAGATTAAAAATACTGAAAGTGTAAGAATAAATAGGTTTTCTGTTTCACATGTGAAGCTGAGACGTAAGACTTCTAAGAGATGTGCAAGATTGTTAGGTGCAAGCAACTTTACTAGCCACCTAAGTGAGCCTCCTTTTATCTTTGTTTCACATGCCGATTTGGAATTCTCTTTTCATTTTGTACAACCTTCTGAACTATTCTGACATTGGGGTCAGAAAAAGACATATGTGTGACCATGTTAGGTTGAGGAATTACTTGGGTAAGAGTCTGTTCTGTTCATCACTTAGTATGATCTGTTTAGATTGCACTATCTGTAGCCTGTTAGAGAGGGAAAAGTGTCTGCTACCTGATGGTATTCTTATTAGCTGTAAATGTTACTAATAACAATGCTTCTGTCTTTGTGGGACTTTGTAACTTACCAAGCTGCTCACAGATCCTAAAAAAAGTATTGTGTATTAGCAGCAGGAAAGTGGTTAAAAAACAAAAAAGTAAAATCCAAACTGCCCCTCCCCTCCAAATAAACACAACTCCTCATGTGTTTTTCTAAGTTGCTTTAATGTTTTCAACATGGGGCTGGCATTCTGAATTCACCATTATTTGTGTGCCTTGAAGCCATGTTAATGTAGTTGTCTGAAGTGGGATTGTAAGCAATTGTGATAACTTTCACTTTCTATAATTTCATTCTGAAGTTCTCTTGCCCTAGGCTGCCACATAAGTTAGTCTCTGTGTCTCCCAGATCAGAGGGCACTTTCTGACCTGGCATGGCCAAGCTTCACCTAACCTCTTTTCCCGTGTCAAAAATGCACCAATGCATAAATTGAGCTGACAAAATAACCTAACATGCTGCTTGCTGCATTACTTTCCCCCCCACCCCCTCTTTTTTCCCCTCTATTTGAGATGATTCTTCCACATCCAGGTAGAATGCTAAGAAGGAAATTAAAGCAGTTGTGAGTTAAAACAGAAGTTAAGAGTGAGAGAATTAAGCATTCCCTTGAGATAAAAAAATAATTACAAAGCTTTGGTATGCTTTCCAGAGTTCCTGTAAAATAAAAATCAGGGCAACACATCTCATACCACAGTGATTATGAGACAGTAAGTAGAAGAATAGAGATAACTAATACTCAATGAATAGGAAGGGAGATGAGGTCTGCAGAGGTGGCAGAAAGGCTATGGTGAAAACGATGTTATAACATTTAAACAGTATTTTCACTGAATAAACAACATTTATTGTTTGGACATAGTGATGAAAATGTGCTTCTCATTTGATGGATGACACTGCAGCTACAATAAGCAAAATAAGGCACATTTGAGACACTTTTTCATGCCTTCCTCATTATGGCTTAATAACTGGTGATTGTTCAGTTATTTACAGCAGGCAGTGGAGCACTTATTGTTCTGCTCATGCAGCTCTATTCTGAAGCTTCAAATTGTATTCCTTCCCCACTCCTCTTTCATGTTATGGAGAAAAAGCAGTAGAGTATTACAAATTTCTGAACTTCTCTTTTTCTTTGTATTCTCCTCCCTTCTACTACCCAAATTCATGATGTGCTTTCTTTTCTCCCTTTGCCAATATAAGGCATGTAAGAATGCAAATGCTCTGCTAGGGAAGTGCCTTATCAGTAAAGCTTGGGGTTATTAAGTGCCAGAAACATAATTGTGTTTCCTCATCTCTCTCATATAGGGTCTCAGGCTTCATGACTAGAAAGAACATTTGTGCATTTACAAAACCAAGTAGCTCCCAACAGAGAGCTTCAGTTGTGTAGAAACTTTACAGATGCCTGGGGTTTACCCTTCTTCTGAACAGTCTTAAGAAATATTTAGGAGGAAAAGTCCAATTATTTTCTTTAACAGCATAGTCAATGTATAGGCTACATTGTTATCCAGTCATCTCAGCTGACACTGAGTCTCCTCTTTAGATATTTGATGAGCTTTTATGAAGCACTCTGGCTGAAAGTACTCACGGTCAAAAAAAAAGAGAAGACAATGCCTTTTCTTTTTTTCTTGCTCTGTTCTACAGATAGGAGGGCTGTACTGTGGAAGATGGGTTATTTCCCCACTGACGTAGAATAGTTTGCTTATAGAAATGTTAGTTAAATTTGAATCTTCTTTGACTCAGTCTAGTACTTTCTCCAAAGGATGGAGTTTTCATCCCCAAACCTGCTGTTGCAGCACAGAACTTCCACCTTAACTCGAAAAGTACAGGTGAAGTCTGATCCTGATCCACATAGAGTTCCAGAACTGAAGAGTACACAATCCTTCTGCATATGTCCTTCTGGGTATGAATAGGTAGGGAACCATTAGGCTACCTAATACCTTGTAACAAGCTGAAATGACAGTTACTTTCACAATGTTGATAATTACACTGTATAATCTTAGATTTTAAAAAAGCCCAAACAAAAAAAAAAAGATTTTTTTTTTTTGCTTTGGTGAGGTGGTAATTTCTAGCAGCTGTGTGACATCTTGTAGGGCAGCTGTGTGACATCTTGTAGGAGACAGTCTGCTGGAAGGACTTGGACAGTTAAGTCGGTCTTTGTGCAGTGCTAGGAGCACAAACTGAAAAAGTACAATGTCATAGTTTGTGACTAATATGCTGATTGTTTGAAACAAATTTTTAGTTATGGTCAAGATTAAATTACGAGTGGAAACATTTCTTGAATTTTTTTGTTGAAAGTGGTTTTGAAACTGTGAACATACGAAATATGGTGTAGTGTGTGGCCACTTGGCATGTGTTCCTGAGTAACAGTGCATGTCTCACATTACAGTGTTATCTCTGGTATGACTACCAGAGATATGGACAAGGTTTACTTGTACTTTTTTATGTGTTCTGTCCTTCAAAAAAGATTTTGGTTTTGAGGGTTAATAGGAAATTACATTGTGAAGCTGTGCTTAGCTGGAAGGAACTATAGCTGTACACTGACATGGCCTTTAGGTTGATTATTTTGTTTACATACTTCTCTTGCTCAGGCCATTTCTTAGAGATATCTGAAGAATTAAGTCCCTAATGATATCTGAAAAGATTGAAAAGAACATCCTGAAAGACCATGAATACTGGAAAAACTTCCAGAGTTGACATGATTTTGTTCTTGCAGTTTGTATCCTTACTATTTCTCTCTTGCCCGGTTAGTACCGGGTGCCAAGTCCCGAGGATTTCACTGTCACTGTCCAAGCTCGCTCGGCCGTGGCAAATGGACCTTAGGACTTAAATGGTGAGGCCAGTTCTGCACACGCTGTACCTCACCTAAAAAATCCACTGCACAGGCTGAAAGGGCACACCCACATGGGGAGAGCCCTTCCCAAAATCTTCATTTGTGAAGTCTGGCCATACATTTCTCTCTTGCATCGTTATTGTTTTGGTAATGTTTGCATGAAATTCGTTTTATGTTACTATTGATGTGTCTTTACAATGTGTGCAATATAGTAGAGTCCTTAGTTAAGCTCCAGTTTAGAGTAAAATCTGAAAGGGAGTTTAGCTATTGCTTTACACTCTCAGAGATTGAAAAATGCCAGAAATATTCCAGATGCATTAAAGCTTGTTATGTTCTTGAGCTTCTGATAACTGAAATGAATCATAATGTTAATTGCATCAAGTAGTGTGTATTTTCAGCACTTCAGTTGAGGAGAAGGCAAATAATAATTAAAGCTGGTCTTATTATCCAGGAATTCCCACTCCTGATTTTTCAGCATATTCAGTTATGCCAGGAATGAACCCACCCACCATAAAAACCCCCAACCTTAAAAGCCCTCTTGTGTGCATACAGAACAGATTGCTTTGATAGACAGCTCATGTTCCAGAAGTTGTCATCTCTCCTGAAGAATTAAGCAGTAATATAATAGATGATTTGATAATAATTTTATAAACATGTAAGCTGCCGGGGTCTGTTTGCTGCTTCTTTAAATAAGGTGATATATATTTTACTGTCTGATACCAATTTATTCCGATCATACTTTTTCTTCAGGTGGTTTGGTGCACTTCATTTTTAATTTGTGGCATCTGCTGTGAAATTTAATTGCATCTTTTGGTCATCCCATGTTTGCTATTTCCTTTTAGGAATGACAGGCAGCATCGCTTGGTAAGTGTGCTGGTTTACTTACCTTCAGTTTTTCTTCTCTGCCTTTAGGAAACTCTTTTTGGAAGAAGAAGCTACTCATCAATGTGGCATTAGAGGGTTATATCTAAGTTGTCACACTGGGAAACTAATATGCAAAACCAGTATGGTTAACCTGATGGAGTTGCCAATGTGTGCTGAAATAGGTATCACGTAACTGATGCAAACTGTGGAATTCCAAGGTCTTAATCCTCTCCATTTCTGAGCACTGCTGACGATAAAACTATTATGTATACACAGTATTATGACTTAAAGGTGACATGTATTTTCTTCCTTCCTCCTGAATTTCTGGTTTTGAGAATTTCAGTGCATGTATTCTGTTTCATGCAGTGATATTATTTGCATTAAATTTTCCTTCGAGACTTTCCAAGTATCCATATTTGTTCTTACAGCATTTTTAATCAAACCTATGAATTAATGGATTGTTTTCTCTCATAAGAAGATTGAAACAAGTAATTTGATGGTTTAAAAAAGACTATTTTTACTATTTTAAATACATAAGCAAAATTATTTAGTTTGGTTATGGCTAAGTGGAATTAGTTGTGGTTGTCTAATCTGTTGTAGAGAAATCCATAGAGATTGTGGATTGACTGCAGATGTAATCCTCATTGTGCCTTTTACTTGTAAGCTCGGGGAGATCTGTATGACTTGATTTGGCCGTGCTTGACTTGAACAGCCACTGCTCAGCCCTGAATTTGGTTCTGAGACAAAAATGCACTAATTTCAAAATTCATTTTAAACACTGGGCATGTGAGTGTTGATGAGGTGTGAAGCACATGAGTGTGGTGGTAATGCCGTCAGAAGCCATTCTCACAAGTGTTGCAGGAGCCAGCTTTGAAGGAGCTGCACTGTACATGTTGCTACTGATTGGACAGAAGCTCCAAGTGTAACATCACTGCTAGTTGTTTAGTGATAAGAATTAAGATATTCGGCTCAAAGGAATTTACTTAACATCAGGTTATGGGCTGCCTGAAAACTCCTCTGTGAACTTTTTCTGTCAGATGCCTCTGTGAAAGGTGCCTGTTTTTAAATCTGAGAGCAAAGAGTAGCACCTACCAAATGAGTGTGGCAGGCACACTTACTGACTGCAGTAGTTGCCTGAGATTTCAGAGCAGAGTTTACAGAATATGGGTTGCATTGGAAAGTTTTGTACAAATAGAGAGCTTTTGTTACAATAAGCCATAAACAAATAAATACTGAGGGTGATGCCCTGATGCATTACCTCCTGTGTGGAAGCTGCCGTATAGTGGAGTTCTGTCAGGAAGAAAACTAGTAGAGAAAACAAACTGTAATAGCACAGTTGCATGAATATTTGGGCTTAACATTCTGATTTGGACTTGCTGCCTTATTATTGCAAAGTGGGCCTCAAAAATATGAGCAGTATATATACCAATGCATCATTATCTCTGAATTTTCAAAATGCATTAAAATGTATGAATTGTCTCATTTATTCTACACAGAACCCCACAGATTTTTGACTGTGCTTGCATAAATAGTTAATGTTCATGTATGGTTCCAGTGTTTGTTATGGAAAGTACCATTTGTATAAATTAAGGAACTACTCTTTTGCTGTAACTAGACTTTTGGTACTTTATTTTGCCTCTCTGGCCTGCTAAAACCTGCCTGCAAATTACATTTTGTTATATGACCTTTCTGTGTAGGGTAGAGTTAGTTGGGTTATAGAACATACTAGCATTGTTCCATGGAACTGGGCAGTCTGTGAACAGGAAGTCAGAGCTGGAATTTGGTTTGGCAGTGTGAACTGTGCTACCTGGAAAAGAGCACAGCAGCCAAAGAAACAAAGAGGGTGACTTCTCAAGAAGATTGCAAGGACTGTTTTCTTTCAGATTCTCTGTTCACAGATTTCTTCCCTCCCCCACACCTCTACCCACCTTCTGGAAAATAGGGAGAGAGGCTCTTTGCAAGAATCCTTAGGCTGTGCAACAAAAAGCTTAACAAAAATATCCTTTTACCAGTGACTGTATTCAATAGTGACCTATAGATATTTGTGTACTTTTTGCAATGTGATATAAATGTCTAAAAATTCTATGTTGGAAGTTAATTTATTCTCCAGGAGCAGATTCAATGATGTTTATTATAGAGGTCAACCACATGGTGCTGTGTAGCACTGTGGGACCATGCCTGTCTGTTCCCACAGGTTTTTAGGGGAGAGGTTTGTGACTCTAAAGAAGCAAAATAACAGAAATATTGTTCATTGATAGGGACTCTTCTATGAAAGGAGCGCACACTTCCCCACAAAGTTTTGCGCCTGGGGTTGCAGTTGAGCAGAGGTTTATTGCAGGCTGAGTGAAAAGCCTGTCTCCTGGGACCATTTCCTGGCTTAATCTGGTACCGCTGACAGCTCAAGAGGGGCCTGGGAACACGGTTGCTGAATGTAAGATGGACTGCATAAGGAGGAGGGAGGAAGGATGGGCTGAAGTAAAGTTACCCTGTTGCTGCTGTCTTGAGCCTATGACTGAGCTGCACGACTCACTCTTCCCTCAGGGGACACAGGTGCGCAGAGCTATTTTTCTTTAATCACTCGCATAAATTAAATTTATTCCTTCGCATTAAAATAATTAAATAAAGCTACACCCTATATCTTTTAGTGCCAGATAATATCTTTAAACCTTTGGCTCACCATTTTGCTATCAGCTACAAGGTATTTTCCAGGGTGTGCTTAACCAATTTTACCATTGTCCTGAAAAGTGTTCCAGGCAGAGAAATCCCCTGATAGCAATCAATATTCATACATACTTTTAATCACTGTATCCAATGGGAGTAATCATTTCCGCACCTCTCTTGAAGTCCACCTGCCCCACACTAAGATGAAAGGGACTTCCATGCTGTGTATCAAGTGGCACAGCCTTGATGCTTACCAGGATATTAAGCACAAATTAAAACGGTTTGAGGAATATTGATGTGGGTCTGAGGTTGGCCAGTTGCTGGTGAGGGGATGATGCTGCCAAGTCTGGAGCAGATTGGCAAGGAGCAAAACAGCCCTTGCCTTTCCTATATTCCCTAAGGGTTTTCTTCTCTTTTTAGGACACGACACTACTTGCAAAGATGCAGTAGCATACATGTTTAGAATGGAGGTGTGTGCTTTGGGAACAGGGTTTGTGTGGTTTCCAGGTTAGGAATGATTTTCCTGGGTTCGTTGTAACTTGCCTTCTGATTGTTGAACTTGTAGATTTGGAAAGTCTGCTGCGTGGTGCTGGCACATCACCTCAGACTCGGCTCTTTGTTGCTCCAACTTGGTTTCTAGCCAGAAACATCAAAGGGCCTCAGTGGCAAAACTGTGCTGCTTCCTCCCTGGTAAATGCTTGATTTGTACGGTCTGCCCCCTGTAGAAGCAGCAAAACAGTTTGTGTTTTACCAGACTGTCTTTACTCAGGAACCTTACAAAGTGAGTGACATTCTGTGGTTGGGTACTGGCAGATCCACCTCTTCTGAAATTCCCTCATGTTTGGCCTAGGCTGTTGTTTGAGGCTGACTGTTGAGCAATGTAAGTCTCTCTTGGCATTGAGACCTGTTCCCCACCTGCCACATTCACTGATGCTTGTTTGGAAACAGATGGACTTTTATTTGCACCTTTAGGAAAAAGCCTTTACAGAACAACCTTAGAGCTACTTGGCTTTGGTAAAGAGGGAAGGGCAGGGAACACCCAAAGCTCTGCAACAGCCCTGTCAAAACGACATTGATGATCTGTGTAGTAAAGATGTCTGTGACTCAACAGAGATCAGGACTCCTCCTGAGTGAGCATTTTTCAGTGAAGTGGTCACACTTCTTATCCTTTCCCTTCAATTCCAGAATCTCAGGGGATTCTAAAAAAGGGTCAACATTGTTAATGAGTAACTCTGTGTAGCCAGAAAGGAAAGCAGCATTTAGGTCAAGAATTTGCTATCCATATCTGGGAGAAAGAAACCTCTACTCTCTAACTGGAGAAACAAATGCGTGTTGGCTTGTTGTGTAAAGCCCAGCACAACTGGGCTTGTCTGGCTCTGGGCTTTGCAGGCCCCTTCTATTCTAACTTTTGTCTCCTACTGTCTTTTATTTGCAGCTCAAAGACATGTCCTCACGTACATGGAGGATGCAGTGAGCCAGCTGCTGGAGAACAGAGAAGATATTAGTCAGTATGGCATTGCCAGGTTCTTCACTGAATAGTAAGTACATCAGAATGCTGCCAATAGGACCAGCCTGAGGGGGGCATTTGGAAAAAGACAGAGTACATGGAGAATGGAGCTGGACACATGCTGATTATGTTGTAAATGCTGGATTTCACTGGGTTAGCCAAGGGCTGCCTGAGCATGTTTTGGAAATGTGCATGGGTTTCATACAGTTCAGTACCTTTACTATTACAAACATTCACGTGAAGCAGTCACTTTAGGCAGCAGAGTTTTTGAAAACATTTTGATAGAAAATCAAATTCTGCTTGCCTTAATCAAGACTGTTAGTATCAAAAGCAGAGACTACTTCTGGTTTCAGCAGCACTCATTCTTCATTTCTTGGAGTATGAATTTGAACTGTTTGTCTCCATGTGCGATTGTTGTCCTCTTGAATGCTTTAATAGAATGTCTCTTCCTTCCTTAAAACCAGCGTAAGTCTTTAAATACTGAACATGAACACAGATAATCTCTTCCTACTAATGAGCGAAAAGTTTATTGAGGCAAACGCTATGTGCTTTCTGTCCACAGAAAGTAATACTGACATTAGTTAGCTGAGCTGACTATTTAGTCAGTAAAGAAGAGTCTAAGAAAGATAAAGAGCATGACTACGACCTCCACCCAGCAACAAGCATTTCTTTACCAGAGTTGAAGGCAAGGTGGCTCTGAAATACCCAACTGAAATTGTCATTCAGGCATCTCTCCAGACTGGATTTAGTTTGCATCTAATTTCAAGCTGACACTTCGAAGACTTTTCTAAACTTTTGATCACATATACTTAAAAAATTAAATGGTGAGCAAGAGGTCTTCCATGCAGTGAAACTGTTCACATTGCTTCTCTGTAGTGTTTCTTCATCTTGATGTGATGGCCATCCTCTTTTTGCTTCCTGTTCCTCTTCTACCTTTGAAAGAATAAACAGTAATTTGAGACCATTATAAGAAGCAAAACTCTCACCATAGAGCACAACTCTCTGATTAGGTTCTGGAGATCTTGTTTTTCCCATTTATTTTCAAATATACAAATATACAATTTTTACACTGGCTTTTTGTTCACAGTGAGTGTTTTGTGCAGTTTCTGATTTCATGAGAGATGGGAAAAGGCAGCATGTTCATTCTTTCTATACGATAGAACTAGTCATTATCTTTTTTTCTTTCTATTTTTTTTCTTTTATAATATGTCTGGAGTTTAGCAAAGCAAACTATGTCCCTGTACCAAAGTACAAACAGGCTTAGTAAATTTGAGAGCTGTGAAGATTTGAAGTATGGGATTCTTCATTAGAAGTGAAGAATAAATGATAGACAATTTACGGAAGTGTCGTATGTTCTGGCTCCCAGGGCTTACTGGTGAGCCCTCACTGCCCAATAGATTCCTATTCATCCACTCAACTGTCAACTTTTGCTCAGGCTGTATACTTTGAAGGCAGCGCTGCGCTCACAAGCAAGTAATCTTAATCTGTAATCTCAGCATCTTCAAACTGAAAGAGAACTTGTGAGATTTCAGAATGTTTGTGGGCACTCTCCCAGTGTTTTTCTTGTTCCAAGTTTTTCTAGGGAAGAGGATTGGAACGTGCATGTTTTGAAGTATGCTGCAGTGATTTGAGATGAAGGGAATTGGTATTAGTGCATCCAGTTTTTCACATTGTCCTTTCCCTCTTTATGCTCACTTAAAATTAGAGACCAAGCCCAGGGTTTATAAAGCTAGCAGGCAAGCCCAAGCAAGTAACCTTTTATTTTTTTAAAATGTGTATGGGGTGAAATAATGACTTCTGTAACTTTTCAGAAATTATAACGTTAGTCTGTCAAGAATGGGTGTTAAGTATTCTCCAAACTCCTCTCAGAGGGCACGCTGTTCAAGAGAATGGTGTTCCATGGACCTCTCCTGCTGGATTCACCTCTGAAGGTCGACCATGGCCTTTCCATCATGCATTGCAACACCTCACCTTACCATGAGTTATTTCAAGTCTTTGAGCCAGTTACAACCACTATTTGTATGGGTAATTAAGAAAATTTTGTTGGGGCTTAGCTTACCTGAGTGAAATTTCAGAACTGAAAATTACATGATCATGTTGCTCTATATGGATCAAGCAAGAAGTGTTTTGCTGGCAATGAGTGTTTCCAGTTGTTTCTAAGTAGAATTGGGTATGTATTTCACTGCTGTCTGCTGCCTAGCACTGGGATGGCTGATTGCAGAGGGCTGACCTTCATCTCTACCTTTTTTCCTCCAGGATGGTTGAAGTCTTCAAGGATAGTTTTTTTCTCCCACTTTTTTCCGTTGTTCATTTGTCCCAGTCATGTGGACATCTGCTTTCAATCTTGGGAGTACCTTGAGGCTTCCCTCAGCTTACTCACTCCTGACCCTTACAGGAATAGGAATCAATCACCCTTCTGCCAATTAATCCACATCTTTTAGCTAAACAAGTAAATTATGCCTCTCTTAGGACTGATCTTGATTTTATTGATATGCTGAAATGCTACTGGCATTTGTTCGTTACAAGCCTGAGAAATCTCTGCTCTGCTTTTGAATCTGCATGAAATACAGACTCTTGAAAGCCCTCTGTATAATTATACACTAATGTTGCATTAGGTCTTCCAGCCTAATGTCTGTGCCAACATATATTAAAGGGATATATCCCTCCTATACATTTTTTATCATCCTATTTTCTTGATCTTTCCTATACCGAAGAAAAACAGGGTCCCCATGTGAATGCATTTGATCATGCAGAGGGAATGTGCATAGCGTCCCACTTCGTATTTCCTGGGATCTTAAAGGGAATCTGTGTGTCTTGTTTTCATTTCAACTGGAAGAAGCAGCCAAAAGAAAATGACGAAGATACTTTCTGCTGGTAAATTTTGCTTTTCTTCTAGGTTAACCCTTCACTTAAAACTTTTTCGTTCAGCATACAGGTAGATGTGTTGCTCTGTTCAAGACTATTTGGAAAGCTCAGAAGTAATAACCAATGATAACTTACCTTAGTCAGGAAACTGTTTCCTATCACTTTTATTGTTTGTTTGATAAATCAAACACAAGTGAACTGGGGACACAGGAAAGGACCTTTGTTTGAGTGTATATTCTTATCCCAAAATGCTTCTTTTCTTTTGTTTCTGGTGAAATGTCTCCTGACCACCTGGTAGCTAGAGCATGACTGGGAAAGACATCTTGCTTTTAGCTTGGAGATGCAGCACTACTTCCATTGGACTCTGCAAACTGATGTCTGAGATCCCCTTTTAGTGTAAAGGATGTTTCTGATGACTAACTTGAATGCCCCTGCTGGATCTTATGTGACAGTTTAACAGTATTTATCTGAGAAGGCATCTGTGATGTGTGTGTTTGAGGGGGTTGGAGGTCAGATACTGCTTTAAGATCTGCTGTGGGCCTGGGAATTCAAAATACCAACTCTGCACTATGCAGAGCCCTGTTTTACAAAAGGGACATTTGCTTTGTTCAGAGTAATAGGACTGCCAATGCTACATAGTTTGGTATCCTTAGGTAGGAAGGTATTATGATGAGAAGTATCAACTTCTAGCAGTTAAAGTACCTCATTTTCCCTTGCTGTCTGGATTGCCTAGAACAATTTGTTCAACTCTTTCATTGGGGACAATTATGATACTGCTCCCTTGACTTTCTCTGGCAAAGACACAGGCTTTGGTATCAGAAAAACCTTTTTGCTTTTTCAGTCCTTTATTGCTCTACAGCATTATTGAAATAAATCTGTAGAGTAAACAATGTCCTCCTCTTAAAAAAAGTCTCAGTACCCTCAGGGAAGGAGGGTGGGGGGAAGGGCCAAGAACAAGACAGATGGGATGCCCATGAGAGCTAAGCCACTCATGGAAGGCAACCTTAATTGGCAACTGGAAATAAGCTGAATTATCTGCTTATAAAGAGGAGAGATTCTTAGAGCTAGCTTAGAGCCATCAATTTTCTTTTTTCTTTGCAAATGTGTATGTAGACCTTATCGTGCTGTCATCTGCTCTGCATCTTTTCCCTTTTTAGAGTAACTTGTTTTGTCTTGTTTGCAAGGATAGTGTAAGCTCTTCAAGACAGAAGTGATATTGTACTGCATGTACTTTACAGCATGCAGCATTGTAGAATGTCATCTCTGTGCTTTGTACGATTATAGTATAAACAGCAAAAACAGTAGTGAGAAGGTCCTTAGGGCTTTGACAAGTTGTGCCAGATTCCCTTTCTGAGAGATGGAGCCATTCATTAGAATTTCTCAGTACGGCTGTTTGGGGGAGAGGGGGAGAGGCATTGGATGTTGGGTTTTTTTTAGTGTTAGTTCTGTGTGTTTTGGCCAAATCACTGGCATCTGGGAGGTAACGATACTTTTAGGATATTACATAAAATGGCAATATTCTCTCTGATACGATCATATGAGCAATTGCAAAAAAACAAAAACATTTCATGCGTTCCTCACATACTCTCAGGAGTCCTACATGTCTTCTGCTTTGGAGAGAAAAAGACAAAGTTATGACTCGATGCAAGACTGCTGAGCCATGTAATCAGTATCGAGCTGCTGCTGTCAATGACCTAGCTGTGAAGCCGCCCTTTGGGCTGAAAATCTCAGCTGGGATAACGTGCTTGATGGTTCCTGACAGGCTTTTGCTTGAGATTCCTTGATCCCTAGGTTACTGCATAAGACTACTGTCTGCCTCTCCTTTGCTCTTCAGTTATCAGTGGAGAGAGAGCGAATATATGAACTCAGACACAGCACTGCTGCCATTAGATTTTGCAGCTAATGTGAATAAGTTGCTGTGAGAAAGACATTTTTGAAGTGTCTATCCACAAAGTAGGTGAATTTGCAGGACTGAATTTGTTGATAAATCTTTCTGGGGAACCTGTAAATAGTTGCATATTTTTCCATTAAGAGTGTTGCTAATGGACACAAAGCCTTTGTTGCATTCCAGTCTTACCTCTACAAAGAAGAGTTAGAAGAGGAAACTCTCTGCCTTGTAATCTAAGTTTCTGCAGCCCATACTAGAAATGTGATTTCAATACCCCCTGTCTACTGTGCATGGGGTATGTGTTTTATACGAGAGCTATGGGAGATCTGGGGGATGTGGAAAAATCAATTTATTTATGGTTTAAATTATGTGAATTTTGTCTGGAACCTGTAGATCACCTGATGTGGGATGTTTTTATTATAGAATTGCTTGACAGCAGAAACAGCGTTAGGATTTTCTTATGACAGACAGGATCTATGAATTCCTGATTTTTCCCAGAGTTGTTTCTTTGTAACAAACATTGCAACAAGTCCTAACCTGACAAATATGCTGATTGGGATGACTGCTGTTGAGTAAACAGCTGGAAAAAATGCATATATTAATAGCAATAACACACTGATTCCCACTGTAGTTTGTACATGTTGCCAACACATTAGACAATGTAGTATTTTCTTCCCACATACTTGAGAATCTTAGAGGATACTCAGATGCATCCAAAGACTTGCAAAGAAGTACAGGGGGGATAAAAACGTAAGGAATCTTTTTGGTAAGCAGGACTGTCTTGGAAGACTTGTAGCAAAGGAGTAACATAGAATTGAACTTAAAAGACAGTATTTACCAGTGATGCTGTATGTGGTAATATACTCCACTCAGGAAACTTACCATACTGTTTTGGTGACAGAAGAATCTGGAGGATTTGCCATAGCATATGTGTGCTAGCACTTGATATCAGCATCTTGTCAGCACAGGGCAGTTATCCGTAGATAACACTTCGCTTATACACTGACTTGAGCTGCACTGTGCTCTTGCTCTTTGAAGAGAGGCAATCACAACTTCCATGCACAGTGTCATCAGATTATGATGCTCCTAGTATGTATTCAGTGGGGTGGCAATGCAGTCTTTGCCCACTTCTTCCCTATTCCTTTACATCACAGAAATTATATATTTATTTATGGTCTTTGTCAGAATAGTTGCAACAGAAGTGGGCTGACTAGTTTGTGAAGACCTTATGTAGTTGGGTATGTTTATATTCATTCTTACAACCTTGAAGGCTGAAATGCAACACATTTGCCATGAAGCTGAGCTTCTTTTAGGTAAAGCCAGTTGCATAGAGTCAGTGTTGATAACTAATAAAACTGGGGGGGAAAAAGTTTGAAATTTTCCAAAAGCTGAAGTCCAATAATGTGGCAAATGGTACAGGCATTTAGACTTTCTCTATCTGAATTAACTGTGCGTGTACTTTTTCTCTGGACTAGAGTTGAATGTACTATCCTCTGGCTAGTTCTAGTTTATAATTATTACTGAAGTTGTGTTGGAGAACGTTTAGGTTGGATATTAGAGATTCTTCACCCAGAGGGTGGTTGGGCACTGGACCTCAGGGAAGTGGTCACAGCACCAAGCCTGACAGTTCAGGAAGTGTTTAGATGATACTCTTGGGCACATGGTGTGACTCTTGGGGATGGTCCTGTGCAAGGCCAGGAGCTGGACTCGATGATTCTTGTGGGTTCCTTCCAACTTGGAATATTTTGTGATTATTATTGCATAATTCTGTTTATGCTTCCAAATTTTTTATTACTTTTAATCATAGTTGCTGATGTTACTTGTACAAATTTGGAGATGTATACATGGTCCCAGCTGTGAGTTAAAATCAGACTTTTGTGACTTCCAGTGTGTGAATTTATACAGGCTGGGGGATGAGTACATCATGAGTAGCTCTGCCAAGAAGGCCTTGGGGGTTCATGACCCAGCAATGTGCACTCCCAGTCCAGAAAACCAGTCATGTCCTGGGCTGCATCAAAAGCAGTGAGGCCAGCAGGTCAAGGGAGGGGATTCTGCCTCTCTGCTCTGGTAAGATCCCACTGGAGTCCTGCATCTGGATCTGGGATCCACAGCACAAGGAGGACATTGACCTGTTGGAGCAAGTCCAGAGGAGGCCACCAAGATGATTAGAGGGATGGAGCACCTCTTGTGCGAGGAATGGCTAAGAGGTTTGGGATTGCTCAGCCTGGAAAAGAGAAGGCTTTGGGGTGATTTTAATTTATCCTCCCAGTATCTGAAGGGAGCCTACAAGAAAGATGGAGAGGGAATTTTGCAAGGACATGCAGTGACAGGACAAGGGGGAATGGCTTCAGACTGAAGGAGGGTGGGTTTAGTTTAGATATTAGGAAAAATTCTTTACTGTGAGGGCGGTGAGGCACTGGAACTTGTTGTCCAGAGAAGTTGTGGATGCCCTATCCCTGGAAATGTTTAGGGTCAGGTTGGATGGAGCTCTGAGTAACCTGGTCTAGTGAAAGGTGCCCCTGCCCATGGAACTGGATGATCTTTAAGGTCTCTTTCAATCCAAACCATTCTATGATTTTGTGATTATTAAACAAGTCTGGATAATTTAGGGAGAGAGGGGAAAGGACAAAATCCTAGGATTTGCTGAAAATTTATATCTCTCTCCTTGATTAGAAAGTAATAGAGAAGTAATTTTTCTTTGCTATGTTCATTTGTGATGAAGTTTGTTTACTTCCCAGTCCATCCCACTGTCTGCATTTGGCAGTACAAGATAGATATAGAGTCATTGCTGTTCCTAAGAAAGTCTTTAAGAGCCTTCTTTATGTGTTCTCTTTGTGGTTTTATTGCCATAACTCATTTCATCAGTTGGGTATTTCATAGTGCTCATCACATCCTTTTTGGGATGCCACGGGGTCTTTTGTTTAGTGTTATTTTCTCTTTCAGTCTGCTTTTTTTTTAATGTCTTGCATTTCTTGTCACATATCTCTGCTCTGTTTTCATTTGTATCCTGGCAGAAGTAAAAGGGCCCTCAAGTCAGAATTGGTGAACTCTGACAGTCTTATGTTGTCCATCTTCCACCAAGGAAAGGTCTGTAGTAGAGTTTACCATGGTACAGAGTAGGTATTCAATGCTGACATCACTGTTTGACAAGCATCTTTCTCCAACATTACGGAAAACCACTTAGCTGTGCTTGCTGAGTCACTGTTGGAATATATAGGAAAAGATGAGAAAGATAAATATTGTTATAGCCACAACAGATGTAGTGGGGCTATTTACAGTCTTTTACATACAATCTGCAATGTGTATATAAAGCAGTAATCTCACTTCATGCTCAGTCACATGCTGCAAGGATTGGATTTCCTGCAGCTTCTGTAAATGTTTTGAAGAAAACTGTTTTAGTAATGTGAAATTGGCAACTGGAATTCAGTAGAAATGCACAAGAGAATAGCAACTTTGGAAAAAGCTAACAAAGCAGAAAGTTTGGTACACATCAGTGGTTTTTTCCATATTATGTATGGGGGTTTTTAAATTATTCTTAAGAATTACAAGGTATAGTTTTGTCATTTTCTGTTAGGAATATTTTTTTTTAACATACTCTTTCTTCCAATAAAGCTTTTGATGTCTCAAGTTGTAAGAGAACCACTGTTGGATGCATGATAACTTCATCAAGAGCTATGCCTCTCTTTTTATTTCTAACTGTCATGGTTTAGTTCTTGTTTTAGTGAAGCACTTTGGCATGGGTCTAGGCTACTTTGTGTATATAGGAGATCAATTTTGGAGTTCTTTGCTTCCATCTGTCTAAGTTTCTAAGACCTTCTATTAAATAGGAATAAAGTAGTGTAAGTTTGAGGAACACTATATTTTTCCCAGAAATATCTTTAAAGAAAGATGGACCAGAATTGAAGTTGGAATTGTTTTTCTGTTGGGTGTTTTCTCTCTTTCTTTGTTTCTTTGTTTTGTATTGTGTTGTTTGAAGGACTTTTGTGTTTATTCTTAGGCTGCAAAATGTCACAGAAAGTCTTGAGGAACCTTTCTAATTGCTTTGCTAAGAATGTATGTGTTCTAATGTGGGTAAGGCCAAAACATGTAAAATTTCTTCTAAACTGGTTATGTTGAGCTGTAAAAGCCAGCAAATGCCTGCAGCAGTGGGATATGATAAGATTCCATAATGGGATTCCTTACCCTTTACTGGATGAAGTCCTTTAACTGTGTCTGCATCTCCATAAATAGCAAACCGCTGAAAGTCTTGCAAGCCTGAAAAATGCATTTTTAAAACACAGTTGATCTTTCTTTTCTTTAAAAACAAAAACAACCAACCAAACAAGTCTAGTTGCTAGAAATCTTTGGAGAATCTGGGATTTTCTGTGCTATGCCATGTTGAAACCATACAGGTCCCAGAATACATTAGCTTTAGAGACTTGCAGTAACCTCATGTCCTACAAAATTAATCCTATTGTGTATCTTCAAATGAATTAGACAAATTGTAGCTGGTCAGCACTGTATCTAAGCAGTTGTAGTGAGCACAAAGTGGTTTAGCAAGAAATCTCTAAATGCAGAGTTAGCATTAATGTCAAATGATGTAGCTTCGTCTGTATTAAGGAATTTTGGCAGGGTTCATTTGTTGCCACGATAGTAATATTGGAAGCCACTCAGTCTTTGATGTGCAATAGTTCTTGCCGAGGCAACTGAATAGGTGAGAGAGTATTAGTTGTAAATTTTTTTCTTCTTCTGAAATTCTCCAGTCGAACCAAGACTGAAATGAGCAAATATGGGATCTGTGTGCATGGCACCAGTTTTGAATCTCTTTGGAACATGTGTGAAGTTATATTTCAGTATTTCATGGGTCATCCCAGTCATAACCTGATTGTGCTGCTACCTGTTTAAATAACTAAAAGTCTAATTTATAAAACATGAAACTGTCCTACCATAGGAAGTACAGGAGACTACATGCAGAATGGAGCAAGCAGGCCCTTACTTGTGCTTATACTTTGGCCTTGACTTTGAGGTGTCAGATTGCCCTCACTTGGCATTAGACTTTCATCTCAGCAAATCAAGATGGGTGCAGTTACTCAATAATTTTCAAGTTCATACTCCTCTTTTGGTGGACATTGACATTTTGGTATCAAAATCCATCTCCAGCTGATTTCAATTCCATAACTACTTTTGGAACTATTGTTAGATTAGAGTAAATTTGCATGTTGCTTGTGTTTTTAATAGTGTTTTTCATCTTTGTGACATCTTCTCACCTTTGCTGTAGGTTCACTATATGATTTCTGTAGTATCTTGCAGCTAGTGAATGAATTCCACAGCAGGACAAGATGGGCCAAAATACTTGTTGATTAATAAAGGAAGCCAAAGAATGGAGATCAGGGCTGTATGATAATAAAGTTTATTGAGGACTTGAATCTCCCATACCCTCAGAATATAGAGGGTTATAGAGTGGTTCAGTAAGGAATTTTCTTCTTGCTCGAAAATGTCAAGTTGGACCAGTTTGAAAAAATGCTAAATACATTTGCTGGAGAGTTAGCAGTTTTCTTTGGATTGTTTTATTATTTATGTATTTATTTTAGATTTAGGGAGAAAAAGACAGGGGTTTTTGAAGGAAGGCAGGTAGCAACTTGCAGTGATCTCCATAAAAACAAGTTATAATGGTGTCCGTGCAGCTGTTTCCGTGGGGTGCACTTTGCACAGTTCTCTACTGTAAAAACTAAATCTCTGTTTGTACCAGCAAGACCTTTCCAGACTTGCTGAAACACCATGTAGTCTGAAATAGCACCTAATCAGACTGAAAGAACTAGCCATGGGTGATTGATGCTTATCTGTGAAGGCTCCTTTACTTTTCCCTTAAGCACCTTGGAGGGCTTTTGCAGGGCTATTTACCCTGTTCCATTGTATGCCCTTTCCCATCTTCCTGAATACTAGGCTTCCCAGCTCATAACTCTAAGAAGCTTTATTTCACAGTAGAAAGGGGCCCCAATATGTGGCCTATTATATCCATATCAGCTTGCTTACCCTTTTCAAACAGCTATTGTGTTTTAATAGGACCCTGCCTGGCAGGGGGAGTCCTTAATTCCTACTATATAAGAATGGTCAGCTTGAGTTACAGCAAACTGCAGGATGCTGCACTGATCAAAAGGCCTCTGTTTTTACAGATTCCTGCCCACCCCCCTCCCTCCCCGTTTGCCTTTTTAATTTGTTGGGTTTTTTTTTAAATGGTGGGCTAATAACTTAGTATGGTCATTTTAGCTTGTGATTTAGAAGCCTTGAGGTGCTAAATTACTGACCTAGTGTAGAAAAATTGAGGAAGGGGGAGTATAAAAAAGATAAAGCGTTTCTGGGTACTAAAATGCAAGCACAGCAACTCCCTTAATCCTTTCCTTCTCCAGAATCTGTAGACTGGTCTCAGAGGGTTTGATTTGCTACAAAGCAACATAAGAAAGCTTGTTTGCTGCCTACTCTGAACTGTGTCACAGGTGGTGTGGTTCATTTCCTTCATCCCAGTACATGGGATAATTTCTGTACCACCTGTATTAACTCTGCTATGAATACAGAGATTCCTGAGCCTATACCAAGAAGTCTGAAAACACATAATTAAAATTTGTTTCACTTCTTTCCCTCTTTCCATATCCTTCAGCTGAAATAAACTTGTATGGGTGAGACAGAAAGGATCTCAAAAAATCCAGTGTCTGAGTTTGCAGTATTACATCACCCAATCTTGCAAAAATTTAGGGTGTTAATGATTTTCTATTTGCCTGGTTGTTAAAAAACCAAATCCTTAAAGCCAGTCATCAGGAATAACTTAGCATCTGTTTTGTATCTTAACACTCCTAACACGTTTTGGACAAAGTGCCTTAAAAGCACTGTTAATTTCATTAGAGGAAGATTATTTCCTTGAGGCTGAGTTGATTGTCCCAAGTTCTAATATCTGCGGAATTTTAAAAAGCACTTGATACAACAGCTTTGAAATGAGGAATGCTAATGGTCCTACACTACCTTCTGAGAGGTATAGCTACAGAAAGGGTCCAATGATTCATCTGAATATTGTAAATACTGTAGTACACTTAAACCAATAGGTGAAGAATAGAATGATCTTAACCTACACTCATACAACAATGAATTTTTTTCCCTCCAGTGCTGTCTGGAGTTTTAAATGTTCCTACTCAGGGCTCTTTTCAGGCAAGGTAGACCTCACTTTGCTATTTCAGAGCATAGCCTTGGGATAAGTGTGATTGGTCATTCGGGGATGCTTTGTGTGTGGATGAGTTACTTAACAACAGAAATGACCTGAGTTTTAAAGCCTTTTGTATTTCAGTATTTTCTCTTACTAGAGCTAGTTCTTTGTTACCCATTGTACCATAGTCTAATCCTAATACTCTTGATTATCCCTACTTACTGTGCTTTGGTTCACACCCTAAAGCAGTCTTGAAGCTCATGAAGTGGGTTCCTTTCAGATGGAGCTAAACTGGAAGATGTATCCCTACTGCAAATGAGCATTCAGTCCATGGGACTAGACTAGAGCTAGTCCAGTGTATTTCAAGGAAAAACAAACCCTGGGATGCCCATAGTGTTGACATCAGATGGTCTGCACTGTTTCTCTTTATAGATGTTTCCGTCAGTCTAGACACAGCCTGTGATGTCAACTCTGCATTTGAGACTACCTTATTTTTGCTTAGGACACTCAACTCTGTTTTAATGACTTAGACACCTGTGTAACTGGGAAAAGAGGTTGTGTGTAAGTTGTTAATCCTGAAGAAGCAGTATAAGCCTTCTGAGTGATTTTCTTTCTTAGTCATCCTCTTAATAGAAAATGCAAGCAGTAATGCTGAATAATAGTCCTTGTTTTCCATAGAGGAGTGGTCCCGTAAGCTCATTCAGCTCTTTGCATGGTAACCAAAGGTGACACCTGCTAGAGGAACAGCAGGGGCCTGGCAAGCTCTTCTATCCTTCTTGAGGACTTGAGGCTCTCTCTGCACTGTGTGTCTTTGGCTTTGCCCGAGTTCAGCAGGCAGAGGCTAACTGCTGTAGTGGGTTTCAATTGGGATGTTACCATAGCATCCTGGGACTTTTATAATCTATTTAGAAGTCCAAAGGTTTGAAAAGAGTGCTTGAAAGTTTCTGAACTCTGGCAGGTTGCCGAAATGTAATTACACAAAGGACAAAGCCTTATGAAAGCAGCTCTATTCAGAAAAGCAGCACCTGAGTGCTAGAGTTCCCAGCCTAGCCATTTCTGAGAGCTGGGGCTGTGTTATCACAGTCTCCTCCCAAAACTTTTTTCTTCCTCTCACGTGTATGTGCCATCCCACAAGCAAAGTCTGGGTGTGCTGCAAGACACAGCTTTCTCAGCCGTGGTGTTGGAAGACACTGTTCTGTGGTTTGGCTGCTCTGGGGCATGTAAAGGAAAGGAGTGAGAAAGTAAGCATCTTGAAGTCTCTAATGTAAAAATTTCGTTAGATCTTCGCATCAAGTGTGAACCTTGCATTACTCTTCTCTCATCTATCTCCAGGGTAGTCTCATAGGTGAATGGGAATAGCTGTTAACAGAGTATCCAGTTGTGTAACAATTCTTGTGTGAAGTATGAGTGGTCACAGCAAACTGGTGTCAACTAATGAAAGGTCACTTTCTCGGTTTAGGCAAGACAAATAAAATCACATCATTAGTAACTGTTGTTAATGTTCTAATTTGCCTACTCTATTTTGTGGTAAAGTAGAGGACTGGAGCAACTATTAGGTTTTCAATGGGAGGCTTGGAGACTTGCAGAGATGTTGAAAGCTCTCTTCTGGAAGGAATCTCTTACAGATGGCTGCACGAAATTCCTAAAAAGGGGAATGAAGTTAACTAGAGAAGTAAAAAATTTTCCTTGCTTCTGGGTTCACAAACCCATTTCTAAATGATTGTGGACAAAGTAACTTGTTTAGATACCCTGGTTTGTTCATAGGTCTTTCTCCTGCAAATGTGCTGATAAGCTCTGGCCACCTTACTTTGCTAACAGTATCAGTTATTTAGTGAGAGGAGGGAAGATAGAGTGAAGACTGAGCAATCGTACAGGAAGAATTTCAGCAGCTGTTAAAAGTTGCTGAGAATGTTTGAGTTAAGTTTGTTGATTTATTGTTGATATCTTGCTTACTTAAGCCATTCCTCTGAGTGCAGCTTGTTTCATTTTTGTATTCTAAAGGAACTGGAGAAGACATCTGTTCTCTTATATATAAAAATCAGAGATAAGGTGTTAGTCATACTCCCTGCCTGGTGTTGGAATACCTGCAATGGCTTTAGGTTGTCATAATTTCCTTTTCTTCCAGAAGTGTTTACCTGTAAGTTTGCTACATTAATGGTAACTTCACCTCTGGGTATCTGTTAAAGAAAGGTGACCAAATTACTTTGGTACTGCCCATCTACCCACGATAAAGGGATTTCAAC
This sequence comes from Acropternis orthonyx, assembly GCA_035583155.1. Lineage (NCBI taxonomy): Eukaryota > Metazoa > Chordata > Aves > Passeriformes > Rhinocryptidae > Acropternis > Acropternis orthonyx. The sequence goes on along the minus strand of JAWWEU010000158.1, from coordinate 24,390,829 downwards.
GTATGTAGTTTGTTCAAAATGTATAGTGCTCCTGTTCCTTGTAGTGATCTTGACCCTGCCTGAGAGCAGATCTGTTGACTTGTTATTGGGCTGCTTGCTGGATAGTTCCATCATGGGCTGGTTCCTTTCAGCTGAACTTTTAAAATTTATACAAAGGAGTTTATAAACTAGGGTGCCTGAAATGTAGCATCTTAACTGGAATAAAATTCTGGCTCCCATGCTTGCAGACTTGAGGGTTTGGGGAAAAATCTTTCCATTGTTTAGTTAAACAAAATCCTCTTTTACTCAACTGGCTGACGGCACTTGGCTGTGAGCATATCCAGGTGTGCTGATGTTCCAACATACCCACCCACTCTTTTAACTGAGAAAGCAACAACAAATGATATCATACCCTTCTGCCTGCTAAGTTTAGAGGCATTCCATGCTAAAAATGCAAGTGACTTGAATTTCCACTTATTAGAAATATGGAGTAATATAGTAGGGCTGTCTGCTGTGAATTAATAGTCTGTTAGCTTCATGTCTGGACCTTTCCATTACAGTTTTGCCAGGATCTGCTTCCAGAAGTTGCATGTTCTGCAGTAGTTCTGAGCAGGATAATTTGCTGCATTTAATTGTATCATTCTGCCTTCATCTTCTTCCTCTTCCAAAAAGTCTCCCTTATGTATGTTATCTTTCTGTAGCCTGCCTTCTACTATTACACCAAGTTTCTTCTTTTTCATTCGTATTCTTTTCTCCATCAGCTTGTCAGATCATCAGCAAAACAATGCAAATCAGAAATGAAAAAATCTTAAAGGCTGTGGTTGGGGATGAAAAGATCTGAAACTCCATTTGCAGCTTTGTCACAGATGTCTTGTGGGACCTTCTGCAAGTTACTTTCCCTTACTCTGAACTCACTCTAAGGCAGTGAACTACAGCACTTTGTAAGAAATACTCTTTCCTTGCAATGATAGTAATGTAATTTTGGCATATTTTGATCTGGCATGTAATTTATTTATTTACTTTAATCTCTTGGGACACTGGTTGTACTTTTCTCTGGTTCATGCATCAGTGGTGCATGAATATAGGCTTCATAAATACAAAATACTGTATTTGCCCATGATATTTGCAGAAAGAGTTCTCCTAATTCCAGTATGCAAGTCTCATGAGTGTTTCTTAATCATGAGGTGGTTGTACTTATTTTAGAGTTGCATTTCCTTCTGGGTAGGTGAGCTAGAAACTGTGTTCTGTACAACTTTTCAATACCTGACAAAAAACTCCATTTGCTCGTATGTGTTTGAGAATCAGGATGTTAAAAATGAGGAATTATGATTCCTTTTGTAAAAACTGAATTGCCTTCTCTCCACATACACACACACAGCCCCAGCTATTACACGACTTTTTAAATTTTGCGCAGCTCTGGTATAATTCTCTTTCAAGTCTGAGACCCTTTTCTGTACTATGAAGGATAAAGTGATTAAAACTATTTATATTTAAAGAGGTGATTTAAAAATGCAAACTGAGAAGGTTCACTGACCACCAGATTTTTTCTGTTGTGGAGATGCTACCTATGGAGAGGATATGCTGTGATGAAAGTAAACTTGTATCTTTGCATTAATTCTCTCCTGTGCAGAAGAGTTAAGCTGCTGTCCCAAGTGAATGTTTTTAATGATCTCTCTGGAGTGTTTCAAAGCTTTGTCCCACTTGCATGATGCAGAGCAGAATGCACAAAATCTATCTTTGAGGCAATCCTGTCATTATACCTTTTGGTATGTAATGTTTGTATTTGCATTTCTTTTGTTCTTGCATCTTGAGCTTTACCATGCCCAAAGGAGAACTTCTTGCACTTCAGAGAAACCTTTGTAAGACAAACGTTTGCTGTAATAAGTTAGCCTAAAGTGCTTACAACTCATATTTTAGAAATTTATGCAAAAATACAAAAATGTAAATGTCAAGTTGACTATCTATCATTATGACCAGCTACTCTTTTCAAAATGCAAACTGTTGTTTAGAGATATGTCAATCATCTTTGCATGACAACTAAAGTAAGTTTTATGCATCCAATACAGTCAAGTTTCAGTAACCTAGAAATGAAATCTTGAGGCTTCTGGTAAAGAGGATTTTTTTTGTGGCTTTACAGAAAACTGTAATGAGAATAGCAGTGAAGTTCAAATGGTAATAAAAGAAAGGGCACCTTCTGGTCAGATAAACAACAGTTACTCTTGGCCAGCCATTTTCCAATGGATTGTTTTCAAATAAGTGGCTCTTGGACACCCCTTGCTGGGATTCTTTAGAATAAATTTTACTTTCACAAACCTCTAATTCCTATAATTGAATTCCAGTGTGTGGGTTTTGCAAATAGTCTTCTCTCTAGAGAACAGATGGGTATAAGCTTTGGAGATCTGGTTTCACAAAATGTAATGGCTAGTGGTTTTCTTGCTGCTGTTCTAGCTGTTCCCAAAACGTTCATGTTGGTTCAGCTTTCTAACTTTCTTGTTTTGACTTTATCTCCACAGCTTTAACAGCGTGCAACAAGGAACACACATCTTGTTCCGTGAGTTCAGCTTTATTCAAGCCACCCCTCATAACAGGGCCTCTTTCCTTCGGACATTCTGGAGGTGCTTCCGAACAGTGGGGAAAAATGGAGGCAAGTACTCCAGCATCTGCTGGTGTCCTGTTACCTTAACATTAAAATCATTAGCTAGGCTATTAATGCAGTATAAATACTGACACTACACACTGTGTTCTGATGTTCTAACATTCTAACATTGTCAGTAGGGAGACACCATCACAGTTCCCTGTGGAATGGTTTAAAAATGCTCCCAGAATAAAATAGTGTAGGAGCACCTTGTTGCCAGTGCTACTTCTGTTAGAGAACAGCAGGTAAAGCAACAATAGATCAGAGGGAGAACATTTATGGACCTGTGCACTGGAATGGATAGGAAAAAATATGTGCTGGGGATTGGTGTATGGGACCCAGAGATGGCTAGAATATCATGTGTGGACATGAGGGAAGGAGGTGCTGAGATTATTAGGCCGTTGGGGTAACTGAGTATTTTGATTAGGAGCCCTGCGGGAAGTTGGTTGTAGTGGCTTTGGCTGGGGGTCAGTGAATGCTGCCACCTGAGCTGTGCCTGAGCTAGTCCTGGCACAGCTCCTGGATGCAGAATCTGGATGGCTGTGGAAGGGGGCCACTGACAACTGTGTGACCTCTTCCCTGACCCTACCCACAAGGAAAAAGCTTCAATGCCAAAATAACTATTCAGCGCTGTACTATCATGTCTAGCTATTCTTACACTCAGTATATTGGGTATTACAGAACTGGCCAGAGTTCAAAACAAACTCATGTAACTACATGCAACTAAAATTATGTTTTGTTTTACTTTTTAATGTAGTATTTCAAGCAAATACACTGAAAGTTGCTGTAGAAATATGAATGTTGATGGGAGTTTTTTTACTATAAACTTCACGTTTTGCAGGCTATTCAGCTTCATTTCTTCTTGCAGGAAAGACTAGAACCATCTCTTAATTACAGATAAAACCTCACCTTCTGGCTAGACTTTGCAACACTTCTCCGTATGATGAACAGTTTACAAGACTGTGGATAATGACTGATTTGACATATGCCATTTAGGTCTTTGAAAATTAAACGATCATAGTTGAACATGACACAAAATCTGTAGTTAGCTACTGAAGTAACTGACTATGTTGTCTGTCACACCTTCTTCCCAATGATAACTACTTTGTTATGTTATAAATAATTTCCTTTAGTTCAGAAATAATATGTTAAAGATTTCAGACTAATTGTATGATACTAATTTAACCAGTATGCAGTGAGGACAAATGTGATTTGAGATCAGGTCACAATCAGGAAACATAAAGTGTAGATTCCTTGAATATATTTCTGTAGGAGAGTTAGAGATGGTAGTGAAGAAGTCATCCACCAGAACTGCAACTGTTAGTGGTAAACCTTACTGACAAATTGAGTAGAAACTATCTGATGGAAGGTACCCAGTGCAGTACTTCCAGTGCAAGTTTCTCAGGCTACATTTATCTAGCATCTGACCTCAGCCAGAAGGACAACAGGATTTGTTGAAAAGAACTGAAAAGCTACATAGTATCTCCCTTCTCTTTTACTCTTAGTAGTATGTAAGTAAGAAAATGTAATCACCAAGGTACTTGGAAGAGAAAGGGTGAGAAAGCTCAGGTGGATGTTACTATGCTCCGGTTGGGGCCTTAAAAGAGTTCACTTTTTAGTCTAAGCAAATATGGCATGTTTAACTGTATATTTATACATTTATATACATTTTCTTTTTACCTCAACTAGAGACAGGAATGCATCACTTTAAAGAACTTGCTGTCAATATTTTCATCCACTTAGTCCAATTTCTGTGGTTCTCTAGCAGTAATTATGGACTAGAACCTTAATAACCTTGAATTTGTTTTATTTTTTTCTTTTATTTTTTGTATTTCAGTTTTATTTACTGTGGGATTTTTTTTGCTATACTTGTGTGTAGGGAAGGTCATAATATTCATGACCAATTAAGGACTAAACTAATTTATTAAGATTCTGAACGTGTGCAACATGGTAGGTGAAATATTGGTCATTACCACACTCAGGCATAGACTAGACCTGAGTTTCTTTCCTTGACTATGACTGCATGGGAAACCCATGCTGCAGCAGGCTCCTAGAAGGGCTTGTGGACCTGTGGAGAGAGGAACATGTGCTGGAGCAGCTTTGCTAGCAGAACCTGTGACTCCATTGGAGAGCTCCATGCTCCAAGCTGGAGCGCTGCATTCCTGAAGGACTGCACCCCATGGAGGGGACACACACTGGAGCAATTTGTGAAGAGCTGCAGTCTTTGGGAGGGTGCCATGCTGGAGAAGTTTGTGGAGGACTGTCTCCCATGGCTACCATCCCATGCTGGAGCAGGGGCAGAGAGCAAGGGGAAAGTAGTGGTAGAGACAATGTGTAATGAAATGGCTGCAGCCCCCATTCCTGGTACCCCTGTGCCACTTGAGGGCGGGGAGGAGGCAGAGAAACCAGGAGTGAGGTTGAGCCCAGGAAGAAGGGAGGGCTGGGTGGAAGGTGTTTTTAAGATTTGGTTTCATTTCTGATTCTCCTACTCTGATTGCATTGGTAATAAATTCAATTTCATTTCCTCAAGTTGAGTCTGCTTTGCTATGACTGTAATCAGTGAGTGATCTCTCCCTGTCCTTATCTCAACCCACAAGCCTTTCAGTATATTTTTTCTGGATTGTCCCGTTGAAGGAAGGGGAGTGACAGAACAGCTTTGGTGGGCACCTGGTGTCCAGCCAGAGTGAAAACACCACAAAGGAGGTAGCTAAGTTATAGAGTCCTGGTAAGAAATTCTATTTATGGTTATCATACACTATGCAGAAGAGCATGGGGCAAGTAACCTGCTGTTTCTGAAATTAGAGGCAATATAGCTCAGGTTAGCATCGGTATATTGTTTTTGAGACCTGAACTAGAATTTCTGCCTTTGATGCCCCATGTCACGTGTATGGAGTGTTATTCATCAAATGCCGTTTTATGTCAATGGAATTTCTGTGTTCAGAAAAGATGAAAATAAACCCTTGTTTTCTACAGCAAGGTTCTGCTCTGCCCCAGTTTTCACTCCTGGGTCTGTTTCTGTTTATCGTTATCGTCATTGATTTATGTCCTTGAAGACCTATAAAGGCATATTTTTCTTCCTTTATCAAAAAAACTACATTCACTAATTGCCATGTCTTCTAGGATGTTCTTGGTTTTAATTGTTCCTTTACTACAGTTTTTCCCTCTCTCATTTACTTTAAATTTCATTCCAGATTTGAATTTCATGTTTTAGGAGCAAGTGGTGGCTTTTTCTTAGTTTTTTCCATCCATAGAGGGTATCACTGATAAACTACATAAATGCCAGCCCTGTGAGGATATAGGTGAACATAATAAATAACTTTCATCAAAGCTTGTAGCCTGACTGGAGGGAAGCAAGGGAGAATATTAAAGATGTAAGACTGTGCAATTTCCAAGCTTATACAAGCTCACAAAAACACAAACAACAAACCCTCCACCTTTCCACTTTAGAGTGTTTAGTTGGGATTTTAGAAAAGTAGACAAAATTTCACAAACAAGTGAATGATTTCTTAATCGGGCTGCTAGTTGCTCCTCCTTGATGGAGGGAAATTTACTGCTTTGTCTGTCAGTCTTGAAATAACCATGCCTTGACTCAGAATGTGCATGTCATTCACCCAAGCAGATGCATCTAGCCATGAGTTCTCAAAGGACCAGTAAGAGAGAAATCTGTCTGAACACAAGCAATACTTAAATGTAACAATCCATGTATGTGCAGAACTGTGTATATACTAATTGAAATGCACTGATGTTACTGTTTCTCCTGGAAAATTACTGTAGATGTTACTTTTCTACTTGATTCTTTATCCTTTTGAATTACGGGAAAGTAGTTCTTTATGGAGAGATGTGGCAGCTTTTAGGTTTAATTTTTCTGTGTTATCTCTGTTACTTAATGGGTTCTAGTTACACTGCCCTGTATTACTCCCTTTGTTTGGAAACTTTATTGTTGGAGGTTTATTTTTCCTTTTGTCTCTGAATAGGAATTTAAAATTACTAGCTTTACCAAATGTGATGGTAACACTTCAAAAAGTAAAGATAAGTTTGTTGTTTGGTTTTTTGTTTTGTTTGTTGGTTTGTTTTTGTTTTGTTGGTTTAGTTTGGTTTTTTCTGTTTGCAGTATGCTGGATCTGTTTTACAGGATTTTCCACTGGCTTTAGAAGCTTGGCAAGTTGCAGAGTTCTATTTTCAAGTATGCACAAGCATATCTGGGATTCCATGCATTGGGAATGTGATACCAGGATTAGAAGGAAATGTATTTGACAAACAGATGAATGTGATCCACTTTCAAGAAACTGAGTTTTCTTTGTGAAAAAACTTCACAAAATGTCTTATCATAGAATCACCATATATGCAGGGTTGGAAGCGACCCATCAGGATCGTCAAGTCCAACTCCCAGCCCTGCACAGGACCATCCCCAAGAGACACACCATGTGCCCGAGTGCATTGTCCAAACACTTCTTGAACTCTGTCAGGCTTGGTGCTGTGACCACTTCCTTGGGGAGTCTGTGCCAGTGCCCAACCACCCTCTGGGTGAAGAACCTCTTTCTAATGTCCAACCTAAACCTCCCCTGATGCAACTTCAGGCCATTCCCTTGGGTCCTGTCACTGGTCATGAGAGTGAAAAGATCAGTGCCTGCCCTTCCTCTTCCACTCATGAGGAAGTTATAACTGCTGTGACGTTTCTCCTCAGTCTCCTCTTCTCCAGTGCCCTCAGCTGCTCCTCATACGGCTTCCCCTCCAGACCCATCACCATCTTCATTGCCCTCCTTGGGACACTGTCTAATAGCTTAATGTTGTTTTTATATTGTGGTGCCCAAAACTGCCCACAATATTCAAGGTGAGGTTGCCGAAGTGCAGAGCAGAGCAGGACTGCACTCCTTCAACTGGCTGGTGATGCTGTGCCTGATGCCCCCCAGGACACGGTTGGCCCTCCTGGCTGCCAGGGCACTGCTGGCTCATATTCTACTTACCATCGACCAGGACCCCCAGGACCCTTTTCTCAGCACTGCTCTCCAGCCTCTTGTTCCCTAGTCTATACACACAATGAGGGTTGCCCTGTCCCACATGCAGAATCTGGCACTTGCCCTTGTTCAGCTTCATATGGTTGGTGATTACTCATCTCTGATTTGTCGAGGTCTCTCTGCAGTGCTTCTCTGCCCTCAAGGGAGTTGACAGCTCCTCCTAATTTAGTGTTGTCAGCAAACTTACTGAGTATTTTGTTGAATCCTGTGTCCAGGTTGTTAATGAAGATGTTGAAGAGAGCTGGGCCGAGGATGGAGCCTTGTGGACCCCATTAGTGACCAGATGCCAGCCTGATGTAACTCCATTCTTTATAGCCCTTTATGCCCTCCTTTAACATGTACAATGATATACAACACCCACCGAGGTGGTTAGAGGGCAGCTAGTGTTTGTATTGAGAAGCAGAGAGCATAATGATCAGTTAGCAACAGATTTCTCCCAGAGGAAGGCAGAATGGCCAGAAGTCTTGTTTTCCCTCTGCTTATGCTTAAATTGACCTCTTGGAGTCTAGCTGACCTGCTCTTTTGAATTGTCTGTTCCTCAGGACTCTTTAATTAAAACTGTGCTTTCTCAGTTTAACCAGCCCCTGCAGAGTTCTGCTGCGAAGCTTCATAAGGTCAACATATGCCTCTCCCAACCCCCATGGCTTTCATGTCTTGTTGGTTCTCTGTTTTTAATTAAAAAGATTTTTCCTTAAATGCTTTCCAGCCAATTAGAGAAATTTTGCACTGAGAAACTTGTTCCAGGCCTGATGTATTGAGAAGCAAACAGAAAGCTCAGTCAGAACCATTGGCACTTTTTTCTAGAGCCTCAGCTTTCTTTGTGCTTTTCAACAGCTTTTCTCTTTTTTGTTTCTTTGCTCCCCCTCCCAATTTAGAGCTGCTTCCAGCGAAAATAGCTGTTGATACCTTAGATATAGCACCGAAACATGAAACTGCTGCAGAAAGTATGCTGGACTATATTGGTTACAAATCCTTTTTGCAGACTTGCCTCCCCTTCAGAGAAAAAGTACTATTACTGCTCATATGGAAATAAAATCCTCTTATAAAATTACTGTGTTTCTTTCACATTTATCACATGGTGTGATGGTTACCTCTTTGCTTCTGCACACTTGAATTAGGAAACTGGAAGCCTAACTACTTCTGGAGCTTGTGGAAAGCACAACCAAGTGCACAGACTCTGTCATGAAATGAGTGGTGTCTCTCTGACTAGCTTTTCTCGAGTTTACCGGGAAGGTTAGATTCCTTACAAAAATTAAAGAATTTTCCTATCCATGTAAGTCATGTAACCTGGAGATTGAAAAGAGCTAAATGGTCCATTGTTCTCCCATCTGAATTTCGAAAGATGCTATTTTAATGCATTTTGCTGACAAGGTTACTTGCCTGAGGTTACAAAATCCCTTCCTTTGCTAGTGTCATTCTGATATTTCCACATGTAACTCTCTATGTTAAATTCCTCTGTCTTTTTTTACTCCCTCCCTTGTAAGCTGTTGCTTACAATGCTGCTCCATTGTTAGCTTAGCCAATCTCTGTTCAGTGAGATGCATAGAACAATACCATGATGATCACAGCCAATGTTAGAATCTTCTTTCCTTTCCCTTTTCTTATTAAAACCAAATCAGATTTTTATACCGTATTAGTGTAGGAAATTTTTTGAGTCAGCAAGGTTTCGTAGTATGTCCTAAAGATAATTAAGCTGTGAATTTTAATAAAGTGTTCTCTGGAAACTCACTCTGCAGTGAAATAGCCTTGGCTGAAATGATTGATTTTCAGTCTTACTCACTTCACAGTTCCTTTGCCCTACAGCTATAGCTGTTGCTATTTATGATTTATCAACATAGCTCTGCCTGGAACCACTGAATACTCTGGAGTATCTGGACAAAGGGTTTCTGAAGCTGGGGAGAAATAAGTGGAGGATTACATTTTAGAGATGCTGAGGTATATCTACAAGCATTGTAAGTTAAAACATCTGCATTGCATAGATCTAAAATGCATTGCAGTAATCATTTGTAGAACTGTGTCAGGGATGAAGTCTTCAGCTAGTCTCTCCCTGAATTAAGTTCATACCATTCTGTCAATGCCATTTGTGGAATTAAATATAGTACACTCAAAATCCTCCTTATCTAATCTGGTTTGGGTTTGGTTTTTTCCCCCAGTATTACATTTCCTTTTCAACTATCTCTGAACATACAGCAGCTCTTCTTAATTTCCAAATGTTTTTTTTTTAATTTTATATTCCAGAGGTATAACACTCTAGATGTACTTTTTTGGAAAGCCAATAAACTTCTCTGTTTGTTTCCTAATGTTTTCTGACTATGTTGTGTCTTTTGACAGTTCTTCACTGGTTGCGTCATTAGCAAATTAAATTAATATGTCCTTTACTTTTTTTCCCAGTTGAGTGAAACGTTTAAGTAAACAGTGATCATTGTTGCATTTTGCTAAGCAATTATCCAAAATTCAACTGGTAATTATTATTACTATTTGCTTTGCAGTCTTTTGGCAAGCTTCCCATCCCTATGACAGCATTCTTATTCAAACCAGCTGAAATGGATTTTTTCAATTAAGACTTTTTTAGGTTCCCATGTGGGCCTGAATAGTGAGTATTCAAAATCATAGGGAAGCTCCCTGGAAGAAAATTAGTTCTACGTTGTGTGACCTGCTCTGGGATTCTGAATGTTCCGTGTTTCTTATATTAAATAAACTTGGTCTATCTCTTCTCTCACTTGTGACAGGTCTTGAGAGATGATCTGCACACTACATATGCATAGGCAGTCATCCAGTAGAATGTCTGTGAAGTCTTAGTTTCATTAACTAGTATGTTTTATGATATTTCTGATCTACTCTTCAGCAGCAGAGATGCTGAAAAGGAGAGAGAGAGGTCGAGAAAGAAGATGAAAGTCTTGTTTTCTCTTGATTCTGTGACTTTCTGCAAAGAGGTTGTAAGAGAAGAAGAGTCTCAGTGAAGCCCACATCTGCTTTTAGCCCATGGTTGGCTCTCAACCTGCCCTGAGCTGTGAAAGTGCCTGTTCTGAGAAAAGGATTATCTTCATCCCTTCTCAGTGAACCATTAAACATACTTCTCCCCATGCTGTTGGCTTCAGTTGTATGTCTGCTGTGTAACGCAATGTTTACGTGGGCAATCTGAGCTCAGGGTTTCTCTTTCCATATGGTACAATTCAGGACTATCAAGATACTAGCTTGGGACCTGGAAGTTGCAGAGCTGTATTGCTTTCACAGCAGCCTGAGACTAGTTGATCTGCCTCAGCAGATCAGTTGATATACAGGGAGTGTTGTTATGGTGTGCCTACACTCGTTCCTATGGAATAAACTCTGGCATCTCTGTGTTGAGCTGCTGTGAGCAGCGTAGATGCAATCTGAGGAAGAGCACTATGAAGAAGAACTGTGTGTTTTGGTTCAGCATGAACAGAAGAGTAAGGATCCTCCTTTACACATATGCAATTAAATCTTTGATGTAGCCTTGTCACTAGGAGTTATCAGTATAAGTGAAGTGAGAACTATCTTTTTAAGTATTGTTGTCCAGCTGCACAGAAAATCTCTGAACCAGTAATTTTTGTGACTTTATAATCCTGGCTGCTTCTTGTAGCTTTCCTCTCTTGTGATCTTGTTATTCATAGTTTCCATGATTGCAAATTCACTTCCTAGCTTTCCTAAGTTAACCCAGTTGATTTTTTATAGTGTGATTTTGACTCTATAGTCTGTGTCTCCTATTGGGTTAAGCAGGCCTGACCTATATCTAGTAGTTTCTTTCCTGTTTCTTCATTGTGAATCTGGACAACTACAATCTCTAATCCACTGTTCTTCCACTTCATCTATTAATCACACTCACAAAAACTTTAAATTCTGTTATTCTGATAAAAAAAATCTTGGGGGTGCCATTTATTTCTTTTGAGAAACTGACTTTTCCCCATTGTTGTTAAAGGACTTACATGAGCTGAATTTCTGTTTCTATAACTATGTTACTGAACTCTTGCAGCAAACCTTTTCTTGTTAGGCAAGATAACTGGTTCCTAGAAATTTGTAACCTCTCAGAAATTCCCTACTTTGCACTTTGTTTTGAGGCCTTGGTTCCATTCAGTGTCCATGTTTGACTAAAGTGTGATGTTGAGTTCGTTTAGCTAAGCAGTACTGCCCTGCTTAGGTGTTGAAGTTCTTACTTCAGTTTAAAGTTGCCTTACCTCAATAGACATCTGTAAGTCTGGTTTAAATCAGTTTGATCCTGTATAAAATTGTTGTATATGATGAAAGGGATTGTTGCCTTATACTCTGTTATGCCACTTTCAAGGATCCTAGATGAGTATCAGTAGAAATGATCTGCATCCATGATTAGTACTTTGATGTGCTAGTACTTCTTTGTGAAATGGGAATAAGGTGGTACTATAGAAAACCTGTAATCTGCAAATGAATTATGAAATGTAGGCAACAGTATTTATAAACTAAGCTTGATCCATTTTGAATTTGTCACAGGATGTGATTCTGGTAATGTATAGTCTGATATCTTCCTTCATGAGCTGATCTGAGAGTGATTAGCATTCTGTGCTCCTACTAAGCATGAATCTCACAACCTCTGTTGGAAAAATGGACCCTTCTTTATCTTGGAGGAGGAGATACTTAAATATCAAGCTCTTTTTGACCCCTCTTTCTCTCTAGAGCCATATCCCATAGGGTTCTTCTAAGGAGATCTCTGAAGTCATTAAAGCCTGCTCTCCTGAAATCTAGGGCTGTGGTCCTTCTTATTGCCAGGTAGATAAATTTCTGAAACCTTCATGAAATGGTTTTTCAGGTATAAAGAAAATGACCATGGAAATGCTTCGGGCATGGGAAAAGATTCCATAGAAGTTCACACTTTCCTAGACTTCAATGTCAGCCAAACCCCAAAAATCTGTAGGATAAAAGCTTTGCTAATTCTAGTGCTCACAGAGGTACTTGTCAAATCTTGTCTCCTCTGAGGTTTTCCTGCATTAAGGTCTAGACCCAGAAGCAGACAAAATTTATATCAGCTAATTTAATAAACTGTATTGATTCTTCAGTAGAACTTCTGTAATATTTGTAGTGGGGTAACCTGGTGTTACACAATAGAAGCCAGAACAGCAAGGCGGGCTGGAGTGTACACGGAGTACATAATAAAACTAATGTCAGGGTCCAAAGTGTTACTACTGTTCATTTTCATAGAGGGAAGAGAGATGTTAGGAAAGGCAATATAGAATTTCAACCCTTCCCCTTTAGTTCCTTTGGGTTGTAGGACAAATGCTTTATGAGCTGTATGCACCTCCTCCTCTAGTCAGTACTTTACCTACCCATTTTTTTATCTGTTTGTTTTGATCATCTGTTTCTCAAATATTTGTTTCCTTCCAGCTATGGTATCTGGTTATCTCTTACTACTTTTCTCCCTCCACTTTCTGCTGGAGTTAAGGTATTCCATATTCAAAGTTCCCCTCTACCCTTCAGTCAAACTTTCTCTATATGATTCCCAGAAAAACTTTTACATTATCTGAAAGGAAGTCAGGCTTTTGGTGTGAACCTGTCTCTGCATCACTGTCTGATGTCAGAAGCAAAGCTTTTTCTCTATTTCCTCTTTCTCATCCCCACTCCCCATGCTGCTAATAGGTATTTCTTCATTTCTGGTGGCAGAGGGGTAGCCTTGCTGTGCAAAGTTACAATGCAAAGCAAATGCTAGTTAACATGATTGGGATACTGAACAGTCAATATTGCAGCTTATTCCTGAAAGAATTTAAAATTTTTTGTCTACTCTGATTGGAAATTTCTTCTATCAAACCCTTGAAATGACTGAGCAAGTGTAATTGTTCTTAAGGTACTGAGAGGTGTTTCATGGCTTTCTTCTGTGATGAACAGAACCTCAAATGTGATGTCTTAATTTCAGAATGATGATTAATGATGACACTTCCCTGTACCTGCTTTCTGGATCTCCAGGTATTTTACAAACATTAAGAAATGAAACTTTCCAAAATTCTTAACTATTTTCACTTCACAGTTCCAGAAAGTGAGAGAGGGAAATGAAGTAACTGAAGCTGAAGTTTGCATAGTCAGAGATAAAAGCAAGATGTCTGGCCTTTTGATATTATTCCTTCAATTTTATATGCTAAAGTTGTATATTTCTTACAGATACAGGTTTGGTGTACCATGAGACAAGTAGGAAAACACACATATATAGTATAAAGCAGTATTGTTTAAATAAATTGTTTGTAAGAATCTGTCATCTTTTGGGGTTTTTTACAGGTTTTGGGAGTCCTCATTGCCTTACTCAGGATAGGCCACTGAGCGTGACCTGCACAGGATGATGTAGGATGTATTTATAGTTGTGTTCAAGTTTGATGTTAGAGCCTCCTTCACTACATGCTTTTCTCAACAAAGTCTTTAGAGCGAATTAGAAATCAGTTTAGTTAACATATGTCATCAAGTTTGTAATCTCTATTGTAGAACCACATGCTCAGTATTATTTTCCTTACCCTTCTTCCCTTTTCAGGAGGGGTAGGTTATTTCATGTGTATGCAGTAGTAATATACACCCTGTCCCAAAGTGCCTTGCTCATAGTCTGGTACTGAGCTGGTAACTGTATCGCTTAGAAAGCCAATCAGAAGTTGCTAACTTTTGAAGTAAAATTGGCGAGAGATTTTCCCTTTTGAAGGAGCTCAAAATAGAAACTACTTTATATGCTGAAGTATCTTCTTTTTTCATCTTCCCTCATTGTAAATTCAGACTATTTCCCTGTTATATAAAGGTTGCAGTCTTTTGTTGTTTTTCCATAGCTTCAAAGTACTAATGAGCAGAGTCTTGTTCAAGCATGTTGTTCTTCAAGGGACCACCTTATAAAATAGCAGACTGTTCTTTCCCCTTAGGTCCAGTCTGCTAGGTGACTTGCATATAGTGTCTAGTGAAAGATTTCTTAAGCCTATGTGTTCTCTGAAGGGCCATCTCCTGAGTTCTCTTATTTAAACAGTAAACCACAAAAGCTTAGAAGCTGATCTGGTTATGTTATACCTAGCTGTTTATTTGAAAAAACAGACTTAAAGTTGAGCTTTGGATCTCAAACCCAGCAAAGTGGGATTTTGATTTGTTTTAAAGAGGCACGGGAAAATTGAGTATGTGCGCTGGTGTAGCTAAAGCCAAAACTAAAGAATACCTGCCAGAGATGGTCCCTTGCTGCAGTTTGTGTCCATCATGTCTTATCCTGTGAGTATTCAAGTTTGATGCCCGAACTAAAAATCTAGTGCACTTCTTTGGTAGTCAGCAGAGAGTGCCTGATCCCGGGTAGTTTTGAACAGTTCAGATGGGCTTCTTGCCATGAGTCACTGTCTGGTAATCTTTCTCTCTATTGATTACTTTAGGAGTTTAGGTAGAGCAGACTTTTCATTGAGGACCTAAGTTTGGTGCTTGAAGTTAAGCAGCACAAAAATGATCTTTCACTCTGCATTTCAAACTTTTGCTGTTTTCCAGATTAGTATCTTAAACCCTTAGAAAAATGTGTCTTTCTAATGATGCTGTGTTATTTTATTTTGGCACTCACCATTCTGCAATGCTCATGAATGAAACTTTTAGGAAAGTTTTTGATTCCATGATGTTTTTCTTCTCTTATAAATCTGCCTCAGTTTTTGTATCTAAAGTATCCCCTAAGCAAAGGAAAGGGAGTGCTATATTAACTCTTACTAGACTAGAGGAGCTAAGAAACAAATCAGGGGTCACTGAAATCAAATTTGTAATCTCTTGAAGTATTTCCTTTGAACCCCAGCTAAGACATCTTGCAGAATTAATATTAAAGAAAAAAAGCCTAGTAAAATGTTTGTTACCTGTTTCTCAGAAAGTAAACACTGCCAGCTTTAACAGATTGTGGTGGGTTGACCCTGACTGGACACCAGGTGCCCACCAAAACTGCACTGTCACTCTCCCTCTTCAACTGGACAATTGACAGGAAAATAAAGCTAAGGGCTTGTGGGTCAAGCTAAGGATGGGGACAGATCACTCACCTGTTACTGTGATGCGCAAAACTGACACTTGGGGAAATTAATTGACTTTGTTACCAATGAAATCAAGAGTAGGATAATGAGAAAACCAAATCTTAAAAGCACCTTCCACCCAGCCCTTCCTTCTTCCTAGGCTCAACCTTACTCCTGATTTCTCTACCTCCTTCCCCCACCACAGGCTGCAGGTGAATCTCCACTGCAGTGCCTGGAGCACCTCCTACCCTTCCTTCTGCACAGACCATGGTGTCTGCAGAGCTGTTTCTCTTGCATAGTCTCACTTCTCTCTCCAGCTGCAGCTGTTTTAGCTGGTTTTTTACACCTTCTTAAATGTCTTATCCCACTGTCACTGACGGACTCGACCTTGGCCAGCAGTGGGTTCCTCCTGGAGCTGGCTGGCATTGGCTCCATTGGACGTGGGGGAGAAGCCTCAGACACCTTCTCAAAGAAACCACCCCTGCACTGCCCCCGCCACCAATACTTTGCCCCACAAATCTAATGCACAGATGCAGCAATTAAACATGGTTACTAAAGGAAGCAGTTTTTTTAAGATGTAGTACAGCTACTGAAAACTTTATTTCTTTTAACTCTCTGTTAGAAGGTATCTGCAATGTCCCTCTACACATACAGAGCCTGGAGTTTTGTTTTACAAGGTCTTATGCTGATTTAAAGTAAGTTAGGTTAGTTCTTGTGCACTCAGAATACTAATTCTGGTAATAGGCATGCTTTAGGTGTATGTAAAGGGAATCTGTAGACAAACAGCCAATACTGAATAGGGATTTGGAGGTTTCTTGTTTATGCCCATTGGAAAATGTAAGCGTTTGCCTTTCTTCTCTGCTGTCCTTGTTGTACTTAGTTTGATGGAGCAAATGTGGGACGAGCAGAGAAATTCAAACTGGCAACTCCTGAATCCTAATCCTGTTAATCTGTATCTTTGGCAAATCACTTAATCTTAGTGTACCTTCATTTTTCTATTTATAACCTGGAGTTCCACCTGTTGGTTTAAATTAAGTAACCTTTGGACCTACAAATTTTGGCTGGATAGATAAAACTGAAAGTACTTAGCTCTCTGTATAGATCAAATTTGACAGAATCAAGGCCTTAATGAACTCACACTGTTTTGTTAGTGATAAACAGTTAATTTTAGACTGATGCATGCAAACTCACAGCTTCTTTCCATTAAAATAATTTAACTCTTCTTTAAATACAGAAAAAAGAGTAAGACTGTATAAACATTTGAAATTTTAAAATGTTAATATAAAAAAGCCTGTAATATCAGTCTTTCTTCTCCCCTCCCCCCTTCCCCAATTCAGACTTAGTGTTTTCCTATGGGAATTTTTCTGTCTTTTAACAGTTCTTTGGATGATATTAAAATCAGTGCTGGAGGAAGGAAGGAAAGACTTTATGATAGATAGAACTGGATTTCAAGAGTAATATCTATTCATGTGAAAACTAACCAAACCTGCAGAGAGCAAATATGAAAGTGGCAGCTCTGTTTGTTGTGGTTTGGTTGCAGAGGATTGTCACACACAGTGAACGCAATCATCTAACTCTTTCAGACTTGGCACAGTTTCAGCAGAGTGTGAGGTGGACCATTCATTTTAGTCAGATTGTTAAAATTTATTGGGTTGCCTGGACCCTTTTCTTACTCTCTTTGTATGTGAGCATTTGCTAAATGTTTGATAAAAAATTAGGCTTTGTTCAAATACATCTGATACTTAATTTGTGAGTATTTGGTGATTCTATTTCTAGCTGCTACAAATTAAGCATGTAAAAATTGTGAAAACTCAGATTATGAAAGTGACATCGTACAAGCAAATTGGTCTTCTCACTTGCCTTTTCTTTTTTGAGCATTTTTAATGTAATGGGGATATAGTCAGAGAAGAATTTTATTTTTTATTCACTTATGACTACTCTGCAGGGCACAGATCTCACTAATAAGTCAATTCTAGGGAATGGCTCTAAGGTATTTTCAGAAGAAGCTTAAGTAAGTGTTAAGTTAATCTAATATTTTAAGCAGCCTCAAAACACTGGATGTTTGCTTGCTATTAAGTTAACTCTTAGAAATTTATGTGTTTGATTTATAAGATCATTTACAGGCACCATAGCAAAAGGAATTGAAATAACTCCTCAAGTTACACAATAATGATCAAACTGCGGTGTAGTAGAACCTGAATCATCAGGCATGTGTCATTAAACATATCCTTACAATCTGGGAATGTCATTGTTCAAGTTATAGCCAGAAGTTACTCTAAAATCTTGTTTTCAGACTGTAGTATTTTGAGGAAATACAAGCAAAAATATCTCTGCAGAAGAGATGATTAAAAGTAAATATCAAGACAGTTTTCTTCAAAATACTGTGGTTTTAAGGTATTGAAGTATTCAAGAGTGACTGTTCTACTCCCCTTTCCTAACTGAGGGATTGTCGGATATACTCAGTATGGAGTTCTGTCTTTTCACTACTTGTACTGTTTTTTTTTAAGCTTATTTTTAACTCAGATCACTTTTGTATTTAGATTTGTAACAGGGTTACTCAGACAATTGGTTTTGCAAACTGAAAGAGCTGTGAACTGTGACAGACAAGGTGGAGGTGAGAAATTGTTGAGTTTGCTACTGAAGAAATAGATATGGGTATTCCAGCTTCAGTGTACAAAATGAACCCTACCTGATGAAATATGCATGTTTTTGCTCACTGAATGCTATACATGTTTCAGCTCATTCTTCTTAGAACTAGAACCATGATCATTTGCAATTCTTGGCTAAATTTTGTTAAACAAAAAAATCTATTTGTGTGAAATTTTATACCTGTTTCTAGTCTTAGTGACTGTGTACCTTAATATAAAAGTAGGCAGCAAAATATGGAAGTGATTCTAATGAAGAACTTAAAAAAACTTCATTAAATTATTTTAGCCAACCTCATTTTACCTCTCCTTGCCATGATAGTTATAAATTTAAACTACCTACCAGACTAGGTTAAGTAGCTTTTGATGGAGGTCTCCAATATAATTAGCTTGGTCATTATTACAGTGACTCACAGAAACTGGGAAAGTTTGGGCATAAGTGGCAGTAAATGTTACTGGCTAATTTATAGTTCTGAAATGAAAATTAATAAATTAGGGTAAGAGGAAAACTGTTGTGTGGTGCTGCACAAGCTGGAGCAGGATTTTGGGTGGGCTATCATTATGAACAAGCTTTTTTTTCTCCCTCCCCCTCCTAAAACCACCAGAAGATGAACAGTGCATACACACACTTCTCTGAAATTTTGACAGTGGATCAGACTCAGTGGGATGAGTTGGAAATCAGTTGGGTGACTTTTCACATAATTCACTTTTGGCTTTAAGTGAACTATTTCTGATTCTACTAGAGTTAATATCTTTGAAAGTTGTTGCAGTTTGTTTTCCCATTTCTGCATGTGTAACTATATAATTTATTCCCGTCATGTTAGCATACAGGTGAGATCCTGAAGGAATACTGTCTTCTCCAGGTTTAGCCTGGTCTGGATGCTACTTCTACATAATGTCCTTTGGTTCTCTTCTACAGTTTTAGCATGTGACTTCCATGCTTGAGTGCCATAAGACATCTAGGGATCGCTAAAACATTGTGATAGTTCAATTGCTTTGTGCATGCACATTGTTGCAAGCTTTAGGTGCACTGAATAGATGCATTGTGATAGAACTACAGCATGCAATCCCCTTGCTTCCAAGTAGTATCAAGTGATTTGGAACGGGCCAAAAGCACCATGACAGGAGCTTGGAAGACAACAAAAGGGAAGCAAATTACTTCACTGGTTTTGAAGGAGTTTCAAAATTCCAAAGGATTTTAAATTTTTGCTTGTTGAAAAGAAAAATCCCCATCCCAGAATGTTTTACTTGAGTCACAGGTGAGTTTGAAGAAGCTGTCCACTAACTACACTGTCTATGTAGGCTTTGTCTAGCATGGAGGTGAAGGTATTGTAGTAGAGATGTTTTCCATGTTTTAGGGAGTGGGAGGAAGCACAGTATGTTCCATTATTTCCTAATGCAGCCATCTTCGATTGTAAGTACATAAGCAGATTGGAGCACAGAGAAGCACCTGTTCCCTGGCGTTTTCTGGACACTGAGCATCTAAGTGTATACTTTTTGTTGATGGAACAGCAGAGTATCTGTGTACAAGTTCAGACATCTGAATAACTGGCAACTGGGTCTTCTCCCTGTAAAATTGCAGGCATTCCTCTCATATCATACTATCCTCCCTTGCATTCCCTCATGTTGGCTTCAGTCCCTCCCTGAAATCTTCTGTTTCAAGGGCAGACTCTGCCAAAGGTGCATTGGCAAGAAGAGCAAATTCTGCCTCTGAAGAGCTAGTGTCACTCATTAGCATGTGAGAAGAGTGATTGTAAATAAACAACAAATTATGTTGAGTTCTGTGTAGTATTAATTCTAGTAATGTATACAAGGACAGGTGGCTGACAGGATAAGTAGAGGTACCATTGTTGTTTAGCAAGAACTGATCCCTACACCCAGTTAAATGCTTGGCACTTTATCCCAGAAGCCTTATTGTAACAAGAACAACTGATGAAACCTTTATCTTAGTGTTACCTCTAGTGTCCTTGGTTTTTTCAGTTGATCTTATCAGGTGAAAGGGAACCAAGAAAGTACATGTGCCTGCCCTGTAGAATTGTCCAGTATTTAGTTAAATGCTGTTGCCTGTAATGCATTTTGTGATCCCACATTGTATCTTTAATATAAATAAAGGAAATATACAAGACTGTATGTTCCACCACACAGTGCAAACAGGTTGCCCATGAATACTGCAAGTTGAAACCTGTTCTCTTAGAAACTGTAGTTTCATTACCTTGAAAGCAATATAATTTTTCTTTCTTCACAATCATTTTTTTTTAAATGGCTTCGAAACCAAACCACCATGCTTCACGTGGCTATGAAACATTTGTAGTTAGTTTATTCTGCTTCGCAGTGGAAAAAGCTTCAGCTCAGTATTTAAGAGAAGGATATCCTAGTGAATCAGTTTCTTGTGGTATAAGAGCTAGACAGGAAAAAGAGACATATTGTAGTCATATGCCTAAGATAAACTGGAAACTGAAACTGTTGTCTTCTCTAAATTGAGTGCATCTGAAACTTTACTAATACCTTAATTAAGGTATCAAGTCAGCATAACCCGATCTAATTGCTGGCTAGTGAGGTACTGCCTTCTTGCATCCTTATTGCAGCACTTGTTCAATCTCGTGCTGATCTGTCTCGGCGTGCTAAACTGGCAGCAAACTATTCAGTACTTCTGCTGCTTGAGTTA
Source organism: Acropternis orthonyx (assembly GCA_035583155.1). Lineage (NCBI taxonomy): Eukaryota > Metazoa > Chordata > Aves > Passeriformes > Rhinocryptidae > Acropternis > Acropternis orthonyx. The sequence continues at coordinate 24,369,923 of JAWWEU010000158.1, read as the reverse complement.
GTTTTCTCCCAGCACAGCACACTGAAATGTGCCAGTGCAAGGTCACAGGAGAGGTGGAACACAGAGTATGGTATTCTGCAACCATGGCCGAACTCAAATCACCAGCAGTTCCTAAGTGCAAAAATCGCAGTGTTGACAAACCTGGTCTTAAAATACAGGTCATATTGTTTTGTATTGATGCTTGGCCCAGTCTAATTAGCTAATGTAGTGAATATACTAATATTTTGCTTTGAAGCCTCCTTTATAGAGCAATACACTTGTTGAGTTTATAGCCAGAGAGTACCATTAGGCCATGGAGTCTGACCTGTGTAGCACATCATTAAACTTCACTTAGTAACACCAGTATTGAGCCAAAACACTTTTGTCTGACTGAAATATAATTTGCATATCTTCCAGAAGGGCATTCAGGTTTGATTAAGTCATGTGAGCCTGAAGGGGCCGAAGGGCCCCTGGGAAAAATAGCAGGAGGAAGCAGTCAGCTGCCGGAGCTGCCAGAGCAATTAGGCTGGCCTGCAGCCCGGGCCCCATGAAGTACTGAGTTTTCATGGGAAGGAGGGCTTCTGGAAATAGCCTGGTCTCGGACACCTTCCTCAGGCAGGCGGATCCGTGTGTAGTTGGGCTTGCAGTAGAGTGGCCCTTGTGCATGCTCCACACTGCTGCTGCTGAGAGAACAGTTGACTGTGGAGACTGCTTGTGGTGATAGAAGGGCCAAGTGAGAAAGGAATTGTCCTGATAGGGACTAAGGTTGTTTGTTGATAATTTTTGTTTTGTTTTGTTGGAGATCAGAATTTAACAAGACTTACTTGATTTTGAACTGAAATGTATCATTAGCGGCTGGTAAAATCAGAGTCCTGGATATGCAACTACAATCTCAACTTGTGGCAGTCTTTAACAATGTGATTCTCTTCACCTTAAAGAAAATGTTTTTTAAAACTATGTTTTAAAATTAAGATTATGTTCTTTTAAGTGTTTCGTATGTTTAAGTCAATTTCTTATTCTTTTTGATAAGGAGTAAGGAAATTATCACCTTGAGCCTCTCTCTGTGAGGCATATTTTGTAAGCACATGATCATTCTTGCAGTACTTCTGACTCTTTTTCAATCCTCACCGTCATTTCAAAGTTCTGGGTATGTCAAATTGGTCAAGGGCTGGTAACTGGGTCTCTCTACTTGACTACTGTGTTTACTCGGTACTGTGTTATTCTCCTGATTACATTTTTCTGAGCCCTTGTGGTCACCTTCTTCTCCCCTAGTCTTTGTAGAAACTATGTACCCAGGTGGAGCCCTCTACTTTTTTTGTTTCTAGACACAGTGTTTAATATATGAGGATACTCTAAGCCATACCTGTGAGCCAACTATGTCAATGAGGTTTTACCATATTACTACTCATTCTTTTTAAATTTTTACTGTTTCCTGAGTTTGTATGTGGGTCACAAATGAGCTATACTTAATTCTTTTTCTCTTCTAGGCCATTAATTGAAAAATTACTTTCAAATGTAGAACTAAGGGGATATTCTTATGGATCCCAAAAGAAATACATCTCCTAAGTAGTGATTCTTCATCCTTATTTTCAGACATAACAGTTAGGCTGCTAATGTGTTTAGTGGTTGTTTTGAATAATTCATTTTTTTTTAATCACAGCACTGTTCAGTATAAAGTGTAAAGGTCTAACTTATTTGACACTTTCTTACATCTAGACTTCTGTTTGCCTTTGAAAAGATTACTTCATTCACCAAGAAACTTTCTTTCATGTTTGGTAGCTATTAGTAATTAACCATGCAATATTTTCTGTTTGTCTATTTTGTTTGGGAGTACTATGCAAGTGGCCATGGTAGAGGTGCCTAGGTTATCTCAGCCAATGGCAGCACTTTAAGCCTTATTGGGATCCCATCCTTGCACTCTTTGGTATACTGTGTGCTGTTGTTATGTAGGCACTTCAGTCAACATAAGCCCTGATCTTACAGTTTTTAAGTGCCAAAGTGACCAGCTTTTTTCTACTCCTATAAATTTTCCCAGGTGTTTCAGGCTTTGAAAATCACTTCTCAGTAGTGCTAAGAACTAAGTCAGTCAACCCTCTTCAAAACTCTCACAGAAATTATGAACATCTGCTTTTAATTTTTTAATGTTAAGTACCACTCCACTACTGACATCTTTGCAAATTATCATTGAAATGAAAAATGTTTTGGATTATGCAGAAAAAGAAGGATGACATGTATCGTTAAATACAGTGCACGCTTTTTCTGAGCACTACTTTATTTTCCTCCCATGTAGCAAAATGTCAAGAGGACTAACATTATTATAGTTTTCTCCTCATACACCTATCATAATCTTTTCCTTTTTGTCCCCTAATTTTTTTTTTACCAGCTTAATTTTATTTCCCTTCCAAGTTTTCTGCAAATTCCTGCCCTGTCAGCAGGCTTTTTTTCAGATTTTATTATTTATTTTTATATTGCTTAGGAGTCTGTGAAAGATATCTATGCTAATACTAGATGAGTTTTACTTGACTCTTCCAGTTGAAATATATCAGAAAGGTAGTTAAAATACTGTCAGTGTTTGGCAGAGGACTTAATCTCTCCTGCTCTCTGAATTTCATCTTGGGTAGGCTGTGCGCCTCTCGGAAAGGAATATATGTGACATTTTATCCAAATTAAATATAATGCAAAAATTTGTCAATAAAGATGTTTGTCAGCACTGTGACAATGAAATTTGTGTGAAGTATGCAAGAATGGTAAGTGTTATGAAGAAACTAGGAAAAACACAATAATAGCATAATGCTTCAGAATACTCTTTGCATAGTGGAGGAAGTGATGATGTAATTTATACAGACTTAAGGGACTTTTCTGCACATTCCTAATTTTAGCATTTTATGACATTCACAATACTGTATTCCTGTCAAGTTTTTAAATGGCTTTTCCTTGAGTTTTTTTGAGATAAACAACTTCTTACACTATTGAAATAATTGATTAATACTAACTGCTTTCCTATTTCCTGTACTGCCATGTATTCCATGTACTGAACAAATTTCTTAATAGTAAGTTCTTCATTGTTCATTTTATAACTTTACATGAAATTAGATAAAGGCTTGGACAAAGCCTCGATATATTCTTTGCATGACTTCCAAAACATCTGAAGGAATAAACAGGATAAAAAATTTGAGAAACAGGAAATTATAACACAGGATGAAAATTTCAGTGCTTAGGCAATGCTATAAAGTTTCTAAAAAGGTTACTTTCCATAAATGAATTTATCTCTACTCATCCATATTTTACTCTATTGAATGGAAAAATAGATTTTTAAACTGTGAAGATCCAAAAGCAGGTCTTTCAATTTACTCATTAGAGTGGTTTGCTGTAATGCTGTTTGCTGCTCATGAAGTTGAATAATAAGTCTTCTAAATAGCGATAGAAACTGACAGCAAAGGCAAAACACGCCTTAGGTTGGCATGTCAATCTGTCTGTGGGTGGATTTTCAGAATTTTGAACTCTTTAGCTATTAATAACCTGCTTTCTGTAGAGAAATCTAATCTGGTAATTTTAAAATTAATTATCACACTTTCAACCACTAGATAGTCATGAGTAACTCTTTAAAAAAAAAAAACACCAAACCAACAAACCCCAAAACTTCAAAAGGGTATGTACTCCCATTACGAGGAAAGAAAATTGACTTGTCTGTAATACCTTAAGGCAGACATGGCACTTTTGAAAGAGATACACCTTTCCAAGTCAAATACAAATGCATAAGAGAGGGTGGAACTAGCTGCATCTAATGACATTTTTGCCCAGAGCAAGGGATGTTCTAGTGTTGTTTAATAAAATGCAGCCTCTGAATGCTACAAAACAGAGGCTCATACACCATTGCTGAGTACTAAAGTGCCTGGTTAAAGATTCATTTGTCCTTAATTAAGATGACCCTAAATTTCTTCAGATGGTGGCTACTGGAGGATATAATTGAAGGCACCTGGCACTTGTTCACTGACTTGAGCTCAAGATTTTACTCTTGTAAGTGATTCTTCAGGAGATAAATTCGGAATGATTTATCCTTTTAATGCTCTAGCTTTAATAATGATAAGCTATTTCCTTAATGATTTAGAATTGTGTGATGCAGGAGATAGTTAAGCTTACTCTTCAAGAGAGTAATTTCCTGCTTTTACACTAGCATTAACTTTTTTTTTCTTTTTTCTTTTTAAATGGAGATATGGATTTTGGTCATGTTTTCTAATCACAGGTACTATAATTTATTGTCTGCCACTGTCTCTTGTGTGCTGTGGAGGTAGGGACATTTTGTAGGCTGTAGTCTGGGGAAGGTGATGACATTGTAGAAAGAAGAGTTTTCCTGGGAGTCCTATGGCCAGTTGCTCTGCAAGGGGGCTTGCAAGGAAATTCCTTCTTCCCAAGGAAGACAACTGAGCCTGTGCCTAGGTAAGGACTTTTAGGTTGGCACTGGTGAGGGAAAGGAGTAGTTCTTGCCTTTCTCTCTGCTTCTCATTTTCTTCCCTTTCTTTGTGGGGGTGCAGTTGGCTGTGTAGTGAAGACAGCACAGAGCTGATCCAAACAAAAAATAAACTGGAAAAAAGAAATTACTTTTCAGTTTAATTAGTTTCTTGTCATGTTCATAGTGGGGCTGTACAGGCAGCTGTGATGGAATAATTGAGAAGATGGGAATGAAGGGTATGGAGGAGAATAGGACTGCCCTTTTCAGTACATGATCCAGTATGAAATTTATGTTTGTATTACAGCTTTGCTTGATGGTGATATAAAGGGTCTAGCAGGCCAAACTTACTCTTAAAACCATAACTTCTCTTACTCAGAAAACAATTTATATATAACTTCAGATCTCTTGTTTACAACTGTAGCGTAAGCTATCAACAGCTTGCTAAATTTGTCTTGTCTGGCTTTAACTGCATGGTAAAGAGTGGGAGTCAAAGCAGAAGGATGACTAGTATATTGGTTCAAATAACCTTTTACTGAAAACATCCTGGTTGCAGGTGTTTCTAGTGTCTTCCTGAACTTTCCATACAGAAAGTATTATGGGTGCTTCATTGACAGATGTTTGTTCCTCTATGGTACATGTCCTAACCTTTTCTCTGTTTATTGTTCTTCTGTTCAATTCAAAGTTGTCAGAATATTTTTTCTATTTTTTTTCCAAAAGCCCACTGATGTTACAGCCAATGAAGTAGCTTTTTTCTTTTTCCTGACTTTCTCTTGTACATTATAATTTGCTATACATACAGAAAAGAATTTGAAAGAAACTATGCGTGTTTTACTTAAAACATAGATGGTACCAAAGTTGCTTTGACAAGCAACTTTAATATATCTCTGCCCTTCTCAAACTGTGAAAAAGGCTGTAGGGGAACCAAGAAGGTCTGCCAAAACTGTTTAGCCAAATGCCTAAACATATCCTCCAACCATGCTCATAATGCTTGGGCACAGTAGACCCAGACTGAGTCAGACTGACAGTGCTTCTAGAATAATTCTGTTTCAGATGTTAAAATTAGTGGATGGATAATGAAAGCACTTCTGCTGACTGCAAGTACATTGGAATAACAGAACAAAACACACCACTGCAGACAGTCGAGAGACTAACATTAATCAAGCTGTTCACCTGTATTTTGTGTTGAAGCTTCCCAAAACAAAAAAAACCACTGGAAACATTAGTCAGGCTATTACCAGTGGTTTCTTCTTGACAGTACCAGCTCAATTCAGAGCTGGTTAGCCTAGGGATTCTTTCTCTTTGCTAAGTAATGCTATCTCTTGCACTCATCTCCTGAGCATATCCACTTGTATTGAAGTGCCTTCATGTGACAATACTTGAAAGCCTCCTTCAGAATTTGTTGTGCCCTATGTTTTAACTGAGCAGTTTATATTAAAACCATTTCTGCTTCCCTTGCCTGCTCTCTTCTTCCCCTCTTCTCCCTCCTCCTTTTTCCTGAGTAACTGTAGGGTGAGAAAAGAAGCAGTTTTGCATTTCAGTACACTTAATGTAGCCAAAGGTTTGTTCATTGCTGCTTTGTACTTTCAGGCAAACGAGAAAATTTAGATTAATAGGTTGTTTATTCTTTTGCGTGTTCCTCAAATCAAAGGCACTGGATTGCATTATTAAAGCAGTTTTGTGTGGCAGGCTTGGAACTGTCCTCACTGAGCTGTACATGAAGAAAAACGATTGCTTTTCATCCCCCACTCATTATGCAGATTGGCACAGGAACACTGTTAAATGTGGTATCATGTACTATCACTTAAAGACCTTCCTTCTGTACAGCTAATGTTGGGCTTCAATTTCACAGCCTTGAAACAGACAATGAAAACCCTAGAAACAGAAACATATCTATCCCTATGTTTAAAAAATTTAAATATTAACCAGTTTAATAAAGAGGGGTTTTGTTCAGAACACTAGTGACTGTCTGCTTTGCAATGATCTTTTCATTGATAGTTCTATACATTTGTTGATTATCTGCTCAGTTAGCAATAATGCCTGATTTAGGCTTTCAGCAATGATCTACCCAGCCAAATTAATGAGGAAAATTTTCAACATTATTTTGAGACCAGACACATAACTGAAGGGTCTAGCTAGTGTTACTGAAGGATCTGGCTAGTTTGGGAAGCATGACTGTCCCATGGGTGTTCTGTACTGAAGGGGCAGTAGTGTATCTCTGAGTCTCTCATTACATTAGGTACTCTAATTCCTTTTTTATTCTGTGACAGGAGAGTCTCTCTCAATGCAAGGTCTTCTGCCTTCAAAGTAAAAAGTCTGAGGAACGTAATTTAAGAGAAGAGGATGATTGTGCCTGTCTTAGATAAATAGGAGGGAACAAGTTGCTTTGCCTTATAACTCTGGCTAATGTTCAGAGCAAGAAAAGAAAAGTTGTACATTCAGCATTACATTTATCATCTTAAGAAATGGCAAAACCTGGCAACACACCAGCATCACCAGGTGCACAGTGGGAGGTAAGCAGGGAAGTAAGCAGTGTCACAGTTACCAAAATGGCTGAACCTCTGAACTTTCCTTATGTAATAGCTGGTATTCTTCAGTCTCAGACCTGATGCAGGATGGAATAATTCTGATTTTTCTCATTGCATGCTGTGTTCCTGATTTTGCAGTCCCTTTGCCTGAATTAGAACCCTCTTGTTGGTCTGACTGAAATGTAGTTCCTGCACTTATGTTCTCTCTGAGGTACCAGTGCTAAGTTCTCCAAGTCTCCCTAGGGAAAAGTGTTTAAAGAAAACCTTATATGTAGGCTTCTTTATAAGGTATAGTGTCATCTTCCACCTGAGGATCCTGTAGAATTCCTCCAACCACTTCCCTATTCACTTCTCTATGTTAGGTTGCCTCTGTATCACACATCACTGGGGTTTCCTTGCCAGGTAATAAGTATTTTCATTCTCCAAGGAATCTTAACCTTTTCTAGGGAATTGAGAGGGCCAGTACTTTGGTTTTTAGGGTTTTGTTTGTTTGTTTTCCGTCTTTGCAGGGAAAAGCAGTGTATCTTTTCTACCTGAAATATGCAAATGTACTAGTGTCTTGTAACTACTATACCATACTTCTGGGGACAGTATCAATTTTGATCTTTTTATGTTTCAATTCCCTAGATTGTTCATTCATGCCATGTTTTCTATTCCTATTAATATTTACAGGCATTATGAGAGCCAAGTTCATAGAAGAATTACAGATCTCTATTTATAATGTTAGATATCAACTTGTAATAAAGTAAATATAATAAATAAATAAATAAATAAAATAAATCAATTTGTAATAAAATGCCTCAAACATGAATAGTTAGACCACTATATTTTTCTCTTGTTTTCCTAAGCAGGGGAGGAATTGTGACTGGATCCCAGACATCCTATGTGTAGCTAGTGCTGTTTGATCTGACAGCTGAATGTAGCTGAACATTGTCACTTCTTTGAGAAAATAACAGATATTTTTTATCTTTCTGGTTAATCTTTCTAGATACTATTTCACGTGTTTAAATTTACTCCTTAATTCAATGATTATTTTTTTCTTACAGCTTTTGGACATTTTTAAAATCAGATATGGCCATTTGCTGATATGTCATTATCACTAGTCTTGCTTGTATTTGTGACCAGCAGCATTCACACTTACAAATACTAAAATACTGAAAAGATGAAGAATAAATTAGACTTGTTTTATGGAGCATAAGTTCTATCTAGCCAAAACTCTTCTCTCCATATTCCTATTTAGCATCTGAAGGCACATTGTTGTAGCCACAAACTCCACTCCTGCATCTCCACATATTCCTGCTATACAAGGCACTTCCAGTAGTTGTATAGTTTTCTTTTTATTTCCTAATAGATGTAATAGAAAGTATTTTCAGTGCTTCCTTTTAATATCTAGAGTAGTTAACCTTTTTACTCAAACACTGAAATTAGAATCTAATCTGTCTAGCACTGAAAAGCTTTCAAATATGCACTGTATTCAAGGAAAGACTTTAGAGTGATACAGACAGCAATTCAAAACGAAAAGGAAATCAGAAGAAAGGCTCCTTAAATTTCCAAATAATTCACTGATTTGTTATTTCAAACTGCAAAACAATTAATTATCATCTTTTCTTTTGCTGTGGCAGTGGCTGCAGAACTGTGTGTCCTTCATTCAGCAAAAGTCTGTTCTGGTCACAGCTGTGTATACAAAACTGCAAATGAAAATGAGATATACAAATAAAAGCTCTTAGTCTATTTCCCTTTGCAGCACTCATCTGTTTGTTCTTTACCAAACCCCAGAAAACATCCTCCTAAAAGGAAAGGGCAAAAGTAAATAATGAGAAGATTTGGTTTTTTCCCTTGATAAACATGTCAGGCAAAGTGACTTTCCAAACATATTCCATTTCATGGAGATAATTTAGAAACCTTGAACTTCAGCATTGTTTGTTGTCCACAAACATGAATCCTCAAGGCCCCTATTCCTCCTGTTTCCAATTCCAGGAGCTGCTAAGTAAAGTCTTGTTTTGGCACATGGCCCCATGTTCTCAAGTCTAGAGAGTTACTTTCTGTGTTTTTCTAATAATGGAGGAGCTGTCTCTTGCATTTGTCTGCTGAACATATCAGAGCATTCTTGGAGATGGGATATTTTTTACTTTCCCTTGGGATTCCCTGTATGTTAATAATTTTATGTAATCTTGAATCTCTTAAGAGCTAGCACTACTAGTTTTGGAGCACTTAGTACTGCATGTAGGTGGGGATTTGGCACAGCAAAGCCTGAAACAGATCCAGACAGAAGATAACTCATGTGAAAGAGAACTGGAAGGATGGATGCTACCTTTAAATGTGGCATGAAAGTGAGAGAAGTATGAATTAAGACATTTGTATAGCATCCCCTTTTTTTTTACCATCCACTTCACATAAAGTACTACTAGAATGCAGCTACGTCTGATGTAGTGAATTTAGATACAGTTCTTTTGCCAGAAACACCAGGAAGCAATTTTTTTCCCATCAGGGCAGCATTAAGAAACATTATAATTGCATGGAGCAAATAGGTCCTCAGCTTTTATGCTTTGCTTTGAAAGATGCAGCACATTTCCTTTGAGTCAAGAACATATGCTGGAATATGTTACATTTAAGTACTTCTTAAAGCTATACTGCTGTATGATTTGCACCATCTGATTTTCAGACTTGCTCCATAAGTCTCAATATTGAATGGGAAGAGAAGGACAAATGTTGCAGCCAATAAAAGGAACATGTGTTTTCTGAGGCTTCAATGGCTAGGGATGCTTAAAGAGCAGCTTTCATCTTGACTCCTACTCTGAGGATTTATCATACTTGCATTTCCATGATGGTTTTTTTTGCTGAACAGTCAGGATATTGTTGCATAGGAGATGAAAAAATATAAGTGAAACCACAAAGACTACAGTTGTGTTAGAACAATGTAGCTGAGGCCCCAGCTGCGAGTGGAGATTAATACAGCATTACTCACTGTGGATAGCCCATCGCACTGGTTTCATTAAATGGGTTAGTCAGCAGGAACTGTGTTAGGGGGCTTAGGTCTCCTACCATCTTCTGTTCCAAGTAAGGACAGTCCTACGTCTTTTAGAGGTTGTGTTTTGTTTCTTCTTTGTGTTGTCTTCTCAGTAGCCTGCATCGCCGCAGCAATCCATCCAGGAGTTTCCACAGAATACTGATCGTGCTTCCTTTAGGAGAAATCACTTGCACATCATATCTGTCAAAATTATTTTCTCACTATGCTAAGCTATCATCCCACAACTAATCAGTTAAGTGATATTCTTTTTTATTGTTCCTGCCATGAAGATCCTTACAAAGACCTTGAAGAGCCTGACCTCCTTTTGAGGCTGAAAAGGATTACACAACTGAACTCTGTTTTCAGTTTTGCAAGCCAGGATTTCAGTATGGATTCATCTCTACATTTGTCCTCCAGTAGATGGCCTTTTACTCCCCGTTAGAAAGCACTGTGCAGCAACAAGAAAGTGTCCTTTTTTCTTTCCATAACAAGTTGCTCTATTGTCTAGTTTCTTACACTTCCCTGATTACCATAATATATGCATAGCATCAGTGTTAGGGCATAATGCTGGAATATTTAGGGCATTGGCCTGAACTTTCTTCCAGCAAAATATTCCTAACTTGTGCTTCATGGTAGATGGTCCATGTAAGTGTATTTAGCTGTAAAATAGGTGGCATTTAAGTTAAACTTTGACAAAGATGCATGAGGTCCATGAAGAAGTTTCAGGATTAATGGCAGTTTAGAACTTGCTTAAAGAAATGTTTAAATAAATAAAGAGGCTTTGTTTAATTTTCTTATAAATTAATATCTGTGTTAAATTCTTATTAAATGTGTGTTTCTCCATTTGAAATACAGAGAAAACTAACTTATTTCCTTCTCAATCTTTAAAAAATAAATTATTATTTTTTAGGACACACAGCTCACTAGAGTCTTGTAAGAGTTAAAATCAAGAGACGTTACAGAACCTTAGCCAAATGCATACCCTTTAAAAGGGGCAGTTGGATGCCTTGTTGTTTCAGGTTTCTCTTAGTGCATTCATTCTGTTCTGCATTCAGACCAGTTCTGTAGCGGTGGTCATTTATAATCATTAATCTAGCTCATTGATATTGTAATGGGCTCCAAACATTCTCTGTGGAGCTTACATGCTTCACTGCATTTCTTTCTAAATAACTAATGATGACTTCTTCAGTCTTGTCATTAACCAGATTACCTTTTTCCAGCCAGTTCTCATATTGATTTGTGGTTCATTTTCTTTTTAATTTTTCACACTCATGAAAGAGACTCAATATTGGTGATTTCAAGAGCATTTTATCTGCCTGAACAACACTGCCCAAGCAAAGGTCCAGATAACCATACTTATTTTTATGAATAGAGGCTTTAACTGTTGACTTAGAGGCTACTAAAAACTATGCCCTTTCCTTTCAGACAGGTTTTCTAGGCACTGTAATTTGTGAAAGAAAATTGGAGAAAACTAGCCAGCAGTCTGGGTGCTTGAGATTATACTTCACAGAGTGTACGTGAACTTACACATAAATGTACTGTACAGTAAAGTCAAGGAATGGCCAGGACTATGAATGACTTTCAGTTCTTGGAAGATTCACATTGAAGTCGGGTAGTGAAATTGTTCTAGGTGTACACAAGTGCAGGAAAAGATGTGCTAGACCTTCAGTGCTTTGTGGCTCACAACCAGCTTCTTGAGTTTCAACCACAGTTGACTGCTTTGTGTAATTGCACACTGGTGTTACTTTGGTGGCATGGGGGATTCTCCATTCTTCACATGCCTGAACTTGACTCTTTCATAGTTGGGCTCATGATGGACATGTTTCAGAGAAGCAGTATCAGTGTGCCTGCTGTGATGACAGCTGTTAGTGAAGGTGCAGTTAACTGTTCAAAACTTTGCAGTGGATTAGTCAAGAGCTGATGTGGGGCAGGGACAGGGAAGAGACACAAGGCTATCCCTGATCATGTTATAAATTAAGCTGAAATGATTTGTTTCTCTTCTGTTGTGTGCTTGGAGCAGCTGCACTGTTCCTTGAACACTTCTTCCAAAGCAGTTGTTCAAAGAGTAAAGTCTAAAACATTTCTGGTTTAGTCATTGTTATGAGAAAATTGCTGACTGCTGCACCCTGTGCTTTTACATGCCATGTTGTGCCATATGATGCCATATGAACACATGAGAGATTCAGGGTATTTGAAAATACCTTATTCTACTGGAACTGGTTCACTGGAACCTTTCACTGGTGTTTCCTGGAAAAGTAAGCTAGAAAGAAACTGGAAGTCAAGGAGATCTTTGATCTGAGATTGCTACAGCAACCTCCAGCATTTCCATAGTTCATTGTGTGCCCTCCCTATCCTCTACCTCCTTTTCGTTTTAGGTCAATGTCATAGATTTCTTCTGCTCCCTTGACCCTGTGTGCACAACACAGATGAGCTGTCTGCCAGCTAACTGTGTTTCTTGGGGCTCTGAAAGCAGAAAGGAAATACCAAGCAGCAATTGAAGACTGGCCATAATCCCATGTTGTCCTAGTACATATCTGAGGGGGGAGGGATTGTATGTAAGGTCCTTCGTTGAATGAGATACAGCTGCATACCACCTGCCCATTTACTCTGTCCGTCTCGTGACGTGTAGCTATGAATTCTTCAGTTGTTTTGAAGATCTTAAACTTAATGACAACTTGTTTTCTTGAATAGAGGACTGATCCACATCTTGTCTAAAGATTACTGCTGCTGTTTGAGAGTTAGGGGGAAATGTTGATGGTCCCCATTGGTGAAGTGGTGCTGACATTCCTGTACTTCACTATTAAGAGTGCTGTGGGTCCTGTTTCAAGTGGCTGAGCAGTCTGCCCCCCAGATGGCCAGAACTCCAACAGGAATGTTTTCTGCTTATTGTTTACAAGACAAATTAGCTCTGGCATTGGATTGATTATTTTCTTAATGAGTTACTGAAAACTTCTCAAAGTGAGGAAAAGTCAACAAGATAAAAGCAGTCTAAATCACCTATTGCTGGGGAGATCTGCTAGTTACATCTTTGGTAACATTACAGTGAAAGGAAAAATTAATTTCATAGTGGACACATAAAAAATTGTCAAATGTTACAGCATTTTAGTTATAAATTACTCTCACTCTGAAATGGTACCTTATTTCTAGTTTTCCAGTTTATCCGTCTTAAAAGTCAGTCTTGTCCTGTGTTGTTTTGATTTGAGTTTGCTATGTCTCTGAAACTTGATGGGTAGTTTTTCATTCTCATACTGTAGTCCATAAAACTAGCCTCTTTGCTTCAGGCCTGTGTCCTGTGGAAAAAGCTAAATGTCCTTTTGGATCATACTCAGTGAGCTGAATATATCTTTAGGATTATATGTGCTTTGGAATATGCCTGGCATTATCTTTGTAAATATTAAAGAAAGCTGCATGGAGCAAATTGGGTGTCCATTTAAACCACCATCTGGTTGCTGTAGTCAAGTGTATTGGAAAATTTAAACCAGGCTCTTTTGTTTGTCATCTTCTGCCTTCTTTTTCTACTTCTGGAAATACTGGCAGAAGTCATGGCTGCTTCTCCTTTCTTATTGTTTGGTGTCCTTGCACTTCAGGAACTCCGAATTCTTTAAGCCCTGACTTCATTCAAAGTCCCATGCTAGAATTAAAACAAGATATTAAAGAGTTCACATCATCTTTAGTGTTGCATTAGGTATAGTGTTAAGGTTTCCAAAGGAAGTGGAAGGTTCGAACTTGAGTCATGTTTCAGACTGTCTGTGGATTCAGGAAGATCACACTACATCAGTTAAACTCTTCCAGTACTGGAATGTTTTCTTTACAACCATGAGAGCTGAAAACTTCTATGTTTCTAATGAAAGTTTAAATTTTTCAGTTTGTGGATGTGCGATGTTAGCCACATAAGCACGCCAAATGATAGCTTTGGACTGTACCTTTGGCACAGCCCATGGTGCCCTGAGTAACATTCACTCAAAGCTGAAGTAATGCTGCCACATGAAACACTTCATACTAAAGGATAATTATGGGGAATTTGAAAGGGAGGATGATTAACATTTGTATAAACAGCAGGATTCTGGATTTTGGAGATAGAATTAGATCAGTTCTGTATAAATTCATTTTTTGTTTTTGTTTATCTGGCAAGTGGTTTGTTGACCAAAGGACTCAAGATCAAAGTGCAGAAAAACAATCACACCATCTAGAAGATTTTTACTCTCGTAAAAACCTTTAGCTCTCTCAAAATAGGGTGCTACGAGCTTTGCCTATAATTGATCCATTTCTCAGTGAATTCACTTCATATGAACTGTCCAGGCTACCTCCAGAACAAATGAGTTCGTTCTTCAAATCAGCTGCAGATGAATCTTTTCCTTCTTACCCGAATGCCTCAAAACTAGCTTTCTGTGCTAATCCCCTCTCCCCGTTCTCTCTTGCAGCACTCCCCCAGCAAATCTTTTTAGCTCAGTCTGCTTAGCTCTCCACTATATTTGTCCTGAGTCTGACACAGGTTGTTCCAGGCAAATCTCACTAAATCTCTCACACTCTTTGTTTTTTCACATCATAAGCTGTGTCTTTCTACCCATTGTCAACAGGAGTCACCTATCTAAGTCCGCAGTTTGCAGCCATGCTCCTTTTGTAGAGTGCAGAACATCTTGTTTGTGAGGATTAGTTGCCTGCAGCAGCACCCTTACATCTGGCAGGATTTTGCTAGTATTCTCACTGGTCAGGAGAGGCAATCCAGGGTGCACCCAGTACTGTGGGTACCCTTCTACATCCCACACACAAATCCCCCCTCCCCTCCATCCTGAGCCAAACTGTAGTAATTGTGCATTCCTCAGTTACCTGGTCTGCTTTTGATGTCATGTCATGTCAGACACAAAGGCTTCTGGGCTCCTTTCCTGAAGATGTCCCAGGATTCCGTCTGGGAGGACCTAAATGGTATCAGTGGAAGGAGTAGGTTTGTGAATAACCTGAACTCTCCTGCCTGTTCTGATAGTGAGGATGTCAAAAGTTCTGTCTTATGTGTGTCTGATACCAGAGTGTTCACAAACCATCATAGCAGGTATGGTGCAAGGACAGCCAATAAAGCTGAACCTGCTTTTCATTAGGAGGATCCTTAATCCTATGACATTGCCTTGCATACATCCTGGACTTTAAGGATTAAAACATCTTAAGCAGAGAACTACTTAAGCCCATCTAACAGTTTTTCTCTGCTGAGGAGGGGAGACTCTGCTGTGCTTACCCACATCTTTCCCTCTTCCTGCACCTGGCTCTGCGCTTCCATAGTTTGCTTTGTATGAGCTTTCATCAGATATTTCTGAGAGTCAGTCCAATTCACTGGCCCAGGGAAAAGGCTGAATTTCCTCAGCAAGAGGCCTGCTGAGTATCAGAGCTGGCATAAGGTGTGGTTCAGAACCATGTGGCCAGCAACAAGTGAAGGGAAAGAAAAAAAGAGAAGTGAGACCTGTCCCTTTCAGCAGGAGTAAGGTTTTAGGTTGCCTTAACTGCATGTTGATCTTCACCATCAGGAAGACAGTTAATGCATCCAGTTATTAAAACTAAGAAGATAATGTTGCTAGTATACAAGATGGAGCCAGACATTGGTACAAAGCCGCAGTATTTAAAGCTACTTATGTCCAAGACTCTGTGTAAAGAACAGATTCTTATGCTGATTCATGAAACTGACGTTACCATTATCCTCTTTAAATTATTCACTAGAAACCAGTGCTTTAAAAAGTTGTTTTTTATCTAACCTGGTAGCAATCTTTGGCTTTTAGAGCATTTTCCTATAGCTTAAAAGTGGTAAATGAGTCTTGCTCAGTTTTCTTCTGGTTTTCCTATGCACTTAAGAAAGACTATGATTTAAGGACTGTGGAAACTGTCTGTACACTTCAAGAGCAGAATGAATCCTGTGGTACACATCTTACATCAATATGCTTACACAACTTAAGAAGAAAGTGTGTGACTTTATTCTTTATTGTGTACTTTAGCTTTATTTGAGCTTCCATCTCAAACTATGGGATAATTATGAGACCTCCTCCTTTGTTTTTTTGTTTTTAATTAAGAAAATACATTTTTAATATTAGACAAATGCACATTCTGGGTTTGGTTTCTATTTATATCTCTTCTTATCAGCTGAAAAAGTGAATTAGTAAGAGAAACAGTCCTTGCATGTTTTTGTTTTGGTTCAAATTCTTATTTAAACAGCCATTCTCTCAGGAACAGATCTTCTTCATGATAGGTCATAAAATCTCCCAGTACAAAATTTTATGAATAATTAATTGAAAAGGAATTATTTTTATTTTTAGAGTAGAAAGTGTTATGAGAAAGAAATGGGGGGTGTGCACAGTTGTATATTGCTGTTTAGGTCCTACTTATGGATTAATTTTCCTAGAATTCTTGGCTTTCTGTTTGCTATAAGTACTAGATGTATGGAG
Source organism: Acropternis orthonyx (assembly GCA_035583155.1). Lineage (NCBI taxonomy): Eukaryota > Metazoa > Chordata > Aves > Passeriformes > Rhinocryptidae > Acropternis > Acropternis orthonyx. The sequence continues at coordinate 24,353,540 of JAWWEU010000158.1, read as the reverse complement.
GAAATCAGGCTAGAGGTATCTTGTTGAACAAGGCATGTGCAGAGCTTAGCCTACTAGCCAGGTGTTCATTGTGAAGGTGCAGTATTACCAATACTCATTTTTATGTTCATTTTTTCATAAAATTGTAGCTCCTGTAGACAGCATAAGAACATACACAGTTTTATTTTTAGGGGCTTTTGTTTGGTTTTGTTCTTTTCTACAAGGTTGCAATCTTGCAGAGATATAGAAAGAATCCTAAGAATGTGATACTCACTTATATCAGAAAACACTAAAAAACTAAAGGGCAGGAAAGACTCTTCCAACACTTAAAGAAAAATAAATTAGGCTGTTCTCTGTTCCATTTCCAGGAGACTGATTTACAGCTCTATGACTTTATGACTCTTGAATGACTTCATGCCTGTGGTAGAAAAGCAACCTGTGGAAATTGTGTGTCCTACCATAATTCAAAGTGGACAGCTACACTGCCCAGGGCTCCAGCCTGCTTGGATACTGGTTGTACATAAAAAATGATGGCACTAGGGAGCTTTAATGTGTATTCATCAAGGCAGTCCTTGTGTTTCTGGAAAGTTACTAATGTGACTTTTTGGGGTAGATTTCATACACCAGCTGCAGTAAATATTCTCCCACTGCTCTGGGCATTTTTATAGCTGTCACAGTGTTGTGACAACATTGTAGATAGCTATTTCTTGTGCTGAAAGCAGCCTAGATACAGCAGCAATGTAGGCTAAGTCCTAAATATTTATTGGCTTCCTGGGTAGATTTTGCAGCCTTCACTGAGCTCCAGCCTTCTGTGGTTAGGATGCTGTCACTGTCAAAGATAACTAGTTTTAAGATAGCTCAGGTGTGTCCACACTTCATTCACTTACTGACAGTAGCATAAACACATAATGTAGCATTCCTGGAGTTTGCATCCCTTTGGGTCAGGTGCCATCTGTCAGCCACATACAAACCAGAAACGAAGCATAAAAACCAGGTTACTATGTGCTTTAAAAGCCAGGGAAATACAAAACAGCTGCCTTCATGTTTCTGAAAGGTAGGCCATTTTTATCCAGAAATGATACCTTCTAAGACTGTACCACATGGACAGTCTTTCTCCACTATACCTCTGAAACATGAGAAAGAGTCTGCCTCAGGCACTAGAAGACAATAAAGTACTCACAGGACAATTAGATCTGTAGGAAAGAGTTTGGATTTTGCTAGTGGCACAGTAGCAGCAGCAGTACAGGCTGGGCAAGTGTTTGAAGACCAGTATAGCAGAAATTACGCTGAACAGTCAAAAGTACTTCCTGTTAAGCCTCCCAGCTCCTTCTTAGTGAGCTGTTTTGTTTTAAAATGACTTTGGAATTAGTTATTAGCTGCTTTGCAGTGGAAGACCAAAGTGTTAGTTCAGCTGCAAGTGAACATGGTTAACATGAAGACTGCAATCTCCTTTCTTAAGCACATGGTATGACCAAGTTTGTTCTGCTGTAAGGGCATGGTAGAGTGTGTATAGCTCATTGCCCTGTGCTGTGGGGTCAGATTTAAACACTCCGTGATTTGCTTCATTTGTTACTGGAACTTGAGATGCAGTAATTTGTGGTAGCAACCAAAGTAGCAGTTGTGGATTCCCGTTTTCACTCATTCTGACTGGTACCTTCCTTCTTTCCTTTCTTTCTTCATCATGCAACATTGAACACTATTTACTCAGCTGTGGCCTGGAGACAGGAAGGAGCAACGTGGTCATGCACCAAAACTACCCTTGTTTATTCCAAGCAGCTCTTGGCAGACAATGTGGTGCATGGGCAAATGTAATTTTCGGCATGGTCTTCACTGACCTTGCTGTAGGGCATAGGAAAACAGTCATCACAGCAAACTGTAGACACCTCCTAAGGTCTGCGGTGATCCCACTTCCTGTGTAATAGGTACCCAACTATGGTCTGAGAAATTGATATGATTTGTTGGTCAGGCGCCTGGGTTGTCTACAGGCTGAGCTGTGTTATGGCCTTAAAGAGTCTGCCTGTGTTCTTCAGTGAATATCGTGGTGCCATTTCGCCAGGCGTAAGAAGAAAAGGCCTTCTTTCTTTAGAGAAGGAACTTCTCTGCACCACTTCAGCTTTGTGTGCAGTTCCCATCTAAATAGACCATTTGCTCAAAGACTGAAACTATGATTAATTACACTTTTATTGACAATGAATTTAATTCTCTAATGTGCTGATTGCAGAGGATCTCTGCCACCCTTCCCCAAAGTCTTTTTGAGCAGACTTCTACTTTTGTTCTATGTTGTTTTGTGATAGAGGAGTAAGGATGATGCTGTGACTTGGTATGAAGAGAGAAAAGGAAAAGCATAAATAATTATAAGTTTCAAAAGCATGTTATTTCCAGCAAGTGAGAGGTCTCTATTTATGCTTCAAAATTAAAGCTTGCTTAGGGCCTGTTAACTTCTCAAGCTGCTTTTGTCTATCAACCACATAGGGACTGAGAACAAAGTGCAACTTTCCTGTAAACCTCATCCTTCAAAAAAAAACCTTGGGGGGGAGAAAAGAGGAGGCTGAAAATCAAAAATAATGAAAAGGGGTTTTACTGATTAAAGTGGGCAGATTATCATCCTAGAGACTGTCCGTTCTGAATGCATGAAGGATGCTTTGTACACTGCTGGACACCACAGTGTGAAAATCTAAAGGGGGTCAAAGCAGACCAACAGATATGACTGGGCTAGGAGGTAGAGGGTAAGGTGTAAACAGATTTAACTTTACATAAATGTAGTTACCCATTAAATAGACTGAATAAAATAGTGTATGAAGAAAGGGTTATTATAATGATCTGTTGACAAATGAAAGAAAAAATAATGAAGAGCAAGAGCTGTAAGGATGCATAAACAGGAAGTTGAACTTAAGCAAAAAAAACAAAAAGGAAATTGAGACTTGCTTAAAGCTTCCAAATGGTGTGACTCCTTCAGACCAACATTTTTACACCTTTTTAGCAAAGTTCAGAAGTTCAGCTTCAAAGCTCAGCATTATTCACAGCTAGATTTAAAAAGCCTTGAAAAGTAAAAGGTCCATACTGCCCTGTTAAATTATGAGAAAGTGTCTGTTTCAAAAAGATCTTTTTTTCTGCCTGTAACCTGATTCCTATGCTGGGCTTGTAGAAGGTCACAGAATCACGGAATAGGTCTGGCTGGAAGAGACCACAGTAGGTCATGTGGTCCAACTTCCTGTTCAAGCACGGTCATCTCAGAGCACATTGCACAGGACTGCATCCAGATGGTTCTTGAGTATCTCCAGTGAGTGAGGCTCCACAGCCTCTCTGGGCAGTCTGTTCCTCTTCCTCATATTCAGGTGGAACTTGCTGTGTTTCATTCTCTGCCCATTGTCTCTTGTCCCGTTGCTCTGCACCATCAAGAAGAGCCTGGATCCATCCTCTTGACACCCTCCCTGCAGATACTAATAGGCACTGATGAGGTGCTCCCTCAGTCATCTCTTCTCAAGGCTGTACAGGCCCAATCTCTCAGCCTGTGCTTGTAACAGAGATGGTCCAGTCTTCTTCGTAACCCTCCACTGGACTCACTCCAACAGCTCCATATGTCTTTTGTACTCAGGAGCCCAGCACTGGACACAATATTCCAGGTGCCACCTCACCAAGCCTGAGTAGAGGGGCAGGATCACCTCCCTTCACCTTCTGGCAGTGCTCTCCCTAATGCTCCCCAGGATACCATTGGACTTCTTGGCCACAGGGTCACACTGCTGGCTCATGAACAGCTCGTTTTCCACCAGGACCTCCTTGTCCTTCTCCACAGAGCTTGTCAGCCCCCAGCCTGTACTGGTGCAGGGGCTTATTATTCCCCAGGTGCATGAACCTGCATTTACCTGTATCAAATTTCTTCTCTGCTCATCTCCAACCTGTTGAGGGGCTAAAGGGCTGCACAGCCCTCTGGGGTATTGGCCACTCCCAGCTTTTTGTCATCAGTGAACTTGCTGAGGAAGCACTCTGTCCATTCATCCAAGTCATTGATGAATACATTTAACAATATTGGGCCCAGTATTGAACCTTAGGGGACATGAAACTTTCATGTATCTGACCTGACCAGATAGTTTTCTTAAGAACTCAAGACATAAAACTTGGTGATAGTTTTCTTTATGACTGTTGAGTTAAAAACGTAATAGAGAAAAAAATTTTCTTTCCTCTATGTTGTGTCATGAAAAAGAAATAGTGAGCTGAAAATTCAAAATATGCATCCTCCTGCTTATGATAATTGGAACTTTTTCAATAAGATCATTTTGCAGTTATACATAAAACTTGCTGATACTTTTCTTGAGGACATTCAAGGAACTGATTAGCTAACATTGCACTGGATACGATCATTAACCCAAGGTCAGATATACTTGGACTGAAGGACCAAGGTAGTATCTACAACAGAGAACAACCTCTGATTTGTCCTTTAGAAAGAAATGACAATACAAACAAGTTACGTACGCTCCAGACACCTGTTATTTCAGTGCATTCAAATAAATGTAATTCAGTTCAGCATTCAGGTTTTGGAAGGAGAGAGATTCTGATATATTTATCCCTACAACAGAATATGTTGCATTGCACAGATCCCTGCTATGGTATTGTAGTTCTGCACAGCCTGGGTCTTTTGTGTGTTATAGCAGATATCTGACTGCAGAGTTGGCTTTTCCAGACAGAGCAAAAACACCTGTCATACCATGGCCCTAAACCCAAGGTGCTTCATTAGAAAGAAGGTCCTCTCAAGAGCAGTGCAAAGTATAGTACTCTAGAGAGTGTCTATAATGGATGTCAAAGTGTCTGACAACAGTGCCTTTCAGCTGTAGGCTCCCTTAACTGAAGAGAGAAATCATTGCTCTTGCTTCTCTTTCCTCCATTTCCTTGGCTAATAATGTAAGTGAAGGAAAAATCTAACCTGATTTGCCTGGGTTGGATGTTGCAGTGAAATGTCCCTTTGATACTGCTTACCTGCCTCTTGAAATACCTGATAAAGGGGTAATATTTTCCCTTTCTCTTGCTTTCGTTTAACTGCAAGGCTTTGAGGAGTTGTGGAGTTAGGGAGAAGCCCTCATCCACAAGGGCTCAGTATTGGGCCAGTCCTGCTTAATCTCTTTACAAATGATCTGAGCAAGGAGATTAAGTGGTCCCTCAGTCAGTTTGCAGATGACACCAAGCTGGGCAGAAAGGTTGATCTGCTGGAGGGTAGGAAGGCTCTACAGAGGGATCTGGACAGGTGAGATTGATGGGCAAAATACCGGGTCCTGCCCTTGGATTACAACAACCCCAGGTAGCACTATAGCCTGAGAGAAGAGTGGCTGGAAAGCTGCCTGGTGGAAAAGGACCTGGGGATGCTGGTGCACGGTAGCTGAACACAAGCCAGCAGTGTGCCCAGGTGGCCAAGAAGGCCAGTGGCATCCTGGCTTGTGTCAGAAACAGTGTGGCCAGCAGGACCAGGGCAGTGATTGTCCCACTGTAGTCGGCACTGGTGAGTCCTCACCTCCAATCCTGTGTCCAGTTCTGGGCCCCTCACTACCAGAAGAACACTGAGGTGCTGGAGCATATCCAGAGAAGGGCAATGGAGCTGGTGAACGGTCTGGAGCACAAATCTTAGGAGAAGTGGCTGAGGAAGCTGGGGTGGTTTTCGTGGAAAAGAAGAGACTCAGGGGAGACCTTATTGCTCTCTTCAAGTACCTGAAGGGAAGTTGCAGTGAGGTGGATATCAGTCTCTCCTCCATCATAACAAGTGACAGAACGAGAGGAAATGGCCTCAAGTTGCATGAAGGAAGGTTTAGATTGAATATTGGGAAAAATTTCTTCACTGAAAGGGTTGTCAAGCATTGGAATGGGCTGCCCACAGAAGTGGTGGAATCACCATCCCTGGAAATGTTCAAAAAATGTGTAGATGTGGTGCTTAGGGACACGGTTTAATGGTGGACTTGGCAGTGTTGGGTTAATGTTTGGACCTGATAATCTTAAGGATCTTTTCCAACCTTAATGATTCTATGACTTTAAGTTGTGGCTGTCATCTAGAACAAAGCTGATTATTTGGATGAGAGCCTAATGAAGATTAAGGTATGTTTGTGGCAAAAGAACTTATGCTCTGTACCTCAGTGCTAATGCCTGTGCCCTTGCAATCCCCTCCCTGACTACTGCTTGGCTCTGCTTCCACCCCTGGCTCTTTCTTCCATACTTTGCATTCTTCTGTACATAGAAGTACTGCAAAATTGCTGCTGTTCAGCTAGTCTTCTCCTTAACTCCAGTCCACAGCCTTTTGGACTATGAACATACAATCATGTAAGGCTTTTTGACATCAGTATGTTTCCATTCCCATGGGATCCTGTAAGCTTCCCTAAGAGTCAACTCTTTTAGACTCTTGTCTGCTGAACCACAGAGGCCCTTCTTGACCAGTCTTTCACAAAGCTGCTCTATAAAACAGGAATCATTTGATTGGTTTCCTTGTGGTTTTTGGATCTTTGTTCTGTGCTTCCTATAATACAGTGACCAGATTTGTACACATTATTCCAAAAGAGACCATCCAGCTGCCTTACTGAATGCCAAAGTAATAACGTCTGTGGTTTATACTCTGTAGCCTTCCATACACAACCCAAAAACCTTGTTTGCCTTTGTTACTGCTGCCAGATGTTCTGTGGATGATTTTCAAGCGTATTGTGGGGAATGTCACCATGCCAGTGAATTTCAGCAAATTTAAGCAACTTTGAAATTATTTCTTTTTCCACATAGTTATTCAAGTCAAGCCAAACTGTGTTCTCACTTGAAACTGCCCTGTTTTGGTTACCTCTTTTTCACACTGAATCACTACCTGTTACTAGTTTCTCTGCAGGAGCCTCTTCAATAGGATCTCCCCTTCACCAGGCCTCTTTCAGATTGTCTTTGCTGGAAACTCCATCTGAAGAGCCCAGCTCTGAGAGTCTAGGGAGAAGTTATATTATCATTAGTACCCAGACTGCTTGAATCGAGAGTAAAGGGAATATGAGTTTTTTTTTCGTAGAGAGAAAGCAAAGGGAGGGAACAGCTTGTAAAAGAATTATGATGTTCTCACCTCTCTTTTCCTGCAGATTTGCTGACGGCACAGGAATACCACTGCCTGCTGCAGCTGCTTTGCCCTGACTTCCCAATGGAACTCACTCAGAAAGCAGCAAGGTGGGGCCTCATACTCTCTTTAAAGACAAGATTAATCCTACATGAATGGACTAAAGAACTAGATCTGTGGGTAAAGTTATGAGCAGGGACCTTCAGCTTTTAAGGTTTTGGGGGAAAGAGACACCATATTTTGAGGTTAAGAACAGGGTGTTTTTCTAGCAATGCAAAAGAGTATATATTTAAGATATACAGAGACAGAAATATCAGTGCAGAATCCTGATAAAAGAATGTTAGCCAATTTGTTTTTAACTGACATGATTTTTAAACTCTTATTTAAAATACTGTTTACCATTCTTAAAATGTGTTCCCTCTTGCCCCAGCCTCCTATGGTTGATCACATTTAAATGGTACTAACCTCTGAAGGATTGCCAGTGTTTTAAAGTACATTTGGTAAGAACATGGTAGCTAATCTGTTTGAAATTTTATTTTAATCTAGACAAGGCAAAAAGCAAGTAGTTGGCTCAGGGCACTGATAATGTGATAGGGATTTTTTTACTGATTGTGCTTGCTGGTTCCAGTCCAGCCCAGGCAGTTGATTATTAACTATCTGATAGTGAAAATGTAATAAGGTACACGCATCTATTGTGTGTTGGGGGGTCAGTTCAGATCTCAGTGGGAGTGTGTGCACTCACACATACATATATGATCACAGCAAGGTTACTGTATACGTGCCATCTCAGTAGAGGGGGCACGGAAATTTAACTTTTTTCATGGTCCTAAATATGACAATTAGAAATAGAGTCCCAACACATGATCAGGATATTAGCTGCTGTCTGTGTTGTTTATGGCCTAAATAATGAAAAGGTCCAATTTTTCTCTATGTCAATCTGTAATCTTTCTTTAGCATCAGAGTGTCATGAAAATTATAATAAGAAAGGAAAGTGGAAAAAAAAAGTGTTATCTATCTGCTAGTGTGTCCACTTAGCTGATTCTCTGAATTCTTCCCTGGCTTCTATATGTTGCTATCCAAAGTGAACAGTTTAAGCTGTGTTGGTTCAATTAAAACTAAAATTTGAGCATCACTTTTCCCTCCAGCTCATCAGTGGGCTGTTGGAGTTCAGTTGCTCGGCCCCCAGTGCCAGACTAAGAAAGAATGCAAACCCTGTAGCAGGGATATATCTGCTGCTTCCTTTCATGGAGATACACAAACACGTCCTATGTGGTGGTGTGTGTTTCATAGGGCTCCAGCTGAGCTGAGCAGGAATTTAGACGGTGCATGCAGCGAAGGAGACTTCAGCATATCTACACATGTTCTAGTGTTTGTGTCAAGGAATTTAATCCACAAGGCTGTTGTAAACTAGAGGCCCCATTCAGGGGCCTGCTGCACTGCTGTGCATGTGCCATAGAAACAGACAAGCCAGCTTTGGGAGCAGGTGTTGGAGAGAAAGGAGATCCCTGTCAGAGGCACCCAGGCTCAGGTGGGGATGACCTCACTCCCACTTTTGGCTGGCTAGAGATTTACTTATACATTGCTATTATTCTATTACAAGCTAATCTATTTGAACAATTTTAATAAAACTTGACATATTTCTAAACCATTTTGCTCTTTGCTTACAACTGTTGCTCGCTCTCTTGTCCATTTTCTGGTCTAGAGCTCCCATTGTTCTCCTTGGTATCTGCCAGTTAGAAGGGTGAACACTGCAGGCCATCTTAGAGCACCAGTTGATCGAGTCCCGCAAAGCATGACTGTCACATGCAAACCTAATGACAATGTTCCTCCTTCAGTCTGCACACCCCTGATGGTTTTGTTGCTAGTTTTCTTGGGAGAGGAATTAAAGTAGCAGTGGGAGCAGCCACAGCATTCACTGATGAAGCCAGGACCTGCATAATTACTGGCGCTCTTGGGAAGAGGGCAGTCACAGTTGTAGTCTCTGTGCTGCATGACTGAGATGATCTCACAGCACGGTGCAGTCCTCTTGTCCACGAGCTGTTGCTATGCACTGATAACAAACACTGGGACTTAGATCAGGAAACATCAGAACATAAGAACAGAGGCTACAACAGTATAGGTTTTATTCACATGACACCAGAGAGCTCCATTTTTCTGTTCCAGGTGCTACACAAATGCAGAAGTCATACCCAAAAAAAGAACCAGGCTGTCTGTGTCTGTGAGATTTCTTCAATGTTTATTTCTTCAAAGAATTATAGCCATTAGCAGATTAAAGATTTTAATCTACAGAGATACCTTTGATCTTCAGAGGCACCTTTTGGCTTTCTGAATCTTGAATTTGCAGAAGGACAGAAAATTAAGGGATTTTCCTGGTTTGATGCCATGATTTCAAGATCTGTACCTGAGCACTGACTTGTGTAAGAGAAACACAAGGAAGTCACTGCCCCCATTTAAGCAGCGGGACCAGAGTAGTTCATGGCTCCTGTGCTGTTTTATGTGGTGTGGGAGCTCATGTTGCACTGATCAGTGCTAATGGAACTGGGGCTTGCAGTTCAGTACCCCTATTGTTAAAAGATTGCCTGAGAGTGCAGATCTTGCCCTTTCTGTATGTTTTGCTTATTTTTGCCTCCGTGTATTAGTAAATAAACCAAGTCCCTGAAGACTCATTTGAGCCAACTTGGCCTTAAAACAGGTTGTGTTGGTTAGCCTTTAACAGTACCAGAAAATGGTAAAAGTCTTTTCAACTTGCCTGGCCTAGAGTTTTTCCTTGGGACATCCTGTCTAGTCTGGATTTCTGAGATTTTAACCACAATCAGTAGACCATAAAGTTTCCCCACTGGCACAATAGCAAGGCTTTCCTGCCAGCCAAACCCGCTTGAACCCTGAAAGACTACTACACCCTTTACCAGAGTCCCTCAAGTGTAGGCATTTTTTTTCAGTCCTTTCCAAAGTTCCTCCTTGATTTTCATTATTCATTGAGTGCCAACTAACTAACTTTACTAACTTTGTAAATACATCTGTGCCCTGAGGGCTTAAAGTCTAAATTGGACATAAAAGAATGAAAAAAAAAATCCCTTGAAATATGAGACACCTGGTGAACTCTCTTGAGTTGCACTTCAGACTTTCAAACTTTGTCCTCAATTTTGGTCCTGCTGTCTAGGTTACAGTCCTTAGCTAGGATTTTCTCCTTGCCAGATATTTCAGGGAAGAGGTGCAGATATGTTGCATATGATGCTCTCCCAGCTTTCTTGAGAACTCTTTCAACTGGCTATGTGGGGAAATAGCCAGCTGCAGTCAATCTCCTCATAAATGATTGTATTGGATTTAAAGACTCCTCAACATTTCCGGCATGCAAACTCCTGGGCCAAGTGGAGTCAGTAACCCAGCATCAGAGTGCACCTGCTTCTGTTTAGATGCTCCTCCATCACATATGTGCTGCGCAGTCTTCCTTAGAGGCTGCTTGCTGTCTTTAACAGCAAAATGGCCCCTCAAATTCTTGAACTTCTGCCTGCTTCCTCATGCCCTCCTCTAAGTAAGAGCCTGGGACTTGGTCCTGCAGAACAACAGCCACTGACCATAGTTTGAGATTTAACAAGTAAAATGAGTTGATTGTTATGAAGGTGATGTAATATTGTCTCTCTGCATAACAAATATGTAAAAACACTCCACCGTTGTTCTGCACCTTCAAGATGGAGAAATGCAATGGCAAAAGCTTTGGTGCTTTAAGGGTATCTGAAGACAGACCATCATTTCAAAGGAGGGAGTGCAGCTCATCAGTGATGTGGCCAGTCACATTTCCAGTGCTTAAGTAGTGGTTGGAAATGTCAGTGGCTGAGCAGTATTGCCTGAGAGATGAAGATGCTCTGCGTGCCAGCTTCAAATCCATTTCCTTGATGTGGCCACTGACAATCTCAGTAACATGCTTATTAGTGAGAATTAAGAACTGAAGCTACTGCTTCTTTAGAAGGAGGAAAGGAGGCTTCTGGAAGGTAATAAATAAATCAGAAGCTCTTTGACATCTTCAAAGGGTTTTGTTTTAAATACTGGCTTTTCTCCTGGGGACCTTCTTAGCCCCAGTCTTTCTTCTTTGAGATAATTAATTCAAGCTGCTTTACATGTTTGATTTTGCCACAGTGAACAGAACTGGTCTGAGTGGCAGGGAAGTCTTGCAAGATCTTATGTTCTTCTAGGTCAGCCTCCCACACAGCTCCCTGGAGTCTTTTATATGAGACAGAGCAGTGTTTCCCCAGCAATGTGTTTAGACAACTGATGCTGCAGAATTGGTCTGTAGATTGCATTTGGCCGTGTGTTCAAAAAGGTCCTACTAGATGACCCATACTTTGACTATAATGAACTGACAATCCTTCTCATGTGACACAGTATGTCAGATACTGACTGTACAGAGTCAGTAGACCTACACACAGTTGAAAAGAAGTACTCGCCTTTCTTTGGCATTGTCTGAATGCTCTGGGTCTTTTTCCATCAAAGTGGAGTATTTTCTTCTGTTTTACAGTCTCACTCACTCACTCATGGCTAGGCTTCATGAACAAAGATTTGCTCTACCCACGCTTGCTGCAAGCACACTGATGGCTAAAAAGGCCAATGTGAGATAGGCAAGTCTGGTTGAAAATGGCACAGTGAAAAGTCTCCACAGGTGGGATTGGCAAGTCACGGTTCTTTCTGTGTTGTCTTTTTTCTTCAACACTGATCCTGCGTGTGCTCTCAAAGGAAGCAGCAGCATTA